>CM056742.1:162937528-163588131 GCA_029851415.1 Eretmocerus hayati
CTGGGAGGAAGTTGTACCGAATTCATTTAATAATGTGAGATTTGGGTACGACACGTCAATTTTTGATACACTGTGTGTGGAAGTGTACTTTGCTCACAGTTTCTGACATCCTCTATCGTTTTGTGAAGAAAACGCGTTTTTTGCGGCTCGGTACATAACATATTTGTAATTTAAGAAATTAGCAATCAATTGATTGTTAATATATATTAATATATATCATATGCCAAGGCGATATGAAACTCTCTCATAAGAATTCAGAAATTGAGCTGTCATGAAAGAATGAATAACAACGACCCTTTGAAGTCAGATGTGAAATCAGATGAACGAATTTGCGAGTCCGAGTATTTCAGCTCATGTTTTCATTTTAGTTTTCGAACTTTGGAGCCACCGTAGTCTATGAACCAGTTCATATTCCTAGTAATAGTCTAGTTTAGATATTCTGCGTGAGGTTTGACTCGGCTCTTATGTGGAGAAATTAAAAGAGTTGCATCGGAATATGAGATTTGCAGACCTCACATTCTTGTTTATTCAGCAACTTGAAAGAACAATTTTCCAGGAGAAAAATGAGCGTTTCATCAAATTATTAATATCCTTACAATAAAAAGTCTAAAATATCGCAGAAACATAGATCTTTCGAGTTGAAGTAGTGGAAAATGAGAGTTCTTGTGTGTATTTTTGAATTGGCCGGAATGGTCCATACGTTGTCAACTGTGACAATGTTAGCCATCCGGAATCCGTTTCAGAAATGGAACATATTTCCCTTTTTTACACCCTTGCAAGTGGTTCCAAAGCAGTTTTGCAGTGAGCGTCAAACACTATTCACTTCACTCAAGATAGGGGGAATATTTCGCTCCTCAATAAGTGATCCTCGTAATTATTCTTGCACCCTGCACTCATCTTATATGACATTGGTGGAATATCATCTTACTTTCAAATGATGGTCGGAGCAAAATTCCTGTCCTAAATTTATTCACACTTATTGCTGTAATACATGCGCATCTCTGACTAGACCATTACGGACTGTATCGACTATACCATTTTGGAACCATTTGGATAATCTCGCTTATCTTGAGGTACCACTTGGGTCCCAGACAAAAATTTTCTTTTTTCTCTAACTCATCGTATGTGGTCATCCATTTATAGGGCACGCTTGCACACTTGAGTCAATACGAACCCTATCGTTTTAGATGCTGAATAATCCAACCGTAATAATTTGGTACAGTACCTTTCTTCAAAGAAACTTGGAATATGTCAGCTTCCAACTGCAAACTCTCAGGATGAAGATAGTCATCAGAACAATTACTAGATGAAACTTTTGTAAGTCTTTTGATAACTGAACGCTCGACTGAACAAGTCCAAGTTGTGAAAGTCCTTGTGCCCGGTTGCAAATTTTCGGGATAAAGATAGTCGTCACATCTTTCACTTGATAACACTGTTATAGTCTCTTCACAACGTAACAAGTCCCAATCAGGAAAGTCTTGGTATCCAGAATGTGATGTGATCAGATGTGATCGTTAAGAGAGCTAAAGAAAGACTGAGACCGGCCGGCAGAACCAGCGCTATTTATACCGACGCGATCGCCTTTCACCAGCACCAACTGCCATTTCCTGTTCTCCCCACCACAAACAAGAGACCTTGGAAGCTTCAGGATAATCTTCTCTGGAATCCAATGATTGTTTGCGAGGGGGAGGTATCCATTATCCCTAGTCAAGAAAAAAAAGCCCACCGTCACTTCGAGGAATCTTTTGTCTAGAGTCACGTTCTGTTCCCATGATATATGCCTATTCACTCAGATGGTCTATTCAGCTGAGTTATTTACCCGCGTTTTTCCATGGAATTTTCCTTTGAAACGATTTCCAGAGAGGGGGAACGCATTCTTTCGGCATGACTGTGTGAAAGAAACCGAGATCGAATACCTAGATATGTATACACATAGCTATAGCATTCGGATGTATGGGAGCGCTTTGTTACACAGCCCCTCCAAATACGTCCTCCAAATGTAATTGCTGGCATCCGCCTGCGCGCCATCAATCAAATACCGTGGCAGGTAACAGGGACCGTTGATGCGGCTGGTTAGAGAGGCCGTTCGAATGCGTCCGGCTTCCCGGCTTTTCATTTTCACCGCTCTCACATCGTTACACAATGACCCTCGCACGCATCTGTTCGGGACTGAAAAAAACTGAGCCTCTTGTGTGTGAGAGGCAAATGCAAGAGCCGGTTTCAAAATGAAAACTTTCAAATCCTAACGTATGGCAAGAAAGAAAACATGACTTTGAATGAATTATGTAACTTAGACGACGGTTTAGCTCTATCCAGAGTTTAACAATCACATACTTCATGAAGAAATAGAATTATCTCGACGTGCGTTAGTATAGTACACTCGGGTGGAAGGTGAACTGCAGTGGGATGACGTCACGGCCAGATCCATGGAGGGGGGGGGCAATCGACCCCCTCCCGAGGAGAAATTCGCAATGGAAAAAAGTACGTGTGCACACAAAAAATTCCGCGAATTGTCCCCCCCTCCCTTAGACATGGTCCCTGGATCTGCCACTAGATGACGTACGATCAGTCAGTGTTAGTTCGATATCTTCTATCTCTCTCACACTCAATATAGGTCGTATGACACGAGTGTGAGCCAGATCATATGGAAGATCTCGACCGGTCACTGGTCACTGGCCGTCACAGGTCACAGCTAGTGCAGTTCACTTTCCTCCCGAGTGCACATGCCGACCATTTTGAGTAATCTTCATTCTCCTTGAGTGTCACCAAATGGCCGTGCACGTAAAAGCTCTTTAACTATTTCAACATAGGATGTATGGAGTTTTTCCCAATAGTATCGCCTATCCGTGTAGAGGAGTACCACTTGTCTTTGTCTGTGAGCTGATGACTTTCATCTGGGGAGGTCTCTCTACCCTCCCTACTTTCATCCTACGGAAAATATTATAGCACGGAAGCCATCGGCGAGTCCCGCCACATACTTACGAACCTACGATTTTCGGCTTCGCAGCGAAAGTTATAAATTGAGAATGATCATGTAAGAGCATGCACAAAAATATTCCAGGACTAAACTTACAGTTTTGGCATCGGTTAGAATCAAGTTAGAGTATAGTATTGGACTTCTGTTACTTCCAACATTGCGCCATACCTCTCGCCAGGTCCGAAAAGCCATGCATGTCACTTTCTGCTCGCTTTCTGGAGTGCACTTCTCATTCCAATTTCACTCTCCTCGACCCTTCAGTTGTTCCACTTGGTTTTCAACATTCTGCCCTGGTAGAAATGTGACCAATTTTTTTGGCCACCCATGCCAATATATAGGTATAGTAACAATACAATGAGGTTAGACTTGGCCAGTTTCTGGCCAAAAAATGCTCACAATTTCTACCAGGGTGGTTTGAAACTAATTTGATCAATAAGATATCTCAGAAGCGATTCATTTCGCTCTTTTCTCGCAAATCATACTTTTCATCAATAGAAAAAAATCGTTGGAATGGTGTGACCTAAAGCGTCATTTCCTCGGTTATTTCCCTACTTACCACATTTGGAACAGAAAATTGAGGTTTTGCTGCTCTGGAACTAAAAAATATCACACGCGTTTTGCTCGTAGGCCGAGCATCAGACTGTTGAAACGTGAGTAGCAAACAAGGAGGGTGGAAAGCATAGAGAAAGTATTTCCCCGATTATATTTTGCTGAAAATCTCAGAGGCATTGAACCCCGCATTTGTGTTTCATTTATATATGCCACTAACCACATGTGGAAGAACAGCTGCAACATTATTTCAATACGTATGTGACATGCAATGCTGACACAGGAGCAAAGACCAATCGAATCGTAACTACGGTAACATGTACGATACTTTTCTTTGCATTCGGAGCTTTGCCGAACGTATGTATAGCCGGTCTCTTTTGGGGTTTGAAGTTTCTATTGTCTATGTAAATTCTTCGATGGAAGAGAATGATGTAGATGAGAATGTAAACGTTTGGAAGTTCAAGAGTTTGGCGGTTCAAGCACATGTATATTCGAGATGTCAACCCTGACCACAAAGTCAAATTTACACGGGAAAACTCGTGAGACCGACCAAACATCGATCTGACGCAGACCTTATTAATTCTATCTCAAATACACTGTCTGTTTGGGCTTGGTTGACACCCCGAATAAGGATTAATTCAATATTTCCGAGATTTCTCATTCACTGTCATAAGCGATCGTAAGGAAATTGATCAGTATTACCGTGGACTCTTTCTTATTTGATAGAGTGAAAGGAGGCTCGACCGTATGAAGTCATCTAATATCCAATGTATGGGATTGCCGCTTCTTCCTTCACTCATCCCAATCTGGGTCAAGGGTGGCCAGCTTCGGTCTTCTATTTTCTATCTGATATTCTGGGCTATTGACTTCGCTGTTACAATCCAATGCTTCTATCCGCAGCTGCGTGGACAAGATAATTGTACGAATATTCTTTGAGTTACTCCTGATTTCTTCCTACTACATTTTTTAACAGAATGAGCAGACCCTGTATAATTGGTAACAAAAATTGCTACGAGTTTAGTATGGTTCGGAAGTATGAATTGTGCAGCTGTTGGCGAGTCCCATCGTAGTGATAAAAATATTATCGGTAGCCCTTACACCGTTTAATATACAAAATATAATCATAGAGTGATAGGTAGAGTTAAAATGTCACAAGTGGAGAATCTAGTTTTTGTTTTGAGAAAAGAAAAATCCTTAATCATTATGTATGATCATTATTTCTAAGCATTGTACAAAATATTTGAAGAGCTATGCATGATTCCCAATGAGAAACTCCATTTCATGCGAGAAATACATGGATTTAACAATTTGCTCAATCAAATGCATGTTCTAAATGCAGCAGCTCAACAATTTTTTTTCGCGTTTTTTCACATTTCCACGCTTCTCATCTCATAATCGAAAAAATATGAATATGCCTCAATTTCCTCATCTTTTTCGCGGCAATTGCTCAAGTGTACAGTTACACTCTCGGACCCCCCCCCCCTTCAAAATCTAGCCTAAGAAGAGTTTTTGAAGTTGTTTAGTAACACGACATGCATGTAGCCACAAGTTACCGACTCTGATAGTTGCTCAGGCTCGTAATGGATCAAACGTAATGGTCCCCATTCACCTCGATTTGATTAAAACTGGGTGATTATATACTTGTTTCACTTTACTTATGCCATGCAACGTGACAAGAAAGAGGCAGAGTATTTCACTTTCTAATCTTCATATTCTCACTCATGTACGGTAAACCGGGGTGACTATGGCCACTTTGTGATTTTCTGAATAAACTTCTATGTATATCTTAGGTCATTCGACGCGTCTTGAATTCTACTTCAAACTGTCGTGCTCAGAACTCAATTTCACCTATTGGCATTCTTGAAAACTGTAAAAACAGGGTGGCCACAGTTGACCCGGCATCCGGGGTGACTCTGGCCACCTTCGTCGAGCAACACGAACTTCGTGTATTTTTCAACACAAAAACGGGTATTCTCTTCTCGGAACCAATTTTCTGATCACATATAAGTCCAGAGACGGAACATGGAAGTCTTATAACATTATGCAAATGAAGTAAAGTGCCACCTTAGTTTGAACGACAAAATCGAGTCGACCACTTCGGGGTGGCCAAAGTCATCCCGGGCGATGTGACCCAAGTCTTCCGGACGACCGGGAGATTCAAGAAAGAGGAGAAATGACAAGTTTACCTTCAAATGTTTGTTAGAAATGACAGCTGGAGTCGGCTGGAGTAGTCAAAGTCGACTTGGATGACCCAAGAAATGACTAGTTGTCGTTCGAATGGTCGTTAGAAGTGGCAGCTGGGGTGGCCACAGTCACCCCGGGGAAGCCAAGAAATTACAAGTTTTCGTTCAAACGGTGGTTCCAAATGACTTTTGAACCCGTATTCAATCGGCAAGAGCGCAAAATGTAGAAGAAGTCCATGACTTGCTTAGAAAAAATTATTGGAAGGAGATAGAAGTGGATCTAATAGGTTATTCAAGTATATTTTTGCAACAAGAATATTTTACTTGAAAATTTTAACTTAATCCCAACGAAAAGGGGTCAATGGAAGCCACCTTGCCGCAAATAAGCTAGCATATTCTGAAAGTAGAGTTTCTAAGCTTCAAAGTGAGCTTTTGAACGTCCCTCTAGGTGGCATAGCGTCGGAGCTTTTTCCGGAAAAGTGGCCACAGTCACCCCGCTTTATTGTATACCTCATGTTCACTTCACCCGATCTTGACAATCTTGAGTTGCTTTCTTACCATTATATCTTCCCACCGGCACGATATAAGTTCTGATGAGCTTTGTCAGCAAACCAAGAAAGGGTTTGCGATCAATGAGATAAAAACACGGTTCAGGTGCCGAGAGCAGCTGGTCGACAGTCCCAAGGGTAAGAGTGTGTCTTTTTCGTGGTTTTTTGAGAAAAGCTAGCGAACGACGCTGTCCTTTTGTCACCAAATGCATTATGCCGTTCATCGAAGATCCTGAGCTAAGGCCATGTATTGTAGGAAAGCCTCGAGGGTTATCCTATAGAAATACAAGTAGCATTGAGAGACAAAGTCACACTCCCTAACAAAGAGTTTCTCCGAATCATTTTTTGCAGCAGTACTCTCAAACTTGAATTCTTCGTCTCCACATGATATCCACTCTTTTACCTAACCAGACAAAAATTCACGCGTTCTGGTCATCAGAAAAAATTTCCACCGAGACTCTTTAAACATCAGTTGTTTCAAGTTTCTTGCACATTCGCTGACATTTGCGTATCATCAGCGAATAAAAATGCACGGAAGCAACTAGGAAATGAATATTTTGCAAGTTGTGCAACTGACTAATGCAGTAAGTTTTACAAGGCGCGAAAGCGTATCCGTCGCTTTTACAAAACGAGACCGACTAAAGTTGAAGGTCTGGATCATGGATGAAATAAAAGCTATGCATCGGATAGCGTGCGTCATGAATATTTGCGTTTAGCTCGTTCCATGAAAGCTCTGAAAGCTTGCACTTTAAAAATATGATGATGGGACGTTATTTCAAAAGCAAAAAGCTTAGAGTCGCAGTTGTTTGACAGAAAAGCAATTTTTATGTGAGAAATCCTACTCCTCAAGTTTTTACGGTTCAGACACTCTTGGCCTTGAATTGACGAAACGTCTCTCAATATTTATACGTATGTTCTATGTCAGACTCATCCTCACGGCCCATAGGCAATATGATTCTGACCAATCGAAAGCATTCAACACATGCGAAAAAATTGATTGATTGTCTATTAGATGAGGACCCCACCATCGCTAAACGATTGCTTGTTAGTATACAGTGGTCTCACGAATCCATGAGCGATGAAAGGTATCCCGGTTAGAATGGATTGTACGTCTGATAATCTCATCATTTTTTGCCCTTTTCAAGGTCAGCCGGAGAGAAAATTACGAGAAAAATTGAGTTTTCACATTGACTTTTGCAGGGTGACGCAATTGAGCAGATATTCTTTATCATATTTTGTTTTTTTACCTTTTTTTACCAAGATGATAATTGTTGAAGAAACCACCCAATCATAATATAATCAATTGATGCTAAATGCACCAAAAATCTGCATTGAGGAAACTGAGACGATGAAAAACAACAATTAGACAAAAGTTTCATTTCCATTGCGTTCCGCCCGGTGTGGTAGCCCCCGCCGGTGGGGGTCACCCAGATATACATTGCACTCTCACACAGAATTCGATCGGTACAGACCTCGATGTAAAAACGTTCAGTGCGGAGGCGAAATCGCGATTCCGGACTGAATTGCGAGAGAGTTTATATGTGTATTTTAGCATACTTGTGCGGAAGTCAAACCTTTTGGAAATTCATCAGTTTGGCATGTATTCCCAGTATTTCATGAATTATTGTGGGTCCCATCGGTGGGGCCCAAAAAATGTGTATAACACGGCATATGTTCATGAAGATGATAGACAGTGTCAATCGAATTGTCGAAGTGGATATATCGTTACCTTCTAGAAGGACCTGCGTTTTAATATCTGGTGCACCTCAGGCAAACAATAATTATGACCATATTATGTTTTTGTCGCGCTCATATCTATTGCTAAGCCCAATTTTAGGCTGCGGTTCATTGACGTGATTCAAATCTCTGCAGCGTATGTAGAATCAGTGATTCGAATCTCTGATTCTACACGCACTCAATCGGATATTTAGTTTGAATTTCGAAAATTACAGTGTATGATAGTGCAGATAAGACGGAGTGGAGGCTGCGACTATTTTCGATTCAGCCTTAACTTGTTTCCCCGCGTAAGTTGAAGATAACGCAAATTGGGTTGGATATTCTCCATCACTTTGTAGGTCTTGAAAGCTTTCAAATTAGCTAAGATACGTTTGAAATTATCGAACTCAGAGTCAGTGATCCACTTTTATCTCTTGTTCTCGTGTGATTAATAATAATGAGAGGGAAAAAACAAGCCTGATATTGGAACTGCTATGTACACATGGTCATGACAATAAAAACAACAATAAATAACCACGACATGAGCCGGTGTGGATATGTCGTTACTGTTAGATGATGTGACATGAAACTCGATAAAGAAGTGGGCCCCACCGGTGGGCTCATCGCACACTTTTGGATGGACGCGTGGGCACCACCTGTGGGGCCCGCCATTGTAGGGGATGTTTTAATGAATTTCTTCATCATACAAAAATTACCAGATACGGAATCACATAGGGTGACGATGTAATAGAGGTACAACATCAATTTTTTCGTGAATGGAGGGAAAGCATTGCTATAACCTGTATTCCTCACACCAATCACTTTGCCTTTCATGGAACAATGGGAAATGGTATCTTCCAAAATTGTTGAACAAAAATGGTTGGCTAATTTATCACAGCAATTTTTTCAGATGTTTCATGAAATTTTTGTTCATCATTCAATTGTGACATTATCTTGAGAATTCTGCAATGCAAATTTTATTTTTATTTTTTAAGAAGAATTTCGTAGGTACATTCGGAAGAATTTTCTTGTTTTTAACGGGAAAATTTTGGACTGAAGTACAAATCAGATTCTTAGATGTACGAATTCACATGTGTCTATTCAATGTCAATATAGGAAAAAACTCGCACCGATTCGCATACGTTATTTGAATTATTTTCATCAACGATACATACGCCAAAAGCTCTAGGTAGGTATTTATCTGGATTCAAAGAGGCACGATGACATATTCATAACTATAAAGAATGTAATGAATAGGAACTCGGTAATGTCTCGGTAATACATTTCTTGTTCAAATTCCCCTAATTTCCAGATTGAACAGTAGTTTGCTACGCCTGACATTATTCATATTCATACATCGAAGAATGGTGATACTTTTTTGTTCCTGATCCAGGTGCTTTGCCCCAAGCTTTAACGGTAGCAATTGTGGACTTTGGATGAAAGGAAAGATCTGTTATCATCAAACGCGTTCGATCTTGCGTTCGATTCGGATGAATCATATTTGAATGGGTTACGTTGACGATGATCTAGGTATCCAATTTCAGGCAAAAGAGAGCCACTCAGTTTCTGTATTCCTTTACAGCCTTCGGCTCTGTATTATTCGATCGGTTCTACAGGACTCATGTCTGATGGGGTGTCAAGATAAATACTTTTCACGCGTATGTTATATTACAGGAAGCCCCGAGCAGCCCTCCGTATTCGTGGGTTTCGATATTCGCGGTTTCCTACTTGAATGCTGCATCCCCCTGTATTCGCGGTTTGATTCAGGATTTTTCTCGGGATTTTTTAAATAACTCTGATCTTGAAAAAATATCTTTCTGAAGGTTTCGATATTCCATGGGGCATTCCGGAACAACCTCGAGCATTGAGTTGAGCTGAGCGTATTTCCAGACCATGAATATTGTTATTGTTTCTGAAAAGTGGTTTGCCAAAATTAGAGTTGCCATGACTACGTTTCAAAAGGGTTAACCAAAGGTTCCGCTCCTCGTTCCGCTCATTGAGCTCACCAGGCCGAGCGATTCACAGGACGTTTCGGTCAAACTCAAAATTTATATAGGTATCTCTATCTACCTCAAGTTTTCAATGCACCATGCGTAAAAGAGTACTTTTTGCACATTCTGTCGTTTTTTACTCACAGTTAGTCAGAAACTATAGTTTGATACATGGTACTAAAACCTATTTTTAATCCTCGTTATGATGTCGACCCTACCATACTGCTTGGTCCAGTTCACTCGGACGTGAAAAAAAGTTTCTACAGCCTTGCATCAAAATATACTATTACAACGAATTCAAAGAATTATTTATGTCATCTTGATTTTTTATGTAAGAACATATGCCTATTTACGAGAATGTGAGAATAAATTATAGATTTTCTGAATGATATTTTGTGGTTTCGGACAAATTTTGGTGCACGTAACCCTCCAATAGTATACGTTACCCTCCAATTCCCATAAGCAAAATGTTTCCGTACTCGTGGTTTCGGTATTCACGGCACCTCTGATATGCAATGGAGGGCTGCCTGCTGTACGAGTAATGATGAATTATGAAGTCGAATTATATAATGTGTAATTTATTCGACAAACTTTTTTTTTCAATCCTCAGGTTTGAATTGGCCGTCAATGTGTCGATGACAATTAAACCTCAATAGCCAATTTCTACGAGACTATTTTTATAGCATGACTTCCATATTAGTCATGTCAAAATTTATTGAATCGCGTTTTCCAACAATTGTGACAAACATTGTACCATTTCCAGCTCGAATTCCAGTGTGTTTTAGCGTAATTTTCACGATTCAGTTTTTATGTACCTGCTATCATTTATGGAAGCTTTATTCGAGGTAATTAGGAGTTAACAGGTTTATGTACAATAAACTACCTTGTAATTTTGGTTGTTCATCATTATTGCACTCTTGATAACCGTGTTATTGAAACCAAGTTATTTATTTTGCGGCGTATTATTAGTTCAAAACCAAATTATAATTAGAATTTTGATCGGGAGTGAGGTACAGTATTGATTCTATCTGCCTATTGTAAAGACACACAAAGATAAAGGCATGTGTTGGTTATCAATAGCATTCGTAATTTTTTGTGAGTTACACATCACTAGGTAAATTCAACGCGAAAGATCATTTTTATATCCCTGGACTTATCTATCAATTCAAATTGACCCATCAACGCTTTAACAACCGTCTATTGATATCGCCGACCGAAATTCACACTTGTTTTTTTGTGTGCGACGGGCTCGGCGACGGGTCCCACCGGTGGGACCCATTTAATGGGATTTTGATCACCGTCGCACACAAAAGAGGACGAGCGGGTGCCACCGGTGGGACCCGTCGCAGCGAACGTGTTAATCATTGTACTGATGAAATAAATGTGTTCATGGAGCCCCGGCAAAATTTTCTCCGACATAACATATCATGTGTTAATAGGAAAGTCTCCAAGAATAGCATGAGAACAGAGAGAGAATTGAGTTGAGAATTTTCTGGGTAATAGATGGTATATCAGAATTTGTAGTTTAGAAAGCAATTGCGAGAGCAATTGCCTTTCACATTTGCGCGGTAGTATCAAGTGAAGTAAATTTTCTGTTATTTATATGGTGTTTTTGAAGGGAGGTCAACCGTTTAAAGGTTTTGCATAACTCGTTTCGCGCAATTATTTCCGCATGTGGGGCAAGTGACACAAACTGTAAGCCCCATATATATTTCTTCACGCGTAAAACCGTTCACTAATGCATCACATAGTTTTCATGGAACGTTACAGATATTTTATCTGTAACTCAGCGTAACATCCGTTTAACAGATCCGGTGACGATTCATGTAATACGATAATTATTGCACTATACACTCTTTATTACTTCCTGCGGGGTCAAATTCAAAGCTTAAATAAAGAATACGATATTCGAGTTTATTTTTCAAAAATAATCTCCATTGAATTATATAGCGATGATGAATGATTCATCCGATTTCTCGTAACCGTCTTCGTCGCTGACAAAAGAGGATGTACTGTACGAGTCATATTCAAAATGACTGCATCGGCACGTGCTTGGGTATCCATACTATACATATATTTACATCGACGCTTTCGATTTTTTTCCATTCTCATTTGAATACCGATCTCACGATTAAATGAGTTTCAGAGCCGCGGACACATTTCAACATCGCACGCTCTCGAGTTTATATATAGTGTGTATATTCGTGTAGGAGTGTCCAAATGATCGGTATTTACGCAACTGTTTTCACGGTTGATTCTAGAAAAACAACTTGAATATGATACGGTATCTAAGTAGTATTGTCGTTTATCAGTTCGGATAGGTTATCTTGGGTGTAAGGTGAATGTATAATTGAAGCGCTGTATATTCTGGTTGTGCTTCGTGTCTCAAGGTGTTTGCTTCATACTTTACACGGTATATACCAAGGCGTTATATGGCGCAATGGTTGCATTCAATTAATTAAACGTCATACGTTATTATTCTATCCTTGAATAAATTGTGGATTCTAATAATTGAAAGGCAATTACTGCTTCGAAGGCACTGTTACCAAGGAGAGCTACTCGAATGACTAGAATTGACTCCTACTGAAGGTCTGAGTCACAACCTGGTTTTGTTCGAAGTCTCGTTAGTAGCTTGTAGTAGAATTATCTCATGTTCATCAATTGATTATTTCAGAATTGTATTATTTTATTCAAAATTATTGTAAAGTGAGCATTACTTCAAACAATTTTGAGCCATCGTTATCAGACAATTATGAGTTATTGATAAAAATTTGTTGCACAACTGCTATTCGGATTCTTAATCCTCCAACTATGAGTAAGAAAAAAAGTTACTTCAAAAGTATCAAAAAACTTACTAACTAGCGTTTATCCGCAATTTTCATGATTATATTATAAATACATCCAATTATTGTTACACCAGATAACAAACTGATGATAACAATAATGTAAAATAATTTATGTATACTCGGACAAAATTAATTGCTCAAAATTGTCCAAAGTAATGCTCACTATAGTTTCCAAATGAATCTACGATATATTACGCGGGTTCGTGTATCATCATGAAGATAACACACCATTCATATAATCATAATTATATTTTATAATAATATCGCACGATGGAAAGAAAATAATCGTCGTCGCAGCGTCATATATACGAAAGAACGTCCGAGGCTCGACGTGCGAGCCTCAAGTTTCAATCGTTGCGCTTCGACTGAATGAGGAAACGAACAGTCCACTGCTCAAGTTGCCTTCAATGAACAACCGGTTACCAACCTTATGCGATAAAGTAGAAGATGAACTGAAGGGGGGGGGAGGGTGAGGTCAGTGAGGAGTGAAGCGGGAGCTTGATGGGAGTTGTATGCGCGCATGTTATAATGCTATCAACGATTTTATCATATTTTTTCCCGCGCAATACTATGAGCGCGTGTAATGGTACACATGCGTGTGGTGTGTGGCTCGAACTCGCGGGAAGGGGAAGGGAAAGTCTCGTCTCGGGTCAACATGGATTACAAATTTTTCCCGCGCCTGCATGTGTCTTAGAACTGCAGTTTCACACTCCAAACTTTCTCATCTGTTGCATGAGAAAAGTGAAGGGTGAAATCTGCGCGGATCAATGTTGTTGAAGTTTATGTTACCCATTTGAGACTTTTTTTTATGGGTTATTTCCGCGTTCTCTCTTCATTTGAATTCTTGCGCAATGTCTTGGATTGCTCTGTGTGTCTCAAGATGATGATTCATCCAGGCTAAGGTGTGGCTCATGTTCAGGCTATGTTTTTTATTTAATCAGATCAGACCTGAATCAGATTCAGACTCGTCTCGCATTGTTCTCTTATGCGACGAGATTAACGTTTTTCAACATACGAGCGTGCTGTAGTAATTATTATAATTAACTGCGTAGAATTTCATCCGCGCGCATTCATAAGGATGATACAACTGTTGCGTTTAGTAAACCGCTTCCCGCTACCAATGAATTTTCCGAGACACGAAACCACACAAGGTCTTTCAATGAATGCGCAATATACTGACCGAACGAATATTAATAAAGTTATGGGAATGGGGTGACGGAGATTTTCAGATCCTTACACAATGTGTTGCAATAGTTTCAGGCATGCAGCCAAACACGCAGTACACGCAGTAGCTTATGGGAAAAAAGGCCATCGCGCATCGCCTTTGGGTCATAAATTTACACATTTTATTAGACCGTTCAATTTTTTTTTCTATCTAGCACCGTAACGAATAATGATGATTTCAACACATCTCACGCTCTCTGTTTTCCTTGAATTTACAGAGAGCGTTGATAGAAATTTTTTTCCCCCCATTTGTTTTATTAAGTTGGAGGCACTCGGGATCTTTCAAAGACAGCGCTCTTAAGTATTTCCCCCACCCATTCTTAATAGCAACATTTGACGGGTGCTTTTAGAGTGATTTACAATTTAGCTCAATTTTCGAGGAACTATCATTTGATCCATTAAAATATCATCGGCGTAGCCGCGCAACGGACCGAATATGCATGCTGATGATGCGGCGCGACAGTATTTTTATTCATTTGACGAAATGCGAAATTTCTTTTCAAGATTCAAGATTCAAGGCACGTATATTATCGCTGATCAAAGCTTGGCTGACAAAATATGTGACCTTTGAAGTCTTAAATTCATGAGCAATGACGTCATCAAAACACGTGGACATCAAATGTACCACGCATACAGTAGAGCTTGGAATAAGCAAAATTAGATAAATGAAGATTCGTCCAACGTCCGGGTGATGAATACGAGAATAAGTATGATTCTCGGAGATGATTTTCCAGTTTGTAATCGTTATTTCAAACTATGCCAATTTTTTATATCGGCGTGCAACCTCAAAAACTTGATGAATAATAACTAAGGTCAGTGTACCCAACTTGCCTCCATTAAGCCATTTTCTCAATAATTCTGGCTAATCTCCATATTTTCCAACGTACTTCAACTCATTTTGAAGCTTATCTCAAGACCTTTAAAATGAGCTAAGATACGTTCAATTTGGATGAAGTGGAGCCGAGCTGTTTGAATTCTCCCAAAAGGTGATTTTTGAGAGTTTACAAAAGTGTGTACCCAACTTGCCCCCATCATTTAAAACAATGTAAATCGGCGATGAAGTGACTAGAATCGCTTTGATTCATTTTGATCACCGTGCAGCGACATTTATAGCTTTTAGCTGGTCCAAGACATCGTTTCCGACGTATTTTGACGTGATAAACACGTTCTGAGTGGTAAAAAAAGCCATACTGCACGCCTTTCCGAGATAACCATATGGGGGCATGTTGGGTACACTCCGATGACGGCCTTCTTGGTTCTCAAACCATCTTCGTGTTTTGTACATAAAATCGCTCCAAATCAGAATTCTGTAATCCTGAAAAGCGGATTTTGAAGGTCTTGAGACAAGGAATCGAATGCGCTAAGGTACGTCAAGATTGGTCGAATAAAAATAAATTGGCACCGGTTCTAGTGAACGCGATTTCCTCGGTGATTTCTTAGCCGTGCAAACACGAAAAATGGAAAACTCACTTTATATTTTCTGGAGAACGCAGAAATGATCCGGGGTCAATGGATAGTACGTTCTTTTTCATATTTCAACATAACAAACGTAAAAAAAATATGCGGGAAGGCCCACGAGTGCCCATCTCTGAGATCAGCATATGGGGGCAAGTTGGGTACAGAGGCAAGTTGGGGGTACACTTACCTTATATTCAAAGGTCTTACAGAGATCCAAACGCCTTCAAGAGTTTTCCTTCACAACAAACCAGCCTAATTAGAATAAATGTTATGATTTTCTTATAAAAAACACATGCAAATTCATATATGATAACTGACAATGTATAGATAAGACCGAGGATACGACTTTCGGAACCACCAATTTCTACTCAACTTTCTCTTACACCGAGAGAAAAAAAATCTTGAATATTCCTGTTAAATGGACTTTCTGTCTTTAGATACAGCCACACAATGACATTACAGTTGCGTCCTATATCACAACGAATGATTTTTTAGCATCAAGCCAATGGGCAAATGCCATGGCAAATGCTAACGATTTTGAATCTACGACCAGGGAGCCCATTTGATGGAATTACCCTGAATACTTCATAAATAATGTTGAATGATTATACGAGAATGTGAAAGAAGAGTGGCGCATCATCATGTGCCAAAACTCAAGCCTACTCTCCTTGTGAGAGCAGTCAATGGTTAGTTCGAGACAGTTTAAATAGAACTTTTTGTGACTTCACCATTCTGATTGGGAGATAACAATCATTCTTTTAAAATTGAATAGTAATGTATTAGGAGGTAGATTTGTCCTCGCGAGATTGACATTGAAAATGCGGAATAATATCTCAGAAAATGTGGTAATTCAAGCGTGGGAGTTACGAGCATGCATCGGAGATCGCGCGCGTAATATTGGCAAAATTGTAGCTTGAAGCGCGTAAGCCGCAGCTCGATATCATTTGCGCGAAAATTAAAGTGCGCGCAGAGCAAAAGCGACTGTAATCGCAAGCTCGTTACATCCATCACTCTTCCATTAGACAAGCTCATCTCCACTGAATCTTTTCATCAATTTTGATAATTTTGCTATCATTTCTCTGTTATGACTGTTATTAGCAACAACATCCTAGACAAGATTAATGTACAGCTCTCTATTGTATATGCAGCCGACGCAAGAAGTTGCTCGCGAATATAATTTGCATCATCGTTCGCAATGAATGATGGAGTCATTGGTGCAAGTGGAAGGTGATTTTACAAAATATGAATCTGCGACGATCCGAAGATTTATCCCACAAGGTCTTCGGGTATCATATGTATTATTTTTGTGCTCAGTATCCTGCTTGTGAGCCGGTTGCCCATTGCAATTATCTATTGCGTACCAGGAATATCCAATAGAAACGTCGGCAACAACAAAAATAGTGAAACGTACGAAAATAATTTTCGTCGTGGATCTTTGCTTTTGTTTGTACTAATGAGAACGAAGGACTCTTTTGTGGCTGTGGTTAGTTAGCTTTCAGTTTTGGCGTTTGCCGTTTTATTTTCGGATACGGATTGATGGGAATTCGAGTGGAAATTTTGGGGGTTGAAATATTCACTTTATTCTACTCATAATATTTTCTTCAAGAAAATATCTTATGAAAATATTTCATTTGTAGGGGTATAAGGTCAGGTACAGTTATAAAGTGATTCTTGAAATATTTCTAGGTGACACAAATTTTTGCATAAGAGAACTTATCATGATGATGGGAAAAGAGCCTCCACTCAATAAAGAAATCTTCAGAATTTCGATAACCATTTCTAAATCTTGTCTAAATTGTATCACAAATGCTCCTCTGTAAACTTTGAAAATCTCCAAATTTGACAGAACTTTGCAAGCATACTGTGGAAAATTCATCCCCCACCTCTTCCGATCACTTTTTGCGAACAATTTTGGGGTTTGCTGGGTTATATGTGCGAGAGCTTTCTAACACACTGTAGAGAATATGCAATGGGATTTTCTACCATTATGTGGTTGAAGAAAAATCTGAACCAGGGTGGTTGAAACTTCCTTTACCATAAAGTTGAAATTCAGCCCCGCGATTAATTGTGCGACAGGACGAAAATTGTCGTTTTGCGCGTTTGTTGCGTCTGCCGAACGATAATTCCGTGCACTTATCTATGTGAATATGGTTTTGAATCCGGACCCATGAGCTAACAAGCGATACGAGTCCGGGGCTACATTTTCGGATGAAAACAATTTTGTCAAAATCTTTCGCCAACAATTAGAAAATAACCTAGGGTGGATTGCCAATGGTCTTTTTGGCCAAAAACTAAGGTGGAGTAAATTTCGATGTGAGTCGTATCCGGATGGGTGACAGCCCGCCGCATCAAAAACCCGTCGACTCTTTCATTATGGGTATAATACGGGAACCATGAGGTTGATGGGTGGTTGGTCTCGAGGGACATAATTAGGTCAAAAAACAAGTTTCTTCGTGTTTTTTTATAAACAAGTAGAAATAAAGACCATCGTCGTCACTGCGAGCTTTTTCGGCCAAAAATCTAGGTTAAACAACTTATGTAGCGGTGCAGGTCGTAGATGACATCGATTGAATCCCAACCACGTAAGTTGTTGGTTGAGATTCATAACATTTTTTACGGTGTTTCTAATGTGAATTATAAAATTATATTATACATTTGGCTGGCGTGGCATATACTCATTCTCCATCAATGTCTATAATAAATGACACCCACGAAATATTACATTATTTAAATCATGAGAAATTGTTCCGCTGTCTGAGTGTATTCATGAGGACCCTTGAACGAATGCGACAAATAAACAAAACGAAAACCAGATTTCGCGGTCGGTTGGAATGAATTATATACATCGTTATATGTATTACTCTCCGGGTCATAAACTATTCGCTCGGCTTTCTTTGAAGATTTCTCTAACCTTCAAATCACCTCCCACCAAAAGAAGAAAAAAAGCGTTTTGAAAAGAAGAGACTTTAGGTACACGACAAGTGATCAGAGGGTGCATCAAGGAGGGCCAAAACTGGTTACTCGTTCATGTTGAGTGATACAATGTGTTCGAAAATTCATCTTTGGCGAGGTGGTCCTAATACTACATCAATATCATACTGGTGAAGTTCGAGTAAAGGCGGCCAAGGAAAACAAGTTGTATTCCCTTTTTTGGTACATGGGGCTAGAAAAATATGCCTCGAGGTTGTGAAGCTAATTATGCAGAGAAGCTTGACTATGAGCTGCAACCTTCGCTTTGTTCGGGATGAAATAATTATTCCGAGCACTCTTGTTGGCTCCTCTTTCCCCGAGATCAACGAGACAACATGTGATATGCGATAAATCATCCACTTTTCTTTATCTAGTCTATATACATATTTATAGAAGCACTCAACGGGCTATTCACTTAATCCTTTGTGTGTAATACAATATAATATGATGACAAATTTTTTTTACTCCTTCAGCTCGTGTAGGGGTGCCTTTATTTTTGAAATCCATTGTATCCCGCCACCGTTAGATTGCACACTTTGTTATACTTTCAAGAAAATACATCTCATATTGAACATAGTGAAAATAGGTCTATAAGATGATTGTCAGGATACGTTAGTGTGTCCCAAATTTTGATAGGAATCGTATAACCCTCAATCTATCCTCGGCCGAATTTCATACTATCCAAAATTTTCGATTACTCATAATGTGTAACTTTACAGGGGTTGGATGTTTGATATAGAATATCTGGTAAGAAAGGTTATGGGAATGTTTGTCCGTGACTATCACTTGTGGGAGTCTATCATGCATTTTTTCCCTAATTGTTGAATCCAATCGAAAGTCTGTTCTGCAATATATAAATTTGGTGAGATATACTCTTTTCATCAGAATGATATCATTACTTCCAATACTGATTCATATACATCGAATCTTTTAGGCTTCTGAGCATTGGATGTGCATTACATGGCAAGGTTCATCGGGGTACAGAATGTCGAACGCCTGTTAGTGACTCAGAATCACAGCTCAGAACTAAAGGCCGTGCTCAGAGCTGAAATATTGCAAGCTTTCTGGATGTTGATCCCGTGCTCACTATTGAAAGTTTAAAAGGAAGGTAAAAAATGCGCAAGTTTACTTGAATTATCACGGGGTTAGCGCATTTATACACAAAATGTATATTCGTTGAATCCTCGGTGGAATCTCATGCATAAGCAAGTATAGTTTTCTCACACACTTCGTTCGCTTGCTTAAATATAATCCTTATCATGTCAAAGCTTCGAGAATGTGCAGGAAATGTCATTCATACACTTTCAACTATTTCCCGTGAAAGGGGAAACATAGTAGCTCATTTGCACATTCATCACTCGCATACCATATTGGAAAGAGTTGCAGTTTGTGATATTCATGGAATTGCGAGGCACGCGAGGTATTATTCCGATCCACGAGGGTTAAAGTTACAATGTAACGTGTAATGGCATGCAGGACTTTGAACTTTGGTCGGGCAGTTGTAATAATTATTGTTATTTATCATCTATTTTATTAATCTCAAGGTTTATGTAACGATGCAAGTCTCGCGGAGAACCATCATTTTTGCTTACACTTTTGTAGCAAAGTTTGCACCCTGCAGAAAATAATTCCGTGGGACCCCATGGGGCTTCGTGGGACCTGGCCCTGCGAAAATTTTTCATCTTGATAAGTATTTGCAAAATTTGGCATCGGAGACATGCAGCGTACAAATTTAGACCTATATTCCTCCGAAAATTGTCGAATTTGGTCGAAATTTTGTATGCTGCGCGTCTTCGATGCCAAATTTCGCAAATATCAAGATTAAAAATTTTCCCAGAGCCAGTAGGTCCCACAAAGCCCCGTGGGGCTCCGTGGTGCCCCATGGGACCATCGGAACCTGGCCCCACGCAGTTATTTTCAGCAGGGCCACGGGTGAGATTTTGGATAAATTTAGTAGGCAGGAGTGGAAAATTTGAAGAAAGTCGTACTGTCATAGAAATCCTCACATTGGCACTCCATCCGCGGAGACAATTGTCGCAAAGTTGAAACTATAAGTTGTTCCCTTTAAAGAAGTAAAAATAATCTAAAAGAAACTCTGAACTTTAAAGTACTCCCTACCAAACAGTGAATGTTGCCTCAACGTTTCTGGAAAGTTGCTATTGCAACCGTGGAACGTACCGTTAGAAGTCGGAAACCCAGTTGGAGGAACGTTTGAGCAACGTAAAATGTGTCTACGAGATGTCTATTGTCTCAACGTTTGCAGCACGTTTCTGGGACGTTTTAACGGTTTTTCAAAGGTTGCACAATGGTTTCCGAGATGTTTTTTGTGCAACCAAGACTAAGACAATTTTTTGTTAAATAAATAAATAAATTGTTCCTAAAATTCCCTTTCTCGCAAGCTACTCGGCTATCAGCTTCATACCCGTTCAATCCCATCGATTGCGCACAGTCAGAAACATGTCCACTCAGACGGTGAGATTGTGCTTGAATGCAACAAGAGCCAATTAACAACAATTTATAAAAAAACAATCCATTCATTTATTTATATTCGCAACGTCTAGAAATGTGCTGGAAACGTTGAGATAACAGATATCTCATAGACATTTTACGTTGCTCAAACGTTCCACCAACGGGGTTTCCGACTATGAGGGAACGTTCCAAGGTTGCAATTGCAACGTTCCAGAAATGTTGAGGCAACATTCACTGTTTGATCATTACATAAGAACGGCAACCAAATTTGGGGAACGAGCAGTTTTCCTGTAGGCACTTTTTTCAAAATTCTCGATGTTTAGAAGCATTTCTTAGAATCGGGGATCTTTCGACAAACTTGTCAATGAAGGTATCTTGCAGAGACAAAAATAACAAGATGAACAAATACGAAGATCAAATATATCAGGGATTCGGATCCTGCTCGTCCGGATCACCATTACAATTTTTCCGGGTAAAACAGGACTCAACGGTAAGAGCCGACTTGAAACTTTTCATCACAAAATTGCGGCGTAAGCGACATCTATGAGGAAAAAATCGTACTGCAGTAAGTGTAAACATAAAAGCTCAACAGCTGATGTAAACAACAGTAAACAACGAGTCTTATTATTGCAAAATTCCATTTCGAGCAGCTTGGTGTTTCATTGATTCTTCCCAAACTCTTCGAACGAACCTCGAGGGTCTGACTAGCACGATACGGATGAGCATCAATACTATCGGACACATCAGTTGAACAAGGGATAACTTTTAACAAGGTATTTTATTGCAAATTTGATTGAACATCCGCATTTCCTACACAGATTTGATTGTTTATTTTCGTATGCGCCTAGGATAAAAGGATCCATTAACTCATGGTATTGCGGGTGGTGCCCAATAGCAAAGTTTCAAGGCTTTTACTACCCTTGGTGGACCATGATGGTTACATATGCATCTGCAGATAATCTCATATTTGATGAAATAAAGTGACAGAGCAAAGCATGCCAATTTGGATCACAGCATATAGATATTTTCGGCACCATCTCATCTTTGGACTAATTGTTGTTATTCTTTTTGTATATTTTATATTCAACTTATTTTATTATGAGGTAACCACGTATGAATCATTACTCCTATTTCTTACTTAATGAATCTTGGAAAATTGATGGTGATGCTTCTGATGCTTCTAATTTCCAGAAAAAAGGACTGATTTTGGGAAATGATTTTGAGGACATTAATGATATGATCATCAAAGATAGCAATGGTGATGTTTCTAATGATGAATATGGCGAGGAAGAAATGATAAAACTTGCTGACAAGCCTTTACTGTGGCAATTGGAAGTTTTGAATGATGTTGGGAATGGTGATTCTACAGAGTTTGAGAATGAATACCCAGAAAAGAATGTGACATCAGCATCATTTTGTCGTAATTCAGTTCAAGTAAGAAGTTTCCTGTGATTGAACATATTTTTGCTGATTGACAATTATAATTTGAAAATTTTGATTCAATCATGTTTTCAGGGAAAATCTTTGATTGTTGATGAGAAAGGCTACGTTTGTACTCGATTTGAAGTACTTCCCAATGGTTGCTGTGATATCAAAACATCAAAACACATAAAATCTGCACCCAAGATTCAAAGATCAAGATATCCTTGTGATACTTGTAACCCTGAAGGGTGCTGCTTAGTCTATGAATACTGTGTATCCTGTTGTGTAGATCCTAATAAGGTAAGAATTACACAGTTTGTACAAAAATAGAAATATTCATCTCCAGTATCAACAACCAAAACCCATTACTCTTTCATTGCAGGTCCAAAAAAAGAAGAATCAAGATATTCATGAAATCATAAAAGATAATTCAAAATTGAGAAATGTTGATATCTTAAAGTTACGTTTACGTAATCTTGATCACTTCCAAACGTGTCTCGCTGCTTGCCGTACTTCTAGCTCTAGTGTTGTGCATGAAAATACTTACAAAAATCCAGATTTAAAATATTGTTACATGATTCAACTGCCACATAATCGTAAGGAAAAATATGAAAGGGAAAGTATATCACTAAATAATGATAGAGACCACCTTGGTGTCTCTGTGAAATCTTTTCATGCCAATTTTTTTGAAATAGTACCCCAAACCAACAACCCACCCTTGCTAAGTGCATCTACGTGATGAAAAAATGATTGTTTCATCTAATATTCACGCACTGGTTTCTCTCATTTAACAAGGTTGAATTTGAAATATTACTTGAACTTTTACAGTGTAGAGCGGATACCTCTGACCAGAGATGCTCTAAGTCTCCAAATATCTGCATAGCTCAGTTTTTCAGATCCAGGAAAGCGACGCCTTGCTATAGACATGACTTCATCTTTGATCGTTTGCTGTACAGTACCTTCTACCTACAAAATATAAACAACTCTTCACTTGAAGAACAGACCATGAATCAGGTTTGATAGAAAAACTTTGAATTCGGAGAGATTATGGCCGAGGCTTTACTATCAATTACATCAATTTTGTATTTCATTTTCGTTATAGTAATGAAAATATTTTGTAATAATTAATTGGTCGGAACGAGAAAATTTGTTTCCGAGTACTTCAGCCTCTGCAAAACTGTTTAGTTTCACAATTCAATTATGACGGTCATACGTTTTCGAAAAAATTCTACTTCCTCTACGTCAGTGGATGGTCGATTTACGGGATCCATCTGGTATACATGTTCGATGGAGACATACAACGACCATTACTTTTCATATGGAGTCATATTACTTACAATCATTGATTTTTGAATTCGAAGTGGTGTTATATAATTTTTATCGCAAGAATCGATATGAACAGAAATTAAAAGAATTATAACTTTTTTCACGGCTTACCTCTATATATTCGCAGTCTGCTGCAGCATAATGACAAGAAATCGCTTTCCTCGTTCTATTTGAAACATTTTTCCATGAGCCATGAATCAGCAGTGGATGGAAGAAAACGGTATCTCCAGGCTCCATTTCGACATCAATCCATTTGACCGATTTCGGCAAACCCTGCAATAATGTTGCTATTGATTGTTGACACAGAAGACTTATGCAAAATAACAATTGCCGCCTTTGAAAGGGTAAGCTTGACTGATACTCTGCGTATATTACTATCACGGGGTATGGATCCATACTGAATCTTGAAGTGATGGGATGAGTTCGGAAAATATCGCCTATAGGCGATATTTTCCTTTTTTCCGAGGCGAAGGCAAAGAATTGGATACGCGGTAAAGATTATTCCAGAATTTTGAATACTTTTTGAAGTTGTTTCCATAGATAGAAGTTTGAAACATGCCTGGGAATTGAATCAATTTTTTAAAAAGTTGCTTTTTATTGTTTAGATTATTTGCGCAAGTGATGACTTGAAAATCTTTATCGCGAGAATTTGAAATAGTTCTCTATGACAATATAAAATTTCCTCAAATCGATCGAGGAGGACAGTGTTGGTGTGAAATCACTTACACCATTCCATCCGACGTGAAAAGCCTGATGAGGTCAACAAATCATGTTGACGAAACGTCGCAAGGAATATAATAATTTTTGCAATAATGGTGTGAGTGACTTTACACCTAGACTGTCTTCCACGACCAATTTCAAGAAATTTTATATCCTTGAAAAGTCAGAGGACGAGTTAAGGCGATGCGGTCGTCGTGCAACCCGGAAATTATATTGCATTTAGATGTAACTCAAAATTTTGATTATATGAAGTTCGAGACCAGTTGTCCATTACGTATTATCATCTGAATTGTGGTGGATAACTCGTCATTTTTCATTAAGGCGATGCGGTCACCGTGCAACCCGGAAATTATATCTTATTTGGATGTAAATCAAAAAATTTTCTCGAAACGAAGTTGGAGACGATTTGTCCATTACTAATGTATTATCATCTGAATTGTGGTGGACAACTCATTATTTGTCACCAATCACAAGGCTATCACTAATGAACGAGAATAACTTGCCCGCGGGTACTTTCTAACCTACAAATTGGTACATTTTCGTTCACAAAACTCTCAAAATCTAGTCCGATTTGGGCCAAACGAAGAGTTATCCAGGCCAAGTTAGATGATAATAAAGCCTGGATAACTCGTCGTTTAGCCCATAATGGAAAAAATTTTGAGAGTTCTGTGAACAAAGTTCAGCGTGCACGGTGACCGCATCGCCTTAATCCCAAGGCTATCGGTGATGAACGAGAATAACTTGCCCGCGGGTACTTCCTAACCTACAAATTGGCACATTTTTGTTCACAAAAATCTCAAAATCTTTTCCAATTTGGGCCGAACGAAGAGTTATCCAGGCCAAGTTAGATGATTACAAAGCCTGGACCCGGCTGAAAATGGTCACGCGACATTCGCGCGATAGTAGCGTGCCTCGTGACGCTACCGTGAGGCGACCGGGCGCGCTATAGTCACGCGACGAGAGTGTAGCCTCACGCTGTAGCGCGACGAGATCTATCATAAAAATGAAGTGATCATCATTGTACAGGGTATATAATGGGTATTGGCAGAGGAGTCAAGTGATGAATATGGCGCTTGCAGATTGTGATTCACATTACGCACAGAGTTTATCCATGAAGATGCCTCAGTTCGGATGTTAATTAATTCGCATCTGTTTCCAATTCGGACCCGTCGCATCACAGTGGCGTGCTCGTGAGGCTACCGTCACGCTACAATCGCCCGACACAAAAAGAGCAACATATGTAAATAAACTCTTTGCTCGATTGAAACGGCATTCATAGGATGGATTAAAAATGCATTAAGAATGCAAAAAAATTAAGAAAAAACACATTCGACTCATTATCAGTGGATTTTCCAACTTTGAAATTTTCGGCCGGCACTTGGGCACGAACCCACGACCTTCCGATCCAAAGTCTGATACACTAACCTCGCGGCCGACGAAGCGTGTTACGCGAGGTGTCATAAATGGCTTAGTTGAAGTTGAGGTTGTCGTTTTGTAGTATATAGCGTTTTTCTACTTATTCGCTCATCCAATGATAATCGTTCATGTTTTCTCACGCAAATATTGACCAGTTGGTAATATGCTATATACGACAACCTCAACTTCAAGTAGGCCATTTATGAGACCCCCGCGTAACACGCTTCGTCGGTCGCGAGGTTAGTGTATCAGACTTTGGATCGGAAGGTCGTGGGTTCGTGCCCAAGTGCCGGCCGAAAATTTCAAAGATGGAAAATCCACTGATAAATTAGTTGAATGTTTTTTTTTTTTTTAATTTTTTTGCATTCTTAATGCATTTTTAATCCATCCTATGAATGCCGTTTCAATCGAGCTAAGAGTTTATTTACATATGTTGCTCTTTTTGTGTCGGGCGATTGTAGCGTGACGGTAGCCTCACGAGCACGCCACTGTGATGCGACGGGTCCGAATTGGAAACAGATGCGAATTAATTAACATCCGAACTGAGGCATCTTCATGAATAAACTCTGTGCGTAATGTGAATCACAATCCGCAAGCGCCATATTCATCACTTGACTCCTCTGCCAATACCCATTATACCCTGTACAATGATGATCACTTCATTTTCATAATAGATCTCGTCGCGCTACAGTGAGGCTACACTCGTCGCGCGACCATAGCGCGCCCGGTCGCCTCACGGTAGCGTCACGAGGCACGCTACTATCGCGCGAATGTCGCGTGACCATTTTCAGCCGGGGATAACTCGCCGTGTAGACCGAATTGGAAAAGATTTTGAGTTTTCTGTGAACAAAAATCAGCGTGCACGGTGACCGCATCGCCTTAAGGATTCTAACATTCCAGTGCTATTATGACAAGTAATTTTAGACACCGCGCGGATGAAGAATATCTACTCATTATTTTTATCAACGAGAATATACCTTAGGCTATGTTGGTGTTTTTTGATAATCTAATGCTAGAGTCAAAATATATGATTTACTCTTGCGGAATTAAATTTTTTTGGCGGATTGTTTTTCTAACCAATGATGTTGTCAAGAATTTTATCTGACATCACGTGAAAAACTCATTCATTTTTCATCATAGTTGCGAAGATAGACTGATTTAATTAACGGATAATCGAATCTTCTTAAAACCGATACAGTTTAAATCTTGTTTTTGTTCGAATTGATCATCAGTTTCGGGTCTCAAACAAATCAACATTTCCTCAAATAAATGCGATAATGATTCGTTTGAATCATTTCATCATATATTTGTATTGGATCATCCTCATCATGACCAAGTTCAAATAAAAATATCTCCTTTAGTATTTAGTATGACGTCGTTAAAACCGATGGTACTGAACGACAATCACCTGAATCCCATGATACATCTTGTTCACCGTATCTGGAGGATATCCGTGAGCTTGCAGAGGATAGGATCGATGTGATCCTGGATACACGTGAAGGCATCCGTTCTCTTTATCGCATTTTTCTATAGCCGTCCACGCAGCTACTATCTTGTCGGCTGGTCGGAACGGAAAGTAGTACAGATCCTGATGGGGTGGATGCCTGTAATATATCCGAATTACACACATTAAAATAAAGTATCGTCAGTGATGTAATGATTGGTCTCCGGATGCTTATGATTATTTTTATACATACTAAAGGGTGATTACTTTCATCAAAGAGATTTTGGTATGAAAATATAACTTGAACTTTTTCTTGCGTTGAATTACGCTAAAATTCCAAATTTGTGTTTATAGATCAATCAATGATCAACACTGAGAAGAACATCCAAATACTCTATAGTTCATATTATAGTTTCGTTGTGCTCAACGGGTTAACTTGAGGCACGTGTCGCATACGATATATGATCTACTATTGAGCCACACGATTCGCTTTATCTTATAGACATGAAACAGTTGAAAAGTGAATATTTTTTGTACTGTAGAAAAGAAGCGCTGTGACGAATTTAACCGCCTTCGAACCATGATATTGCAGAAGACCATATAATACGGATCTCATGATATTCCAGAAATTCTCAACATTTGGCATATTTCAGTATTCTGGAGGAATAAGAGAAATAAAAATTCTGAACTATTTGTATGTTGGAACTTTTGAAAACTATATTGTTTAATTGGTATCCTCGAAGTATTGGAAAAAATTCGACAGAATAGTCCATCAACGAGCTAATATAGATACTTATTCTGGTTATTTTACTCTTTCTCTGTGGGATATTGATCATAGGCGTAATATTTATTAATGCCACATAACGATGATATCATCATCAGGGTTTGACACAAAACTGATTTTGAATTTCGGTTCATTTCGAATCGGGGGGTCAAACTTCTGTGATAATTTTGGAATATTGATTTCCATTCATCTTCAATGCACAGCAACAAAATTATCAGTTACATCTTCAAAATCATCACAGAAGTTTGTCCCTCCGATCCGGAATGAACCGAAATTCAGGATCAATTTTTTATCGAACCCTGACTATATGATAATTAGTGAATAGCTCTTGAACCTTACCTGGAGCTTCCGCTTCCTACATCAGGTGGCTTCGCGATAAGCATGCTATGAACTCCTATGATATTTGGACCAATAAAATTTTCCACAACATCTAGAAGCTCTTTGTTTTCAAAGTATTCCCGAAATACATCATCATGTAGAATATCTTGGATTTTGTTAACCGATTTTCTGTCTACGATGTCTCTCATAACAGTTACAAAACCTTTCGGAATTTTTCCAGTTGCATAATCGTCGAATCTGAAAGTAAAAATGATGGATACGTGACTGCTTGAGCAATTGCAGGCGTTATGGGAATATTTGAGGCATAATATCACTCAGAAGCAATAACGTGAGAAGTGGATTTTCTAGAATTTCTCTCTTAAAATGGTGTCACAATATTGAGCTTATAACTAGTCATTCGTAATTTGACAAGGAAAATAGAGCTGGAGTGACTTTTGGTAAGAGTTCAGGGTGTTACAAAATTTATTCACCCTCTCATTCCGAAACTTGAGTAACGGTTTTTTTCCACAAAATAATTTCATTATCAAAATTCACATTTTTGAAAACGGCTGATTTTCCTTGCACTGGAACACGGAACTGAGAATCTAAGAATAGAAAAAAGTGATTAGGTCGAATTTTGCTTCTGCTCCTTCTGGAAAGTCTGAAAATTTGGAAAAGCCAGATGAAAAGTGTCGAAAATTCCTCATTTTTTTTTACACACAATTACAATTGGAACGAACCCCCGCAGTCATACTGGTCGTTATCGGGCTGAAAAGAAGGCGAGAAATTATACTATCGCAAGGAATAATCGACCATCCTGCCTTTAATAAGAAATTAGCTCTTGGTATCTTTAAGGAGAAGAAAATTAGTAGTCTATTCGTAACTACTTTTATACCCGTACGCAATCAAGTACTGATGATCAAAATCATAAACTTTGGAGGCAGGATTTCACATATAAGAAGGTTCTGTTTGTGCAAGTTCCAATGTAGATTAGGATTGAATTTTGGCCAAATACTGTGATGATAAAAGCACTAACCTCAATTATGAAACTATTATCACGATAAATGTTGTCACCACAACAGTACCGGATACACTCAGGACCCAGCATCTTATTTATTTGTATAATGCATATGTAAGATTAAGGATGTACAATTTTCATCAAGTTACCTTTTGCTGCAACGATCGAGTATGTTTGGGTGAATAAGTCGAGGTACAACAAGATATCCATTGCG
This sequence comes from Eretmocerus hayati, assembly GCA_029851415.1. Classification (NCBI taxonomy): domain Eukaryota; kingdom Metazoa; phylum Arthropoda; class Insecta; order Hymenoptera; family Aphelinidae; genus Eretmocerus; species Eretmocerus hayati. The sequence continues at coordinate 162,967,122 of CM056742.1, forward strand.
CTCGTAAAAAATTCTTTCATCGAGTGTCAGCAAACCGGTGTCTTTTGTCAGTGTCAAGGTCTGCATTTTATGTTGAAAATTCAATCAATGAAATCTGAAACAGAAATTATAACTTGACCATTAGATCAATTATTGCCATTATTTTGTGAATAATTTCTCCAAACGATCTTTGCATCAAGGATAATACCCCTCCCTCCCTATATACTCCTCGTTTAGAAATCTGACAGAATATATATACCAGGGTCAACTTCCTGCCTCGTAAAAATGATTCGCAGAAGTCCAAATAGAGATGTCGGACACGCATCGTCTAATATAGAAAATCAATAAATGATCGGTTCCCCAAAAAAAGCAAATACATACACCAATTCATATAATGACAGGAAGATCCAAACGAATTACACGGTTCGAGAATCTCGGACTCGGTCCACTTAAGCACGAAATTGTCACCTTGACAGCTTGCGACATCTGACCACCTGAATCGATCACAGACCAGACTCGATGGAAAAATTTGGATCTAATTCTCGTAATACAGTAATCAGAAGAGATCCAAAAATATATACGAATAATGATAGGCGTGAGGATGAGGGATAGAGTGAAGTATTAAGTATTATGGTTGGCGCTTGCGCGAACTTTGCGGGGGGCGATATCACGCGGTGATAATAGGGTGGTTCTCGCGAGGCGCGCGCCTTATACCACACGTGGGAAAGAGCGTCCACGGATGTGAATATGGGCTCTCGAGGGCTGCCGGCAACCGAGAGTCTATTAGTCGTCGAGCAAAGGCGCCCCGACGATATCGTATTCGGGGCGCATCGCGGATATTTTTCTGATTTATTGAAATAATACAGTAAAAATTTTTATTAGTTTATTGCTGATTGTGGAGGATTTTGATGCTAATGTTGATGTATTTTTTTTTTTGGAAAAGAAATGGTACTGTGAGAAGGAGATTCGGAGGGGGAAGGTGGCCGGTGACAATTTTTAGGATGCCGGGTAGTTTTGGTGAGTACTTTTTTGGAGTTATTTATTGTTTCTTGTCTTTGTGTCGGTGCTGTACATATCGGGATCATAACGATTTTGAGATGAGGTGGAAGGTGATTGGAAAGATTGTTTGTTTTTGTACGATTGATTCGTTGTTGGGGATAGAGAAACGAGGTTCTGAGAGGATCGAGTGGAAGGATAGTAATGGAATGTTTGATGTCAAAGAATGGTTTCCAGTAACAGATTTTTTCATTTTTATACCGATTTGCCAACCGAAATAGGCAGCAGAACTTCGGGATGGGAATAATGCATTCTCCGAAAAACGACTTTCTTATAGATTTTCCAATGTAGAAACCGAATCTGCTGCTCATTTTGCTCCCATATGTCATAGTTCTTCTTTTGTAAATCGCAAAGACGGGCTACTTTTAAAAACGACGTTGTTTTGTGTTATATTGCAAACATTCCAAGTTGATAACACCCATGAAACTTTCCTTTGATCAGACAAGAGTGTAATCAAATTATGATTTCCTTCGTATTTCAACCTGCTTATTACGATGTACAGGTAGTTTCATGAGGCTACTTTACGCCTTATGAATTTACGAGATGTATTTCCTAGGTTTTTAAGGCAATAATAGAACGAAAATTTAACCCATTTTTCCACGGTTAACATTTATTTATACAGGAAAAAAAAATAATCAAAAGCCAACGGTTGTTCGAACAAAAATCTTCTCACCATTACCCTAGTTACAATTTATATAAAGACAAATTATACGATTCCTTGGAAAAACCTAATTATCAGCGATTTCCACTCGAACTCATGATATTTGATTTGTGCGATCCATTACGTAACTTTTTCATTTGGGATATCATCGAGACTTCCTTTTCCAATTTTTTACATTTTTTTTTTTTTTTTTTCAATTGAATGACGTTGGAAAGAACAACGAAGTAGATTGATCGCTGCTATCTTGAAGGATCGATCAAGTAATCCGAGTAACTACCTGAAGTGAAAATGAATTTCCACCCCCTCGCTTCCAACTTTTCTATTCAGTGATGCGGATAATTCAATGAGTGATGGTTTGGATAATGCGACCTTACATAAGAATTGTCCAATATGGTGATCACACGCTGAAATAAGAACTTATTGAAATACGTTGATCGAGTGCGTAAATTTTAGTTTAAAATAATTATTATTTCGTGTACAAAGTAGTCGAAGGTAGAAATGTGATGAAAAATAAGGAGGATATGTTGAATACACTAAGCCACAATTAGCAATTATAACACACAAATGATATGTCTGAAAAAATAAAGAATTTTGAAAATCGAGCCAACGTGACGATTTTGTGTGGAAAATTTTCCTTAGTCCATTAACATTTAAAAGAAAAGGTGGATGTGTTGAATTGAAGTTATTTTTTAGTTAATTCTGCAGTGTCAACACTACGAAAACAATGAGGATTCGACCTGTCGAACGGATTTCAATAGGATTTCAATAGTTTTATATATTTGAATGATCAGTGAAGAGCATTTCAACCGTAGATCATTTTCTTTATTAGCAAAGAACTCTCGGCATTACGCCCACCAAAATGTTTCAGTTGTAAATTGTCATCGACTGAACAATATACTACAAGCGTTCGAGATTCACAAAACGAGAGTAAACGAAAACGTTCAAGCACGTTATTCACATTGATGTACAATGGATACTTCTCGAACGTAATTAAACAGTATTTACAGACGATGCTACAAAGTTTTAGCTTGACGATTGGAGATTTTTTTCTGACAAATGAGGTGGGGAGACAAACAGGACGAAGCTACGAAAAAATTTCTAAAAAATGTTGATTCATTATTTAGGTTGAGCATTTTACCCCGAGTCCTGATCTCGGAGAGATCCAAGCGTGAAATTTTGGCATAGCCTGTGAACAAAGTCTTGGAATTTATGCTAACCATATTGTTAAAATGAGTTTTGAATTGTCTGCGATGTTGGTTTGTTATCATCTATATGTATCGAGGTTGTAATTCGATTTCTGCACCTCGAGCATAGAAATTCATGTTACGATTACGAGAGCGACCCTTTGTCGTGATTTTGGATTTATGGAAAATTATAAAGAGATTATTCAGGTAACCTTGTCAATTCGTTAGGATAATCCTAAGCACATTTCTTCTTACGTGCACTCTAATACAATATATCATTCAGGCAAGACTGGATATTTGAAAGATCTGATAGTGAGTTCATCAATTCAACATTTACATTTTAAAGCAAATTCGAAGAATTTTCACATAGCTGCCCGATTATTTTAGGGTGACAAAAAAGTTTTGACAACTTACAACATTTTTCGTAATCATTTATGCTTATAGCCATCCCGATTGCTTGCCAATTCACACTTCCGTACTTCTTACTACAACAATGTATAAAATTTGACTTCCAGTCGATGTTGAAATATTTCGACATTTAAGTGCCCACAAAATCGCATTGTGTCTTTTTTGCATTCCATTCATGTAGTTGCTCGAATCCTCGCAATTTTTTCGAGCCTTGTCAACGGCTTACACTAAAGTCCGATTGCTCGGAGGTGAGTAGCCACCTCAAAAACTTGATGGAATAGTTCTATCTTTTCTTGATCTTTCGATTTCGGGTAATAAAATAGTTGCTTACAACCATTCAAGTTACTGTCGCTAGATTACTCAACACCCGCCCCCCCCCCCCCCGGAAAAACATAGTCATTCTGAACATCAAAAACCACCCCGTGATCTCAAATAATCATAAAATCGAATTCACCCTCTCGCTTCTTACAGTTCAACAGGTATAACACAATGACGCGTATATCGCACAGTCTCGAGCTCGAGCTTCTTCCCACGGTTCAGTGAGCACGGATCAGATTGAGCGAGCGAATTTTTTTCCCTTGCAATTTCACAATACGAGCTCCTCCCAACCTGTTGAATGAAATTCGACAAAAAAAGACGAACCCGCAGTCCAACTCACTCGTCGCGCTTATAAGAACAAATAATAAAATAATGAGCATCGGATCGAGGTATCAGTATTCAGTGCATCAGAGGCGTCAGCTTTCAGTTCTATAATGTAAGTCCATTCATTTGCACTATGCAAAGAAAGAGACTGCAAATCGATTTGCTTGTTTCATCAATTATTGAATTGATATAGGGTCTACAACCTCTGCTTGGTCATGGTGTAGACGATATTGTGTTGTCGTATTTGATGCTGAATATCTACTAGAAATCCTGGCTTTACTATTTCCTCTCACCGTGCTGGATAAAGTTTTTAAAATGGACGATATGCATATATAAGGATGGATCATCGTCTTGGATGTCAGTTTTACCGGTCGTTTCTGAATTTTATGTTCTCTTTATATGATCTCTGATGCACATTTCGCATGTGTGATATGCAACTGTATCCTGTATTATGGAGCACATTTTTATTGGAACACAAAAACAGCAGCAGGATAGCTATTTTTATGCGCGAATTCTGCCCAGGATCTGGAAAGTTTATGATACTTAGTAAGAAAAGATTGCACACAAAAATATCGAATTCTTTTGGTATAGAAAATCTTGAAAAAGTATGAGGAGTACAGTATAGTATTATTTTCAGAAAGAGTTGTGATGAGTTAGTGTATTGTTTTTTACAAAGCTTGAATACACACGGTGAAAAGGATGAAAATCAACTGGTTCTTAGTCAGTTTCGAAAGATAAGTAACCCGATATTTCAGGAACTTGTTCTACATTGAAAAAATTACAAAATAAGGTTTTTTCCGTGAGAGATCGTGGGAGTACAATTTTAACGCTCCTGAAATATTCATTTCATCGATTTAAATCACTAAGTACACACTCGATACGATCGATTTCTATTTCCGTTTTCCACTACTTGAAAGAGTTGTCAATATACTGAAATATTCGAAGTGCATGAATGAAGGAATTACGAGAATTTTCGATACCGGAGCGACCACCAAACAAGAAATAATCCATAACACGGTCGTAGAATGCAAAGCGGATCGACTTTTTTGTGCAGCACATTTCAAGTTTTCCGATTTGGAAATTTCAGTGATTTTTCCAATTCGTTCTTCTTTGCCAATGGTAACAATTCGGATATTTGAGCTCATTCAACCGTGAGACGAGGGGAAGGTTAGCTTCGATTAAAATTCATTTGACAGAAAGGTCTTCCCATGATTTTGATCAACTAAACTAACACCTTATAGAATGAATAAACTCAAATTCAATTAGCTGGACTCACTTAGGTCAAAAATTATTGTTCGAAATTCGTTTCAACGGCTGTATTGAATAAAATTGGTTCGATGGGCCCATGATATGACCGGACAAGCTTCTGAGCTGAGACGCACCATTTTCTAGAAAAGTCAATTGAAATGGATTGTATTCATGAATTGGACTCTCAGTCATCATTCTTTTAGATCCTTTGAAGATGATGTCCCGAGACTCTAAGTCACAGTTAATGATATTTTGATGGAATTAAGAAATTCTTCGATCAGTGAGGCCTAAAGCAGTTGTTTAAGCCCACTTGATCAAAAAACATTATCCGAAGGAGAAGTATTATAAATATTGCAACACTTTGATCGACCGATTGCCTTTATTTGTATCTGCGACACTAGCTTTTCCTGCTCTAATATGAGACACCTATCATCAGTAGGGTGTCCGTTATTTCCCAAGTTCCTCCGATCACCCATGCCACCTTCCACAACCTAATCATTTGGTGAGATATTGCGAGAAAAAAATTTTCAGGGACCTAGGTGAAGTTTGAGTGCTGTCCCACCTAGAGTGTTTCTTATTTGAAATGTAACCTTCTAAATAAAAATTTGAGTCAATGATTTGCATTTACCGCGCATGCATTCCTTTCTACGTCCTCAATAGTGGTTTCAATCGATAGCGGGTGCAATTTCCTTCAAAATGACTACCTGAAACATTCAATTTGATACATTAGAACCGGAGATAGCCCACTCATTCGCATATCATCCACCTGAAGAACATAAAAGTAACTGAAAACGACCGTTTTTTGTTTTGTCGGTTTTTGGAGTCTACTAAAAAATCCTGACGATAAGAGGTGAAACTGAGCACGGATTCTGTTTCTACGTTCAAAAATACATCAAAAACACATATTCACATCTTTAAAATAAACCGACTCAAAATTCGCATTTTTTGGATTCTTCGAGGAAAACCCTGTTTCACGGATTTGATACCTTGAATTTTCTAAGTTCCAAAAACAGCTATAACTCTAGTTCTTTTCCATCAAATTGACTTCAGCAAGTGGTCATTTTAAAGGGAATCGTACTGGCTATCGATTGAAAAAGTTACCAAGGATGAAGAAGCACGTCCATGCCCAAGAAATGCTGAATATTGAATCAGAATTTGTTTTGAGGCCTCAATTCAGACGAAAACGCTTCAGGTGGGACAGCACTTGAACATCACCTAGGTCCACGAAAATTTTTTCATCGCAATATCTCAACAAATGATTAGGTTGTGGTGGGTGGCATGGAGGATCGGAGAAACTTGGAAAATAAGGGACGCCCTAATCATCAGTCATGGAATTTTGTCGAAATGTTTCTTCATACTGATTCTTTGTTTGTATTTGCAGCACATGTGCACAAAATCCTATCCACCAATATACATGTATGGTAGAACACGAGGGGAGAGAAACCGATCGGAGAGCATCAGCTTTTTACAGAGGGTGATTTTTATAACAAAAATATTGCCGGAATTCGAGGGTTGCTTTTATAGGTCAGTGGTTACGAAGGTTGTTGCCGTGAGCAAATAAAAGCTTGTAAAGCTCCGAGTAGTATTGAAATGAATCGGAAGACGAGAGATATTTGTTTTGATTATTTGAATTTGAATCTTTTTCCAATAGTACTTCACTAAACACAAAAGGGATAACAATCTGCAAGCCCTGTGTGGTATTTACATTGTGGAAAAAAATCATCTAACAATCGATGATAATTTGTAAATAAAATCCTACCAACAATGTTGGACTAATGATCTTCGAATATTTGCACGATTAACAGAATTGGATGGACGATATACTATTGAGTGATGTCGACGTTTCCTCTGCCAATTTTCTGAAAACAATTTAGTCGACATTCACGTCGTAGGAATTATGAAAACTTTGTAAGAGGATTGAACAAAGTTTTAGTTTTACGCTGGAGTGCTCGGAAGCCGTTAATCCAGGATACCGAGACAGAGACACCGTTATTAAAACTGGCAGGTTAATGATCATATACCGTGATGTATGTACCTACATTTTTCCCTTGTACCCGCCACCGCCAACACAATTTTTTCTACCAAGCCAAACTTCTTTTTATCTCAGGGGGGACTCAATTTTTCTCTAAGACTTTCCAAGTGAGCCCCAAATGGACAAATTGAAGGTTTTTTCTCTGTACAAGAAAGCCTCTATCTAATACCAAGAGCATATCCTCAACCCGTTGCTATCGAACCATTTTTTATTTTCAGATCTTGAAATATGACCATGTCAAAATTTTCGAAAAATTCAACTGTTCCATAAGAATACTCTGAAAAAACCTTAGACAAGATAATTTAAGAGTTATTTTGTAATGCTTTATACGGCAATGAGTTTAAATTGGTTACATGTGAGTTTCATATCAAACTTTTTATTTATATGAAAATTATTCGGATGATATAAAGAAATTTCTGTATTCGCTAATCTATGGATCATCGCGTTCCTAGCGTTTCTAACTCTCACATAGACAGCCCACGATTGGATAGGTTAAACATTTTAGATTAAAAACAACATTTCAGATCACTTTTGTAAGATTGTATACTATTTGTGAAAATTTCAAAAAAGTCTACACAATGGTGAGTAAAATTGTTGATAAAAAAGAAAACAATCACACAGGCACACGGACAATAATGACAAAGATAAATTTTTCTTAGGCTTGTGATACAGGCATGGGATGAAAAGTTGGTCCCATAGCAAGGAAACAATACGATACAAATTTTATGCAGATGAGAGAAGATTTGTAGAATTGGAATTGAGAAAAATCCGCGACCGAGCGAAAATACTATGGAAAAATCAGGTACTGAATACCAACCTTTCTATCGGAGAAGTCAAACCACGTTATAATCCGCATGTGTACAATTGCGCGAAAACTATATATAACACGATGGCTCAAGCTTTTTTTTAGGTTTATTCGGTTCAAGTAATTAAATTCCACAGAGATCTCAGATTCCTTTTCGTCTCTTATATCAAAGGAATAAAGAAAAGCATGATAGTCTGAGCACCCTGATTTAGAAAGTCGAATAGGCCTATACCAAAAGCATCAAATTGAAACATCTCGAGCAACCGAAATTTGCGTACTACAAGTAACATACGATACTTGATAGGTTTGCGCAGTTTCTGTTCGCTCATTTTTTAAAATGCGTGACATCGAGTTTTTGTGGAGTTTTCCGATGGAACATTTTTTGTTGCATATGCGGCCATAAATCAAAAACTTCATTTTTTTCTGCAAATTCCCACGATACCCGGGGGTTCCTGATTTATTGGTGCGAAGAGTTGTAAATAGGGTATAGTAATTTCATTTTGGTCACTTCCACTTATCCAAAATACCGCCTCTAATCGAGTAGAAAGAGGTGTTATTTTATTAAAAATATCGCGATAACTGAGTGCTTCACTATTATGCACTCTATTAACATGAAAATTGTCTCGTAATCCTACTATCCAACATTAGTTTGCACGGGAAATCAGAGGATAAGTCATTATGTTTGAAGAAATAAGAGTTCTTCTGAACGCGTAAGCAGCATGCTTTTTACTTTGATCCTACTTGAATAAAATCGACCGAAGAATATTGAGATGACTAAGGAATTCCTTCAAATCAGAGAAATGTTAGGGTTTACATATGGATTTAAGTTTAGATTGATTGAATAACCCGTCGAGGGTTGCAAAGCTGATCCAACAAAGCAAAATCAGAGTTACAAGCTACCAGCTCAATTAAAATAGATACAATAATTATATCTATTTTAGTAATTATTAATACCAATACTGTTCATAAATTTTGATTCGATTTGATGAAAATATTTCAGAATTTTAAAATTACCGGTTTACTCTATCGGGGGATTTTCTAAAATGTCAACGTTTCTCCCAACTTTATCCTAATTACATCAATTTTCCAACAAATTTTTGTTTTTCCACGGCTCTCCATTCTTATTGACACAGTGATGGCTGGACATTCAATCATTATAATTTTCAGACCAAAATGAGGGTTTGCACAATGCAAAACAAAAAGGAGAATATTGAAAAATGAGAAACATAAATTAATCAGATTTCGCGAAAAAAAGTCTTGGGTAGAGTCATGTCCTTAGAGCTCGATAAAAGAGCTTGCAAAAGACGTTATCAATTCACAACGTCTACCAAGCAATCTGTCTCTAAGAAAACAACACCAGAGCCACAATCATATTTTCTGCTTGAGTAGCCGTATACACAAGACAATAACCAGAAGGCTCCATCCTATCAATCACGATCATTCTCAGAGAGCACCCCATGGAGAAAGCTCCTTTCTCGTAGATATTCCTTAACAAAACGTCCCAAGTCGTAGAGCTTGCAAGCTGCATTCCTCTATCGTTCAGCTTGATAAGAGCCTCAGGCAAAGAACCTCAAGCCTCAGAAACGATGTCGTAGTCGTTGAACATAAGAAATGAAAAGGGAGAAGATCTTGCCGGTGGCAAATCCCGTAGGAAGCAAAAAGATCTATATCCGCAGTGAAATGGCTTGAAAGCTTGAAAGCTTCTTGGCCAGACAAGCGGGCACCTCAACCCTCACTCTTATATACTCACCTATATATACAAAGACCATCAGTCTAGAATAGGACTAAAGAAAAGTCCAGAAAGCTTTGCAACCTTAGTGATATAAGCAAAGCCTCTGACTTTACGCCACTTAATTTGGGAATTCGAACTACGTTTCTTTGACTGTTGGCAAAGTCACGTTGGTACGGTAAATTTCAACCCCTGTCTCGTGGTTGTCAGAGGGTATAGCTGGGCATTTCTACATCTCACACTTTCCTCAGAGAAGTAAAAGTAAGAGGCTGTTAACCCACTTCGCAAGTTTTTGTTAGATATACCACACATAGAGAAAAGTTACTCGTTCATTGTGTGTGTTTGAGATTTTTTGTGTACACGATTTTGGATGGGTATTTCGTATCAAAAGAGAAGGCAATAAGTGACGCGAGAGGAATAATAGCAAGCAATTGCCCTGTGGGAATTGAAGCTTATGTGTATTTGAGGGTGAGGTATTAAGTTAGAAGGAGCTTTGGTCGATGGTTATAGAACGTCGGAAGAAGTTGCCAACGTTCTTATGTATACGAAGAATCAACTGGTCGAGAAGGTCCTTGCAGACGATTTGGCTCTAATGAAGATGTATCGCAAGACAGATAGTTAGCGTTGTACCAGGGTCGCACTTTATAAGAGATTGAATAAATAGGGAGAGTAGTTACTAATTGAATCGACCCAATAATAAAGTAGCAATTGACCTGAAAAGCATCGAGCTTTAATTTTGCGAATAAGCAGCGTGTAATTTGACGAAAATTAGACAGTGCCAAGGCTTCACCTTATGCAGTGGTACATTCATCACGGACCAAAAATACTTGAAATTTAAGGGAGTAACCTCGGTACCGCGTGAGTCAAATTGATCGACTTTTTTCAACTTTCACAAATTTGCCTACATGTGTGTCTTACGAGTTAATCAGATCTCAATACACCCTCACATAAACTTGCATAAGCATCCGACTCACGAATCATGAAATATCAATCCCTGATTATGGGCGAATTTGTCTTAATTGTGACTTATTCGTGACTTCACGCTGAAAATTAATCAGAACTTTTTTCCAAAAAAAAGTTCGAGCACGTTCTTTGTATTAAGATATATAAGTGAGTAAGATTTGGACAAAAACTGATCGGTCAGTCTTTTATAGTCTAATAATTATCGCGATGCCCCATAAGACAGCGTGCATAACCTCTAAAAATGTTTATGCTGATGGTTTAACTCAGGGGTAGCCAATGCTCGTGAAATTTTGAGTATGTCCAATTGACACGCAAATACATCTCTCTGCCAAGTTTGATCAAAATCTGATCGGTGGATCTTCTACCGAGGTTACTCCCTTAAGGATCCAATCGCAAATACTGGGTCTGGAAGATGATAGGTGTAGCGCTCTCTAATCAACTCCTTAACTCGAAATGTTCAGTATAATGGATAAACGTGATTTTCATCATTTTATTTTGAAAATTTGATTATTTTATTGAAGAAGTTCAGAGAAGTTCAAGAAATTTTGTGAATGACATTGGCATACTAATGAATCCCCCCAACAATGTTACTCATTCTACAGGACTCACTGTTCCAAATATCAAAATGTCATTCTGGATGCCAGAGGTCAATTCTGCCATGGAAGGGTTGAGTTGTAAGAGTCAATTTTGCAGTAAGATTACTCTAAACAAAAACAATAGTCGACCTATGAATGAGTAATTCGAGTTCTGACCTAGATACAAGACTTTCCCTCAACAACATTTTGAATAACGAACATTCCAATGCTTGTCAGAAACAATTAATTTCATACTTGTTGATAAGATTGTATTGAATGAAACTATTATTGTAAAAAGTTGTTTTGTTAGCACCAACTTGAACACTAAAATGATGTTGAAATTGTATTTAGAGATAAAATTTACCCACTAATATCTCTTGACATACTCTTGACTGGGACAAAATGAAAAATCATGAAGGAGTTGTCTTATGAAGAATATGATGGTACTTTGCAGGTTTCTGTAGTGATGATAATATTGACAGTAGTTTCCAAGACGGTGTTTTTAAACATTTAGAGATCAGAATGAGTCTGATTCTGCAAAGGGAATTCATGAAGATTCTTCTTCTCTTGGCAAGTTGATCTAGAAATCAACTAATGCATGATATGATGCTTGATGATTGAAGTGTTGCTTTGAGGCTAATGAGAAAGGATAGACTGATTAAAATCATTACCGAGTCCCTTTGCTCTCTGGATATAGAACAGGATTTGATAATTAGACAAGCAAAGCCTTGTACAAAAGCGACAGAATTCTTTTACTACTCAAGGCATTTCTCAACTAGCAATAATCCAACAACAAAATGAAGTAATAATTTGAAGATGAATCCAGATGAATCATCACTACAATGGGTATTCACAAAGTGACAATATCATTTGATGAACTTTAGAAGGTTTGGGCATTTGAGATAAATTGGAAAGTTAACTTAGTCGTGCACGATAAAATCAGTTTTTGAATGGTTAAATCCAGGAGAGCTCTGAAAGTATTGGAGAAAAACTGAAGGAGCAATGTAGGTTCAAGTAATTTCTCTTCCTAATCTTAATGATGATTCAGCGGCTCTAAAGCTTATTCTACTAAATCTCAAAGGCAATGCAATTAAAACTAGTTAAAATTTCATCATTCGCAGGTTGAATAATAATGAACTGAGCCTAGAAAATGAAACTGGTAGAGAACCATCACGATTCTCTTGCACCCGTAACATTTGTTTACAAATATAACCATTGGGGGCAGGGGCCTTACAAAATCTGACAAAACATTCAATTGATCAGCTACTTGATGTTTAATTAAAGAAAAAAATTACAGGATACAGCCCGACAAGGGACATATTTACAATTGCATGAGACTCACAAACTTCCAGGGCACAATTCACTTCACTGACACAGTCGGAAAGGAGGCACATGCTGGTCAAGTTGTTTTCCATTGTTGGTGCTTTTCGCTCAAGGATGGTAGGGTCTCTATTTAGCTTCTTGCCCAGCATCCACTCTTAGTTCCTGCTTCACTCACTTATGAAGTTGATGGTGGTTGATGGGAGCCATTGGGATCTTGGCTTGCATGGCGGTGTTGCTTGAAGTGCAATCCTTGATGCTCCGTTTGTCCAAAAGCCACCGGTCGTCACGAGGTCGCTCATACTTGAGCTACTATTTTGTGTCACTTTTTGTCAAACCTTGGAATCAGAGGAACGTAGCATAATAGGACGAGGAAGTCAATCCCGGACGAACCCTCATACCTGGGGACAGTAAGTGAAAATGGAGCAAGCACGAAATGACTACTCCAGGAAAGACTCATCCTGCAGAAAATAACAAGGATTGTTTTAAAATCTAATTCGTGCACTTAAGGATGCATTATTCGAGGTAGAAAATTGAGGTTTATAGAATTTTCATAATTTACCTGTTGAGTTGATTGATAGGCGCCACGCATACCACGTGGTTGCACGTGGAAGACTGTAGCAGACGACTGATTCAGACCGGACCGGGAACGGGAAAACGCGCGCCGATTAGCACAGCACCTTACAATTCAGGCTCCGTCCGCTCCGTTCACATTTTCAGCCCTCAGCTCCTTTCACATTACGGATTGATTATACTCACGTAAAATTCAAATTACAATAATTTCTTCTTTGCACAAGATGATTCCAAAAATGATATAATTTTCTTCTGAGCCAACAACTAGGTATCGATATTGGTACGATTTTAATTGTCTCAGTCACAAAATTGTATCTTCAAGTCCAAACAGTATTTAAAACTGCCATTACATTCATATTCACTTTAATAAAAGGCTGTGTGAAAGGATTGTCATACTATTCGTAGAGCTCATACCGTTTTGAATGGGAACGAAGTTTGCGAAGTGATTTTGGCGAAACTGAGGCTTTTACAGCAACTCAGCAGATTTTGTTGTATAAGTTGGAGTTTGTGGCAGTTAAGATGATGATTCTGATAATGCGAATGAATCAACTTAAAAAAGTTCTATTCCATTGATTTTTCACACAACTCCTTGAAAATTTTTTGGAGAATCAACTGCCCAAAATGAGATCCGTCTTAACTAATATTAAATCTAGGTTTATATCTTTTTCAAGCATACCACTATCTTGAGTTGCCGTCAAGTCGATCAACGCGAAACACTCTAATATAAATCTTCATCGAGATGGCTTGTTTGTATGATGGAGTTTTTAAAGGGCAAGTAGTATTTTAGATCTTTATTATTATGGAGAGGTGAAGATCAATTGATTGTTTGAAGTTCAATCATAATTTTCTAAGATCATCATACAGGGAGTTGTATTTACATGAGTATTTTATTCGTAAGAAGTACCATTCAATCTTATCGAGTTATTTCGAAAGGCGCTTCCATTATTGTCGACGAAAAGTTGTAAATTATTACTCAAAATCTAGTTATATATCCGGTTGTCCAAATTCAACCATCACGATCAAAACTCACGTGGATAAAAATTTTTGATTCGTCTCCATTACGCAAAATTCAATCCAGAAGGTAGTAGGTATTGAGATGTAGTGTCAAAGAGGAGAAATTATGATCTGGTTGAATTTTATGAAAGAAAGCTCTTGCATAAGCATGGTAAATTCGGTACGATTGTTTCAAGATTTACTTCGAGCTCAGAGCAAATTGAAAGCTTGGCAATTTTCCGGGAAAAATATTTTTAGGTGACCCAAAACAGAAACTGATTCTATTTTCCATGAAGATTTTCTCGCTCATTGCAGTACCACCCGCGAGAAATAGAAAGACAAATTTGGGAAGAAATTCAACCCAGGAAATTCAGAAGTGGGCGAACGAATTCCACCGATCAACACCATGAAGAAGTTTCTTATCATAGTTTTCCCTCAAATGAAAAATCTTCAAAACAAGAATTCTCGTCACCAATAGACTCATTTCTTCAAATTTTCAATACGAGTTCCGATCAAAGCAGTGAAATATTCTATCTTGCGTTCACAGCGGCTAAGTGTGGAAAACACGACGCTTGACAAATTTTCCTCAGAAATCATTCGCACATCACTCCTGCAAAGAAACGCCATCTAAAATACAGGTGTATAGTCACAGCTTTCACTAACCCACAAGAATTTCGATCGTATCTAACCACCGTACACAGTAATACGAATGTTCGATAAACAAATTTCGACTCCGCAAGCTCGGATATATATAGGTATATACCAAAAAGTGGCACACAGCTTGCAGCCTACCGATATGTCGTCGTCCCTCCATGCGATTACGCTGTCGGGTTCCATTAGTAGAGCGATTAGGGGCGTGCTTGCTTCACCTATATATACCATGCAAAAGGATGGGCTTTTGCTTGTGTCAAGGTTACGCCAGATAAGTGTATATGTATACTTCGGACTGACAACCCCTTGTGCTCATAAAAAGTCCCTCGAGACTCACTCTATAAAATACCCATACCGATTTTACCCCTCGAAGTCTACGTCGGAAATCCCATCTGTATGACTTTTCAATCGCGTTGTATAAACCGCTCCAACGACGACGTCTGTCTGTTTTTTGAGATGTGATATGGATCACCTTGTCTTGAGGTGCAGACTGCGGAAAATTGAATTTTGAAGCTTCTCTTTATTTTATATCTTCGCACATACTTTGAAGGGGATGATTGTCGAGGGTGTCTCAAAAATTCATTATGATGAAACTTTTGCAAGCTCGACTTGCACGACGAGTATATATCTTTTCTGATCTTGGTTAGTGAAGAGGCCAAGTTTACAGGACGGATGTTACAATTTTATAGAAATGAGACTGAAAAAGATGTTGTCCTGATGGCCTAAGAAAATATTGATTCAAGCTGCCACCGACCGTCGACGTCGGAAGAAAGTTTGCGAGAGGCTGTGGAAATTGAATCTCTTGGAGTGATTTTATATTGTCAAGGGTCTAGTAGCGCGTTGCCTCGTACGTGTTGATACTTGGAAAACATTGGAGATACTTTTCTAGAGGGACATTTTCTGTAGATTTTCTTGGTCAATGATCCCTGAAAGCTCAATGGGGCGTTGAAAGTTTGATTCTTTGCCGACTCGGGTTGGCTTTTTAAAATGGAGTCTCGCGAGAGTGGACAACTAAAAATCAACAGTGAGGGTTCGACGGAAAGAATTGATATTATTCTCTTATTTTTGCAAGAGAAGGGGCGATACTTTTTCTTCGCTTTTTTGTCATTGTATTTTGTCACGTTCTTGATACGTCTTGTAATTAACTCTGGGTTGACAAAAATTGATGTTTTCTATTTTTGTTCACCGTTTGTACTGCGAATCGCAAGCCAAGAGTTCATGATTAGTGAATTTTTAATCAGAGTTGTAATAATTTAAATCGGCATGAATCAAATAATAATGCTGAACTCACGTTTGGCCTAGATCGATTCTGATGAACAATCGTACCATAAAATTTTAATAAAATATCACGTCTATTCATTCATTCAGTACCATTTAAAAGGCACTTTTTTTGTTCCAAACAGAAAGTATAAGTAACATCATAGGAACAAGTTGCTATGATGTAAAAAATAGACATCTTGCTTTTCAGGGCACTAAAAATACTTACCCCCACTCACATCACAGTAAGGAAGATGAATCTCGTGGTCCGAAACAGCTAGAACTCGAATAGTTGCGCATAACAATTTGAACCCTAACTCTAATTGCATCGGTTCATGCAAAAAGAGGCTGATGGTGTATATGGGATCCAATATACTCTGGGAGTTCCTTTTCTTGCACAAACCGATTTAATTATCTAGCAGAATCAATTCAAAGTAGTGATCTAAAACTCACAGGATGCAAAAAATAACTTTCAATTGTTTTAGCCATCTTTTTATCATCTAAGAACATGTTTTCATTTATTGCGTGCGTGTTTACATAATTTACGCACTGTATACAGTACCGTGCAAAAAGAGTGAACGTTAAATTTCTGGCAATACCGATATTTTGTCATAATTTACACTGAGAGAGTCATAAAAACCTAACACAGATCAAGCAGTTTTTCAATATTCGGTGGAAGTATAGATTCCGATGGAAATGAGTCCTCATTCATCTTTTCTGGAGTGAAGAATAGGAGGCCAAGATTTTTTTCATTTAGGTGTAGCTCATTTTCTTTAGCTTCCTTAATAGCTCTTATTTTGCATCAGAAACCTTTTTCGAGCGCCCGAGGTTTGCTCTGGTATGAAGGGTTGAAATTGATTCTAGCTAGAATATATTTGATTGGAAGGACTCGCACGATGCATCTATCATAAAAACATCTTTAATCAAACTTTCAAGTTGTGCCAGTTTCGATCACATCATAACGCAATTTTCCCAATCATCAAGTCTAAATTAGAAAAATTTCTTCAATTAATAAGATGATTAGCTGTTACTTCATTTCTTTGCCGGTTATTTGCGATAGCATCAATAAAGCAAATATACCCAAAAATCGAATTTGGTCAATTCCAGTCTATTGCTGGTGTATTAAGTAATATAAGTCGTAAGAATAATATAAAGTACAAGCTCATTATATTCCAAGTAACAACTTGTTGATGCATATTTATGAGACCGTTATATACCTAACCAGTACAGAAAAAGAGCTCCACCAACTCCCGGTTTCAAACCCTTGACACGAATGAGTTCGAAAAATTTGTTGTTAATACAACGAACGTTCGACTAAACAAACCATCAACCTGCAGCGTTTTTATGAAGGAAGTCAGAGGAACAAGGGCAACGGTATAAAAAAAGTAGAAAAAGTGAAAAAAGAAAGGTATGATAAAAAAAAAGAGGTGTGGAGAACTGAGCTTGCGTGCCACGCTTGCAAGCTTACATATCACGCACGATGTTTACGGTGTGTACATTCAAATACAGAGTGTAAGAGCTTATACGGAACGAAATGGAAAGTGTCGAGGCCTGTCTGACTGCTTCTCATATCCTTGATGGGGCAAAAGCTACTTGTCAAAAGTAGGACATGTCGTATAGGTAAATCGATATATACGTCGTTTACCTTAGCCCTATCTCATTGTCACAGTCGTCGTCGTAGGTATCGTCCAGTTTTTTTTCTTTATTTTTTCAATTTGACATCGGGTAAATTTAGGGGTGGATTGGATTGGGTGCCAGAAAGATGGATGCGAATGGAAATGTGCAAATTCATCATTGCTTCATCGTTCTATTTCACTGCCCGTAGATTCCTTTGATGAATGTCGAGGTGATGAAGAGAAAATTCATGAGAAGCATGTATGCGGAAATAAACGAGACCATCGTCGTTGGGAAGGTCTTGCTTAATGGCATTCCAAAAGTATATTATACATATGTGTCTCCAAGATTATTCGATTGATGAATTAGCTCATATGTTGCTAATGTAATTTCTATACCGTGACTTCGACAATTTTTTCTTTGGGCTGTATTTCGTTAGTATTCCGTTGGAATTTTCTGAAGGGATATAGATCGTATTTGTTGAGCTCAAGAAAAGTTGTAGAACAATTTATCCAAGGTTAAATGCGATCGTCTCAGTCTTGAGGATTTAGGGAGGATAAAGGAAAAGATTTGGAAGAAAGGTACATACTTGCTATATTACGCGTTTTGTGAGTGACAATTTTCGCGAGAACGATACAAGTTGGAGTTGTGATGTGAATTCGTAATGTCGTCTTGGAAAAAGCGTTAGTATAAAAGTGTCGATGCGTCGTCGCGTCGTCGTCGTTCGAATCGTCGTCTAAGACTTGCGAAAGGAATTTCAACTGTCAGATCGGAAGAAGATTATTGATTTAAGCAACGTGCTAGGAGTAAAAGCTCATTCCGACATTGAAATGAAATTTTTAGCGCGTTATCTCGATTAAATGGCCTTCTTCTACTCTAATGGCGATGAATAAGAAAATAGGCGGGAAATCGCTGGGGTAAAATGAATTGTATGCATTTTTCATTGATAAAAATTCGATTTATAAAGTTAGTGAGCTCGTTAAGTGGTAAGCCTTTGACTGAAAAACGGATTTCTAGGTCGAAAAAAAGGATCAAGGAAGTTTCTGGAAGCCGCAACTTGAACACAAACTATAGAATACAAGAATAATAGTATCCAGGAGATCGAAAAGTATTCAATGAGTGGGTTTCCTCAACACGTTTACAACAAAAACCTATGTAAGTTTATTCGAGTTTTCTCAGTTTCAAGTTGAACCAGCTCAATTCATTATCAGCCTAGCTATAGAGCACCAGTGGAAATTTTTTATAAAAATGAGAATGTACAAGTTTTTATAATTGATCACCAGTAATCGGTGACTAATTCTTTTTCGAACATATTAGAGAAATCTGAAGAAATCCTGGAAAATCTCTATTGATAGGGTATGAATGAAACTGCAGACCGGAGGCCAAATATCTGATTTCAGTGGAAAGAAAGTAGTGAGGCCTAAATTTTTTTGAAAAGCTGGTTTCACCATTTTTGTTCTGATCTTAAATCAATCACCTTTTTTTGAGCTCGTCAGGAAAATTCAGAGAATTCTTATAAATCCCTGTCGATGTACATATCATGAATTGAACAGATCGAGGCCGAATATCTCATTGCAGAGAGAAGAAGAACAAGAACTGAAGAATTTGTTTCTTTTGTCCTATTTTCTCAAACTAACATAACATTGAGGAACGAAATTTTGGGTCCGGAATGCAAAATCAGACCTTGATATTCTAGTGTATTTTTGACGTAGGAACCGCTTCCGAAGTCCAAATTGTTCTTTATCCTCGTTATGTTTGATGCCGAGGAACTAATTTCTATTATCGAGAAAAATTAAGTCGCACAGTCCCAACCTTTTATCGAGTGTGGGCTTGATGAAGTTTTATTCCTAAGAGTAGGTGCTGTGCATGCGGTGCACTATGGAGAGGAATCGATATGATTTCTATTTTCGAAAGATTGTTGAAAATGAAATCATTTTGATGAATTTTCATGTTTAAGTTGCAAGTTCCCTGAGATTCCCCTGATTTTCAGTGTTAAGGTAGTTGTATTGTACACCAACTACGTGAGTCAAAGAGACTTAACCTCACTTTTTTGCTCACATCAAAATATTCGAAATTATTATTATTGTTAATAACCGCACTTTTTCCATCAAACAACAAACAAAAACGGTCATCTAAGCCTTCCTGAACAGAATCAGGCATGGTTTCCAAAGTTATCTACCCTAAAATTGAAATCACGTGTCGCATTTTTTGCATTCTACGCTTTATATGAACAATTACTTGAAAACGACGTGGTCCATCATTTTCAGGCTTGGCCATATGATTTATTGATACATAAACTCGGATCTCTCGCAGTCCTACCAAATTTCTGTTGATCAGGTTTTGCGCTGGACCCATTTTTGTGCCCTTTTTGGGTCCCGCTCCCATAAACGCAATGTTAAAAATGTGCAAAACTGGTCAAATTGTGACGATCAATACTCGAAAACGGGATGGTCAGCCGTTCTGGAATTTTGCACACGTACTCTTCGATATTAGAACTATCTCTCTGCAGAATCTCGAGAAATTCTGTTGATGAATAATTTTGGTGTACCACTACCTTAAAATAATTTCCCTGAGATTTCCCTGATTTTTAGGCTCGGTAAACACCGTAAAATATGAGTCCCTTCATGATTAATCAATGACTGGTCCACTTTTTAGAGAAATCTTTTGTTAAGGAACCCGTCATTATTACTGTATATAACCAGGAAGAACCTATGATAGCCTCCAAAAACCAATCGTAAGGCTCTTAATTTTTTTTCTGATACTCTACGAATCATTTACATCCATCAAGTCGTGACTGACTTGCAAATCTCTGAGTTTTGACCTAATTTTTATGAATTTTCCCAAGGATTCGACTCAACCTACCGAAATCCTCTGGTACAGCATCAAAGAAAACACTTCAGGAAAGGCTTCAAAATCCTTGCATAAGGCTACAAAATGAGCTGAGTTAGAGTCATTTCGGATCAATGAGACCAAAGGAATGACATCTTTTGATTTGGACTTCTTTTTCCGGTGTATACAAACATTTGACCTGGAGTGAATACAGCCCCCAATATTTGATGGCCAGATCAAACCTCTATCAAAAAGGTCAAACTATACCGATTTTGAGAAGAATATTTTTTATAATATTCTTAACTGAAATCCCTTGACTAGGCATTCCTAGATAGGTGGACATGCCCAATTTTGAATATGTTGCAATAACTTCTACTTGAGAAATTTGAAAATTTGATATTAATCGTGACAAATTGCTGGCAATGAAAAAATGTAATGTAAGTGTACCCAACTTGCCTCTGTACCCAACTTGCCCCCATATGCCGATCTCGGGGATGGGCACTCCTTGGCCTCCCGGCAATTTTTTCACGTTTGTTATGTTGAAATATGAGGAAATAAGTAGTTTGCGTCGACCCCGAATCGTTCCTGCATTCTCCAGAAAATCTAAAGTGATTTTTCTATTTTTGGTGATTGCTTAGCTAAGAAAGCACCGAGGGAATTGCGTTCAGTAAAATCGATGCCAAATTCTTTGAGTTCGACCAATCTTAACGTACCTTAGCGCATTCGATTTCTTGTTTCAAGACCTTCAAAATCCATCTTTCAAAATTGCAAAATTCGAATATGGAGCTGTTTTATGTGCAAAACACGGAGACGATTTGTAAACAAGGATGCCAACATCGGAGTGTACCTAACATGCCCCCATATGTTTATCTCGAAAGGGCGTGCAGAACGACTTTTTCACCACTCAGAACGTGTAAATCACGTCAAAATAGGTCAGAAATAGTGTTTCGAACCACCGAAAAGCTCCAAATGTGCGTGCACGGCAATAAAAACACTTTATCGACGATTTCCATCATTTATTTCGGAAGAATTGAGACAGTTCGGCTCCAATTGATCCAATTTGGACGTAGTTTAGTGCATTTCAGAGGTCTCTAAACAAGCTTCAAAATGAGTTGAAGCACGTTGGAAATCGTTGAAGTAAATCAAAGTTATTAAGAAAAAGGCTTAATGGGGGCAAGTTGGGTGCACTTTTTTTGTAAGCTCTCAAAAATCACCCTTTGGGAAAAAAACCTTTTGGGATCAATTAAAACAGTTTGGCTCCAGTTGGTTCAAATTGAATGTTTAACTTATTTTGAAGGTCTTAAGACAAGCTTTAAAATGAGCTAAGGTATGTACGTTGGAAAATATGGAGATGGGCCAAACTTATTAAGAAACTGGCTTAATGGGGGCAAGTTAGGTACACTGACCTTACTAGAACACAAATGAAGTGAATTGTTGAGCCACAACAGATAAGCGAATGAAAACCGAGAGATTTCACATTTTTTATCTTGATTTTTCCTGTCATCTTCTATGGATTTTTCTGATGATCTCGTACTTGGAGATGTTTCAAAACCGATAAAATGTGCTCCAAGTAAGTGGGTATTCTGTATGATATTGAAAGGTTTTGGCTACTTTTTTTTCTATTATTTCGATCGAATGATATCAATAACAAGGATCGTGTACACAGTAAAAGCATAATGAATTCATATGAAAAAGAACTTAGAGAATTCTTAGGACAAGTTTTCACAATTTTTAAAAGAATACTATTTTATATTAGAGCCCAGGATAAGCCAAGAAAAGTAGGAATCCAAGAATATTGCAAGCTTACCAATGCTGCACTATCTGGGTCCATGGCATATATAGATACCTAAGCCGAATGGCTGAAATAGCCAATAGCAAGAGTACCAGCAGCGATAAATCCAAAGATGAGCAGTGCGCTCAGTTGAACGCAAAGCCTGTAGAGTATCTCTCGAACGAATGACTTGTACGACTCGATCGAGTCTCCATCCTCGTCATAGCCACCGTCGTCGTTGGAGCTTTTGAACAACCGATGTGAAGACGAGCTTATTTCCCGCTGAAACCTGACGCGAGACGAAGTGGTAGTTCTCGTTGTCGTAAAACTCGCATCTCTTTCACCATCAGTCGTCGACTTTTCACCTCGCACTTCTATATACATATACAGACGTATAGATAGAAAAAAGTGTAAAACGAAAGATCGCAAAATGGATTAACTCATTGATTATATACGACTCAGCCTTTTGATTCTCTGTAGGACAGATGTTTCGATCATTACAGAAGAGACGAAGAGGAAAATGTATGACGTATGAACGCGAGAATCAAAGGATCAAGTTGCTATACTACTATAGGACAAAATGAATGGGCAGGAATCATTCGAGTAAGAAGATTGAGGGTAGTGATCAAATCTCGTACATTACGTATGTGTGTATATATATATGATCTCTTTGAGGAGTACTGCTAGATACATATTATCGAGGTGTCACGGTGAGATGTGCTTTTCATACTATTTTGTAGATGAATACGGGGAGGAGGGCAAAGAGATGATAATAATACGTATGAAAGTTACAGGAAAATCGGATGGAAATCTGCATTTGTTCATTTCCGGGGTGGAAATTTACTTGTCATCGGTTTACTCTGTTTATCATGCACAAACATCTGATCGATTTTTTTCATGATTGAATCATCAGCGGAACGGTATAGATGATGGAAAATCTTTGGTAGAATTTTTAGGTCAAGGAGAAAATCCTTGACCTAGATTTTTTACGAGTTGATGAAAAAATTCAAAACTCAACTCGTTGTCAAATCCATAATCTCAAATCCATCATCAAATCCATATTCAATATTCAACTCGTTGAATTTTGAATATGGACTTGAAGCCCCATTCGACGAATAAAAATTATCGCTAATATTTCTAGTAATAAATAGTTCATTGAATCCATGATTTGTGCGAGAGGAATTACATCAGACGTGTAAAAATGCGGGGATCAGTGAGGATATTCATGAAACAAATACAGGATGATCCAAATTTTGTTTCTGACATTCCAATAAATCATCCAGTGGCAGTCTTTCTGTTATGGCAGATTCAATCGTCATCCTACATCCACTGATACGATTTCTTAACAATAAAATGAGTGACATAAGAAATTTCCCATTTTTCAATCGATCTAATCTTCAAAACTCATTTCATACTAGATGCGTCTATTTTGAAGATTTATCTTTCGGTTATGATGATGAAAAAGCTATTAGTTAATCTTACCCGTATTTTTATTGAGATCGGACACAATTGTCGCCTTTGAGTCTGATTGATTTTGAGATGACGATTCGAGTACCGTTGCTGGAGTTGTCGCTCGGGGTTCTTCTACTTGAACGTTTATCTAGGATTTTTACATTGAAATTACACTCGTGTTCAATACCACTTAAGATTACACTGGAAAAGTCAATGCATTCAGATTTTTTCATTGAATGAACTATGTATTGATATCTTAGTTGATTTTTCCGGTATCTCAGATTTTGCCCAAACTTTTTTGATTCGCCTCAAAAACTTGAGTTTTTAATGTGAGTAAATTATCCAAATCGGCAGAATTTCCACCTAGTGGTATTTTAATTTGAAAGTGAAGAAATCCTGTCAATTGTAGCTATTGGATGTTGATTGCTATTTCTTGTAGTTCTTTCAACGAAAATATCACGGTTTTATGGATAGGATAACTACTTGTCATTAAAAATCTAACCAAGTCAATTGTTCTGTGAGAATCCGATGTGAAAACCAACGATTTAAGATACTGCATGCTTCTTCTGTTCAATGGTACATCTGTTCGTTCTTGGGCATGATCTGAAAAGGTTCAAAAACCTTGAAAATTTGTCTGATACTTAGAACAGAAATTTGATACGACCAATTCTATTTTCAATATAGGAACAAGTTACTGCGCATTAGGGTGACACTTATTTCCCAAACTTTTTTCTGCGACTTCTTCCACATTAATCTTGCATCCTTATAACTAGGAAATAAAGTTCTAACCGCGAGGAAGCAAAAAAATTCCTAACCATGCCGGCACAGCGATTCTTAAATCAAATTCCGTACCCAATTATTGGCCTGTCCTGCGCATGCGCGTAATTGTATGTTCATGAAAGTATTTTTAAACGATAGCTGGCAAAATTTCCTTCAAAACCAACCCCTGAAAAGTCGAGTTGATGCATTTTAACCAGAGTTACGACTGTTTTGGGAAGTGAGAGAGTCCAAGCCGAGGTCGAGGTCCAAGCTGTCACAGATGAGCCGCGCTGTTCGACTCACAGATTTGACACGTTGGACTCTTCCACTTTCTGAAAACATTCGCAACTCTGGTCGGGATACATCAAATAGACTTTATCAGGCGATCATTTTGAAGCAAATTTTGCCATTTATCGTTTAAAAATATTTCCAGAGTATACAATTACGCGCATGCGCAGGAAAGGCCAATCCAATGACTGGGTAAGGAATTTGATTTGAAAATCGCTCTGCCGGAGAAGCTAGACATTTTTTTTCGGTTTCCTCGTGGTAAGAATACTATTTTTTAGTCTGAAGGATGCGAGAAAACTGTGGAAGAATTCGCAGAAAAAAGTTTGGGAAATAAATGTCACTCTACTGCGCATGTATGTGCGCTGATATTAGTTATAAATCAAACATTTTCAAAGTCTTTCACGGGTAGGATCATTTCGATTCCCCCGAAACAAAATAAGTACTTGAAAATATACCGAAGAGCTGGTCACATACCAGTCAAGACTATTTCAGTAAGGCAGTAAAGAAATACAAAGATGGTAAGTTCGAAATCATAATAATAACCAAAATCCGGTTAGTTGTGGAGTATCTCAGAGTTGATCTCAGACGATAAAATAATCCATACAATGTCAAACAACTAGTACCATAGCGTATTTTGATTACCACAAATGTTTTCACAGATTTGAATAAAAAGTGTTGAGGTTAATTCTAGAATATCAAGAGCCGAGACTCTGGAAAAGAAAAAAAATTGGTTCATAATGTTGTGCTACAGAATTGCTGTTCACCTCTAGTGGGCTTTTCAAATTCTCCTCTCGACTTGTCCTCGGTTATTAGAAATACATTTTCAACGTACTTACAGGGAATGATCCTTCTCATAATTTTATCGTATGAAGAATTCAAATATACAGTTTCAACAGTCATTGGCAACAAAATGAATGGCGTGCAAGAGAAATAAAATCCGTGCCTGAGAGACACATGATGAAGAGCACGTAATTTGTTTACATGACTAATAGGTGTCTGATATCTCATGTGAAATCTCATGTTAACGAGTCTGGTTTCCTTAGCTCTCATCTTTTGCTCAATGAGAGACAACGGGCTAGTCGTGAATGACTATGTGATTAGTATTTGTCTGCTATAAATTTCAGCGAGTTTTCATCGAATATTAAATTCTTGCTTCGAAGTGGAGTTGATATGATTCTCATGTAAGTTAATAAAACTTTGACAATAAATACACCGGTGGGGCCCACAATTTTTCACAATTTAGTTTCAACTGATTCATATTTGCTCGAAAAATATCCTCAATTGCCATTTTTTTGGCGGTTTGATTTACGAAGGGCAAAAATGATGAGTCAGAAAAGGATTCAAACTCATGAAATTGCGTGAGAGTCAAGATCATGACCAACCGAAAATTACGAAAAACTACCTTCGCAGGAAACATGATGAATTGAAGGCAAATTTAAGCATTTTGCCTTTTTCACTCTGAAAAATCTACTAATGAGCGCGGAGAGTTTCCAACATCGTCATTGACAATTGTCAGCGAGGAATTCCAGTATGAGGATAAGTGTGAAGACGATGAACTAAGATAGAAAAAGGCACAACAAAAAAAGATCCAGTAATTCATTCCCTCAAAACGAAGAGAAGATCATCTCTTTGGAAATTCCAACGACATTAAAATCCAGGTATTTTCGATATCATCCGAATTCTCGCGACCTTGCAACTAGTCCGCCAATATTCTCATAGTCTCTATCTTCCCATAGTCCCAATATCCCCTAGCCTCTTCTCTCATAGTTTGAAAAATTCAGTACGGTGTAGAAACAAGGATGGAATCATCATCAGCTCTGCATTTGAGACTCATAAAGGTATTGAAGATGGGTTTTTAACATCTTCCCGATGGCTCTGCGGTTCTATAGGGAAGCCCTGTCAAAAAATCTCCCTTTAATAATGATTGCCTCGCAATTCGGCCGTTCCTATACCATTGGACTATTTTTTGTTCAATGTGAACTACAGTACACTCGTCATTCGACAAAATTCTTCATCTCCGGCAGACTTAAATTGAAGTCCCTCCTAAATAGTGCACTTCCCGGAAGCCATACTTTGAAACAAGGGATGAACACATTCGAGCCAATAAAAACATTTGTGTGCGTATTCAGAATAGTGAGCCATGCCGAAGTGATTTTTAGATGCAGAAATTTAGCATTTGCGTGTATTTTGTTTATCACTCTAAACTAAACTTAACTAAACGAAGAAGGAAAGGAAAGAAAATTCTAAACTAGAATCCTAATGAAAAAAAGACGATTAAGAAACGCAGGAACATTTAGCTGTAATATTCGTCCGTGGGGCTGAGGCAACATTTCTTGAATTTTCATTCATTGCGAGACGAAGTCACAATAAAGAGAAAGGTTCAGATGACTTTTCCTTGTTGCCCTACTGAAATACGATTGAGATTAGCCCTCTATTAAGCTTTGAAAAAGTTTCCCTTATTCTTTTAAGGTCCGAGAAAACAATGTAATTCATCCTTCAAAATAAGTTTGTCGGGATGAAAGTAGCGAGAGGTGGCCAAGAAAGACAGTGGCAAGCCTGGTAAAGGAAAATAACACAAAAGCAAGCACAAAAGAAAGGTAGAAAAGAATCAAGATCGCAGAATAATTCATTTTGAGAATGGTGGCTTTTGCTCGAGGAAGAGATAATTTTTTGTCCTAGTGCCGGGAAAAGAACTTGTGAGTTTTTTTGTAATGGCATTCTGCACTGTATACAGGTGGTTGCGCACCATATACGCAAGGGTAATATAAAGACAAGAGAGGCAATCGATCGTCTCTCTGTTCTTTGTTTGAAACCAAGTTTGAAACTCATAGTTGTCCCGGTAATGGAGAACGTCGAAGTCTCGGTCAGAGTCCAATTCAGTTACGAAATTTTAGGTACCTTCGATCTAATCTGACCTCTTCTGGTAAGTGATATCGTACGCAAAGAATGTTAGTAATGCCAAGTATCTTGGATACAACCTCAGAAAATCTTTACTCCCTGTATCCGGTCAGTATAATTTGAAAGCTCAGAAATTCTTTTCGTCGTGATATTTTGTATAGGAAAGACTTCACCCTTACAATTAGTTACGCAGGTGGTAGCCATTAGGCAACATAAAATTTCAATCGCAACCAAAAACTTCAACTTTCCTCCTGAGGGTCTGGAACATGGGTGTAATTTTATAATTCCAAACCCAGAATTAAAAAAAAAATCCCCGGAAATATCAACAAATATTATACTGAAAATTCATCACCGACAAAACTCAGAAAGCTTATTTTCAACTTCATTGTTTCAAATCAGATTCTTATAGCTTATTTGAAGTCTGTTTAAAACATAGAAATAGTTTGCAAAGTGTTTGAACAAGAGCTGATGTAGTTTTTTCAAGATTTCACAAATTTTTCATCAGCCTAACCAATAAAAATGACCAAAGGATGACATTTCCTGGGATTTTTAGAAAAAATGTGTGAGCTCCAAATTTATGAGAAAGATTTCATAATGATACGTGAATAGTTAAGTTAGACGAAAGTAATTTTTATATGCCATTTTCCATAAGAACATTGAGAAAATATAGTATTCTTCGAAGGATGTGCCATTTGGCACAGTGTACCTAATTTCCACCTGGGTAACTAGAGGTTGAAATAAGCTGATCCCATACTGATGAAGACAGGTGTGATGAACTACTCTTGGTCAGCTCTCTCAATCCAGAAAAGCTTCATTTCTCAATTTAATCTCCCACGAATACGTAAAGAGAAATATTTCCAATCAGTCATTCAAATTTTCCCCAGAGCAGTCTTACATACTTTTCAGAAGATAGAATAATTTATCGGCGAATATTATTAGACGCCTTGAGGTACATGATCACAAGAGCTACCACACCAAACATCTCTGCATCTATTCATGGATCAGTAAATCGATGTTACAAGTTATGGATTTTGTTTTGTTTCGTTTTATATGTATAATCGTGTAGCGCGTGCAAAGCTGTCTCTTGAATTGTCAGTCACTGTAAGCGAAATTCGATGAGCGACAATTCAAATTTAACGATGTACGTATTTTCTGGCTTCTTTTATTTCTACCATCAGGTCACCACGACTATGCTGAACAGTAGAGATTGATATAAAATCACATCCATTTTTCTTTTTGACGCGGCGCGACTTATTTTTTAAATACAGGTTCAACCTGGCTGTTTCAATTATTTCTTCGACTCTGTGGATAATTCTGTGGGTATTTTTTAGAAGTATTTGGTGGAATTCTTGTTGAAGGATCATAAAATATTTTAAATTTCCATGAGCATTTTTAGCCTGACTCATATTTTTTCGCCAAAAAACTTCAAATGATACCGATAGAGATAATCTCTTGCAATTGATCACTCACAAAGAACACCAAGACTAAGTTCATACATGTCAGCATGGGAACATCATTGATCATTGCTCTCAGAGTCCAGAAAAAGATCTAGATTAGTATCTTCTTTTTTAATTCATGGCACGGATTAACCTCTTAAACTATTTATACTTTCCTCAAACTACTATGAACGTATCTCTTCGAAAGTATCAATAGATTCTCTTGTGTTTCGGCCTAA
This sequence comes from Eretmocerus hayati, assembly GCA_029851415.1. Classification (NCBI taxonomy): domain Eukaryota; kingdom Metazoa; phylum Arthropoda; class Insecta; order Hymenoptera; family Aphelinidae; genus Eretmocerus; species Eretmocerus hayati. The sequence goes on from CM056742.1 coordinate 162,996,484, forward strand.
AAAAAAACTCTTAAGGCCGTGTCGGAGTCTCGCGCGAAACGGGGTTACAAGTTACGCGATGGTTTTTTTATCAATAGAGACGAGGTTGGTCGCAAATGACTCGAAATTGCTCCAGGAATGTGCCTCTGGTACGATCTGTGAGGATAAACGTCTCTATCTCCCTCAAAACTTGATGTAATGTGCAAAATCGCGCTCTCTGAGAATCAGAATCGGAATATCCCTCGATTTTTCGATTCCTACTCAAGAGTGAGAGATGTTTATCCTCACAGATCGTACCAGAGGCACACTCCTGAAGCAATTCCGAGTCATTTGCGACCACCCCCGCCTCAATTGATGGAAAAACCACCGTGTAAGTTGTAACCCCGTATTTGCCCCGAGACTCCGACATGGCCTTAAGAAGTATCAATCCAGAACACTTTTAAATTTTCCCTCTCTATTTTCTCTATCTCTCATTCTACTGAGATACGATTACAAGATCCAAAGAGGAGCTCATCGATGCAACAGTTGAGACTCGAACTCTACCCATTGTAGTGTCCGTTATAGCGTGACGTGTATTGAGCGAAATCAATTACTAAGGCCAATAGTAGTTGGCTTCGTTAGCAGATTTCAATCAACACTGCAACGGAGGGAAATACGACAGGTTCGGATTCCCATTGATGATGAATAAGGGAACCCGACTATAGCAAGAGTGTCTCTGATATCAATCCAGAAATAGGTCGAAGGAGATCTGAAACTATTTCAATACCGATTGTTTGTATGCGCAATGTGATTTGTAGGATCAAGTTTATTAGGATTAAGGTTCTCCAGGATTAATTTGGTCGTCGATATTGGTTTGACAACTTGTGCTGAATAAACTCAATTCGATTTTTCAAATCGGAATCACTCTGTTCAAAGTGCCGTATCATTACATAAAAACTGATTAGTTCATGAATCACTTCGGATTGATGGGTTGTTCGTTGAATTTTTCAGTTGTTCATCCACGATATTCTTAGGCCGAGTCTACATAGACGCGCTCACCCCGGGCGCGCGCGCTCTCGCCGCTTGCACTTTTCACCCATACACCGTGGAATAGGTACCGGAAAATGATTCGAAAATCTACTTAAGAGTGTTTCTTCATTATTCGAGTACCCAGGTCAAATTAGTAAGATAAACACTGTCAACCTATCGTCAAGAATAACCAAAAAACCCATTTGGATCGAGTTGAGTCCAAAAAATGAGAGACGTGGATGTCGATCGATGTGCCTAATATGGACACCAAATTGACGGAGGAGTGACTCTTGTTACACAAATATTATCTTTTGTGAATTTGCAATAGGTTGATTCGTCTTAACCAGAATCCCATACGCTTGAACTTATCCCACAACTTCTGGAATGAGTATCAATGTAAACCCAAGATAATGTTAAATATTGTTGAACAGGACGCGAGTTAGATACCTGAGAAGTTAGGGGTGGTAGGATTAGGCACATCAATCGACATCTACGTCTCTCATTTTTCGATCTCGATTCGATGCAAATGAATTTTTTGGTCATTCTTAACAATAGACTGACGGTTTTTTATCCCACAAACTCGGCCTGGGTACTCGAATTGTGAAGGAACTTAGGCGTATTGTCGAATCATTTTCCGGTACCTATTCCGCAGTATCTAGGTGGAGAGTACGAGTGGCGAGAGCGCGCGCGCCCAGGGTGAGCGCGGCTATGTAGACTCGGCCTTAGGAAAATCGGCGAGTTAATTATTAACACAGTTCATCATTTGCGGGACCCATCAATGAGTCCCGCAAATGATGAATCTCACAAGACAAAAGTGTTTACCACACAGAAAAGGATAAGTGAGACCTATCGGTGAGTCCTATCGTAGCGAAAAAGTTAACTAACCCACTCGAAATCCAACACTTTTGTACTGAAGTGCAGAAGTCTCCCTCGATTAAAATTACGAGTCTGGGTTGGGAAAAATTGAAGAATTGTTAATGTTCGGATCTTTAAAAATTTTTTGTTCCGAATCCCGTCTCTAAGCAACGTTATATCTAATAAGTAATTATGAATGAAAGTATATTATTTTTATGCTCATGAGATTCTATCAGAACCGATATATCACAGGAGTTCATTGCGGAATTGGCTGCCACTTGTAGTTCGTATTGGTCTCCGGGCCCGTATTCTAAATTTTGCGGTAAACTTTTCCGGCAAATTTTACCGCAAAATTTTCCGGCATCGGTGTCGTTCTGTCGGTAATGTGTAAAATTTGCCGCATTTTTTTGCAGTTTGTCGTCGCGATTTGCCGTGTTTTTCACGTCAAACGCCATCGAAAAAGCAAACACTGCAAACCGCGTTGACGAACTGTAACAAATGCAGCAAATTTTACAGATTACCGACACAGCGCCACCGATGCCCGAAAATTTTGCGGTAAAATTTGCCGGAAAATTTTACCTCAAAATTTAGAATACGGCCCCAGCTATGTAAAATCTAGAACTGGGGTACACGGAACCGTGGAAATATTTTTTCCCTGCCTAGTCCAGATATACTATTTTGGTGAGAGATGAAAGTATCTTCAGGTGTTGAATCCTATGGGCCTTTTATTTCAAGATACATATCGATAAAGATTAGAATCTCTGTATGAGTAGTTCTGCCGGAACTTTGAAATAATGCGTACCTGCTTGTGCAAACCCTTTAAAGGCTCGGGGAAATGGTCAGACAAGTCATTTTCGACGTATTTTTTGGTGCTTTTTCTGGCGTAATCGTTAATTTTTTGATCCTGCTTGCCCAGAAAAATCATCATTAAAATAGGAAGCAGAACGTAAATTCTGCGTCATGTGGTTTTTCCTTTCTTTGGACTTTGTGAGTGTGGAGTGCCACAGTAGGGCTACTCTGTGAAAAATTGATTGACTTTTAACTAAGTTGGTCAACCACTGGGTGCATACCAAATTCAACCAGTTTGTTGAAATTTCAACCTCTGGTTGATCGCCAAATTTAACCATTGGTTAACGATTTCACCTCAGCAAATATGGGAGTGAAAATAGGATCCATAAGATTGATCAACGACGGTTTCTGGGTGACGTTATTGGGTCAAGCGAAAAAGTTTCCTCACGTTCACCCATCAACAGAAACAAAAAAATGTCAGCACCAGCCGCGCGAGCCTTTCCAGAAGAAAATCCAGGTTAAGCGATCTTTTTACGATTTAGTGTCCGGATTGGTGATTGCTCGATTTGCATTCACCTATTTCATGATCCCAAATGAGTGATAGGCGATTCCTGCTCGGACCACGACAGCGGACAGTCGCATAACATAACCTACAATCAGATTTCCAGAAGTTTCGTCAAGAATTTGGATTCAATTGATACATCATCAGATTTTTCATTTTCTGTGAATCATCAACAAATTTTGTCAACTCTCATTGAAGAATTCAAGAACTCAGTGACCGGATGAAGGAAAATGACCGTCTTCGTAGAATCGCAACATCCTGTATGTGGTCAATTGAACAGCTAATTGCAGTAATTTTTTCAAGAAAGGGTATCTATGTTCTAAGTCTTTCTCTGCTGTATCTCATGCTTTTCCTTTATTTCTGCATCTTCGCATTTTGATTACTTTCCTCTTTTTTCATTTCTATTTAAAAAAAAAAAAAAAAAAAAAAAAAAAAGTTGGTGCTGAAATTCATGAATCTTTTATCTCTACCCATCGTTTTGGCATGTTGAAGGCTCAAAACGAAACGGGCAAAAAAAACCACTCTGATTCTCCTCTGGGTTTAAATCCTCATTCAAAATCTATTCATAAAGTTAATTCCAATAAAAGGCATTTACTTTCCCAAAACAGTGACATAACCTCAAAAAAACAATTGACATCATTCATGGCGGAATCTAATTCTCAAACATCTCCTTGGTTACAAGCTTCGCAATCCCTTGCTTCCTCTCAATCGTCTCAGCCTCAAATGGATGATGATAATATGTTTGATAACCTACCTATTCCCAATAACAACGTTGCTCCTCTCACCCCTACTGAAGCCTCATCCCAAGACCAAGATCAAGATAATATCTCAGTCTATTCTCAGTCCTCCTCTACTATTACAGTTTCCAACAGTTTTGACATATACCCCAGAAAAATTGATTTCCCCAAACGTTTTTCTAGAGCAATGCACCCTCCGTATATAATTTATGCTCAACATAACACTGAGACCCACTCTTTGGATGCTAGCTATATAGGAAAACTACTGGTGAAAAGATTTCCTAATAATATTCAGGAACTTTATAATGTCACCAAATTTAAAGTCAGTATTTCTACCTATGATCTTAATACAGCTAATTTCATTCTAGAGGACACCGACCTTTTGGATAAGGATCTCAGACTATATATACCATTTCATCTTTACTCATCTCAATTCATTGCCAAGAAGGTTTCTCTGGACATCTCCATGAAAGATATCAAGGACTTTGCCTCCACTGACATACGTTCTCATATTTTTCAAGCCAGACGTCTGAATAGGAAAACATCTAGTGACGACCAAGTCAAATATGTGCCTTCTACTACCATCTTGTTGACCATTGAAGGTAAAAATTTTCCTAAACATATTAGATACAACAGAGTTATCTATCTTACTGAACCTTACAAAGCTCGTCCAAAACAGTGCCATAACTCCTTTCGCTTTGGTCATCTTAAAAAGTTTGCTCTAAGCCCAAATGCTTTCATTGTGGTGAGATGGATCATTTCTCTGCTATACACTGCCCTAACAGTTCTAAATCTCCAAAGTGTTCTAATTGCAAAGGGCCTCATAACCCCACTGACAACATTTGTCCTGTCAAAATCAAACAAATTCAAACTTTTGATCTTGCCTTTGAACGTAACATCACTCTTGACGAGGCTAGAGCTATTGTTTACTCAAAGAACTTCCAGAATAATCAGATCAATATCCCAAATCTGAAAAAACCAAAATCTGTCTCCTTTGCTGATTCTATGAGAACTCCTTGCAATGCACATTCTCTTCCTGATATTCCATCTCTCTTTCCGCAAACTCCTGTTTTTAACAGTGATCCTGCTTTTGCCCTTCTCATGAATATTAGTAAGTACATCGCTGAGAATCTCAATATCATTCAACCTCCACCTACAGCAAAAAATACTCAGGTACTTTCCACATCATCTCCTGTTTCGAGAGCTGAATCTTCTAACTCTCTTTCGTTGCATTCCATCGCTTCAAACAATGTTGATTCTGGTTCTTCTGATAATCCTTGTGCCTAAAAGTTATCGTTTCATTTTACTTTTTAGTTTAGTTTAATCAAGTTTATTGTTATTAAATGAATCAGTCTAAGTTAAAAATTTTCCAATGGAATGCACAAGGTATTAGAAGTAAGAAACATGAAGTTAATCATATTATTCAAAATTATGATATTCTAGTTTTAATTGAAACCTTTTTGAAACCTACGCAACCTGACTTTAGGTTGGACAATTTTTCTATTATAAGGAATGATCGCATAACCAACAAAGGAGGGGGAATTTGTATTTGTGTGAAGAAAAATATCATCTTTTCCAAGGTTGATAATTTCATTGATATTCCAGACGTATTTGAATCTCTGAACATACTACTTTTCCCTAACTCTAACAATTCAACTCTCATTTCAGCAGTCTATAGGCCCCCAGATGAACATTTCAATAACAACATTTGGAATCGTTTCTTCAACCAAGTTCAATCCTTTGAGAACAACACTAAATGTAACTCAGTTATTCTTGGTGACTTTAACTGTCATCACCCTTCTTGGGATTCTGTCAATTATAATGATTCTATAGGTCTAAGTTTGTCTGACGTCCTTGTAAACTCTAATTTCATTCTCCTAAATGATGGTTCTCGCACATACCTTTCTAACAATATCAACAACTGTTCTGCTGTGGATCTTACCATTGTTTCTGCTAACTTAGCAGCCTCGTCCTCCTGGAATGTGTCCCCCAATCCATTAGGAAGTGACCATTTTCCTGTTATTGTCAACATCATTTTGAATCCCTGCACTCCTCAAGCCATTCTATCATCACATAAAATCAGTCTGAAGAATGTCGATTGGGCCTCTTATATGAGCAGATTAGAATCAAAAGCTTCTGATCTTTCTTCTTCGGTTGAATATGAGAATGCGTCAATTGATTCTAAATATAACTTCATCACTGACTCGATTTTAGATGCAATTTCTGTAGCCAAAAACAAGCATAATATTGCCAAACCTCATCCCGATAATTCCACCTTACATCACAATTCCACATCTTATAATGGCTTCAAAAAAGCCAATAAACATGGTTTTCGCTCACCTTGGTGGGACTCAGAATGTGAAGCTCAATTAGTTTCAAGAGATGAAGCGCTAGAATTATTTCTCACTCACCCTAATCTCGATAATTGGATTAACTACAAAAAATTGAAAGCAAAGGCCAAGAGGCACTGTAGAAAAACCAAAAAATCAAAATTCAAGGAGTTTACTGTGTCTTTATCTAGAGATGACCCTATTCCTTACGTTTGGAATGTTGTCAAAAAGTTCAAACACTACTCATTGAATGAATCTTTTCATTTCAGCAATGATTCTAATTATATACAGGCTTCCAATGAATTCATAAATAAATTTTGTCTTCCAATCCCTCTAACCTACTCTGTTCCTAATGCTGATGACCCATGTTCGCACCCTAAAAATAAAAATCTGGACAACTCCTACCTTGCCTGTCCCTTCACTTTAAGTGAACTCACTTCTGCTATTGATTCTTTGAAATCTAAAAGTTCTCCTGGACTTGATAAAATTTCCAACATCATGATCAAGCATTTTCCTGAAAAATTCCTGGAAATTATTCTAAGTTTTTTCAATGAAATCATGAGCACTAATTCTTTTTCAGCTGCTTGGAAACAATTCTTGATGTTCCTCATCCCCAAGAGCACTCCAGGAAAAGTGAGACCTATAGCTTTGGCTTCTTGCCTTCTCAAATGTTTAGAAAAACTTGTCATCTTCAGGATAAATTTTTATCTAGAGCACAATGACTTACTGTCCCCCTATCAGTTCGGTTTCAGGAAAAAGAAATCATGTGCAGATTGCCTTTCAATTCTAAATACAGATATTTATCGCGCCCTATCATCTAACAAATATATTGTCATCCTCCCGCTTGACATAAAAGGTGCTTTTGATCATGTTAACCCTAACACCCTCCTTCAAGATCTCCTTGATCTCAACATTCTTTACAATATGCGAATGTTCCTATTCAATCTCCTATCCAATAGAGAATTACTTTTCAAAGTTAATAATACTCTCAAAGGCCCCTTTCTTAGTTGCATGGGTCTCCCTCAGGGTTGTGTGGGAAGTCCTACTGAATTCAGCATTTATACTCGTAAAGCTCATAAAATGATTGAACCAAATTGCTGTTTTCTTCAATTTGCAGATGACATGGTCATCTATTGCTCTGATATTGATCTCAATGTAGCTCTTCACTCTGTTCAGAAAAGTGTATTCAAGCTAGCCTCTTACCTAGGCTACAGAAATCTGTATATTGCACCTGAAAAAACTAAGTTGGAAATTTACCACAACAAAATCTCAGACTTTAGTGAATTGAGTATAAACATTTATAACTCTCCTGTCCCTTGTACTGATAGCTTCACATACCTTGGTCTTCATTTTGATGATAATCTTTCCTGGAATTTACACTCAGACCACATTATCAATAAATGTAACAAAGCTAGCAACATAATAAAATTCCTCAGAGGTACTTGGTGGGGTGGTCATCCCCAAGTCCTCTTGAATATTTATAAAGCTCTAGTACGAGGCACCTCTGATCATGGATCTTTCATTTACACTCTTAGTAATAGGCAGAAAACTTTGAAATTCAATAGAATCCAATACAAATGTATTAGACTTTCCCTAGGCTTCAGAAATTCAACTCCTATTAGAGTCTTATTAGCAGAAGCCTGGGAACCTCCTCTCAAACATCGCTCTTTCATCTTGGGATGTAGATTTTTACTGAAGGTTTTTTCAGACTCTTGTCATCCTTTGTTGAACAAAATTGATGACTTATCTTTCGCAATTGCTAATAAAGATCCAAAGAAAATTAAACTCAAATACCCTTTACTTGCATCGTATAATCAAATTCCTCAATTCAGGCCAAAGATTTATAACTCTGTTACTGTCTCTCCATTCAATTTTACTTATAAAGCTATCTCATTCCTTCCCAATGTTGACTTGGTCTCTGGTGAACTTGTACGGGACGCTCAGTGTCCAAAGGATAAATTTCTAGAAATCTTTGGTTCAGAGCTCACAGATAATTTGAGCTTTTACACTGATGCATCAAAAAATTCTAATGGCTCATACACTGGCTATGCTATTTTCTCCTCAAACTGGGAAAAAGATCTGATTATCCAGAAAAAATGTTCATGTCATGCTTCTATTTTCACTGGGGAGGCTTTTGCCATCAAGCACGCAGTGCAATTTATTATTCATAATAATCTATCTCCATGCAACATATTCTCTGATTCAAGAAGTGTGTTGCAATCTCTTCTTTCCAATCCTTTCACCAAAGATTTATCTTACATTTCCCTTGAAATAAAGCAACTTCTTTTAACCGCACTAGAAAAAAACCTAGTTATCAAACTCATTTGGATCCCCTCTCATCTAGACATCCCTGGTAATGAAAAGGTTGATCATTTGGCTAAAAAAGCTCATTGCCACGCACCTCTTGACAATAATAAAATTCCATTCTCTGATTTTTATCAGTACGTCACTGATCTCTCAAAAAAGAATTTTCACCAGCATTTGATCAACATGTCTCCTAACACTGGCTTATACTACTTCAACAATTTCTGCAACAACAAAAAATCCAAAACTTGGTTTCACAAGAACTCTCTCTCTAGATATCATATAGTCACTATTAATAGACTCAGATCTTATCACTACAACTTAGCTTTCAGCCTTCATCGGAAAAATCTTGTTTCTTCCCCCTATTGCCCTGCTTGTCCTTTTGTCCCAGAAGACATAAATCATGTTCTTTGGGACTGCCCTCGTTTTTCTAATGAAAGGAAAACATTACTCAAATGCTTGGAAAGATTCAAACAACCCAAACCATACGTTATTGAGTCCATTCTCAAGTTCCCTAACAAACCTCCATGTAAATTCATCACCAATCTTCTAAATTCCTGTTCCCTCTCAATTTAATGAGAAAAAAAAATCTTAAATCTTTCTTCTATTATTACAGTTACTCGCTTCATGTGCCTTTTTATCCTTTTTGCTCCTCTTCCCTAAACAACATTTCCTTTCCTTTCTACCCTTCCTTACAATTGGAACCAGCAGTCAGTCATACAACGAATAGGAAGCCAATCATCATACTTGAAATCAAGATATAGCAACAAGTCATCTTTTGCTGAATTTAGCAACAGTATTCTCAAGACTTATCAGCCCTACCAATATACTACAGTATCTACATAACCTACTCGTGTAATGGCTAAAGTCATATCTGTCATATAAGACAGAAAGATGTAGCCAATGTTTGTAGAAGAAGAAGAAGAGTGATTGGCTTCGGAAACTGAGGCAGACGGTCACCAATCCGGATATTAAATCGCAACAAGGTTGCTTAATCTGGATTTTTAACGCGAAAAGTCTCCTAACGCTGGCGCTCTTGTTTACCTCTATTCGTTTACGAAAGAACGTGAAGAAACTTGTTCTCCAGTCCCAAAAATGTCGTTCGGGCACAATCGCGGTCACCAATCTGAATACTGAATCGCGAAAACGGTACCTAACCTGGATTTCTAACCCAAAAAGGTTCTCCGCACATGCGCTTTTGTTTGTTTGAATTTGTTCATGGAAAAACAGAGAGAATAGTATATTTCCGTACTGAGCGCGGTAGCCCATTTTGGGCACTAGGACAGACATGTCCTCCAGTGCCCAAGATGGGCTTGCAAGCGAAGTGCGGATATATTTTTTCATTACAAGAACTCTAAAATCCTATTTAAACGCGGAATTTTTAGGTTAGAGTAATGAAAGTTTGTTTTTTTAACCCAAAAATGTCGTCCGGGCATGCCACCCATTACCAATCTCATGGATCCCATAGTCACTCCCATATTCGCTGTAGGGAAATTTTCAACCAGTGGTTGAACTTGGTGATTAACCAGTATGGTTGCCGTCAAAAATCGATCAATAGGCAAATATTTTACAGTGTAGTTTGAGGTTCGAGTGGGCAGATACAGCCCAAAAATAGTATACACCAATATTATACACCAAATCCCCTTGCTATAATAGCCAAAAAATCAATTTTTGTGTGCATGGTGATAGCACGCACGTTTATTGTGGCGCAGTTTTGACCAAAATTTTACCTACTTAGATTTCCTCGATGAAAGTAAATTATTGCTTCATTCCAAGCTTTTCTGCACCAATTTTTCTCAAAGTGAATCACCAGGTGCAACTTACCCGTGTCCTTGAGTATCGAAAAAAATTGATTTTTCCACTTTGCGGAGTATTTTTTTCTCGACTTTTTTGCTAAAACCTACTTTTGCTGAATTTTTTGGTCAGATGCGTGTGGCACTAGTGCAACCCTAAACGCAAGGCTACAGAAGCCTTTCTTAGTTTTTTTTTAAAGTATCTGATGACCAAATCAAACCTCCAAAACCCAAAAACCGTAGCTCAACACGTTTGCTGCGGTGACCGGTGGGCCCCGTGTGTCTTTCCCCCACAAAAGTGAGAATTTGGCATAGAGGTAATTTGGGCCTTATGGGAAATAACATTGAACAGAGCACACCAGCATCTGGCGAGAGATCACCGATTTTAGCCTCCGTAGCGAACGTGTTAAACCGTTTGGCCATGGGATGAGTTTTAGTGGTGAATGTCAGGGTACGGTGCCATGCCCAAAAGGTCAGGTTCCGTGTCATGCTACCGCGGTATCCGTGTTGTACTTATGGTACCAATGACTGGAATTTTTTTCGTGAGCGACTCAATTCATACTTTATATGTTTTAAAAAGTCGGAAAATCTATATCAGGGCCCTCGTGAGTGAAATTTGGAGTAAGCATAAATTTTCTACCCTGAAATATCAGAGTGTCCGCGGAACTATACACGTACATGTGTAATTTTAAAATGGACTTATATGGGCAATGCTATTCTCCATAGCTGCCACTGTAAGGAGAAATTCTTAAGATCAGGTAAAATCGCACTGAATCACAACAAATCTCTTCATTTTCAGATAACTAGTCTGATTTCAAGATTTACTCTTTACTGCTCTTTACAGTGTGTGTCTCGGGATAAAAGGCCTATTGGATTAACCTGTGGAGATACCTTCATTTCTTACCAAAAGAATATGATTTCTAGAGTTCCATCAAGATCTGTCTTCGTATAGATCCGGTGCTATCCTTGTAAGTAGATTCACGTCAAGGTTTTTCGCACTTGTTTCATGATTTTTTAGAGTTCTCCCAAACATTTCATTAAATTTTCGGAATGAGTCCTCTAGAATGTGTACTTTACAGTTCATTAATCTTTCTAACGAATTCCTGAAAATTGTTCTCTGCGAACATCGCTTCATTAATCTCTTCAAGTCGTTCTGTATGTACAGTTCTTGCTTAGATTTGTCGACTACAAATGTCGTGCCGGATTTCGAGGTATCGAAATAGTCAGTTCCTCTACGCAGTTGAGAAACGGAAATTCAATTTTTATGTCAACTGCGTATGGAAAATAAATGTTATCGTCGAGACACCCAACGAAAACAATCAATATTTTATGTATATTTCCTATGCAACATGCCAAATCCGCACATTGCATCCAGACGTCTCGAGTTCTTGAAAATGTCATTCGTAAAACAATAATCGCAATCTGAACCGTTGAGTACACTTCTATAGCGTAAAATAATGAAGTATTAACGACTAATCGATCAAGCTAGAATTCTAGCTTGCGTTTCACAATTCAGTGATCCCGTTCATCTCGAAGCTCCTACTAAAACACATTTCATACACAGCCCTCAAAATAGACACCGATTCCCAAGAGATCGTCAATCATAAGTTGTCCTTCCCAAGAAACCATAGCTAAGGTATATGCTCTATCAGTCTAAATTTTCATCTGCATCTGAAATATTGATAGGACAGTTCGGTTATCTCATCGCAATCTGATGCAGACAGAAATGTACCATGAATTGGTATATCTAAACCACATTACTTAGGATGAACTTTAGGGTTACAAGTCTCTACCATTACCATCCGCGATTCTAAGGTGTCGCGAATAATTCAGTCAGCTGGGATGGACTAAGAGTCTTACGAGATCGGACGACCCCCCCAAGAGGGTGAAAAGTCGACCTTCGTTGCACGACGCGGAAACTTGGCCTTCCTCGTCGTCGTCGTTGCTATACCTAGTGCATAGCTTTGGATGTGCGAATGGATGGATAGAATACGATAGAATGGAAGACAAGGACATTGGAGGGATTCTAAGCTGAAGCTCCTGTCAATTAGAGTGAGGAAAAGAAAGTAGAGTGATTGACTTGGGTTGTATGTATCTATATAGGGTATGGTAGTCGATTATGGTGGGTTAACTATATGAGAGTGGATGGGTACTGACTGCATCAGACTTGAGATTTATTGAGAGGTATGTAGAGCGGTGGGACAGAATATTTTTGTTGGAGGGTGTGAAGTCACCAGTTATGTAAAGGTTGCATGAATAAGTGGGAGATGTTGGTTGCAAGGAGATAGGTCGGTGATGTAAATGTGTTGGCTTGTTTTTCACATACCGCAGCGAATGCAGCACTTTTTGCTGTGCTGCGTGGAAGTATATAGTTCTCTAGTGAATAGAAGATGGTAGGTTATTACAAAGTGAACCTGTTGCGCAATCTGTTTGTCATGCGTGGATTCTGAAAGATCTGTTTTTGTTTTGGATGATGATTTATTATCGAGTCTTGTTGGTCAACACTTTTTTTGAGAAATCTTGATGAGGTAACCTCATTGCCTTGCATCAATTTTTGGATTCTTTGACGGATGAATATACCGAACAATTATTGTCAATCAGAAAATCAATCTAAATGTCAACAGTAGAAATACATAGAACTATTCTGGCTTTGTTATGCTCACATCACAAGCTCAAAAAAGTTCGGGATCTGAGTTCAGCTGAAACGCTGGGACTAACCTTCTTTGAGTACAAAACGATGAGAACGAAGGAAATAATAATGAAAATTGAAAAATGAAGCAAATCATTGTTTGATTTCCAAAGTTCGAGCCCAAAGCAGATCCCAAACTTTGTGGATAAGCCTTGAGAATCTGAATGGCTATTTTGATGTTTAGAATGGCTCCCATTTCCAAGTTCAACTTATGGTTTGGCGCGATTAAAATTTGATCTTTTTGCGATCATTGTCGGTATGATTACACTGGTCGACAAAATTTTGAGATCGGGATCGCACATTTATCGAAATATTATACATTGCTGTATTTTTTGACATAGGAAACGATCTCGTACTCCGTTTTGCCCTCAGACGTCAAAAATTTTTTCAAATCGCAAAATACTTTTTTTAACTATTTTCAAACTTGATCGTAATTTACTAGATGCGTTGCGATTTGCGGAAAACATGAAATGATATGTTTTTCTACGTATTTTGCTGTAAGAAATGATCCCGGTGGTTTTAGAACGCAACAATGTAACCGTGGAGCCGTATATAAGCTATTTAGTCCACCTAGTATCTGGAAAAAATTCCAATTACAGACTAAGTTTTCAAAAAATAATAAAACGGGCTATATGGACCAATTTGAATGTTCAATATCGCATTTTGTTTGTTATGTTATATTCTTTGGAGGAAAAATTGGCGGTACCCGTAGAAAGTGTGGTTTGAGATGCCACGAATTTTCAACCTATACACTTGTTCTTGCAATAAATTTTGCTGTGTTAGAATCACGAGAAGAAAGATTTCCCTTCGCACAAGGTATCCAAAAATGGTTTGTCGACGTCAAATGACCGGCTGAACGAGGCTACGTAGTCAGTGTTTAGAGCTACCACATCAGGATTTTTGTCTAGGCGAAAAAGTCTGTAAAAAAAACAGGGTATTTACATTCAGCAAAAAATTTTGACGTAGTACCTCAAAACTAACTATTGGACCGTATCTAGATGGCCATTTCTCCGTTTTTGGATACGGCGTGCATGGGGAAACTTTTCTCCTCGTGATTAGAAACGGGCGTTGAAAAAATTGGTGGCACCAAACCATACTTTCTACGGACACCGGATCATTTTATCCCTCAAAGTATACGATAGAACAAGAAAATCTATCCTAGCTCGTTTTATGATTTTTTGAAACTTTATTCCAAAATCTGACTTTTTCCTATATATCAAGCGGACGAAATAACAAGTGTAACTCACACTTGCATCGCGTTCTAAAATCACAGAGATCAAGTTTGAAAATAATGAAAAAACGTTAAAAACGCTGTTTCCAAAAAAATGAGTATTTTGCGATTTAGGAAGAATTTCGACGTCTGGGGGTAAAATAGACTACGGGATCGTTTTCTGAGCCAAAAAATACACTAAGAAAACATATTTCGGTAAATGTGCCATTCCGATCCCAAAATTCGTCGATCAGTGTTAAAGAACTTTTTTCGTTTGTAGAACTCTATAATGGTTCTTCTTCAAATATGAGTTCCCTCCTTTAAACAGTCCCATAAATACCAACTTCATTCTCTAAAATTGGAAAACACACTTGCATACCTTTTCGAATCATCAAGTTTATCAAATAGGTAAATTCATTCATTGGGTAGCATATGCTACGTATCTAAACTTCAGTTCTCTCTTGCATTGTTTAGTATATTTAGAATAGAAATACAAAAAATTACTCTAAACATACACAGAACCTCCATGACAGTGAACTGCGAGAATTCAATATGGAAATTCTTCATTGAATGTTGAAAGATTACCAGATTGATAGTTGGTATGAGATGTTGCTTACAATCAATCGAGTTCTGGCAATTTTAGAAACCGTTCAAAAGTCTTATGTGATTCAATTTGATCTCGAAACACGCAACCTCATGACGACATTATAGAGCATGAAGAGCATCAATAATAATATGACGCTAATCGATCGTTCATGTCCCACCATCACACATCACCCCATCCAAACTGATCAAATTGATATCGGATAAAATACAAGGATGAACGTGGGCCATTGATCTATACACGATGTGGGGCACAGTTTTTCATCCTATTTATCTCACTCTGACATCGAAGGGCGTAAGATGAGTGAACCATCAAAAAAGAGCGATGGGTATTGCACGCATCCACTCTACCGTCACACTAAAAAAACTATTTTCGTCGCTTGGAAAACTTCGTTACACCTCGCGATCTCACCATCACACACTGACACGCGCACACACACACACACACACACTTCAAAAAAGCTCGTGTCACTCATGAAAGCTCTGAGCGAGCGGGCACAACCGCTGTACAGGATGAAAATTCGAATATCATCCAACACACCGCATTGAGCGTGCGTATCAAAAATTAGGACCTAGCGAAGTCAGGTGATGTGTTGAAACGTCGGAAAAAGGAAAATGCTTTTGAGATATATATATCAAGATTATACTAGGTACAGTGGGAAGGAGCGCAAGCTCATAGCCATCGTTCGATCTATATAGAAAGAGCTTACATTCATTTCGTGTGTCTATAGCAAGTGGCAAAGAGTCACGAAGCTGTTTCGTATGCGGAGGCACGTTTCTTCATGCTCTGAGCGCTAGGCGAGAGACGTTTCGAAAAGCTAGCATGCGAGAAACCTGAACACGATATGTGTACATACGTATATGCCTAGAAAGAATATAGCGTAATTTTAGAAAGAAAATGAAATATCTTAGGCAAAAGAGCTTGCAATACTTTTTTTGCCTTTTTTTACATGCAATAATAGTGTTTGGCATCTGGCGAGCTTGCACGTTTTTGAGATCAATAGGTGTCAGTGATGAGACAAATTGTATTGGTATTATACTTGCTTGGATTTTACAGAGTCCTCGGCAGAGTCTGTGCAAATATGCTGCACGATATGACCTTTTTATCCATGATTCTAGGTGCTGAGATCTTTGCAAATTGAATATTGTCTTTCGATGTATTGAAATTTTATTGTCATGTATCGTAGTTGAAATATTTATGAATCAGATAGAAAACACTCATGTTTTTTATTTTATCAGGATGATCCCAAATATTTCCATATTTCACGTAATCAATAGTTGCTGATGGGTTAAAGTTTTAAAATGAAAAATAATCGCGATCATCCTTTTCCTAATCATTTTTTTGGGTTACGGTCATATACGCGAGAGTCCGAATTATTCCGAATCTCTTTTTTCTTGGTAAACACATTTTCATTTGATTTTATTCCCGTTCCAATAAATCAATGGTTCTAATCATAATATCAGAGATCCGAACTAGTCCAAATTCCTCATGTATAGCTATCAATAAAAGCCCTTAGCTTGAACCTTTGAACCAGCGTAATAGTTGGCGACGAGATATCTTAAAAATCAATGAAGTTCTACCACAGGTAACTTCAAAGGAAGAGATAATTACAAGCGTGAGTTACACGAATAAATCAATATGCTAAAAATAGACTTACGCATTTACTACATCAACATTATTTTCTTTGCGCGCAAACTTGAAAAACTCAGTTTTTTTCTTCTTAAAATTTGAATTTAATAATAATTCACAATAACAGATGAGTATTATTTTCAGATAACTATTGGATCATATTCAGCCATAAGATGCAGTATTTTGAGGGTCGCATTTTGTCGATCACGAATATGACATTGTCGAATTTGCTTCTTTTGCATCTCATCCCTTCATGATTTTAGCGAGGAAAATTATATCCCCACATATTCGGCTATAAGACAAAAATCACGATTTACTCATCCGCGTTGCTTGAGAAGTTTGTAACATTCTCTGATCAGACTGGAATCTTCACTATTGCAAGTGAACCATGAAATTATACCCTGGAAAAAATTAATTGTTCCGCAACAACTACAAGTTATACAGATTGTGATGGCGAAAGTTTTTGACGGGGCCTAGAGAATTGAGTTGGGGAAATTAAATCAAAATCAACAGTGATGAACATCAATGTAGTCTAAATAATAAAGTGCATCATTTAAAACTTTCTTCGATCGTTAAGCTCTGCCAATGCTATTATGTAAAACATCGCCAAACTTTGAAAATTGCGCATCAGATATATATAGACCCATAGGAAGCTCAGGGATTCAAATCCTTCCTATACCGAGAATTTCATTAGCTTAAGCAAACTTCCGGCATTTCAAATTCGAGATATCTCGAGACATGCCTACAAATCAGTCCGGGTGTACACAAAATGTTTGCATATATTCATAACCTCCAGGTATACCTCAAGTCATAACTCAACATCACAATTAATAAATTGGAAACATTATGATACAGTAAATTAGATTTCAACTATATCTGAATACATTATGAAATGTTTATGTAGTGTAAAGTGACGAACAAAGGCCACAGTATTAGTAAAAAAAAAAGGCGAACGATGAATAAGGGTTGACTTGATTTCTCTGTCACATATTTGCACTCTTCACAGGGCCATTGAGAATAAGAGGAAACTGTTTGCTTCCATCGTTGAGAGTTAACCGACGATTCATATCGACCCAGTTGAATCCTTAATTGAATCTGGTCTGGAGAGTCTTGGCTCGCATGAAGCTTGCATTCACGATTTTCAGAGATTCGCCGAAAGCAGGAGGAGGTATAAGGAGATAGTTCTATGCATTGGATATAAGCGACTTTACATCGTTTGATTTTCACTTGCTTCTACTACTGCGTTTTGTGTCCACTGTGGGAATACTGAAGTTTCAACCTTCGGAAATTTTACACCCTTGAGATGAATTTCAACATTCTACACTGTCTTTTATAAATTTCTAATAATTTCTAGATTATCAGGGAAATTCTTTATATTCTCCGATGGACTAATCTTGAATGGAGTACTTAGAACTAAAAAAAAAAAATGAGGATGATGGGTGACCTAGGGAACAAGAAAACGTATATAAACGAAAGATCTTAAATCTCAAGGAATGATTCGAATTTCAAATTCTTTTCATCGCTTCCGATTGAATCGATGAAAAGTTGCTCGTATTCGCCGGTCGCATTTCCTATCTCCGGAGTCAACAATCACGCGTTGAGTAAGTATACGAATATAATATTGAGAGCGTGAAAGATATACCCAAAGGATTATGTTGGAAATACAAGGTAATTAACTGTCCAAAGATTGTTATAAAATAGTTCTTGTTATATTTCAAAAACTTAGAAAATTGGTACAGTAGAATCCGGTTATAACGAACTCCAAGGGACCGTCGAAAGATGTTCGTTATATCCGAAGTTGGCTCAAAATGGTGATAACTTCTAAAATCATCAGTCCTGCTGATCTTTACCATGTTCCTTCATATCGTCGGGCATGAACTCGCCACCAGTATCATTCTCGGTGATTATGCGTCATTTATTGAGAGTTATTCGATTATGCTGCTGCATTGTTCAAGTACCTCTTTGCTGTCCCGGGCACTTTGAGGTGATCAGCTGTTGGCCCTAAGACATATGGCAAAATCAGGGGCGCGGCTGACGCCGTGCACCTCGGATTAAAGGCAGCAAATTCTGCTCAGAGGCTCAACTGAGCGCTCATCCAGAAAAGGGATTTGACTTTTATATCCCGGGTGCCCGGCTTTCGCCTCCACCCCGGCTTGCCCCCATGGGCGTGGAGCAGGGATACAACCTGCAAACGCGTCGGTTTGGGGGACGGCCACCACCGAAGCACAAGTGATTCCACAATGACCCGCTCCACCTCCCCGACTGCCGAATTTCGGGTTCGGCTTCCCAGCACAAGGCCGAAACCCACCCCTCGGTGTGGGGTTTTGGGACTCTTCTCGGCTTCTTTGGAGCTCAGGGAGCCCCTTGGATTGATGGAGATAAGTCTTCCAGGCTCGCATTGACACCTCCCAAAGACGATTCCTATGGAAGTTCCTAGACTCACCCATCCCGGGGTGCTGGATGGAGACTCCAGGTTTGAGACATCAAGGTGCCACAACCCCCATTGCGGGTACTCATCCAGAGAAGAGGTAACCAGAAAAGAAGAGCAGTTAGACCAAAGAACAAACCTTGGAAGTGAAAAGTACAAAAAGAGCTAGATGCCGGGGAATCAGCCGACTGGAAGAGAAGTCCACGCTCACTGAGAAGGCAAAATCGCGATTCCGGTCTGGATTGCGAGAGGGTACAAGTAGGCGTTTTGGCACTTCCGGGAGTCAAACCTTTTCCAAAATCATCAGTTTGGCGTCTATTTACAGTATTTCTATGAATTTGAGTAGGTCCCATCGCTGGGGTCCATCACACACAGAGTTAGTAGCCATCTTTCTGTGCCGGGCCCCACGCAGGTCAGGCCCAAAAATTTCTCTCTCATATGGAGACTATTCATAAGGATGCCCAGTATCGAGAAAAATAATCGAATTGAATGTTATGAGCCTTCAAAAGAACCTGTACTTCAATATCTGTTCCGTCCAGACATTAATGTTCAATCATGGTTCTAGCGTGCTTCAGCATTGCTGAGCCTGATCTTGGGCTGTGGTTCATTGACGTACTTCAAATCTTTTCAACAACGAGAAGTGATAGATTCAATCCGATCATATTTTTCGATAACTTTAATGCCAAGATTTCAACAGTGAATGACATTACACATATATACGACAGAACAGAGGCTGTGATCGAGACCCTAGCATGTTCTTTAATTTCGCTGCAACTTGATTCCTCGCGTGAATTCGAGATTATTCAAGTGAGGTTCGATATTATCACACGTATTTGGACGTTACTCAGACGATTTGACTAGGATCTTGGGCTTCCTGAGCTCTATACCAACGGTTTGTCGATGCGAACTCTGCCCTCCAAGCCAGCCCACCCTGTCACCCCACCACGAGGATGACCAGAGAAGAGCCAATGTCAGAAACCTGGTACATGAATCTTGATAGTGGTATACGATGCGAATAATCCCTGTCCACGTGTTATTTGCACTGCGAATATTAAACAACACGTGTGTACTCTAGTCGGTGATGCGAGACATCGCCCTTCCATGCCACCTCCATTCCTAGTCGGTGATCGAAATTTAATGGTTGAATTGATAGAATACGTACTGATGAAATCAGTGTTTCAAAGCATCAACATCAGTAAATTATATTATTAAAAAAATGTAAATGCTCCGATACCGTGAGCCCTGTCTTATGACTGCACAGTGCGCTCTCTACATGAATCAGTAATAATTGATCTCATCCAGTGCATTTATACTTATTCTCAGTGAAAGTTCACTAAAAATGAGTAAAATTTCACTAAAAATCAGCTAAATTCTCTAATTGGGATCAATTTTTACTGATTTATGCTCAGGGAGTGTCAAATTTCGTGGAGATTGGAAGATCATAAGGGCATCATTATCCCGCGTACAATTTTGAGCATCCAACCACTTCCTTCTCAGTTTACCGCCCACCTACACCCTCAGCCGCAATTTTGGTGCTTAGACAGCAGGCAAAGGTGCCCGCATAACAGACCGCAAATTAGCAGCATTATATACTACGTATATATCTACATGCCAACTCACAACTAAGAGCAGATGTACAGCATATCATATGTACATATAGTCGCAAGTTTATTTGCTCATCTTGTCTATATACATGTCAAACCATACACCCACACGACCCCCCTCCCCGCCCCCACAGACACCCACACATACAAGGGCACAATGCACACCAATGCAAAGGTCCAGCTATACACACCACACATGCACGATGTGTAGTTGGCGCATAGTCGCTAATGGTCGATAATGGAAGCGCAATCGAGTTATACCTGCCTCACATAGACTCGATGTTGGTCCCTTCCCCATCAAGACTGTCCCCCCCCCCCCCCGCCCCAATAATAACTCTTATAAATACCTATACATGATGCTAAAGGTGCGGCTCTGTTGCATGTGTGCATCGCCCTGATACTATCGATAGCACGCATCATATGGAGTTTCGGTATGAGGGGTCGAACGACGGCGATGATCGGGATGATTGGGATAGATCGAGTACACGAGAAACCGAAGCGATCTGCAGCAGCGCTAAAAGAGGATTATCAACTATATATAAGGGAAGCTGAGCTGGCCTAAGCTGATCTGGATAGTGCCTGTCTTATATATATCGGAGGGATAATTGGTTAGCTTTGGTAGGGGGTGTTGAGAAGAGGACAATTTTTTACAGATCCATTAGTGTGGGTGATGAAAAAAGAGCGGTAAGAAGTATGTATGAGATAAAGTGTGTTGGATAGCGATTGAGAAGAGAAAATTGGGTGGTTGGTTTTGCATTTTTTGCCAAGGTATAGTTAGAACTTGCAGGTTCGTGTGTATACGTGTTGTGCTGATAAATGCTTGTGGAATTCGACGAGGATGCTAGAAAAATTGACGAAATATTACGTTTACAGAAGACAATTGTTATTTTTTAGGATATCAGTTCAAGAATTGCAGATGACCTTGAGATCAATTAAAATTCCAGCTATCTCAATTCGATATACTAAAACAAGTTTTTTTCGATGCCCAATTAACTTCAGAGAAAAATTCATGATAGCAAAATTTTTAATTCAACGTACCAACCCACTATTGCGGAAACAAGATGGTCTACCGCAGGATTTATTATTCAAGAGGAGAAGCGCAAAATGAGAAAGAGATAAAATTGGACAAAAGTTCATCAAAGCAATGGCAGCACCTTATCAATACCTCATCTTGTCCTTTTAGAAAAAAATTGCATCAAAGTTCTGCAAGGTCTGTGGTAATCTAAAATTACAGATCTTTCTGCAAGATCTTTAAAACTGTGACGGACAGCTCTTTTAGCTAGATAAATCACTACTTGGAGGAACTTTTTCATTTTTGCAGTGCTGTAGCGACGCGACGATGACGTGGCTAGCTAATTTCAATGATACGCGGAGTTTCTGACTAAAGGATCGTGTGACAGTGTTCTGGACAACTTTGATGCCATGATCACTCCTTCGTCCTTCCAAAACTCTCAAAATGTGTTACGAATTTTTGTCAAGAATTTCTCAAAGCACATATACTCACAAGTTCAATTAATCCTGGCGACCAATAGACGTGGAATGTCTTCTGAAACAAATTAGAAGAGAATTTGTCATGGATTATTTCACGTATACGAGTGGTTCTGTGGAAACTTCCAACTAATGTGTGCAATCGTTTTAAGGGTTTTACGAACCCTCAAAACGATTTAATACACCATTAATTAAATCATTTCGGATGTATTTTTTTTTTACTCTTTCTGGCGCAACTGTTAGTTTTGCGATCCAGGGTCACCCAAGAAAATTATCATCGAGAAAGGGGTCAAAATGTCAGATCCGTCCGCTGTGGTTTTTCCATTTTTCGACCTTTGTGAGTGTGAAGCACCGCAGTGGGGCTCGATCGTTCGGGAATAAGACGGGCAAATACATCAAATATAAGTGTTAAGCACCAAATCCCACTGCTATGAGAGCCCAAAGACCACTTTTTGTGTGCATAGCAAGCACGTACATTTTGTGACGCAATTCTACTCAAAATTTTAATCCCTCAATTTTCCTCGATAAGAGTGAATTTGCCTTATCCCAGGCTTCTCCGCACCAATTCATTCTTCAAGTAAATCGTCAAGCGCAACATTTCCATGCCCCTGAGTATTAGAATAAAATTGACTCTCACATTTTGGCGAGTACTTTCCCGCGAAAATCTAGTTTTGCTAAATGTTTATGTCAGGACCGTGTGGTACTAGTGCGACCCTTAACCCCGAGACTACAGAGGTCCTAGTCAGCTTTTTTAAAAATTTCTGGTAGTCTAATCAGAACTCCAAAATCTCCAAACTGTAACTCAAACCGTTTGGCCGTGGGATCAATTTTAGGGGCAGAATGTCAAGTCCGTCCGTGGTTTAAAAATGTCAGGTCCAGCTCACGCTACAGCGTTTGTGTTATCCTTACGAGACCGATGAGTGAAAATACTTATACTCGTGCGCGGGTTAAGTTATGCTTCACATATGTTTCAAAAAGTCGAAAAATACATTTTAGAACCTTTGGGATTGAGATTTGGGGTTGGCACATTTCGACCCTAAAATATCAAAATCTCCGCGGAACTACTCACACACTGTGAAAACTATGAAATGGATTTTCAACCAAGAGGTTGAAATTTCATCTCAACCACCGTGTTTGAAATTATGCTTCCACCACGGTGTTTGAAATTTCCTATCAACTAGTGGATGGAATCGTTTAGTTGTTTGATTGTCAGGAAATACGAAAATCGACTATGGCGCATTCTTTGCATCCGCGCAAGGTGAGATTTTTGATTTGGACATTAAAAAAATTGGTGGAATAATTCGGCATCCAATGAGACGGATGTGACTTACAATATAAATATCCGTAATATCCGATTAATCGTTTCTCAAAATTTCTCAAAACCAAAGCAGGCAGACAACCAGCCATTTCTTGAAATAGATTCAGATCAAAAGTCTTAAATCCACTATTATTGAATTCAAAATTATGCTGCTCTTCGCGGATTGAATTATTCGAATGAAAAAGAAAGTCTGAAATCGTCTAAAATGGTCAGAGAATAGTATCCAATCCACTTAGAACTTTTACTTAGCCCATATTGGCAATCCATGAAAAAATCGTGGGCAACAAATCAAGCAAATTGCCCCACCGATCAATTTAAATAACTGTTTGTGAAAGCATCCCCTCAATTTCACTCTCGGTTATAAACTATAACTCAGCGATTCGAGCGATTCCCTCGGCAATCCAACTTCCGGATCAGAATTTTCGAGTAAGAGTATATAAGAGCTGTTGGCAAGCACATGTATCAGTATGTTCACCTCCCTCAAAATCTCCTTCGCCGATTCATACTCATTTCTCGCACACGTGGACTCACTGACCGTGCGAAACATCTATCTTTCTTCACATGCAAATTCTGATGTATAGATATGCAAGCTCACCACTCTATATCGAATGAAGATCTTGCGACGTTTACCGAGATCAAGTTTGATTATAATAGAGTGGGGGATCACACACAGTGAGCGCTTTGTAGGTATTTGAAATTGCCAAGTTTCGACGTTTTCACGTTGAGAAACCTATTTTTAAACACGCGCTAATCGTTCACTATATGCGCTGCCCGCGTGCGCCCAACACAAAATTCGAGACTATAACCCGCGGGTCATCGTCAGTTGTCTTGTTCAATACATACCGGATAGCCGTTCGTCTCCTCAGATCGTTCTCGCATACACAAAATACATAATTTCATCCGTAGAGTGGCACGAAAGTGCAAAAAAACTCTCATAAAATTACTCGATAAGTAACAGTGGAGTCTAGATACATATGAACACGTGTTCGAGTTTGTATACCAACAGGTAAATCGATGCCAAGTGTATAAAAGTCGATATGCCGGCGTATAGAGTTCAAGAAGTGGTGGCGGCGCGATGCTACGCTTTGGATTTTCATCGGGAGTTAGTAGGTTTATACTTGAACTGTGCGTGTATGTAAACGGTAGTGCATCGGATCGGAAGCCAAGGCTGGGACAGTGACATTGATGGGCGCCCCGGGAGATTCTCGTGCTCTGTCGAAGTTCTAAAGTGGTACCTACACGGAACGATTTTTGATCGAAAATGTTTCATGCAAGCTGTGATCATCGATATGTGTCATCATTTCTGAATCGATTAGTGAAATCTTCATATCTGCGAGGTGAACAACTGTTTCTTGGGAGATCAGAAATAATGACTTTGAGTTGTGTTGAAAGGAGTTTTTAAGTGTTTGTGCAGTGGTTACGTTTTATTGTCCCATAGCACTTTGACAAACATTTGGGTGGAATTCTTGGTGGCAATCCTTTTCTGTGACACAGATTGGCCATTATATTGCCAATTACACTGATGGACAACAAAATGTTGGAATTAGAATGTCATTTTCTTGTGTATAATATTTTCAACGTATAAATCGATTCTGCAGTCCGAATTGGGCCTGCACGTCAGGCTCTTCTGTTCGACTAAAGAACATGTTTTGAAAAAACGTTTCCTTGCCCTGGACGGGAATCCTGACATAGCACCTCAAAAAAAAGTTCGGGATCATGTTTAGACGGCTTTTTTGTACCAGAGATTTCGCAGAAAATGAAGGTTTTTCCATCTTTCAAAGGTAAAGAACACCTGTTCTTGCAATAATCCTTGCTGCTAAAATATCACGAGGAACAAAATTATCTCGTGCACGAGATTTCTAAAGATGCTTCTCCGACGTAAAAAACTGTCTAAATTCCACCCCATGCTCCTTTTTGAGCTCCCATATCAGGATTATCGTGCAAATCAAGAAAAAACCTCTCCAAAATTGAGTTTCACGCGTCTAGAAAAAAATTCTGACGTGCAGACGCAAATCGGGCGCGGATTCGGTTTCTACGTCGTAAACTATACAATTGAAAATCTAACAGGACCAGGTCTCCGGATCACCAATGTTGTCCAAATTTTTTTTTCAGTTTGGTATTACATAGAATATGAAGAATCCAGAGTAACTCCGGCAACTGGGCCTTTTGTTCAGAGCTACAGCCAAAAACATCAACATTGTCAGTAAATCTATAAATATAACTTTTTAACATGGGCCTATACGAGCAAGATTAATCTCAGTGGCTGTATCTTCGGACAGGAGACCCATTTGACGGAGTCACTCTGGATTCTTCATATTCTAGGTAGTACAAAACCGTGAGAAAAATGTGGACAGAATAGGTAATTCGGACACCTCGTCCTCCCCTTGTAAGTCTCGTCAATGAGATATTCCGACCCCAAAATATTGTTTCTCAGCGCTATCACCTTGTGGTCATGAATTGGCCAGAATCAATTGTTACGTTTTCTGCTCTTTTTAGTCATATAGCTAAAGTTGACGCTATCTGCCTAATTTTCATAAGTTGAGGTAGCGTTTTAATTTAGGATGTTTCCCTTGTCGAGAAAATGATCTAAAAATTTTTCTGGGCGATTTTATAAGTCTCAGTCATTTTGAGGATTGATTGTTCTCTCAGTAAAAAAATTTCATGGTGAAAAAATCCATAAGCAAAGTTTTGAAAGTTTCCATTGTGGAAAGTAGAAAAATACTACCCCTCAATGCGAACTTGAGTGAAATAGTTGCTTACTTCCGTGTTGAGAGTTTCCACCCATAGTTGCGTAAACACGTGGGTCGACAACTTTACAAAATAAAAGCGGAAGAGTTTGGCTGTGTATTAACTTTGTAATTTCACAAATGCCCTCGCAACAGCCGCACATAAATCATGGTCAAGTTTTTTAATAAATGCTCATCGACACCATACAAGAGCTCTTGGAATAGTTTTTAAGAGCGTCCAGTTGTATTCGGAACATCTTGTGCGACTAAAATTAGTTACATGATGTATTCAAAGAGGAAGTCAATATTCTCATCCAAACCTTGAGTTTCTTGTACTAAGAACAACCGACCATTACAAATTCTCGAAAATCAATGGAAAGTATTATTATGAATGCTTAACAACTCAAGCAAATAAAAAGTAGCCGCGTAAACGAGAATTACATGGAAATTCGGACATCAATGAAAGTTTCGTTGGATTCATTACTCTTTTGAATGGACAAGTTGAAAACAACCTTTAGTTTCATGTTTATGCTCTGACAAACAAAAGACACCATTGAATGTCAACCGATTTCATTAGCCGCCCCCCCCGCCTTCTTCACAAATCACAGGAATTGATGTTTATGGTGTGGATGAAATTATTTCCACATAGCTAATCGTACAAGGTCGACAAACAAATTGGGCTCTCTCAAAATAGAAAATTCTGTAATACCATCGAGTACCAAAACGCTAAAATCAATAGAGGATTTCCTATAAATAGCATGACAGCTTTTGGTATAATCAAAATTCCACAGCCACATCTTTTGTTTACTCACCCAAAAAAAGAAGACTTCATCGATAATGTGCCAAAGAGATCCTTAATCTCTTTGACCTTCGATTAATGGGTATTGCATTTATGAGAAACAAATACCCACATTGATCTATAGTAGACTCATGGCTGTGCACGAGTTCATAAACAATTCAACATTATTTGTGTGTCAACAGGTAGCAAAGGATATTGTCAGGGTGAGAAAGAAGCTTCATGGAGACCAGCGAGGACGAGTACATTAGGGCCAAGGCCGATTGGCAAAGGGCCGACTCGATGAACAACTGTCCGACCAAAGCTTTACTAGCATCACTAGCAAACCATTTCAAAATCGAAGCGTAACAATCGCCAAATAGGCCTGGACGGTTTGGAAGGTATGGGCCCTTGGGCCTTGGGCGTACCACTCGTCCTTGTCTCGGCTTTAGGTCTACTACTCAATGCTTACGTTCTTATTATTGTTCTTGGTCTCAGCAAGCAGGTTAGTAATATATCCATGATATTTTTACAAAAACTATATCTCATCTTTTTTCTTCGATGATAAGTTATCTTTTTTTTTTTTTGGTATTCAAAGTGCTATGCATCGATGATTTTACCACAGTTTCTGAGTAATCAAAAAATTTGAAGGAGATACGATGCGAATTCGTAAATTTCAAATTCAGTTTTGAGAATAAAGGGTTTGAGAGAGAAATGTGCAGGTTTTATCTTCTCGTGATAGTGGAAAAATTTACCGAAGTAAAGTTTTCACGCCAGGAAAGTGCTGGCACTGTACATAGCAGTGGTGTGAGAATTTGAGGGCATAAAATAGTCTGTGAGTTGAGAGCAAGCGAGTAGAATACTTCATCTTGTGAATTTATCTCACTTTAGACTATGAATCAACACTATGATGAAGTCTCCTGTTAACATGAATGATGTTGATGTGAAAGTTTTAAAAGGAATTTCTTTTACAAAGAGTATCCAAGATGTAGAACAACCTGCAAGACTCCGCCAGATACATAATTCATACAATTCATTTGGAGAAGACTGGCCATTTTAGTGTGAATTATCTGCGTTTACATCTAAAGGATTCAGCGATAAACGGGCCTCTTCATTTTTCCGAGCATTTTTCAGACCAGATCATAAAAAGTGAATCATGTTCATATTAAATAGAAGAAAAACATATTGAATTGGATAATGATGGAACTACGGAAAGCCACGGAAAAACGTTTTTGGCGCTGGATTTGAGAATATTTCCTTATTCATTGCGATTGTCTAATATTCCATCTGAAAGTGGCAGATTAGAATTGCATCAAATCTTCTTGGTGAAAAAATTTTGATTAAGGCGATGCGGTCACCGTGCACGCTGAACTTTGTTCACAGAACTCTCAAAATCTTTTCCATTATGGGCTAAACGACGAGTTATCCAGGCTTTATTATCATCTAACTTGGCCTGGATAACTCTCCGTTTGGCCCAAATCGGACCAGATTTTGAGAGTTTTGTGAACGAAAATGTACCAATTTGTAGGTTAGAAAGTACCCGCGGGCAAATTATTCTCGTTTATTACTGATAGCCTTGGGATTGGTGACAAATAATGAGTTGTCCACCACAATTCAGATGATAATACGTAATGGACAAATCGTCTCCAACTTCGTTTCGAGAAAATTTTTTGATTTACATCCAAATAAGATATAATTTCCGGATTGCACGGTGACCGCATCGCCTTAAATTCGTGAAAAATTCTATTTTGAATACGACTTCAAGTGTCGTAAATCAGAATGATTCGGGCAGGCTTGCCTAACGGAGTTTTTTTTTTGAGACAATTTTTACCCTAAAAATCCTGGATCAATTTCTAATAGTTTGTTTCGTTCAAAAAAGATTAGCATCTTCCATATGAGCATTTTGTCAATCAAATATTTCACACTACCCAAAATCGAAGTTTGACGAAAGTTTTGAAGTACTCAGGGCGCTTGATAAATCGTCTGTTAGTATTATGACAAGAAAGGAAGAAATGACAGAAAAAAGATTATGATTTCATTTTGACACACGAATTGGAAAGTTTCCTAACTGTAACTTCGGCAACGCTTTGACGCTACGAATTCTTCAGAGATATTTTAAGAATCTGATGGATTTGGTCAAAATCTTTCCAGAATGTAAACATGATACAACGGAATGATTAATGAAGCATCGAGAATAGCTTACTGTGCGCTAAGATCGGCTCTCAACGCTAATTCAGAAGCGTTGTTCACGTTTTGTGTATAAAAACTATTTAGGACTCTACTCAGAACTCTCGCATTGTCCTTGAATTTTAGTAATGTTTCAAATTTTCTCAACGAACATCCGAATATTTTTGTTCAAGAGTACACAAAATAATATCTAACTCATTAATTGAAACACATGCATGAGATTCAAGATAGTTTGGTCGACGTATTTGTTACTTTTTGCACGTGGAACAATGTTCGATTGTGCTTATTTTTAAAGCAAAAACCACCTCAAATGAGAATGAACAAAGTATCTACGGATTCACGATAAACTTACTACTTGCTGAATAAACGTTTTTGTGGAAAATCCTGAGCTCAATTGCAGCATACCCTAATCAAACTTTCATAGAAACTAATTGGATATTTGATACCTCGAGCAGGAGCCTGGCGAGCCGCCTACAAGTATTGTTCTCTGCTCTCTGTCTAATTGATGATACTTTGAACCAAAAATTTTTTTCCACTCGAACCAAAACTACTTCTGTGCTAAAAAATATGTCAGATGACCATCACTTGAAGATATAATGCTGTCTTTGATAATACGTGATATGCAGATAATGTTAACAATTTCAGGCACAACCTCAACAGACTGCGAACACTCTCTTGCTCATTCATTTAGGGGCGGTAGAAACAGCCGTTTGTCTGGTACTGCTAATTTTCGCGACAGGAAATTGGCCTGTGGCTGGCACCTGGTGCGTCCTGCACGGTTTCCTGCTAGCAGTGCTTCATCCGATAGCTCTTTGGACTGTCACCGGTCTTAACTGCGATCGGTAATTACATTTTTTTGATTTTGTACTCGTAAAACTAGCGAAACTACTGATTGTGAGTCATTGAAGAAATCCATGACATGTGATTTCTTAAGCTACTTATTGATCAGAGCAAAAAGAAACTAAAAATTTAGGCTGTTTCTTGATAGTGAGAATCAAGCATATGTCTTGATGGTCATCGAAAGTTGAAACGGCAACCTACAACACTCGATAATCTTTTGACCAATTGCTCTGGCATCGATCCAGTACTGAAGAACCAATATATTTGTCAACTGCCGAGAGAAGTTTGCAAAGAGTATGAAGATGGAAGTCTTTGTAGTTTATTAGGAATTTGTCAGAATTTGGAAATATCTGTCATCTCAATTAGTAGCAGGTGTAAATTAATATGTCAGATCCTTATTTTCGGAAGTTTCGAATGTCTTAGCTGACTTCGACTCAGCATGCTTAATTTATTACATTCGGACCAAGAATTACAAGAAATCATCCAATTGGTGGTCAAAAAATAAATTTTGATCACGGACCGAGGAAAATGGCCATTTGTAATGTGAAAATCTATCTACAGGTATTACGCGATTGCAGCGCCACTGCACTACACGGCGCTAGTGTCACCTCGTCGAGTTGTTTTGGGCCTTGCAATCTCTTGGATCGGAGTACTTCTATTGTGTTTGACACCATTTTCAGGCCTAGTACCACCTTATCGTTACGTTCCTGGACTCGGTTGTTGTGCTCCAGATTTTGGAAACGATGCATGGGGCTCTGCAGGTTCACTATATGGTGCCGCGTATGCATTTCTTGGACTCGGTTTACCAGCTTTGTTGGTTACCTTATGCAATCTTCGAGTGCTTGGAATCGCACGTTACCATCGTCACCGAATCGCAAGCGCCATCTATGAGGTGACACTCAGTGCACAGGTGACCATTACACATCAGAGGAACCCATTTTTTGTGCCAGCGGTCACTGCGCCCTCTGCTGGTGGCCCACCCAGATTTCACAGTGCTGCAACCACGGTGAGTTAGTTGATTTAAAACACGTAATCCCCGCTATTCGGGGTCGATGCGTTAAAGGCAAATGTCGCGAATACCGAAACCGCGAATACCGTAACTTTTTCCTTGTGGGAAAATGGGGTCCCGTATACATATGAATCAGGGAGTAACGAAAAAATGTCAAACATTATCTTGAAATGATGAATTCTTTTGAGGAGCCTCGAAAGATGAATTCATGTAAGAAAGATACAAAGTATAACAGTATAATAAGATTAAAATACTTTTGTAATTCACTCCAAAATTTGTTGAAAAATTCTGTCACATGCGTGTGGGTGAAGATTTTTGGACTGGCAATATGGACGGAATTAGTCACTACAGTCCCTGGCGAGCGGCCGCACAGCGAGAAATCGAAGCGAATTCTTGGTATTTAGCGTGTATGCTTTTAGATGGCTTCTTGTGACAAAAAATTTGTTATGATTTCTCGCTGTGGGCCGTTGCAAGTTTTAGAAACATCGACCATTTCTTCTCCAGAAGCGAGCAATTGAAGATTTCCAGTTTTTTCAAAAGACTCACAACTTATTATCACGTTTCCAAGTCGACGAAGATGCATTCTTTCCACTTACGATGCTATCGCTAAAACTCAGATGGCACTCAGGTCCAGCAATAATTTTGTGAGGTGGCCGATTAATCAGTCTCAAAATACGATAACAATACCAATATCCTGAAAATTCAGATTACGAAGTTGTTTCGGAATGATAAGTACACTTGAATGAAAACGAACAAAAGTTCCTGGTTTATGAGCTAAGTTATTATCTCGAAAATTCAGATCGAAACCACGAATAAGCGAGTCAGAGTACCGCGAACACGGGTACAGCCGCATTTGCAAAACTGCGAATAAGCGAATTCCGCGAGTTCCGAGACCGCGAATAACGGGGGTGTCCCGTATTCAAAATACGGAATTTGCTCTGAGGAATCAAAGAGGAGTTGTCGAAATGACAAGTGGCGGTCAAATGGGCAACTGTTGCAGTGCCAAAGTTGACACTATTGTCGCGACCATCCGGGCCACTAACTTTCATTCCATTGTGTCCAATTCGCATCATTTTGTCCTTGAAAAATTATAAAACTAATTAGCCTAATGTAAACGATGATCCATTACAATGCTAGTATGTTGATATATATTATGACAGTAAGCCGCCTGCCTCGCGCTTTCCGCAAAGACTAGAATCGTCGTAGAATAGCCGTATCTTTGATGGCTTACGTATTTTTGGCATGTGAAATTGGCGTAAGCCGCGCCCCCGGCGGCTTACGTACTTTTTGCATGCGAAATCTTTGTAAACCTTATTTATACTGGCTCACATGTTTTTTACGTGTGAAAATTCGGTAAACCGGACTACATTCGGCTTACCTCTCTTTTTGTGGTAACGAAACCAAACGGTATAAAAAGACCGCCCTTCCAGAAAAAAGGAATCAATCTTCCGCGTACGCGCCCTGGGCAAGGACTCTGCCCCGTCCACTCAAGTTCGCGCCTAAAATTCATTACTAATTTTTGCTAGTGTTCTCTGTACGGTCAGCGTGGCGTGGCAATATATGCCTTATTATTGTCTCAGAAATACCACGATGTGTGTTTATTCGCCTCACCTCCACCCGGGCCTTCTGCCCCACGAATCCACGAGATAGAGTGATCAACCGAGTCTAGACGCCCTCCTCGCAATCCGCACGGCCTCAATCTCCGATTTTGAGCCCGCGGGGGAGATAGATGCACGCGTCACTATGTCAAATTTTCTGCAATCGGCATTGGGAGACAATAGACCGGGTTGATCTATCAATTCACGCGAACATCAAAATTATTTCAAAATATTTGAACGAAACAGTGAAACAGATGAAGAATAAATGATTTATGACAGAATGGTTTACTTGCACTTGCGTATGTTTCAACACATTTGAGTACATCTTTCTACGCAATCGATTCTGGATTACTTTGACTAAATCAAATAATCTGCGTAACTTGATGAAGATGAAGAAAAAACCTATGAGCCTAAAGTCTGGAAGTTCGAAGAATGAGTTATTGCTGTGGATTAAAAACAAAATGGACTAATTCAAACAACTCGAGGCAAACACTCCAAATCGTACCTATCATTCAATAAGACAACCTGAGGAGCGAATCGATAAAGAATGGGAACCAATGAAGAGAACTCCGTGATCATTCATCAACTGATAATTTTTTTGTTAACAAGCCTTCCAAGAGCCGAAAAATTTTTGAGAAACTTGAAAATAGACAAAATGTAAATGAGGTGAATTGCATGGATGATGTCACTGAAAATTACTGATAGGACTGATCATGGCCAATAGCTTGCTCGAGGAAGCTTTTTAGTAACTGAATATTTATTGCACGATTAGTACTATGAATGGATTGATAATGCCCCAATTGAGCTCAGTGAATCTCATTATTGTTCATATGAAAATGGCGAGCTTGTGAAATCCTTATACTACCACTTTGACCAATTCTTAAAATGAATTTCCTTACGATGTGAAAAATCTTCTATGGTTCTTCAAGAGCACTCGGTTTGAGGAGGAAGGCGGAGGTGATTCGTCCTTGGAAAGTTATGTACGGTGTTGGGCTAGGATTTTTCAATATAATTTGTGGTAAAAGCAAAACTTGAACAGATTGATTGGGCGATATGTCCCCTCGACTATACGAGTTCACTGGACTTATAGAGTCGAGGGAAAAATTCGACGAGTCATCCATGTTGACATAGATCAGATAGCGTGAAAGTTATGAATATCTACAGTTGACGAGTATTGATGAATTTTTGAACCAATGATGGATTGGTACGACATATTCCTTCGTGGATTAAAAAAGTCAAGTCATCGGAAATCGATCAAAAAGCCAGCGTTATACCGCAGCGTTATACCGTTATAGCGCAGGACAGCGGAAACCAATTACGGCCATAGATTTACGTTAAGGCAGCCTCAATAAATAACACTTATCCAAAGTCTTTCTCATGGATTTTGTTCGAATATTCCTGGCGAATGATATTGAACATCAAAATTTTGCTCGATTCAGAGAACTGTCATTTCGTAGATAAAAGTTAATCGTTTTCTTCGTTATAGTTTCATAAAAAAAAAAAAAAAAAAAAAAAACCGAGAAAGGTCCAGTCTGAGTCCAAAAATATCAATATTTCATTTTCAACCGAAATACTTTCTTCTCGGTTAAAGAGTTCACGTATTTATATTCCCAATATTCGGCTGTTAATAGCGATGGCATAGAGAGATGAGTTATTTGCAATATAAAATATCCAAAAAAATTCTCTATCCAAGCTCAAACTTGCGAGATATTCATGAATATTACGGTTCAGTAGAGCGAAAACATCGAGCTCTATACCAATAATTTCAAGCTCTGAAAAATTCAGCAGCCCCTGCCGTTTACTATACCAATGAATATATGAGTGTAATAGTTACGTGCAAATCGTACACATATATTGTACGCGCAACAAGTGAGGGAAACTCGTTACCCCAGATTCTATATTGCATTCAACAGGTGATGCAGCTTGTGGGATCTCTGTATCTGCTTTATTTCCCTTACTGCGGATTGATTCTTTGGGAATCCTGTGGCAGTGGTTCAACAATGGGTGTTAGCAGTGGTACAAATGGAGTCAGTTTGATGGGCCCAACCATATCTGGATCAATGGGTTCAGGAGGTGGCTCATCGAGTCTGGGCCCAATAATCAATGCAGCCAGTGTTGGGGCCAGTTCATTGCAACAGCAGTCTAGATTAGGACTGCATCATGCCAAACCCCAATTTGCGTGCTTAGCCTCGTTGCTGTTGGCCTGTTCGCCTCCTATCAACGGACTTCTTTATGGACTCAAGTCAAGGACCTTGAGGAGATCTGTGCAGAACTATTGGCGTAAAAAGGTCACAAAGTCTGAGCTTGAACAGGTACGTTGTGTGTGAGAAAAATTAGAAAAAAGGGTCATAGAGGAAAAATTATTAATAAGATGTTGAACATGATTCACGAACTTGTGAGAAAAGTGAGGTGGACTGGTGGACATTTGGGCCCTCGGGGCTATGTTTGAGACTGATTTAGATCTTAGGACATATACATCTTTTCATCTTGTTTCTTTTTGAAAATCATTTGGCTCGCTGGAAACTTCTTTTAAAACTTATTCTTCCATGTTCAGGGCAAATGAATGCATCAAAGCATTTCCAAGTGAATCAAATCATGATCTAAATTGTCAATCAATCAAATAGGTACACATGCCACAGTTTGCTCTAATAGTCTCAAGCATCGTTCATATATCTATAGACATTTCCGTGTTGCAATTGCGATAATCAGATTGGCATGCACGGGCCATTGCAGGCTTGACGACGAAGACGACGACGACGACGACTCCGTATAGGAAATGGATAATCGGGGCTTAAGCGGGCTTGAATTGATTGCAGGAAATCCAGGCGCGAACGCCGAGCGTAGCAGGATCAAGGCGACCCTCGGGCAGTGGGCCTCCAGGCAATTCTGGTACAACCAACACATCTTTCTTTCAATTTCCACCGTTGCAAAGGAGGTTGAGCGAGGCTCTCCTTGCTCTAGGAAGCTGTAGGGCGCCGAGTCTTGTTGGAGGTACTTTTCATCGTGCTAGACTACAACAAGCTGCTTCTTGCAATACTCTAAGGGTTCCCAGTGCTGAGCTTGGTGAGTTTATTCCAGTTGTTTTGGTGTAACTAACTAGATTGCAATTTAGTATACTTGAAAAAATTTGTAGCATGTAGAGAAACTTTTATTCGGTGTGAGGATAAAAATTATCACCGTCTAAGGTCTCATTCATCTTATAAGTACTTTGATGCAGTTTTTGTGGGTTCATGTTGAGTTTTGATTCTTATTCCAATTTCCATTCAGAATGCGAAGTGGTTCTTTTAATTTCTAATTATGGAAAAATATCTTGATTGGAGTATTGAAAAAATTACTTGTCACGAAGTTGTAACGACTGACCAATTATAGACAAATATCAGGATGATTCCTAAGCAATTGGGAAATATGATAAGACGACACATTTCTTCGAATATTTTCCAGATTTCTCCAAGTACTTACGACGGGAAACTGCAATATTTCCGGAGAATCAGGGTTACTTTTAAAATAACCCCAGATGTTAGTGGTTTAAATTTAAGAAGAGGGAATAATCATCAGAGTTGGGGAGGGGGTAGTTGGTCTATTCGTTTAGCAAGATATGTACATACAGTAACCTGCCGAAAAAATGGAACACCGAAAGCTTCAATAAAACAGCGATTACTCCGACGCCTTTGGTTCTACGGAAATTATTCAAGAAGTATTCGAATGAAAAGAAAAAATTCTATCAAACGATGTATTTCAAAAATCATTTCGATGAGAACTTTTTGCCTATAGGTAATCAACGCCTAAAGCTCTAAGATTTTCCATTTCAATCACTCACCCATCATTTCTATGCAAAAGAAGCCAGTGTAAAAATTCTTGCGAGATATTGTAGTTCTTTTTGAGACTTTCAGAACATTTCTTCACACATTGCTCTGCGATTTTTCTAGATCCGAGTTACAAGCGACCACGCGAAAAGAATTTGTATGTGTTATAGGTATCAAAAATACAAAAAAGGTCATAATCCACGATTTTGACAGAAAATTTTCTGAATTGTATTAAATTATATCTAGGCTCATTCTCAAGGTCGCTCGGAAAGACATCCACCCGAGTCAACTCAGGAAAAACTTATGACTCTATACACTTTCAATATCCTCAAAACTCTTTTCGCGCGATTGCTTGTAACTCGGATGTAAAGAATCTTATAATAATGTGTAAAAAAAGATTTCTAAGATTTTGAAAAAAACTCCGAGATCCTTTGAGAATTTGGACGCTAGAGTGATTTGCACAGGAATGAAGGGCGATTGATTGAAATGAAGATTTTTAGAGTTTTGGGCGTCGATTATGAGCCAGAAATTTTAATCAAAACAATCTTCGAAACACATGATTTGATAGATTTTTGCCCATCTTTCGAATGCTTTTTGAAAAACTGGGGTAGATCTAAGACCGTCGGAGTAATTGCTGTTTTAGTGAAGATCTCCGTGTTTCGTTTTTACTGTAGGCTATTGTATTGTTCAGAATCAGAGTGGACGAACGTCACTTTAAACCAGGATTAGCAGTCATTCGGGAATCATTCCGCAAGTCCTCCGGACACTATAGAGTGGATGAAGGGAATCTCCTGCAAAAAATAGTTTTAAATCGGTCGAAACTTGAGAAACTTCTGGGCTAATTATCCTACACTTTTCAAAAGTTGCCTTAAGGCAAATTGAAGTAATTAGTCCACTTCCATCCTGAACAAAGCACATATTTTAATGACCGAGATCTAGAGGATATTTCTATTTTGCTGCACTGTCGAAGTGAATGAGCGAATATTGAAAAAAGGCTGCCTACTCAAGATAGCGATACAGTTTGGGAAACCCCAGAAGGGTTGAGTAACCCATCACCTGGATGGTTAGAGGTCACTTTTGACGTGCAACCCGCTTCAAAATCCAAGATATTGCCAATACAGCTGCAGTGTGATGGAAACGTAATATAATAGTAACCCACATTGATAAGGCAATTGGAAAAAAATGATTTGAAAAAATCGCGGTAAGAAATACTTGAGTGGGCAATGCGGGTGTGATATTTATCCATTTGGTATCGAAAACTTCGCTTCTTCCACGAAGAAATTTTTGTTCGTTCAGAAAAAAGATACATTACTCATTCATCTACCATTCACATTTTTTAAAGAATGTTTCATCAATATTCCCGAGAATCTAAAAAATATGACACGACAGCACGGAAAAGCATTCGGCATCGTATTTTATATGCATCAAGGTCAAATACTATTCGTATGTATGCACCATCCACGTGGCACTTTTTCGTCAATCGATAATGAATGATATTGATAAACGATATATACAAATATACATTGTCCTAGGTTGATTTTTGCCCGTAAAATATCCACATCCTTCTTCCCCGTCATATTGCATGCTCTGTGATTTCAACGAGTATTGCACATTCATCGCGTATCGATCTTGTATAACATCGCTGATGGTCTCACGATTCAACGAGACTCTCCCTGTCAGCTCTGATGACACGCTTTGCGGTGTTCATTACACTCTTTTTGAACGACAATATCTGGCGAAAGATTTATCCTTGATTTGACGGGAGGAGAGGGGGATTAATTGAACTCGTAATTTTCATGTGAATATGGGAAAAATTTTGAGATTTCGAATGAAAGATTACAACTTTGCCTCGTTCTTGTAGAGTTAATATTCCAACTAATATTCTCAAATTGACTGAAGTTCCAAAATTATCCAATACGCCTGTCTGACATTCTAGAAGGGGGGGGGGGAATCGATGTACCAGACCGGAATCTGTAAGGTTTATGATACAAATTAAGCTCTAAAGCACTCTGATTAGAATTGAAATAACAAGTTTTGGAATGATGAACAGAAATACTGTTTTCATTTGCAGTTTCATATGAATTTCTGTTTCGTATAAAGCACAGACTCTTCATAATCGTGTTACTGGCCATGCATACATTCACAAAGTGAGTCTTCTTTAAATTTTTCTTCGTGGTCTCTTTATCGCAGGCACTTAGAATACTAAGGCTTTCGTTGATTTCGTATAGCTTCTGTACTAACATTTGAAAATATTGCACAAAATTCGATTGCACAGAGTTCAAAGTTTTACTATGAAGCTTGATCTCTTGTACATAATGTATTAATCCTGTTATTAGAGCTTGTTCACCAAAAATTTCATCAATGCTTAACTAACTACGGCCATAGGTTCAGACCCCAGAAGAAAAGTCTTGTTCGAGTGTTTTGTTGACTTCCTTTCGTGTCCCACCTAGGGCGGAAAATGGCATAATAGTATATTTCCGTACTGAGTGCGTTAGCCCATCTTGAATACAAGAACGTTTTGTCTGACGAGCAAAGTGAGATAAACAAGTCTTTCAGTGCCTAAATTGGACTTGCGAGCGAATTGCAGATATATTTTTCCATTACGAGAACCCCAAAATCGCGTTTAAAACTGAAATTTTCAGGTTAGAGTAGTGTAACAATCATGTATAAATTTTTCATACAGTAGGCAGATAGGAAATCAATTTTTTGACACAATGGACAAGATGATTCATATTTTGGTTCAAGTTCTTCTGATGCGTACTGTCAAACAATGACATTTGAGACTCAACCATAACTCGTGGCGATTCTATCCCAAAAATTTGTTTCGAGACGAAAGTATTGCGTCACATGGGAAAATTGGCATTCCCGCCCTTGTATCAAAAGTCCCTGATTTTCATTTGAAAATTACAGCCTTAGGCCCATTTTTGGGCCAGTTAGACTTTTTTGACTACTTATGAGAAATGACAGAAGACTCCATCTAGTAACTATTTCTGGAAGGTCAACTCCTGTTTCAACTTCAAGAATCCAGTGTCGAAATATCTCGCTATGGACATTTTAGTCAATTCGAACAAGTACACCTCATGCAGTGCTCATTGCATATCATGATTCTGGAACAAATTGATACACATAGAAATACCACGATACATGCATCAATTCGCACCCTTCTTCATCATACAGGGTGTCCCAAGAGTCAGCCCCCCCCCCCACCCCTAGAAACTCAAAATTGGCTCCAGGAACCGGAAAACCCCGAAACACGTGTTTTCTAAAATCGAGGGGGAAGCTCGAAAATGGTCTCAGATCTGACTTTGAATGAGACCTTGATGAGGTTTTGGCGGTTAGATCGGTTTTTTTGAATGTAAATCCCTATTTTTGACGCTGGATTCTGGAAGAACACAAAATTTTACGTCCAAATAGTACTTTTTGCCGATTTTTAGATTACCTCTAGGGGTTATTCTGGGGTCAAAAGTGTCTGGAATGTGGATTAACGTACCAGACCTAGTGCGATGGTCTTGTTCTAAGAGGTTTCCCTCAGAAAAGTTTCTCAGCCTTATTCTCACCTCTGACCTGTGACCTTGAACATAACCTTGACTCTCAAGACTCGATAAAGGCTCCGGGTATCAGAAAATCCTGAAATACGAGTCTCTCAAAGTCGAGAAGGAAGCTCGAAAATGGTCTCAGATTCTACCTGAATGTGACCTTGATGGTTTTTTGGAGGTCAGATCGGTTTTTTGAATGAAAACCCCTATTTTAAAGTCATTTCTTGACCCTGGGTTCAGAGATTTGTGACTCCAAGATAATCTTTGAAGGTCATCTACGCAATCGGTAGAGAATCATATCTGGCTCAAAATTTGTCACATCCTCAGGGCCCAGAGTCAAAAATAGGGGTTTCCATTTAAAAAACCTATCGAACCTTCAAAAAAACCACCAAGGTCACATTCAAGGTCAGATCTGAGACCATTTTCGAGTTTCCTTTTCGACTTTGATAGACACGTATTTCAGGGTTTTCTGATATCCGGAGCCTTTTTCGAGTTTTGAGAGTCAAGGTTATGTTCAAAGTCACAGGTCAAGGGTAAGAATAAGGCTGAGAAATCTTTTTGCGAGAAACCTCTTAGAACAAAACCATCGCACTAGGTCTGGTACGTTAATCCACCCTCCAGATACTTTTGACCCCCAGAATGACCCCTAGAGGCCATATGAAAAATCGGCAAAAAGTACTATTGGGACGTAATATTTTGTGCTCTTTCAGAGTTCAGAGTTTAAAATGAGGGTTTCCATTAGAAAAAAATTGTCTAACCTCCAAAAAATCATCAAGATCATATTCAAGGTCAAATCTGAGACCATTTTCGAGCTTCCCCCTCGATTTGAGGATAGACGTGTTTCGGGATTTTCCGATCCCTGGAGCCAATTTCGAGTTTTTAGGGGGGGGGGCTGACTTTTGGGACAACCTGTATAGTAATTCCCACAGTGTATAAATATTATGTAAATTGAGTCATCAGCTTGAAAAAATACTCATCTTCGAAATTCCTCTGAGTTATGGGTTAATAGGAGCTTTGCAATCGCATTTGCATACAAGTTCGCGGTAAAGATTCATTGAGGAAATAAAACTTGCGTTATGGTCAGTTGATCAGCCTCTAAATACCTATCGACGGCCTAGAGTAAAAAGGATCTATCTGAAAATTTCTGATTAAACGGAACTATCTTGTATTAACTTCAATAAAAATTAGTACCGCTCAACCAAAAATTCTCAGATAGTTCTTTTTTACTCTGAGCCATCACTATGCATGGTAACAAATGAAACCTCTATCTCAATGCCATCATTAACATCATCGTTCGTGTGAATTTGTGTGGAATCTTGATTCGACCGTCCTTTTCATGTCCAACTTCTTCCAGCACGATTGGTTTGGATGAGAATTCATAACAACTGAATAATTACAGGGGAAACCTGGAAATTTCTAAAAAATCCGCATTTTGAAATTCCTGAAAATTCATATCAAAGGCTCACTCTCAACGATTGCTTAGTAGAATAAGTAAAAATTGCTCTATTGCTTATTTCAGTATTTTTTATACATTCTCGGACTAAATTACGATATTTCAAGCAGAAAAGAATATTATTGAGAAGTCAAACTGATTACGTACTGAAAAAGTTAATACATACCGAAGATTCCATCCAATGGTTGAAATTTCTATGGATGCGTCTGAGGGGGTTTCTTTTACTCTTTCACAAAATATGCTAAGAAAGAAGTCGCATATAGTGTTGATACACTTTGAAGTTCATAAAAGATCCCAAGAAATGACGATGCATCCATAAAGTTTAGGAGTGCAGTAATTTAATATAATTATTTCACAGAATCTTTAGATTTGACTTTGATTTCTATCGACTGAAGACGAAAATATTGAAAAGTAAATCCTCAATTAGTTAGGTACAAACCACACCACGAGACTTGTAATCGAAATTCCACACAAACGATCGCGCTAGCAGGCTTCTTGACGAAAAATTAATTGACTTGCAATCTTTTTAAGAAATCCCTACAAAATACCGATATTAAAAATATTTTAATGGAATTTGCTTACAAGGCGAGAGCGGCCGTCTGGTGAGATCGAGTGCGAGCGCGGCGAGCTTGATGGCAGCTCACTATCGTAGCGATTTTGGTACCGGAATGATGGATGGAAATGGGACCAATGGCTGCTCGAGCAAACGCAGCCCACGAATTCTAATCACTCGGGCCTACAGCGAGGAAAGCCAGGATGGTGGCAGTCCTTTACTCAGGAGACCATTTGCCACCCCGGTGTCTGCCCCACCTTGCGAGAGTGAGTACCACATGATTCACTTTCTATTGAGTTGATGCGTAATAATGAAAGGTTTTCTCCATTTCTGATGGAATAAATGAGTTAGTCGTACGGGATTCTTTTTTCAGTGGAATGTTTTGAAAGATTTTGAAATAACTTGGAGTTAATCATCTTTTGTGACGCATATCTCAAGCGAGATGGTGGTGGCCGTCGAGGAAGAACAATTTCTATTTTCCAAGTAAATGGATCGACTTTTACCATTTCATGCTCTGAACTATTATTATTATCATCATAACTAAACGCCCAGCCAAAATTTGTCTGTCCGGATCTCGCGCATCGGATTGCCTACATGAAAGAGGTGAAATATAATGGGTGGCCTCATGGGTTCGAGGATGAGTCCATGGGTTGGTGATTGGGTAGATGGATGGTCTGGTCTGATATGGAATGGTCTGGAACTATTTAGAACGATATGGAACGGTCTGGGATGGTCTGGTCTGGTCTGAAACGGTCCAGTACAATCTGGGACATTTTGGTACGGTCTGGAACGATCTCAAATGGTTTAGGACCATCTGTTACGCCCGTATGGTCCAAGATGATCTGGAACGGTCTGGAATAGTCTTGTGTGATCTGAGACGTCCTGGTACGCTCTGACATGGTCTGACACTGTGTGGTGTGGTCTGGAACTGACCGGAATGGTCTGTTACAATCTGGGACATGCTGGTCTGGCCTTTGATGCTCTGGTATGGTCTGGAACGGCCTGGGACCTTCGGAAATGGTCTGGAACGGTCTCGTCTGGGCTGGGCTGGGTTGGGTTGGGATAGTCAAGATATATTACGTGGAAGTGTCGGTTATAGGTGGGGGGTGCGGGGGATTCGGTAGGTGGGTAGGTGGACAAGTGCGTAGCTTAGATGGGTTGGTGGGTGGTTATAACTATTACCGGCACCAGTTCCACAAAATATCATCTTTACGAACTCCATAAAAAAACTCTTTTCAATACCATCAATTGATCGATACCCATCATTTTAGAAATACAATTTTTGAGCTACACAAGCATTTCAGGGGCCTCTAAATTACGAAGAATATTCACAAGCCAAACGAGCGGTATCGAAAGAGGCAACAATGCTAGTTATATTTATGTTTGATTATAGGTAAGTTTTGATAATCAAGTTACAGAACATGGTCAATAAAGATTACCTGGAAAAGTTTGTCGATTATTGAGTAACGACATTAAACTCGAAGAATTCTTTGCTTCATTGTCTGCAGTTGAAGGAGAGATATTTGGGAAAGTATTAATGAGGTCATAAAACTATTCACATTATGATCACGAATTTTGTTCGAAGTGAGCTCGCAGCGGTATCGATAATGGTGTGGTAGCAGAGACGAGACGTGTATACAAGAAAATACTCTATGCGATGTCGAACTTTCTCAAGATGCGAAAGATTCAAACTTGTACGAGAGAGCCCACGCGCAGATGAAACTCCCGGGAATAGCTCATGTTCTGGAGCCATCAAAAACTCTATTATACTCGAGAATTTACGGTAGAGGTCATCTTCAAACTTTTCGTTCTCGTGTCAGGTGCTCCTCACTTTGTGATGCGTAAAAAAATTCTTCTTTGGAGCATTCCCTTATCTCAGAAATCCTTGAGAAAAAAATATTTGATGGGTCTTGATGGGATATGGAATAATGGATATCAATAAATGAATACATGGTTTTTGGACGTCTCGCTCATAGTAAATCTAACCTTGAGAAATTGCCCAATGCATTTTACACTTTCCATAAGTATGAAAAACTGGAGGA
The DNA here is from genome assembly GCA_029851415.1 of Eretmocerus hayati. Lineage (NCBI taxonomy): Eukaryota > Metazoa > Arthropoda > Insecta > Hymenoptera > Aphelinidae > Eretmocerus > Eretmocerus hayati. The sequence goes on from CM056742.1 coordinate 163,040,333, forward strand.
CATATCGCCCCCCCCCGCTCGCCACAGCTATTCAACAAAAATTCTCACGAATAGAAAAGTAAGAGAATTCTAAAAATTGAAATGAATGACTTTCTCTGAATCTCACTGCCAAAAATATTCTGTAATAAGATGAAAATGCCATCTTCTATGCACTCATTTCGATTTTTGAACGGGAATGGATTCTGAGATAGCAATTAATCAGTCAATTGTGAGACATCATTCTCATACTTTTCCTTTTAACCAATACGAGTTCAGATACTTGATCTGCAAGAGATCATTACTACTGGATCTGTCTGTTCACATAACTAATGATAGAGATAGTCACCAGCACTTGTTGCACTTCGATCCAATATTACCAAAAAGAATACACGATAATTGAATTTAAGGGAGAAAAAAATTCGTTTTGAGATTGAGATGCACAAATGAATTGATTTTCAGAGCGCCGTTGGCGTCACCGAAGCATCGAAAGCGACAACAGCAGCACCGGCAGCTGCGATGCTGTGGCAAGCAGTATCTGGACGACAGGCTTACAGCACCAGGTGAATTCGTGCAAACCAGGTGCTAGACGTTTTGTTCGGGTGAAAACGCTCGAGGAAGGTTCGTCTACATTTTCCTCAGTGACATCAACGACGATCGTACAAGAAAGTGCAAAAAATAAGTTCCGAGATGACGAGACGAGCTTTCATTCTACAAGCTGCCCTGTGAGTTATGATTTCCATTTTTCTTCTTTGTCATTTCATTACTTCCTTAAGATGCCCAACATTACTTGAATAATGCTGATAAATTCGGAGTAGGTATAAAAGATGGTATTTGTCTCTTCAAAGAGTATTGGAGACTCGAGGACCTTGGCAAGAATTTGTGGGAAATATTTTTTATACGTCCATACGTAGAAAACTGCATACGCGTCTCGTGCGGAAACATTTTTCCTTCGTGAAAACCAAACTGGACGGGTGCCATCGCCCTCGTCCAGCTTGGTTTTCCGAAGGAAAAAATGTTTCCAGCACTCGACGCGTAATGTACTATTTTAAATCAGTTCAGTGTCTGAGATAACTTTTCTGAAATATCTATGGAAGCAATTTCGAAGAACATTAATGTGGTTAACGAATTTTCACGTGACCCAATGAATCTGATCTGAACACAATGTAACGAAATTTTGAGCTATAACACTGATTTGAGGCTTAAATCAACATCAGCTTCTCGAGTTGTGTCTTGAACGAAATCTTGTACTTCAAGACTCGAGAGACTACTCATTTTCAGTGAAATCTTCACTCACTGCCATGTTATGAATAAATTTTCAATAATATCAATAACACGCATCAGTGTCAGCTGATGCACCAATTCCATATAATTCACATCAAAGCGTTCTTTAGTCCTTGATAGTCTAGTAGGATATAAAATACCATTTGAAACGTCTTGCGAGAATGTTATTGGAAATGATCCGCGTAAAAGGGTATTCTGCTGTGGATCTACCTCGACGTAAAGCGATTCTATGCAGACGCTTTATTTGGCAGATGAGTGGCAAGGGGAGACTGAGATCGTTATTAATTTGATTTCACGCGAATTTCAGATGGAATTTGCGCAGATCACCCTGACTATATAGATTATACGGCAAACAATTCCAATTAAAGTTTAGTCAAACCAAGACTTTTGCATCGAAGGAGTGGAGTCTTCGAAGGACACTCAATTTCTCAAGATAATAATATTCCAATGTGTTGTTGAACAAGCAGTGTTATCTTCCGAAGGTAGTTCGGATTTTCACAATTTTAATGAAAGTGACTCATCTCCTCAATTGCGGAATGACAAAAATGTAAAATGTACAAGATTGGAAAACTTAGGTAGTTTTCATTTTCCTTCAAACCGCAAAAATACAGAGTTTGGTTTTGTGGTTGTATTTTCCTGCAGGAGTTATCAGAAATTTATCTGATTTTTCTAATTATGCGTTAATCAAAATCCATCACGACTATCGAAAATCAGGCAGGTTCACTGTACTGAACAATATAAGCGATAGAGAAAGTTATTGAATTAAAAATTCCTGATCAATTTTCCCCCGCATTCAACCATAATACTGTAAGAGTCTACAGTGGTGAGAAAACCCCCGTTTTACCTGTTGCAGGAACACAACGAGGGTGAAGAGTTTTCCGATTCTAGAATCGATCTCGAGGGCAGCGAGTGCAACGTGGTGGCAAAAAATGGCATTGGATTCGATAACGATGGGAAGGGAGAGCAGCAGGAAGTGGCAGTGACGCCCAGTGAAAGCTCAAGTAGTTGGAGTTACGCTGATGAAGAGAGCCGCAACAATTCAGCGGATTCTACCGATGATGGCTTGATTATGCATCAAATTGACGATATTATGGGTGAGACTGTGATTTAATTAGACTGTTGTTTTGAAGTTCTACGTCGTTTTCCTCGCGGAGTAAAAGGAAACCGCTGAGTTTGAGGGTGTTTTATTCAGTGTTTTCTTTTATTACAAGTGCCACTGAAAACCAGATATCAAAAATTGATTTGAAGGAGAAATATTCTTTTTGAATCATTTTGGCGTTATGGATAATAGGTGAAATAGAGTTATTTTGATCTTTCCTTATATTACGTAAAATACTCTATGGTTTAGACCCTTCCCCCCTCTCCTCTTTCAATGAGTTAGGATTTTTTAAATGGAAAACTGCTGACTCATATATGGAACGCAAAAATTTGTGAGACCCAGCCCCGTTCCTCTGCCAAAGAGTCCTTGAAGTTATGAGAAGGCTACGTAAGGCTCACAGATTCCATTCTTGAAATTTTTCTTTGATTCGAGTGGCTATAAATCTACTCCTAGTGCATTAAATAGACATCTACAATAAGTCATTTTGAAGGAAATTTCAAGGACTATCGTTTCAGAATATTTTCAGGTCACCAAAATCTAGTAGGTGTGCTGGGGAGGCTATTTTCTGATCAAAAAAGTGCTTCGGAAATACTTTTTCAGAATTAATGTAGAATGACTTGACGAATATGATAAGAATAGATTTAGAGCTCTACAAGGAGTTCCGGCTTCATCAAGAATCATTTTGCTATTTTTTTCGACATTTTTACGCACAAAAAAAATTCCAGAGAAGCCATATCTCCGAAGAAATAATCCAAAATTTTTTACGTGTAGGTTAGAACAATATTAGTCGAAAAAAAATTTTTTTTGATGGGTCAAAAAAGATATTACTATACCCTGAATCAAGGTTATTTTGAGCCTGGCAAGGACCATAACGGATTTTAGAAGGCTTTGCAGGTAGTAAATCGATAGATTTTTGACTTCTCTTTTGACTGTCGTAAACCAAATTGTGATTGGTGACGATGGTCAAAAGCTATATGCAAATTGCCGAGGCAATGTTTCAAATCTTGAATTATGGCAAAACCACTTATATACCTGGGTGATGCAGAACAATTTTTTCGCAATTTTCCAATGTTTGGGAGCCTGCAACATTGCGTAAAATAAGTTTGGCGCCTCGCTCATGAGTTACCCTGCTTTCGAGCGATTCTTTCGACCCTCGCCTGCGGCTCGAGCCGAAAACGATTCGCTCGGAAGCAAGCTACAACCTCACAGACTCTGTGCGAAATATACTATTTTGGCCCTATAAACTGTTATTTTTCAAACACTATGGAACGGGGAAAAAACCTATGGAGGGATAAAAAAATGGTCGGAGAACCTTGCTGAATCGACGTGGAATCACTCTTATAAGAAAGGCTTTTTTATGAATACGAACAGATGGTGTTTGCAATTTTTACAAGCGTCATTATACATTTAATTTGAAACCAAAAACTCAATCAAATTTCAGAGGAAGCTCATCCCAAAGAGGAAGACGATGAATACGAGAATGAGATGGATAGAAGTACAAGGGCTACAATAAGTCATCACAAATCAAAACGTTTCCGTCGAAAATCAAGAGTCAACCGAGAGACAGAGATACATCATCAGGAAGCAGAAGCAGCGAGTCAACTACGACCTTTACTAGCGTCCACCTCCTAGCCCCAGCTATTCCGGCTTCACCACGACCTAGAAGATGTCTGAATACTTGCGGAAGCCGGCTTCCTCCTCCTCCGTATAGAAACTGTGAAGTTCTGATCAAATCGAAAGCCAGAAGCATAAGAAGGAAGGAAGAGAATGAGAGGAAACGGCAATAGTAATACTGCTATGTCATTGGAAAATTCAAAGTCGAATCGGTGAGCCGGAATATTTTAATAAGTTCCATCCAAGCCCAACGAATCAGTAGATTGGAATTTTTGAATAATATGCAGAGAAATGGTAAATTCTATAGCTCTACTCATACCGTGTATGAGTGGGCATGTGGAGGGATGAATTTTCTACTTGAGTTAAAAAATGTTCGATTCATGGTTGTCAAAGGGTCAGCTTGCTACTACATCGGAATTTTAGTTCCCTCAATGATTCTATATCACAAGCAGATCTCTGCATATTTTGAAAATATTTTATAAAAATTTTTGAGGGCTGAGTATTCTGAGATACATGATTCTGTTTTTTAACGTAGTTTTGTTATATGTATCTGATGAAGTTTACGTAATAAGTTTGTGCGTTACCGGATGATACTAGGTTATGCCTAAATTCGGATAATGTTACCTGAATCTAAGCATATGGATGGATACATTTGAATCAACGAAGAGTGTTGTTGAGCCTCATATTTACTCAGCCCGTACATAATGTTTGCGGTACTATCGACAAATGTCACACTAATTTAGCGTTACAGTATTTCCCCAAAGAGCAAAGCATTTGAACAAGTTTGTAAACATTCAGATGCAGCAAACACTTTACATTCGTTTCATCGAGTCACCTGACGGTGAGTTATTTGAAATTTGTCGAGTCAGAATTGAATTCTAGAAGCCTATCCAGAGTAGGTTTTAACTTCATCACAATTTTTGCTTGATAATCATATTATTTCTTTCTCGCCTCTACGAGCTCGGTAAAAAATCCTCGCAGATCGTGAGAAAAATATAAATTTTATAGAGATTGGGTAAAAGTCATAACGTTGCAGCAATCCAAATCAAATGAATATTTTCGTTTTGCATCCAAGTATCATGTTTGATCGTTGAAAAAATCATAACTGTCTTAAATGTTCGGAATGTCTGACATATTTATTTATAAGATGAGTGTACCCAATATGCCCCTTTCTAAGCCGTTTGGTCAATAGGTTCGGCTCACTTCAGGGCTTTACAACGTACTTTAGCTCATCATAAAGCTTGTTCCAAAGACTTTTGAGATAAGGTTGAGTGAGTTCAACTTCAACCAACCAACGCTGAGCTATCACGATTTTTCCAAAGAACGAATTTTCGCGGTTCCCGGAAGGGTGTATCCAACATGCACCTATTAAGCGTTTTCTCATCAACCTTGGTATACCTTGAGGTAGTACTAGCGGCACTGATGAGTCTATGCAAGTGCACATTATACTCGCGCTTGACTCTCTCCCGCCCGCGATAGGTTTTGGCCGAGTCTACATAGACGCGCTCACCCGAAGCGCGCGCGCTCTCTCCGCTCGCACTCTCCATCCGAACCTCGACCCAAACGCCGGAGTAGGTACTGAAAATGAGATTTGAAAATATTTTGACGAGTGTTCCCTCTCAATTGGAGTATCAGCACGGGTTTGTGACACAAAAAGCGGACAGTCTATCGCGTAAATCGGCCAAAAAATTGATTTGCATCTGATAGAGATCGAAGAGTGAGGTCCTTTGATGTCAAACGATGTGCCTAATATCACCACCCCCAACTTCTTAGGTTCCTAACTCGCGGCTTATTCAACAATAATCAACATTATTTTGAGTTTGCATTGAGACTTTCTCCAGCAACTGTGAAATAAGCAAAGGTGTGCGGAATTCTGGTTGAGAAAAATCGAGCTATTCCATGTACACCAAAGATCAAATTTGTGTTACAAAAGTCACTCCTTCGTAAACTTGGGACATCTCGGGTGTTCTTAATCAGGATTTCATACAATTTAATTCGTTATTCAGCTTCTAGAATGAATACCAATGTATAACCAATATAATTACTGAATATTGTTGAATGGTTTGCAAGTTGAAGGCCTGATGAAAAGTTGGGGGATGCTTATATGAGACACAACCACGCCTCTCATTATTCGATCTGTATTCGATGAGAATCAATTTTTTGGTCGATTGACGCAATAGACTGGGTGTTTTTCATCTCACAAACCCGTGCCAATACTTCGATTGAGAGGGAACACTCGTCAAAAGATTTTCGAATCCCATATTCGGTACCTACTCCGGCGAGTACTCCGGTGTTTGGGTGGAGAGCGCGAGCGGAGAGAGCGCGCGCGCTCCGGGTGAGCGCGTCTATGTAGACTCGGCCATAGCGAATGCACGCAGCAAATGACAACCTAACCTCGAAACCGCAGAAATGAGTGACACTTGGGCTTAGATCTTCTTTTGTAGGCTCTGAATCGTTAATCTGTTGGTTTGATGTGATTCTCGTTCTCTCTTCCTCTTGTGGGCCGACTTTCGTGAAAATCTGTACTGTAGATATTACTCTACTCGTAATTTCCCATAAGCCGCCGTGTTCAATCAACTTTCACGAAACTGCTCAGAACTTTTTTCTCAGACTCTGAAGGCTCTTGAAATTTTAACTAAGGCAGTTTGAGATATCAATCTACCACTGTGCCGAATTTCGTAATTTTCTGTACGGTATTTCGAGGACCGCTAGTACTACCTTAACATATTTCAATGTATCTTAGCTCATTTCATAGTTTGTTTCAGGACCTTCAAAATGAGCTGAAGTACGTCTGATTTCGATCTACGGGAATTAACCGAGTTGTGTTAATTCATCAAACAAATGTTGTAAATTGGCGGTGAATTGCATAAGATCGTTTCGCGCCGTGGGGCCTCACTTGGGGCTTCTCGTCGGTCCAAAACACTGTATCTGACCTATTCAGACGTAATAATTACGTTCTGATGGGTGGTAAAAAAGGTCCCATGGGGGGCATGTAGGGTTCACTCCAATGTTGGCCTCCTTGTTTCACAAATCATATCTGTATTTCACTCATAAAACTGCTCCAGATCCAAGTTTTGCAATTAAAAAAAAAAATGATTTAGAAGGTCTTGCAAAGATAAATCAAATGCGCTCAAATACGTTGAGATTGGTCGAACCAAAAATCTTTGGCACCGGTTTTGCTCAATAAAATTTCGTAGGCGGTTTCTTAGCTGTGCATAATAAAAAAATGAAGAACTCACTGTAAATATTCTGGGACACGAAGAAATTATGGTGGCTCAGTCCGTATCACTTACTCCCTCATATCATAACATAACAAACCAGGGTGTCTACCGGACTTTTTGCGGGTCAATAAAGGACTTTTTAAGGACCTTTTACGCAGTTCAGGATCTTTTAGGGACTTAAGGACTTTTCAAATCAAATAAGGACTTTTTAAGGACTTTAAGGATTTTAAGGACCGGTAGACACCCTGCAAACGTAAAAAAAGTTGGCGGATGCCTACTCCTGAGATCAATTTATGATGGGGGTATGTTGGGTACACTTACCTTAACGGAGACTCGATTTCGCTATTTCTGTGTAGAGTATTGACGGCAATGAATGTTATAACAATTTCTGCGAGAACCGCGCGAATACCAGGCGTTTAGTAGCATTAAACTTTTCATCTTTAGCGAATATTGGCCCATTTTTAAACCGTTTGATTAAGCAATATTATCTAGATTTTGTACTTCTGCTACAATATTGTAATGAATATCTGATGATTTTTATGAAAAGTTGAAACGGTATCAATCAGTTTTGTAAAAGACCCTTCGTTCTTTCACCCGATACTTTTTCCGTTGACTCACTTGAGTACATGTATATGATAAAAAGTTGTATTTTTTGGTCGAATTCATGTAAAAATTAATATAGAGTAGAGCAATGAAGATATGATCAAACATATTGATTAACAGACGAAGTTCCTTCCTGATAAATATGCGGTTGTATAGCGCATGCAAAAAATGGTAAGAATCGAAATCCGGAACCCAGGCGTTTGAATTGCTCAAATCTCATTGATCACATACTTTGCTCGTATTGAACTATGTCGAGAGTTTCCAAATTACTTCATTTACTTTTCGAACTGTTTCCAAGTTACTGGTTATCAAAAATTATTAGAAAACTATACACCAAGTGAAGAAATTGAATTGATAATTTTTTGAACGATTTGGCAAGAAGAAACAACATAATTAATGAGATTTAGATAATTCATCTCCTAGGCTACTAATATGAATTAAAAATGATAAGATGTTGTCATGGCTAAGCAATGGTGTTAGACAGAAAATACTGGTACAAGTAGAATATCCCACAATAGCACATTCCTATATTCTAATGTAATATTTTAAAAACTTGTTCCTATGGTAAAGAACTTGGACTAACATATCTTGAAGCTATATTTTTGTACTCGTACTTGTTCATAACTGACCGTGTATCACTCGAGGTATCACTTCATGCTGTGAGTAACAGGAATAATGTTTGTTTTTATTTATGATGACGTGAAGTATAGTGAATCAAAAAATTAAATGATTCTTTTGGACACTGTTTGAAAAATTATTCAAAAGCGAAGAGTTTGATTTGAATGGTTAAGACAGTCATACGAAAATAATTGTTACTTCGGGTAATGATGGAAATTAGGAAAAGTCTCGTAAATTACCATAGACGTAAAGGAACTTGTTTCCAAAATTAAAAATTGTATGGCTTGATGTAAAAGGACAACATTTGAGTCAGTAGTTTATTTGATTCAGTTCTTCGCACGAAATCTCACATCGATTTGATATTTTTCCATAAGCTATTTGAATTGTTTATCTGAGTGATTCCACGCGAAATTGACCCACGAAAAAAGGACATATCTCAGATTGTTTTTCTTTTGGCAACTCCATTCGATTCTATCGTACAAAATATGAACTTTTAAGCAGCCATAGGGCTCCATAAAAATTTTCCAGGTATGTGGGGCACATATTGATTTATCCTGTTGAATCATCTCCAACAACAAAATATAGGTCTCTTTCTCTCTCGAATCACACGAGAGATACGGGGATGCGGTTCGCGGCATTTGAAAGGTCTTACAAAAACCTATAGAAATCAATTTTGTGAAATTGACTTTGAGGTTATGTGCGGTTTCAGTGAGCAAGAGAATGAAGAATACAAAAATATAAATTTCTCAAAAAGTCCTTTTTTCATTCCTGGAAATTTTGATGTTAGGTGTAAAATGTTGTGTTCTTTCAGGAAAAGATAGTCATGAACATGTTTTGCGTCCTAAGGTCTGATTTGCTGTTTTCTGTGAATCTATTATCTGCAAATTTTTTAGGCGATTAAAAATCGTCTGTTTTCTGGGCACGCGCAAGAATTGGGATCCCTGGAACCGATTTCATTGGAAAGCCAAGAAAATTTCCTTCAAAATAACTACTATGAGAAGTCAATTCCATCAACTGGGACAACGTACGGAAGATGAGCCCCGAGCTTCGGAGCGGAGCTTAGGGGTACGGCACCCTGCGCGGATTTCCTCTATCACTACCTCCGGTACCTCCGACAATACCTCTTGAGATCTAGTGGTCTTCTGGGCGTAGTAGCTCTGGACCAAATGCATGAAATTGTCTTCGCCAAGTGGTCATGTTAAAGGAAATTTTCTTGGCTTCCCAATGAGATTGGTTTCAGGATTCCAAATTCCTGTGCCTGCGCAGGGAACAGTCGATTTTCAATCGCCTAGAAAATAGATTTGCAGAAAATAGCAAAAACAAGCCTTGATCCGCGAAAAAATTTTCGGGACCACTTGTTCCTGAAAGAAATAGTAGATTTCACACCGAGATGATGAGGTTGTAGCTCGCTTCTGAGCGATTGGTTTTCGGCCCGAGCCGTAGGCGAGGGTCGAAATAATTGCTCGGAAGTGGGGAACCTCATGATCGAGGCTCGAATGCTATTTTATGCAATTTTGTAAGCACCCAAACATCGGAAAATTGCATCAACATTGTTTTACACCAAGTATCGAATTTCTAAGGATTAGAAAAAATGGCTTTTTGAGAAATCAATATTTTCGTACCTTTCATTCTCTTGCCCACTGAAGCCGCGCATAACCTCAAAATTAATTTCACAAGATTGATTTCGATGGGTTTTCTCAAGACATTCCAAATGCCGCAAACCACATCCCCGCATCTCCCACGAGATTCGAGAAATATGAATTTTATTGAAGAAAAGACCCAAATTTTGTTGTTGGAGATGATTGAAAAGGATAAATTAGAAAATGCCCCACGTACCTAGATAATTTTTATAGAGTTCCATGGTTGGTGAAAAGTTGATGTTTTGTACCATAGAATCAAATGGGAAAGCCAAGAAAACAATCTGAGACATGAACCTTTTTCGTATGTCTGTTTCGCAGTTGGGTAATGGAATAATGTGGATAAATTGTGTAATGAGCCTCGATGAGTAAAAATTCTTGCAAACATTTTTTCAGGTTGAATCTGGATCAAGCATTTGATCAGAGAAGTAGATCAAGTATTTCTCGTGAGCCATTCTTGAATGAGCCAATGAATGTAATTAAAAGCCAAATATTGTTGAACTATGTTGTCTATTGATGACGGCTTCGCCAAATGGCGAATGAATGAAAATGACAATCATTCCGACTATTCTCAGTGTTAAGATTAATGTAATCAGCGAGTTCATTCATTTATTTCCAATTATTTGTTCAAAATAGTATTTCTAGTCATATTGTCTCGCGCGCAACTCAGAGTAATTGATGCATTTTTGGTAGGCTGACATGTACAATAATCAATGCCATATTTTGAGAATACATGTTCTAGTCATGCAGTAATGTTATTATAGCTGCGATGTTAAATTTGGAGTCCGAGATATTTTAGTAAATGTACAAAAGTAGGTTAGACACTTTGAATGATTCGTTATTGCAGTCGAGTCAAGTTTCGATATCATAACTATAAATATCCCATCAGGGATATCCAAATTATAGTAAAAACTGAAATGGTATTGATGCTTCGTATCAGTTATTGTGTATATTCAATTGGATATGTTCTATGGAATTTAATCAGTAGTTAGGGTTATGGGTTATGGGTTATGTGATGTTGATATTTCGAGAAAGAGTCAAATGAAAGAGATGAATGATATAATCTCGCCCAGTCTCACACATTTTGGCTTGATATACGATGTCATTCATAACAAAATAGTATAACAAATGAAAATATTCGTCAATTTAGATGTGAAAATTGTTGCGAGTAGTGCTTTATGGGTTGTGATGTGGGTTAATCTAAATTATGAATTATAGTTGATGCCGCCCTAATTGTTGTTATACATCTGTATAAATCGTAATGATTTCAATGTTGCATGGGAATAAGTTAGATCACAACCAAAAAAGCTAAGAGGTTCGATCCGTAACAGAGAAAAAATATGTACAGTTCGAAAAATTAAGCAAAATAAAATAAATTTTGAATTAAAATCATGTACCTTTTGATATACGTGACCAACCCTTGAGTAACACCCTAACATTGCTATGTTATTGATCTAATTGATCTCAAGTACATTCATTTATTGAAAATATTTCAGAATCTCATAATTTGAAAAATTGTCTCACCGGTTTGATGAACTATAGGTGAGTGCAAAGCAGATCGATGAAATGGCACTTTACCTGGAATATAGGAAAATATCTTTTATTATTATCTTATTATATCTGTGTATATCTTGCAAAGATTGTTTGAATCCCCCTATACTTCAAATGTATTTGTACCCAGCTAGGCAGCATGATATCATATGGGTTATACTGATACTGAGATGTTTACCACTCAAAATTTGACAACCTTTAGGGAAACTTTTTATTCAGATGGCGCTGTAGAACTACAATTTAGGGGGTTCGTGGAGGATGGGCGTAACTACAAAAGAGTCATTTTGAGAAAATTGATAAGAATTTGACCAAAGTCGCCAGAGGCATGATTGAGTGGAATAACCTGGCTTATCCCATATGAAAAACGAATGACTTGACAATAACTTGCCAATGACTTGTGTATAGCTTGTGAATAGACAGAAATGGACAGCGTTTGTCAAGCTATTGACAAGCTATTAACAAGCTATTGACAAGCTATTCACAAGTTATTTACGAGGTATTGAATGTAGCCCTACGAAAATTATCAGCAAAGATGCAGTTATGGCTGGGCCTTACTGCTGCAACTTTGGCACGGGTCCAGGTCGACCGTCGGCGCATCCACCCACACTAAGCGTGGGTGGAAGACGCGGGAGGTCGTTAAAGCTTGCGGAAAACGTCTGCTTGGAAAATACACCTGAGATGTTGTTGTTGTCGACGCGGGGCCTCATGTTGACTCCGGCACGGGTGCCCTCCACCTACATTCTGCGTGGGTAGAAAGCATATGGTGTGTTCGCCCACACCTAGCGTAGGTGGATGAATTGCGGGGTTGGTTGAGGGTGGCAAAAATCGTGTAAAACCGCGAGAAATTTTCTGAGGAAGTAGATCTTGTGTAAAAATCAAGAACGTGGTATTGTTCATTACTACCAGTCTTGGGAAAGTTTCGTTCTCAGTGACATATTTTTAACGTGAAAATTGATTGTATTGAGTGAACTATTTTCATCGAGTTTCATTCAAGATGACCATAAAATATAACCAACGAATTACAACTTTCACTCGTGTCTGCTCTTATTCAAAATAAGATGAAAAAACACAACAAACGGAAAGAGTGTGCGCTGAGCTGATGATGAATGAGAAAGACGATTTGAGGTTATCGATCTCGAAGTACTAGTATAGTTTTTCTCGGTGATCCCGACCATATGTGTATGTAGTATATTAGAGTGTCAGGGGACATGATTCAATTCCGGATACACCACAGGAAACGATTTCTGTCATTGGTCTCAAGGTGTCTCGACGGATGTCGATTCATTGTTTATATTTCTGTGGCGGTCAGACTAGAGGGCGTAAGTCCCATTTTCATAAAATTTGAGTTAAGGCATCTACGATGTTCTACTGGATCATCTCCATCACTTAAAACTCCTTCCGGACCAAAATATTGCATTGCTGGAAAAAAATTCCATTCGTAAAAGGGCGTAAGCCCACTCTCCTGTATTATAATGATAGCATTCAAACGCATTTTTCTCGATTTTCATTCAAATGGACTTACGCCCTTTAGTCCGACCGCCACAGATTTATCGGCATCTATGTTCAATCGACATAGTCGTCTTAAGTAAACACGTTGACAATAAACAACTAATCACCTCTCGAATTCCCTCATTTTGTTGTGACTTCGTGACTTGTTTAAAATTAAGCACAAGTATCCAGTGCCATAGCCCAGACAAACAGATTGACATCCGAGAGAAGCTATACGAGAGCTCCGAGATCGGTTTTCAGTCAAACAATGCATATTCTAATCCCCAAAATTCGTCGATAACCTCAAATCGTCTTTCTCACTCATCGTAAGCTCAGCGCACTCTCTTCCCGTTTATTGTGTTTTTTCATCTTATTTTGAATACTAGCAGACACGAGTGAAAGTTGTAATTCGTTGGTTATATTTTATGGTCATCTTGAACGAAACTCGATGAAAATAGTTCACTCAATAGAATCAATTTTCACGTTAAAAATATGTCACTGAGAACGAAACTTTCCCAAGACTGGTATTAATAAACAATACCACGTTCTTGATTTTTACACAAGATCTACTTTCTCAGAAAATTTCTCGCGGTTTTACACGATTTTTGCCGCCCTCAACCAACACTGAGAAAAAAATATTGCCGTCAGCCCAATACGACCAATACTGGATTGTCACCACAGCAAAATGATTTTGTTATTGCATGCGAATAGCCTAAAAATCTTCCGATTATATTTGTCCCTTTACCGGCACCATTCTGTGCAAAAAATTGGTAGCTTTTGTGGCAAAATAGCCGTAATGTGACTGTGAATCCATCAAGTATCGGGGCATTTCAAATATATTGGTGGTATTCATTTACGCTAGCAGTAATACCAGACTGCCAAACCGATCTGATGGATTCGGGTGATGACAAAATCGGTATTGCTCTCCTGACTATACCACTTTTTGATCGTACGGCAAAACGCAAGGCCATACGACCAAAATTTTTTTCTCAGTGAACCCCGCAATTCATCCACCTACGCTGGGTGAGGGCGAACACACCATATGCTTTCTACCCACGCAGAAAGTAGGTGGAGGGCACCCGTGCCGAAGTCAACATGAAGCCCCGCGTCGACAACAACAACATCTCAGTTGTATTTTCCAAGCAGACGTTTTCCGCAAGCTTCAACGACCTCCCGCGTCTTCCACCCACGCCCAGTGTGGGTGGATGCGCCGACGGTTGACCCGGACCCGTGCCAAAGTTGCAGCAGTAAGGCCCAGCCAGAACTGCATCTTTGCTGATAATTTTCGTAGGGCTACATTCAATACCTCGTAAATAACTTGTGAATAGCTTGTCAATAGCTTGACAAACGCTGCCCATTTCTGTCATTTCACAAGTTATACACAAGTCATTGGCAAGTCATTGTCAAGTCATTCGTTCTTCACATGTGATATCAAAGAGAATGGCATCCTAAAAATATCTGTACAAGTATTGGAGGATTAGAGCCAATTCCATAGATTTTACAGCCATTTAAAAAAAAAAAACGCTGCTGAAAGAGATTAGCAGAATGCTTTCTCATGGCAAAATTTGACCATATGTTCAAGTAAAATACAAACATATGCAACTACTAACGATTATCAATTTTCGCGAGACTTAAGTCAAAATTTCCATTATGAGTGATAGACGACAAGCCAGAGATGAGCTGAAAGGATTTACAGTTGATTCTTTGAAACAGTTTTCGACTTATGCGTCTTTAGGGATAAAAATATGAAAATTGAATTCAGTTTTTGGAAAATATCTTCTAAAATGAGTTCCTAAAAAATTTAGAGTGAGCTAATAAAATGTTGATATTGGCATGATAGATCGATTGGTTAATACAGAATTTGGTAAAAATGTATGAGGAACTAATAAAAAGTGGTTTTGTTTTACACGGTGGAGAATTTAAGATTTGAATCATGTAAATGAATAAGAATAGGAAATACTCATTAACCAAGTAAGAGTGATTGGGACAATAAATGGGTGTTCAAGTGACGGAAAGTTTGATATGAAAGTTGTGGGAAGGAATATTTGTAAATGCAATAATAGAATTTTCGAAATTTTTCTTATTTTTGTTGTTTAAGACGCATAAGTCGTGATTTGTTTGATATAATGAGGTGTAAATCCGTGAAACACATCTTGAGGTCGTCCTCTATTACTCATGAAAATTTCAGAAGGATCGATTAGAGTGTTGAGGCGATAGGGTAAAGCACATACGGACACAAACATACAAAGACACAGACAATGACGGATAAAGATAAATGTTTTGCGTGGAGGGGATGATCATGGAGGAAAAAGAGCGACCTACAATCGAAAGATTTTGGCGAGGAGAACAGAATGGTTAAGGCTGAATCCCTGTAAGTGAAGATTTTCAGAATGAAAAATGGATTTGAGTGAAAAAATTGAAGTAAAATCTCTTGTCATTAATACAACCCTTTCTTTTTGAGATAAATGTTTTGCGTATGTGGTTGATCGTGGAGCGAGAAGGGTGACCGACAATCAAAATATCTAGGCGAGGAGAACAGAATGGTTAAGGCTGAATCCCATTCAGTGAAGATTTTTAGAATGGAAAATGGATTTGAGTGAAAATTGCAGAAATTCTGACGTACATTTTATTACTTTTCGTTCACGGTTTCTCCTCAACCCTTCGATCGATCCTCCTGAAATTTCTATGAGTGATAGACGACAAGCCAAAGATGAGCTGGGAGGATTAACACCTGATTCTATGGAATAGTTTTCGACTTATGCGTCTTTAAAAATAAAAATATGAAAATTGGATTCAGTTTTTGAAAAATATCTTCTAAAATGAGTTCCTAAGAAAATTTAAAGTGAGCTGATAAAATGTTGATATTGGCATGATGGATCGATTGGTTAATACAGAATTTGGTAAAAATGTATGAGGCGAGAATAGAAAGGTGGTTTCGTTTCACATGGTAAAGAATTTATGATTTGTATCATGTAAACGAATGACAATAGGAAATACACATTAAGCAAGTGAGAGAGAATGGAGAAAAAATGAGTGTTCAAGTGACAGGAAGTTTGATATGAAAGTTGTGGGAAGAAATATCTGTAAATGCAATAATAGAATTTTCGAAATTTTCCTTATTTTTGTTGTCTAAGACGCATAAGTCGTGATTTGTTTGATATAATGAGGTGTTAATCCGTGCAACATATCTTGAGGTGGTCCTCTATTACTCATGAAAATTTCAGAAGGATCGATTTAAGTGTTGATGAGGTAGCTCATACAGACACACATACAGACACAGACAATGACGGACAAAGATAAATAATTTGCAAGGAGGGGATGATCGTGGAGGAAAAAGGGTAACCAACAATCAAAAGATCTCGGCAAGGAGAAGAGAATGGTTAAGGCTGAATCCCATTAAGTGAAGATTTTTAGAATGAAAAATGGATTTTAGTGAAAATTGAAGTAATTCTGAGTCGCTTTTCATTATTTTTCGTTCACGGTTTCCCCTAAGCCCTTCGATCGATCCTTCTGAAATTTTCATGAGTCATAGAGGACTAGCCAAAGATGTGCTGAAAGGATTTGCAATTGATTCTATCGAACAGTTTTCGACTTACGGGTGTTTAAAAATAAAAATGTAGAAATTGAATTCAGTTTTTGGGAAATATCTTCTGAAATGACTTCATAAAAAAATTCAGAGTGAGGTAATAAAATGTTGCTGTTGGCATGATAGATCGATTGGTTAATACAGAATTCTGGAAAAATGTATGAGGAGAGAATAAAAAATGTTTTGTTTCACGTGGTGAAGAATTTATGATTTGAATGATGTAAATGAATAAAAATGGGAAATACATATTATCCAAGTCAGAGAGAATGGACAAAAAATGGATGTTGAAGTGACAGAAAGTTTGATATGAAAGTTGTGGGAAGGAATATTTGTAAATGAAATTATAGGACTCTCAAAATTTTTCTTATTTTTGTTGTTTAAGACGCATAAGTCGTGATTTGTTTGATATAATGAGGTGTAAATCTGTGAAACACATCTTGAGGTCGTCCTCTATTACTCATGAAAATTTCAGAAGGATCGATTAAAGTGTTCAGGCAATAGGGTAAAGCACATACGGACACAAACATACAAAGACACAGACAATGACGGATAAAGATAAATGTTTTGCGTGGAGGGGATGATCGTGGAGGGAAAAGGGTGATCTACAATCGAAAGATTTCGGCGAGGAGAAGAGAATGGTTAAGGCCGAATCCCATTAAGTGAAGATTTTTAGAATAAAAAATGGATTTTGAGTAGAAAAATTGAAGAAAAATCTCTTGTCACGAATACAACCCTTTCTCTTTGAGAAAGCAAAATGTAGTGAAGCCCTTTTCCGGATCACCAGGCCTGCGAATCACGGTCAAATTTTTGGTGCACTTGCCGTACAAAAAGTTGAATCAAATCCCGAAATCAAGTCTCAAAATTTACGAACATGCTTATGAGTACATTGTCGATTTCGGTCGTTCAGTTACCACACCAGCTCGTTTTAACGTGTTCATCCTAAAAGAGTATGTGTGTAAGAATTTTTCTGACAAATGGAATTTCTCGAGATTTTCATCGCCAACCCCTACTTTTTGATGGATTATGATTTTTCATCACTTTATCTACCAATATAAGTAGCTTTTATACGATTTCTTCGTTTAGTTAGAGGGATGGTCGAGATAGCCTCGGGCTCCCAGGTGCTTTCCTTAAGAATTTAATCTTTTCTTCTTTTTCTACGGTTCAACTGCTCCAGATCAATTTTGTCGAGCGATGTTCTGAGAAAATTAGATTGCATGAGTATAGAATAAAAACAGTTCCAGAGAAGAAGAGAGTTCCGCGGTGCTGGAAATATGAATAGATAAAATTTCTGTTCAAAAATGGTCGAGTAGTCGTAAAGCTTCTGCGATCGTTGTTCGTTGATTATCCATGACGAACCGTGTGACGTTTGATTGACGTGTCAACTCTTTTCTAGATCATTTCATGAAAAAAGTGCACTATAAACTACCTATCCGCCAAGTACTGCCGAGAAGAATTATGGTTTGGCATAGGCGAAAAATGATAAGTACGATTATTGAGATCTGGATACTTCCCCGGCTATAGGGTATCCGTTGAATTTGAAACCCTAAACTTCTAATATCAACGATTTCGAGTGGTTACATTAACTTAGGATCGAAGACAGTCAAACTCGTATGAAGAGATAAGAATTCAGAAAAAAGGCGTAGCCCACATAGTTCTATAAACAAAAGAGCGTAAAGGTGGTCACGCCCTTTTGTCAAAACGTAATGGCATTTACACCCTTTTAAGATCTCGAGGTTCGTTAACACTTTTTCCAAAACGGGTTTCATGGGTGATTAGAGCACCTCTCAGGGGCCTGATTCCGAGCTCGTTGATTACTATCGCGGCGGTGCGATTCACCTCACTCGCCATGCATAAGAAACATGGAATTGGGTGGTCCACCATGCATAAGGAACGTGGACGTAGGAAAATCATAACGAATCACACCGCCGCGACAGCTATCACCGAGCTCGGAATCAGGCCCCAGGGGGCTCGAAGAGTGAAGGGGAGGAACGAGGGTCTAACCGCCATTACGCCGTTCTGCCACGCAGCCACTCAATTGGAAATTGAACAAGAAGCTGATTCGTTTGGCTGAATATTAATCAAGTCTTCGATAGATTTAAATAATATTCATCTGTTACAATTGTATGATGAATGAGCTCCACGTCTTCTTTTTAATTATTAGATAGCATACCTTGAGAAGTTCAAAATTATATGAGTAGTTCCGTGGAAACTTCGGAATAATGTGTGCCTGCTTGTGCGAACCCTAAAAATGCTTGACAAAAAAGATCTGAAAGGTGATTTTCGATGTATTATTTGGCTCTCTTTTTGGCATTATCGTTAGTTTTTCGATCCAAGGCTACCCAAAAAAATTATTATCATAAAAGAAATCAAAATTTCAGTTCCGTGCCCTGTGGTTTTCTATTATTTCGACCTTTGTGAGTGTGAAACATCGCGGTGGGGCCGAGGGTGGGGCTCACTCAGGATTCGGGAGGGCAAACTTATCAAACATAATGTTATCACGCACCAAATAGCACTGCTATGAGAGCCTAAAGACCACTTCTTGTGTGCATGACGAGCACGTACATTTTGTGGCACAATTTTACTTACAATTTTACCCCCTCAGATTCCCTCGATAAAAGTGTATTTGCCTCATTCGAGGTCCTCCCGTACCAATTTATTCTTGAAAGAGATTGCCAGGCACAACTTTTCCATGCCTCAGAATTTCGAAAAAAATTGATTTTCATATTTCGCGGAGCTCTTTCCCACAAAAATCTGGTTTTGCTAAATTTTTTGGTCAGTTCCGTGTGGTACTAGTGCGACCTTTTAACGCGAGATTACGGAGGCTCTATTCAGTTTTCTCCAAGGTTTCTGATGGCCAATTGAGAACCCCAAAACCTCAAGACCGGATAGCTCAAACCCTTTGGCCGTGGGATCAATCTTAGTGCCAAATGTCAGGTTCCGTGCCCTACCTCAAAATGTCAGGTTCCGTGCCCGCTACCGCGTTATTCTTGTTACACTTATGGTACCCATGAGTGAAAATTTTTTCATTCATGCGCGAGTTTTAATCTATGCTTTATCTGTTTCAAAAATTCGGAAAATCCATCTCAGCACCCTCGGAGTGAGATTTGGGGTTGGCACATTTTCGACTCTCAAATATTCAAGTTTCCACGGAAACTCATATATTTCTTTGTGAGGATTAGTTCTAGGAATATTTAAGAAGTGTTCGCGGTAGACGGTGAACAAATATTACTTATGAGAGAAAAAATTGATCATATATTGTGAAGAGACAATGGATAATGAAGGATATTGCATGAGGGATCTTACTAGGTTTCCTGTATTAGATGCTAACAGTCGGAAATGCATTGTCTGATGTTCTGTTCGTCAAAGTGCTTGTTTAAGATTCTCATTTCATAGTCATGTATTTTTTAAATTCAATTTTTCATAACCCTTGCATGCAGAACGTCATTCAAACGTTACGAGGTTTTATTTGTGTAGATGATCTTTAGGTAAGATGCGAAGAAATTGAAAAAGCACTGGATATAAAGTTTTCCGTTCTATTGCATTTCAATCGATCACGTCGGATCACGTATTATATGCGATTCGTTGATCGAGGAGGTATAAGTCAAAACTTGCCTCGTGGCTACGAGTCAGTGTACAGTTGCGCTCGCATCGTCTTCGAGGCCCTCCCTTTTGTTTCTTTTTATCTATAGACTCAAATACAGCTGGTATGTACGATATGGCGTATGTATCACATTTTTTTTTGGTGGAGCCCAGTAAATAAAATTTGCCTTCGAGTGAGGTGTGTAGTGTTGTTAGAGTGATGAAGTATTGATACATTTTTTGAAAAATATGCAGTGAAAATCTAGGAAAAATTCCACGGATAAGATGTCGATAAGAAACAGTTTTCAATTGGAGACGCTTCAGGAACACGAGTAAGTACATAAAGTATATTGGGATTGACCATACTTATCACTTGAGGAATACGACCGTGCTTGAGGACTCACGTTCATCCAAAGAAGCGTACAATCTCATCGTTCCATGTTTTTTCTGCAAAATATGCACTCACATATCATTTTGCTATCATTTAAAACGGATTGGGTTCATTATCTATTATCTGGTGAAAAAGAACATTTCAAATTTTGAGGATACCTCGCGAAGAAGTAGACACGATAAAACCCACATTTGGCAGTGAAATACCTGACAATAACACAAAGTTAGACAAACTCTGATATTTTGGCCCGGAATGACGTCAATTATTCCGTAGTTTACATAGTACTTAACGAACATCGGGAGTAGCATCAACACATTTGTGAGTTCATGAATATCCATGATCTAGCTCAAATGGAATTATTTTTACTTTATTGCCTTGATCAAGTTAACTTTGAACAAGAACAGGTACGAATTCTCATCTCGAATAATGCAACAATGAAAAACTGCCCGAACACAAAAAGAATAATAATAATGAAATAAACATATGAGACCCACAACTCCACACTTTTTATTATAGAACAAATTTCCGTAAGCGTCTTACTTCCGCTGTCGACTCACATTACATTGAGTAGGAAACGGTTAACAGGTTCAGTGCGAAGTCAGTTTTTCGTAATATTAAGTTGGACATGAGCTCGGTCTCCGCTCGGGGATTAGCGCAACTGTATGAGAGTAAACTCTTTTCTAACTCATTATTCATGTCTTTGGTGAACTAAAACGCTCAGAAAAATTGCGTTTGAGAATATTTCAAAAAAAAAATTATGAGTTGCTAGAAAATAAATCGTATAAAATCGTGGGGCCCACCAGAGGATACCATCGCAGTCAACGGGTTAAGACAACTCAAAATCTTTACAAGCTTTTTCATGATTTCATGGGAAATGTGCAAAATGATCTGTTATGCATGGTACTTGTATAGTTTTAGTATATTTTGGTAGAGATATGAGTCGCAATGAATTGCATCTGCCATCGATTCGGTGCAGAATATGAATTTTCCATTGAAAAAAAAGACTTTTGTCCATCAATTCGAAAGTGCCCCCGTATCATTTCAATAAGAAGATCGGACTATTCTTTAGAGCCGGTTTCAATCACAAAAATCACATCTGGGGAACGAATATTGGAAGTGTTTCCCTTAAATTTAAATCCTCCTCAAACTTTTTGATCAAATTTTAGGCCAGGACACATTACTCGGCTCGAAACTTATTATTTTTGGTCGCGATACTCATGCAAGACACATTTTAGCAGATGCCTTTCTTGCAAGCTCTATTTTGTCGTATGAGGCAATCTACCAAACCTTCAATTTTTGGATCATTTGAGGGGAAAAATCTTTCCTCCTTGTCGCTTCGAGAACCAATTTCTTAGTGTTTTGGTACCTCTTAGATGTATGAAAGAAGTTGTGCCCACCATTTTAGGAGGATGTTATTCCCTTGATAAGCTGCTGGTAATGACGAGGTAAAATTGTACAATTAAACGAACTTACCTTAAGTGAAGTTCTATTGTAATTGTATGAAGCGCCTCTTCCGACATGATCAACTTGTAGTCCCTTCGGTTTTAGCCGATTTACCACATATTTCGTAGCATATAAAAAGATTTTTCCAACAGGGTAGGCTTAGGCTCTGCACTGCTTGGGTCGATAAGGGCGAGATCTGCCGGCTTGTCCGCATGGTGTCGCTCGTGTTATGTGCTCGAAGCTTCTCTACTCGCGTTTCCGGCTTCATTTTTCCAAAGCTCAGCCGCAACATATATGGGGCTCAGGCTCAAGAGCTTGAGATAGGGTCGATCTCGATTGGGTGGGAATGATCATGTCGGAAGAGGCGCTTCATACAATTACAATAGAACTTCACTTAAGGTAAGTTCGTTTAATTGTACAATTGTATTCGCGCCTCTTCCTTTATGATCAACTTGTAGATATTCAAAGCATGTTGCGGTTGAATCGAAGTCTTGTATTGTTTTGGTCTTTATTGAAATGTGTTCAAGGTATACATGTTGATCAGAAATGATGGGGTACCAGCAATTAATATGTAGATCAAGACTTCAGTACAGCATTTGCAAATGCACGATCGTCAACGGAGAGTTGAAGGTCGTAGAATCTGGCAAAAGTTCTTGATGCTTTTGTCCATCCAGCAGTTTTCCGCAGAGTATCAATGTCTATGCCTTGTCTTTTTGCTGCTGAGGTCGACGCATGTCTTGTAAAGTGAGCACTGAAGATACTGGTATCGATGCCGCTTGTTTTCAGTGAATTCTTGACCCAACGGCTCAAAGTTTGGGTCGATACTGGTTTGAACGGTCGTTTGAACGAGATGAACAGGTTTTTCACATTATCACGACTATTTTTAGTTTTGTCGAGATAGGTTTCCAGTGTTTCTGCTGCACAAATCTTCTCATTTTTTGAGAAGTAGGGCAGAACTAGCGTAGGCTATTTTCTGTTGTGTCCACTAGTTTTTATACGATCGGGAATCTTTATCCTTGTGGAATCCTCCGATATCTCGATATTTTCTACTTTGATTAGGGAGAAAGTTTGCATTCTGTGACCTGTCACTAGGGCAAGTAAGCAAATCAATTTTTCCGTTAGCTGTTGAATAGTAAGAGCTTCATTGTCCGGAAATTTCGAGAAGTGATCCAATACTATTTTTGGGTTCCTGGTGGATTCGTATTTCGGTTTAGCCGGTCTGAGTTTAGCTAGCCCTTTGAAGAATCTCTTGATTCTGCTATCCTGAGCTATTCCCTCCCCCACGATCAAGGAAATAGCAGATCTGGGGCAATTGATGGTGCTGAAAGCTGCCCCAGAATTGTATAATTCGGTGAGATATAATAATATATTTTCTATTGACTGCTCCAATGGGTCGGTGTTATTTTTCGTGCAGTGTTGCCACCACTTCTTGAAGCAGCTCTCGTACTGTTTGTGAGAAGATTCGGTTAGAGAGGACAAGACGATTCCAAGAGATTGTTCGGGGACTTCCTTTAACTGGAATGCTCGTTGGATAAGATTGCGACCACCAGGGTACTCTTCAGCCAAACCTGTTCTAACTGGTTGCTGATAAAATTAAGATTGTCTTTAGCAGCGAATCTCAATGGTTGCGATATCATCATCTTTTGGAAGAGTGGGTACCACGGCTGGGTGGGCCAGTCTGGAACGATCATAATTCCACGGGCTCTGTCAGTTCTGATTTTTTGTAAGCATTTCAGAATTACAGAACAAGGTGGAAAAGCGTAGAAATAAGTACTATGCCATGGAATTGTAAAGGCATCGAATGCCACTGCGTCTGGGTCTCATTGCCAAGAGATATACCTTTCACATTTCGTATTCGTCCTAGATGCGAACAGATCAATTTCAGACATGCCAAATCTCTCTACAATTGTCCGAAAGGCTCGATTTTTCAATTCGATTTCTGTGTTGGGCTCTAGACGACGTGACTCGAAATCCGCTTCTACATTATCTCTCGAAGCGATGTAAGAGGCATGAACCCAAACGCGCCTCTGTTCGCACCATTGCCAGATTTTTCTCGTGATCATGTTCAGATTTCGAAACTGTACCCCTCCCATCCTATTGATATAAGAGATGGCTGTGGTATTGTCGATATGTAAGAGGATTTGGCAATTTTGGTAACTCTTGGCAAAAATTTTTAGTCCAAAATAAGCTGCTAGTAATTCCAGATAATTTATGGAATTCGTCTTTTCTTGACTTGTCTATTGTCCAGATGCTCTCTTGCCTTGGCAAAAAAACTCCCCACCCAGTGAGTGAAGCGTCTGAGTAAATTTCTAGTTCATAGGGAGCGGGTCTTATAGGATTTTTGGCAAATTTGTCCACAGTACTCCACCAATGTAACTCATTCGCTACCTCATCTGTGATTACCATCAAGTCATTATAGTCGTTTCCGTTATTTTGTAAAGCTAGATACTTTGCTCTTTCAGAGGTTTTCGTATGTGACCAACCGTAATTCACGGCTGCGCAGCACGATACGAGAAAACCGAGAATCTCCGCGAAGCTTCTGATTCTCACAGTAGAGCCAGCTTTTAATGCCACGATCTTTTTGATTTTGATGATCTTTTCCCGAGTTAGCTCTACAGTCATATCTTTTGAGTTATAGATGAACCCCAAATATTTACACAATCGATCGGGTTTCGTAGAACTTTTCAGAAAATTTACTATAAATCCCAGCTCTTCTAACAGCTTGATCGTGAAGTTGAAATTTCTTAGACATTCGGCGAACGTTAGGCCTAACAACATCAGATCGTCGAGATATATGACTGACAAAAATCCTTTCTTCCGTAGATAGTAGACAACCGGTTTCAACATTTTTGTGAATATGTACGGTGCAATGTTAAGGCCAAAAGGAAGGCACACAAACTCAAAAAGTTTCTTTCTGAACTTGAAACGTAAATATTTACGGCTCGATTTATGAATGGGGACGAGGTAGTAAGCGTCCTGTAAATCTATAGTTGACATATAACAATCTCGTGTTATCAGTTTCGATACCGTTCTGCCATCTTCAAGTTTGAAGTGCTTCGTTTTGATAAACATGTTGAGTTTTTTCAAATTTAATATGAGCCTAAAACTTCCATCTGATTTCGGTCTTAAGAAAATGTCAGATATAAATTGGCCTCTGTCTGGTTTACACTCATCTATGGCACCTTTTTCCAGTAATTTACTAACCAGGTTTGAAATATTTTGTTGTTCTGTCTCGTTCCAACTGTGATCTTTTGGTTCTGACGAGAAAGGTATTTTTACGCCCTCCAACCACGAGAGGATGGTAGGGTCAGATGTGACCTTTTCCCACCGTTTTCTAAAAAAGTATAGTCTGCCTGCTATTTGACTTACATTTGTCATTAGCGGCGCCGATGGTGGTCTCTGTCTTTCTTCGAGTAGTTGGAGCGGTTGCGAGTGGTGGAATTCTTGTACTGAGGTTTCTTGTGATATTTTTCTTTCTGGCCGCTCCACGTCTTCTGCTGATCTCTCCCTTGATGACGGGGCGGCGCATTGGAGTTTTTGAACCCTTATTAGTAGAATTGGTCCTTGCAGGAGCTCGAAGATCCTTAGCTGTGTTTTCCAAGGCTTTAGCTGATTTAATTCAATCATCTAGTTTGTCGCCGAAAAGCCATTCGTTGCACTTCGTTTCAGCCAATGTATCTCTCAAAGATGCATTGATGTTTTTGCTGATCAAGTTTCGACGTATGGAGCATTCTTCGCGTTGTAAGTCTGCCAACATCTTCAACGTGTCACTCAACGCTTCTATAACAGGTAAATCTTCAAGATCCCTGCCATCTTTGATCAGATGAGAAAGGCCTTTTGCAACTGCTCCGAAACAACAAGCTATTTTCTCTTGTTTTTGCGAAATTCGTGCGTCTCTATATAACACCGGTGCAACTGCCACCGATTTCATTTCCGGATTTATCTTGGGCGGATCTATAAAAAGGCAATTTTTCGGAGGAGTATATTTTTTGAGGTAATCAGCTCTTTCCTCCTCCGAGAGTCCAATTTCGATTACATCCTGGCTCCGGATGGCGAACTCTGAATGTAGAGGTGGAGCTAGAACTCGCTCCTCATTAGACCTCTTTCCGATCACTTCTAACACGCTGCTGCTCAGTGCCACCTCTTTTTCAAGTTCGGCATCTTCCTTACCGGCGGTGGTCACAGATGCGATACCCTGTGAGTTTTCGCTAACCTCTTTGGTCGGAGAGCGAGACTTCCTACGGTGCGTCGAAGCGGACGAGACAGACGAGCTGCTGTCTGAAAACCGAGATTAAAAACGGCCTATGAGAGATTCTGAGGATCGACTGTAATTGTCAAGGTCTTTCTGAGAAACGGTCATAAGACTAGGCCCTGATATTTCCTCTCGAGATATCCATGAGTTTCAAGAAAACATGATCTCCTGTGGCACCCTTGCAGAGGGTTTGCCAGAGCATTAGAGCGAGGAGTGTTTTCCGGAATACCCTAGCAGAGGGTTCACCAGCACTTCTCGTGCCGAAGTTTGCGTTCTCATGTCCTAGCAGAGGCCATAGAAACGTCTAGAACTTCGCTGCACGTTTCTCTTGCAAACAGGTTAGGGGCATTCTCTAATCGAGGTTATTCATTAGCCCGAAGTATCGATCGGATTGATCATCAAAGATCGTCAAAAACTCTCCAAATGTGTCGAGACACTTACATGATGACGATGACGAGGACCTGCTCGATTTAGAACTGTCGCTGCAGCTGCTGTCATGGCGGCGGCGTCGGTGGCGGTGACGTTTCGACTTCTTTTTCTTCTTTTCATATTCTTTCTCCAGTCGTTTGATCCGCTTCCGAAGATTTTCCTCATCGGACGAGCTATCACTGCTGCTGTTGTATCTCCTCTTCTTGCTCATGACACCTGGTGAAGCTACTTCAACGGGTAATCTTTGCGTTGACCTCAGGTTCTTTGTGGCGTGTACGGCACAAAGCGAAAGAATGAAGCCGGAAACGCGAGTAGAGGAGCTTCGAGCACATAACACAAGCGACACCATGCGGACAAGCCGGCAGATCTCGCCCTCATCGACCCAAGCAGTGCAGAGCCTAAGCCTACCCTGTTGGAAAAATCTTTTCATATGCTACGAAATATGTGGTAAATCGGCTAAAACCGAAGGGACTACAAGTTGATCATGTCGGAAGAGGCGCTTCATACAATTACAATAGAACTTCACTTAAGGTAAGTTCGTTTAATTGTACAATTTTACCTCGTCATTACCAGCAGCTTAGGGAGAATAGATAACCGGGTTCGCGAGTGGATAGAATTTTCGAATGCCATGGTGCCAAACGAATAGCGTCTGCGCCTTTTGGTAGAAAGCCAACCCAGGATAACCGGAAAGGGCTTACATGGTCTGTCCAAGGTATTGTGCCGAAGATGAATCGAATACAAGAGTTCTGGAGTCAATGCAACTTCTGTTTCTAGCTCTCTTTAAGATTGTAGTATACAGAGGAGGCATAATCTAAGTATGGAAGGGCCAAACTTTGAATGAGATTCTGCTTGAGTGAGCGGAAGAGCGCGTGCCGAGAGACTCTGAGAGTGCGAAGGGCAGCGTGAACGCAGCGGGCAATGGAATTGACTTGCATGTCCCAGTCTAATTCTGGCGAGATTTGAACGCCGCCGAGATTTTTTATGGACACGGAGTAGGGGATAGATTTCCCAGATACTACAATCTGGGTAAGTGTACCTAGGTCGACGGTCGAAAGATTCTTTTTACTACCGAGGATAATGATCGTGGTTTTGTCAAGATTGAGTTTGAGGTCATTGTCAGAGGTCCACTCCACAATGGCGCTGGCGTAGTCGCTGATTAGTTCTATGCAGGATTGTATATCTTTCGTAAGGCAGTGAAGATAGATTTGGGTGTCGTCAGCGTAAATGACGCGTTGAGAATTTCTCAGGACCTTAGGGAGGTTATTGTTGTAGATTATGAATAGAAGTGGACCAAGACAACTACCCTGTGGAACGCCAGTTGAGAGCGGGAGCCAGTTAGAGTGATGTCCATCATCAGCGCGTACGGATTGTGGGCGGTCACGCAAGTAACTTGCAATCCAGCGAATAACCCTATCACAACATCTGATGCTGCGGAGCTTGTGGAGCAGCTTAGCGTGGGATATCACATCGGAAGCTTTAGAGAAATCGAATGAGATCAGTACAGTGAGCATCTTTTGCTTGATTGCTGCTCGCGTATTTACCATGATTCCGTGAACTGCGGTTTGAGTAGGATAGTAGTTCTTCATACGTGAAAGTTGAATTGGCAATAGGATTTTGAAGTATAATTGCATATCGATCAAGTAACAGAGGTTTGTGTTATTTTCCGAGGTGGTGGGTGCGACTAATTTGCTTTCTCTAAAGAGAAAGCTTTGTTTTCGGCACAGCGAATTTTTGATCAATTTTTCCATTAAACTCAATATTTTCTCCAACAAAATTCCTCCTATCACAAAAATGCTCCAACCATCTTATTCCTCTCGCCAAAATCTAACGATTGTAAGTGACACTTTTTCTTCTAGAACCCTTCAAAACTTGCCAGGGACTCATCTCTCCGTTTCTTTGCATGTGTCTGTGTGAGTATGTATGTTGTTTTTTTCCGCCATGCTCTCTCTCTCTCTCCTACACTTAACTCTATCGATTTTTGCCTTTCTACAAGTTGTAGAGAATCATTCAGAGATGAGACCAGTGATTTGGCTGCTCTCATCTCCCAATTGAATTTGATTTAGACGTGTTTTGAGGTAGATTGGCTAAAATTGTCTACTCTCATAGTAAAATATCTCTTTTTAACTTGATCTTACGGCAATTTGGGTTACCTAGACTATGGTTTTCTTGGCTTGATCCATCGATTGGTTAATACCGAAATTCCATTTAATCTCCACAAACCTTAATCTTTAGACAAAACAAAAATTTTCAAGAAAAACTTCATTTTGAGCATATTGAAACCAATTGTATCGAAATTCCGCCTCTAAATTCTGTAGATTTCTTCATATACGTATCTCAATTATTCACCACGCTTGGGTAATTCTTTTACTCCATTTTTAGCTCTGATGAAAAGTGGAAACTGAACTTGAAAATCTTTGCTTACGCTTACATTTCACTTACGTTATTGATTGGGCTACGGATGGACCAGGTTTCAAGTGATTAGATCCCTTCGAATGAAACACGACGAATACCAATCGTTACGGAGAAATTTGAATCAGGCCTACTGCTATAGATGTGCTAGAACTATATTGCACAACAATTGCAAAGTCTGTACAAGGTTAAACTGCGTTTCACATAAAGGTTCTAATCATTGATAGTTGATTAAGAGCTTAGATCGAGAGTGATCCGGGTATGAAGGAAATATCAATCACGCAGTTCTATCATGGCATTTGTGTGGAGTGTTTGGTTGTATTCAAAGTTGTATTTTAATGAGCGTCTGGAATTTTTACCACCATTGTGCACATGAGAGATGGCGATTGTTGAACTCAACCCCGGATGAGAATATCGACCATCAGTATTCTCGATACACTATTTCGATACATCTACAATCAAAGTGTCATGTGAAAAAATTAAACTGAGAGTGGGCTTACTTTTGCCTCACGACTTGTCAGAAAAAAATGCCTTGGACAATAAGAGAACTGAGAATTATGTGGAATATTTTACGCCGATATCTGGATACAATATCAATAATTTTGGAATCAAGGCTCATGCCACGTATGGGTGTACTTCTCTTGCTGTACATGTTCGTCAAAAGTAAGATGAGGAAAAGACGATGCTCGCGATGAATGTGGAAGAAAAACAGGTGGAGACTCAGTGAGAGAAAAATGGAACAATCATTTGAGTTTTGAAGGTAGAGTTTATTGGTGGTTCGGGGACCCCTTGATGTCTCGCGTGCCGTGTATCTTACGTTTCAATGGATTAAATTGAACCCAGAAGATGGTGATTTTGAAAGGGATATTCTTAGCTTCTGATTGAGAATATTTTTCCGATTGAAAATATTTTAGAATCACCGTTTTCCGATTGATCTAAGAACAAAAACTCAAAAACTTGACGAAAAACGCATAAAACAAACTTTATGATGGAAATTATGCAATTTTGCATTAGGATTTTATCTCTCGACAACATCATAATTTAAAAAATGACTCGTCAAGATGATGGGACTAACCGGTTTTTGCCTGGTTAGAGCCTGTAATGGCTTAACAAAAATTTTAAAATTTCAGAGGCTTCACAAGATGTTTCTATTGCAAATATTCATTAATAAGTTCACTGCGATGGTTCTAAAGCCGCTTTTTTATCCTGTGTGTAATGGGCCCTACGGTGGAATTTTGATCACCAACGCACACCGAGTTGGATCAATGGGAACACAGGTGGGTTCGAGTGGGGCCCGTTGCAATGAAAGTATTTGACTCAGAGAAGAAAAGGTGTTTCTCAACTATTCATACTATTTCGAAAGATTTCGTAGTAAATATTCCTCTTGATAACTCTATTATTGACAAGAAACTGCGATCGATTGATTCGAGAGTAGTGATGGTATAATTCCATCAGATGAATGATAAGTTTGAAGGGCAGCAACGTGGGGAAGTATTCATCGATGGACCATCCCATGAAATTCTGGAGAAGGTGAAAATGAGCCAGAGTCATCCACTATTATGGCCACGACGAAAATCCTTTGATATTCTTTACTACCATAGAAACTTAGATGGTCATTGTTTAAGTCTGTTATTGATTTATATTTTGAGTATTTTGATTTGGTTGTGAATTTGAGGAAGTTTTCAATGAAGTATAAAGGAAAATTGTTCATGAATGAAAGAGATCGATGAAGACATCTCTAGAAGAGAATGTCGACTTATTACTTAATTAAAAGTTTCGAATATGAAATTATTCGAGTAATAAGGATCGCTACGATGAGAAAAACCTTGTAAAAATGAAAGATATTCAATAAAGTATGGTCTAAGAATATCATAATCCGTGTTCGATTTCTGAAGTATTGTGGAGCTCGCTCAGAGAAGTATTATAACCAGTTGTGATGGCATACTTTAAACATCACAGTGCTCAACAACGACACGCTCACATTATGATATATGAACTAGGTGAAAGTGGAAGAAAACAAACGAGAGAGAATCTAGATTTGGGAATACAGCGATGAGCTACAGGAAATGGCGATCTGCGTCGGTCGGCCCGGTCACCTCTTGAACCCGAGCAAATGATGGAGCAAAGAAGACTGTCGGCCCCAAGGTGCGAGTCGAGCATCAACGAGACCTGCAAACTGTATCAAGTGGCTCTTTCTCTAAATCAAGCCTTTCCGGTAACTGTATTTCCCGCGCAAATTCATCTCATGGTCGCGAATGAATCGAATGTTAACTTGTAAGAGCGAAGTGTGGGCCGTCGAGAAGGTGAGACTTTGCCGAATTAATTTTTATTCGTGATACATATCTGGAGAGCGTAAATTCTACACAATTTGATAAATAACTGTCGTTAATGATTTTTTAAATTTCTACATAAATATTCCATTGCAGATGATTTTATTACACCGGGGAACAAGATTTGCGGGTCGGAAGGTCCCCCTAGGAGAATATGAAAATATTGAGTCATTTTCGACTTAGAAACTGAATCCGACCATCGCTCTGCCCCTACACGCCAGGATTTTTTGAAAAAAAAAGATTCATTTTCCGAAGAGAACAACATCTTCTGCATTCCTTTCTGAGTCTCAAAGTTGACGACCATAAGGAATTACCAGTTCGTCAAAATCCTCACCAAGATATGTTTTCCCACGTATTTTGACTTGCTAAATACGATCCCAGTAGTTTTAAAATGCTACAACGTAACCGTGGAGTCATTCAAGCTAATTAGTCTACCTAATATCCAGGGAAAAAGTCCAATTAAGCTATAAATTTCTAAGAAATCATGAAACCGGCTGGGGTGGATTAATTTGAACGTTCGAGGTCGCATTTTCTTCGTTTTGTTGTATATTTCAGAGACAAAAATTGTCCAATAGGCGTAAAAGGTGTAGTTTGATACCACGAATTTCCTTCAAAACATCTGTTTTTGCAGTAACTTGTTTGCTGCGATTGAATGACGGGGAGATAAATTTCCCCTGGCACGGGGTTTCCAAAAATGGTCTTCCGACGCAAAATGATTGTTTAAATACGACCCAATGGTTTTTTTGGGCTATCACTTCAGGACTGCTGTCTATGTCAAGGAAACTCCTTGATAATAAGTTTCAGAGGCCAGTCGAAATTCCGACAAGTTAGCCCAAAACGGACTATGAGATCGTGTTTAGACGGTCATTGTTGTGGGACAAAAAACCATATTTGGATAGCCCAAGCAATGAAATATTTTTTTCCTCGTGATTTTAACGCAGCAAGTATTATTGCAAAAACAGGTGTTTTGAAAAGAAATTCGTGGCATCAAACCACACTTTCTAGGGGTACCAGACAATTCTTTAGCCCGAAGGATATAACAAAACGAAGAAGATGCGACCTTGAATGTTCAAATGGGTTTATCCTGGCCCGTTTTATGGTTTCTGAAAAATTTATTACAAAATTGGACTTGTCTCTCGGAAAAAACTAGGTGGAATAATTAGCTTAGATGGCTCCACAACGTTGAAGCATTTTGAAACTAGATCAAGGTCAGCAGGTCAAAATACGTAGAAAAACATGTTTGCATTTTGACTAATCGATAACTCTTTGGCTAAATAATCATCATCATCAAAAGTCAGAAAAAATTCAGAACACACTGTTTTTTGGATAATAATTTTTTTGAGATCTGAAAAAAATCCTGGCGTGTAGGGTCCAAACGTGGTCGGATTCGGTTTCCAAGTCGAAATATATACAAGAAAACCATTTTCTCCTGATAGGTAGTTAAATTACCCTCGAAAAGACGCTCCTGGCGCGGGAAAGTGGCTCAACTCGGTACAACACGACGTTTGTGGGTTCAAACGATAGGTAATACACTCAATGATCGATTTTAATTCGAGGTGTCAAGCGTGGCCTAGCAGTCAATGTATAAAAGATAGGAGTTGGCAGAGCGACAGTTCAATATTCCGCCACCTTACGCGTTCATCCGTGTTATTATGGCGCTGTAGTCAGGGTTGACACCTCGAATTAGGATGATTGTTTAAAAATTGGGGCGTGGTATAAATAAACAATAAAAAAGTGCAATTTTTGACCTTTTTCTCGGTTTTTCCAAAATAATTCGGAAAATATCAGATATTCGGCAAATCGTGTGAAGAGATAATTTGTAAATTTTTGAGAGATTTACAAAATTGACCCGAACACTTTTTCTCGCAAATTGGAACCCTTTGGAGTTATTCCCCGTCAAAGTCAAAATCAAATTTGTTTAAACAAATTCGCTGAAATTGTTTATAACGGATTTAAACTATTTTTCTAAGATAATTCAGTGAATTTGGAGCAAAAAAGATCTGTAGATAGTTTCTCCTAAACTTGATCGTTTTCGAGTAATAGGAATGGCCAATTCCGCGACTTGCAACCCTCAATGCGGCGTTTTCATGAATGCACTAGGGTTGCAAGTCGCGGAATTGACCATTCCCATTACTCGAAAACGATCAATTTTAGGAAAAAATATCTAGAGATCTTTTTTGCTCTAAATTTACTGAATTATCTTAGAAAAAAAGTTTGAGCCCGTTATAAACAATTTCAGCGAATCTGTTTAAACAAATTCGATTTCGACTTTGATGGGGAATAACTCCAAAGGGTTGCAAGTTTGCAAGGAAAAGTGATCAGATCAATTTTGTAGATCTTTCAAAGATCTACAGAAAGTTATTCTACAAATTTTTTTCAAAAAATTTATATTTCCCGACTTATTGTGGAAAAACCGAGAAAAATGTCAAAAAATGCATGTTTTCATTGTTTATTTATAAGGGCAGCATGCCTAATATGCCCCCACAAATCATCGTTGTTTAAAATCAATCTTTATAAAATCCATTAATTTGGCTTGAAAATTCCAGAAGGAGTGAAGGAAACTGTGAAATAGCCAAAACTCGTGACATTTAGAAGTCCGGGAGCCAAAATGCCTCGATTTCACGAAAAATCCCTCGAACGCACGGAAACAGATCTCTTTTCCACGTGGAGATGAATTAGGCTTGCACTCTTCCAATCGTAAATAAAATCTGCAAGAATTAAGATAGCTTGGATCTAATCTATTAAAATCAAACGTATGTTGGCTCATTTCATAGGTCTTGAAACGAGCTTCACAATGAGCTAGAGGGAAAAATATTGAGATGTACTAAAACTACATGAGCAAAACAAAATCAGTCGGGGCCTCCTACCCAAATT
The DNA here is from genome assembly GCA_029851415.1 of Eretmocerus hayati. NCBI lineage: Eukaryota > Metazoa > Arthropoda > Insecta > Hymenoptera > Aphelinidae > Eretmocerus > Eretmocerus hayati. The sequence goes on from CM056742.1 coordinate 163,074,717, forward strand.
TTTATGAGGAATTTTCAAATTCATTCTTGGTCTGATTGAAGCTCTTAGCAATGTTTGTTTTACGTAAATATCAGGCGCTCTGTTTGTTCTGTCTTCATTTAAAAAAGGCGGGCATACGCGTTGGAAGAAACCTGCAACGACCGACGAACGGTAAGATTCACAAGTACCAGCGACGGGCTATACGTGACCGCGAGGAATCGATTTTGTCATGCACTGGAAATAACAATTGATTTGCGGGACCCGAATCTTATTTGTAAATTAATGAAACGAGTATAAAAAAAAATGGAATAACCCATAGTGGGTGTTTTCACAAACGTGATAAGAAACCTTTAGATGTCGATGCAATATGTCATTAGGTGATACTAGCTTTTGCCTCATCTCTCAATAATAAGCTCCTATCTCAATATTATAGATGATAGAATCGAGAAATCTCCAATGAACATGTGGGATAATTTGGATTCTTTGTCTGAGTCTTTCGATTTCTTAATTGTTCTCTACAAAATGCCGCGATGCTAGAAAAATTTGAATCATTGACGAGCACTCGCTCATTCCGAAAAACAATTCACTCTAAATATTTTTCAAGAAAGCAATGAAATCTGCATCAAATCTCCTACTCGAAGTTACAAACTATTCATATGAATGAATTCCAGTTCACGCTCGTCTATCGAATCTGCCTCCCTTGCACGTTTTCTCAACTAACTAATACACGATCGTATCATACCGCGTACACACTTCGTGTTATCACCCCCAGAGTTAGGGGAGAGCGGGGTATGGTGGGCAGCTCGAAAATTTGGGCACCCCAGTTATAAAATACAAAAAAATATTTAAAAATCCAAATGTTCATGAATTCGCATCAGTGTATCACCTAGTTTTTCCCTGGAGAGTTACAAGAAATTTCAATATGTTTTGACCCTTCAAAAGCGTAGGTCACAATTCGAGGTAAAATATCGCTTGTCACGCCTGTATGCACTCTACCGTTCGTGCGCCAATTTGATCGAAAATACTTGGCTACCCATCTCTCATCGGTAGCTCTGTTCGTTAGCTTCCATCTCCAATTTGAATCGAAGTGATCCGATAAGTAGTTTTTGAGCAATAATAGTAATATATACGAAGATGAGTGGAAACGGGGTATAATGGACACAAAAAGCGGGGCGCGTTGGCCAGTTCCAACATACAGCCACAGCACATGAGCCGCATGGCGCCACCCAACCTAACCTAACCTCCGCGGCGCCTCGTGTTGTTGATATTCTGCTCTCGCTGCACCACGGATGTGATTGTTTATCGATATTATTGATGATTTTACCTCGATGTGAGTAAAAAGTGAGTGCTATCAATGCTGTGGGTGGTGGATTAGAAGCTGTATCACATAATATGACCACCAGATTCGTGCCATGCATCTAGAATGCATAATAAACTCATGTGTGCGAGCGAGTGAGATCCGAGCTGTGACATCTTTTTGTTGAATAATCGAGTTTTACCAACATTTCACGGCATGTCATAGACCTGAGGCATCAGATTAGGTGGAAAAATGTTCAAATATGCTAATGACAACAATTCTGTAAGTGTAGTGTTATCATTTTACTTAAAAATCGTGAGGCCGCGATTACATGTTGGCGGGAAGGCCTATACTAGCCGTGAGTGCGACAAGGATGTAGCACTCTAACCTCTTTGTCGCACTCACGGCTAGTATGGGCGTTCCCGCCAATCGTCTTGCTCATGTAATCGCACCCTTACCCTACACGACTGTCCGCTATACCCCGCGATTGCCCATCGTGCCCCAATGATTAAGGTTTAGAAAATAGCATTTCTATGAAAATGTGCGAGTGAAAAAATTTTTTAAAAAATATCCCATTATTCCTGAAATGTTTCTCTGTCGAATGCCCACTCGCAGATCCGATTAAAGTAAAAATCGTAGTTGCCAAGCGGGTTTTAATTAGCTATGCCCGACATACCCCGCTCTCCTCTACCGCAATGCGTCGGCGCCGCGTCAATCCGTCCCCCAGGTTTACTTCAACCAAAAAAATTTCTTCCTCATCACCGTTGACACGACCAGGAGATCCAAAATTATTCTCATCTCCTGAGGCAATCAACCATCTTAGTACAAATATTTTAACAAGTGTGACGGACTAGTGCATCGATCAGCTCCAGGAGTCGCTGCCTCATATCCGTCGTCGCCCACCACTACCACAACCATCATCACCACCACAACAGCATCACCACAATCGCATCATCTCGTCGCCGGCATCAGAGCCAAAAACAAAAACATCATCAGTATTAGTATTAGCATCAACGAGTTCCTCGGGTATGGTGCTGCCGTCGACTGGTGAAGGTCTCGAATTTGAGGCTGATCGACAACGGCATGAGCAGCGCCCCGGTAGTTATTTTGCTCTAAGAACACAAGGTGGATTTTCTTCTTCCGGTTGGAGTTCACCGGATTCTGATGATGGTTTAGGATCATCAACGGATTTTCATACTGATAGGCCTAGATCATTTTTTAGCCCATTTTTTGGTAGTGATAGGCATCAGCAGGCTTCTTTAGAACACGGTGCTGCACCGGATAACACGTGGGCCGCTATTTTATACTACTACTGGCACAAGTGAGTTTTTATTTTATCACACTATATGAATGTGTTTTGATATAGGTGTGTGCGGTAAACACGATCAATTCATTGATTTGAAAGTGTGTGGTGATTTTGATCGTGACGAAGATAATGATTTATGAGACGAAAAACTTGTTCTAATGTCGCAATTGGAGTTAATTGTAGTTTGAGAAAAATGAAATGGACGTGCACACACTGATTGCGTTGTTATATTCGAGAACATGCTATCAATTTTTTTTGTCAAAATTTTAGCGAGCGAGTGCCTTTGTTTAAACACGGACTTTTCTCAAAATTTTTCGGTGTGAATTCAATTATTATCTGAAATATCAAGTTGTACAAGTTCATACAGTATTTTTAATTCTAACGGCTCCATCATTTTCAATAGTAATAATTATATCTTCGTTGTGAGATGACAATTACTAGAAATTTTCTCTCCAAACACAGAATTATCGCTAATTGATTTTTGTTCACTACGAAAATAGCCTGTTAGCAACAAGCACGAATTATACTATTTCTCCGAGAAAATTCGGGATTTGAAAAACCATGTTCTTCGTCGATGTCAAAGATCAAATAATCACCCACTCACCTATACTGCATTGATAAGGGGCCTTAATCTCGAGTGTTTGTTATGAATGACGGACATAACCTCAATTTTTCTTAAACAATAAACCACACGAAAGAAGAATCCATAAATGTTGAAGCGATACCTGAGATGTCAGTATTGGTCGTGTATTCAATTGAAAATCCAATTACGTTGCTCTATACTGGTAGCTGCTTCTCATCCTATAATAAAATACTAGCACTAGCACAGGCACTCGGTGATATTGAATCAGCTGATCAGATTCACGTCTGTCTAAGAACTGCGGGGACTCTGACTCGCAAGAGAGAGAGAGCGAGAGTGCAAGAAAATCTTGATGTTATGCGTAGAATCTGTTTTTGTAAGGTTTTCCAGGCGCTATACAAGAAATAGTAATCATTATACTTATCTCTGTTTTTCGTGATGTTTTGAATGTGCCGTTCAACTTAGATCGTAGATATTAGTATTGCTTGGAAATTGGTCTACCTCTAATTTAACGAATTACGAATGATTTTTCATACAGTTAAGTCAGCGATTAATATTTACCGACATACTTCAGACCAATCAACACGTGGAATTCATAATAAACAGATTAAATAAAAATAAGATAGTAATTTAGACAATTTAAATTCTAGTTTTGTGTTCTGGTCGATAATATATTTAGTAAAATTGACCAAAATGAAAGTGGAATGAATCAGGGTGCATCAAGAATTACAACTGAATCAATAACTCACGGAAAGAAGAGCTTTTGTGACTGAGAATTCACGAAGGAAAATCAATAGTACAATTTACGAAACTGATTTACTACTACGTTTTCTTGGCGGTGACATTCTACTTTCATTGGAATAATATTTTAGCTCGTTGCAGATTCTCATTGCGATTGAGAATAAGGTAAATGAATTGAATTAATCATGAAGTATTAATATATACTTATATCATAACATAACCAATCCTTAATCTCATATGAGATGAGTCTCCCCAAAATGGGTCATCGATCACAACGCAAAGCTTTTCGAGTATTTTCATCAAACGTGATCGTCAATCAAATCTCATAGAACATTCTACAGAAAATGATTTCGTGTTTTTGAAATACCAAGAAAATATTAGAAATTCTATTTAAGAATGACTTGCCTTTTTGATAAGTGGATGACACACCGTTGAATGCCAATATCTAATTATATACCAAAATGCCATAGAAAATGGAACTGCAAAAATAATTACCTACAATCACCCATTCACAAAAAAAATCAGAATAACTTGCTAATTAATGATAATATAATAATGTACTCCTCGTATTGAAATTTTTTTGAGTAGTCATAATGACAGTTCCACGCAGTTCTATCACTAAATGTGACCTTTAGTTAAATTTAATGACAGGACGTGAAAATGAAAGAGTGTGTTGTTAAACTTCATTTAATTTTGATCCTACTTATGCCGATTCTCGGTCTACTTTTTTTTTCTCGCTGAATTATTAATCACTGAAGTCTTTTGAGATCGTGGCTATCGTGATATCGTGTTTCTCATATCGTAAGATGTTTAACTAAAGCCCACTGCCAAAAACAAAACTCCCCATTCACAAACATATCAAGAATGATAAGCCATGCTTCAAATACAATAAAAAGGTTAAAAAATATTTTAGATATCGCTTTTATGGGTGTGAAAATTATTGAGAGTAAAGTATTTAAAAAAAGAAGTTTGAAAAATATCAACTTTTTGAACACCACACACCGTAAAAGCGTGGGGTGCCTAAGAGGAGAGTATGCGGTGCATGTCCCTTCTATGGTACCCCACGCTTTTACGGTGTGAGGTGTTCAAAAAGTTGATATTTTTCAAACTTCTTTTTTTAAATACTTTACTCTCAATAATTTTCACACCCATAAAAGCGATATCTAAAATATTTTTTAACCTTTTTATTTCCTTTCTTTTAGTGAAAGTAATTTTTGATGTACCGAACGTTGAAGTTCAATAGTGGCTCAAATTATCACTTGATCCAAGTTTTGATTTCGTGGTTTGGATGTGATCTGTGATTCGCTACTCATGAGGTTTATTCGATTATGCGGGTCGGAGCGCTCGGATCTGTCCGGTCTCGTCCATCACCGAACGCGCGTTCGGACAAAGTTCGCTCGGAGCGCTCCGAACGCTCCATCTAAGATTTCTAGCCGGGGAGAGGGGAGACAGCCTGTTTCTAATGCTGTGGACGATTCCTCCCCTCTCCTCGACTGAAAATCTTGGACGGAGCGTTCGGAGCGCTCCCAAGCGCTCCGAGCGAACTTTTGTCGGAACGCGCGTTCTGTGATGGACGAGACCGGACCGATCCGAGCGCTCCGAGCCGCATAATCGAATAAACCTATGGATCGAAGCTAGGTCGGTCTCTCTCTCTCTCTCTCTCTCACTCACTCTCTTTCGCTCTCATACCTATCCTCTCATGTCATCTCGTGCTGTGTCTGCTGGGTAAGTTTACTGCTTACAAACATTAGCTGGCATTAGTCGCCAGCTTAGAAACTGCCGTGAGGGGGGGGGGGGGGGCGGGGCGACCACGAAAAATCGCGGTGCACAGCCTATTACCGACAAGGCCGCTTCGAGCGACGCGAGTCCACCGGGGATGGTTCACACAGATGCGCGCTAGGACCAGTCAGACAAACAGTGCACAAACTTTTTCCAGGAAAAAACACCAAATATCGGGGAGAAGGGCAAGAAATGGGTGGTCCGAGCGTCGAGTGGGGAGACGGTGAAGTAGAATAAAAGCGATAAAAAACCCCTGTACTTGTCCCATGACTTCATAAAAAGAAATAAAATCGACCAAACTATGGTACCAGTATACATGACGGGATATTTACAATGATTTGAATAAAAATATGAGTAATTTCCAAAATATAAGCCCTCCGCCAAATGAAAGACGTCTAATTGTCGAGGCCCGTAATACACTGAGAAAAAAATTTTGGTCGTACGGCCATGCGTATTGTCGTACGACCAAAATGGTATTTGCTGCAGAACAATACTGATTTTGTTATCGCTACAATCTATCAGAACGGTTTGGTGATCTGGTATTAGAGCCAGAATAGTTAAATATAACGCGTATACTTACAATGCCCCGATACTTAATGGATTAACAATCATATTACGGTTCTTTTGCTACAAAAGCTAGCAATTTTTTGCACGGGATAGCAGCGCAAAAGGATAAATATAATCCAACGATTTTTTAGGTTATTTGTGCCAGATTGGTTCAACAACAAAATCATTTTGCTGTGGTGACAATCCAGTATGGGTCTGACGGCAATACCACGTAACAATACAGTCGTATTGTTCAGACGGCAATATTTTATTCTCAGTGTAGCCTTATGATAAGAGTAGGTAATACGGTACCACCGAAACAGCCTTGCCATTTTATTTTTTACCTGATCGAGGGACGGAATAGCACGATTCATATTTCTCATGATTGTATTCTGGATAATTTTTCAGCATATTCAATTTCGAAGTAATTACATATCTGCAAATATGTACGATAATTCATGAAGTGAGTTCATAACCCGTGCGAAAATTTCGAAGCACCGTTCGTGTGATGTTGGCATTATGAAAGTTCCTCAAAAAAAAATGAATCCTCGATATTTTAATTCTTTCGATAGCGCGTATATGATGACTAAAATTTAAAACTTTTGATCAATAACAGGCCATGTCTAACGAGAAGGCGTTTAATTATTGGTGGTTCATTGATCGCCACTCTGTTGCTGCTGACAATTTGGTTGACAAATTCATCAAGCGATGATATTGAGTTAGTACCTCCTGATCCCGAGGTACAGCCACCACAATCATGGAGCAAACTTAGAACTTTCAAACGCGGTGCTGTATGCGCGGATGGTCCACCATGTGCCCTCATTGGCAAGTGAGTTCAAAAAATTATTTCAAATTTATCTATTGTCTGATACATTCTGCGTAACAGTGTACTTGACTCATAATTTGTCAACTGTTATTCTCAGTTTATCCATTGGGGTGAGTGTACACATCTTGCCTCTGTACTCAACTTGCTCCCATATGCCGATCTTAGGAGAGAGCACTCGTAGACTTTCGTACAATTTTTTTTACGTTCATTATGTTACAGTATGAGAAAATACGTAGTTTTCATCGACCCCGAATGAGTTTTACGTTCCCCAGAAAATGCAAAGTGATTTTACCATTTTTTGTGATTGCATAGCTCAGAAATCACAGAGGAATTCATTTCATTTAGTAAAAACCGGTGCTAAATTCTTCTACCTCGACTAATCTTATCGTACTTCAACGCATTCGATTCCTTATTTAAAGACTCGTAATATCCGTTTCTCACAGTGCAAAACTAAAATTTGGAGCAATTTTATGAACAAAATTCGGGGATGATTCGTGAAACAAGGAGGCCAACATTGGAGTGTACTTAGTTATGCCCCTATATGGTTGTAGGGAATTGTGTGTTGTTGCGATTTTCATACCACTCAGACCGTGTTCATCAGGCAAAAATAGGTCAGGAATAGTGTTTTTGACGGAAAAAAGCTTAAAAAGTGTTTGCACGGCGATAAGATAGAATAAAGATGATTTTATGCACTTCATCGCCGATTTACTTTGTTTTGAATGATGGATCTAAGTTAGGTACACATTTTTGTAAACTCTCAAAAATTACTTGTTGGGAAAATTAAAACAGCTAGCTTGTCTCCAAATTATCGAAGTTGTACGTGCTCTAGCTCCATTTTGAGGGCCTTGAGACAAGCTTTAACATGAGTTGGAATACGTTGGAAAATACTGAAGCAGCCAAAGTTATTGAGAAAATGGCTTAATGGGTACACTTACATTGATATATGTCCGTACTGAGCGCTTTACCCGGTTTCGAGCACCAGAACAGTTTGTCTGTCGAGCAAAGTGAGACAGAAATATTCTCCAGCGCCCAAAATGGGCTTGCAAGGGGAGTGGGGATGTATTTATTCATTACCGAGAGCCCTAACATTACGCTCAAATCCCGCATTTTCACATTACAATAATGAAAAGGTTAAGTTTGATACGCGGGGGTAAGGTCTATTTTTTGCATTCTTGTGATGAAACCCCCCTTCTCGCATGCGAAGAAAGTTCCCACACTGTTGTATTCCAATGTCCTGTTTTTCAAATTAGCACTCAATTTGTTTAATCGAAATTCACTTTTTCATATGTTTATTTCGAATTTCTGAGTGATGTGTTTTCGTGGGTACATTTTTTCAGGTTGATGCTCGAACGGAAAGGATCGGCTGTCGATGCCGCTATTGCTGCACTCATTTGCAATGGCTTAGCCAATATGCAAAGTATGGGATTTGGTGGTGGATTTATGATGACAATTTACGACAGTCAAGCGAAGCGTGCGGTAATTTTAAATGCTAGAGATGCTGCTCCAGCTGCTGCGCATTCCCACATGTTCAAAGGATTGCCTAAGAGTACGTCACAAGTTGGTAAGAAAAAAATTGCCGTTACACCCATTCATGAATGAGATTATTTTGCATTATACGACGATTTCCTCGATAGACTATTCTTACACTGGCACCCGGGTGAATGAATGTCTTTTTGCAAGGAATAATCGGGAATGCAATCGATGGCTTTTGAGATTTTTTTTTGAAGAAGTTCCTAGTTTGCTATGGATTCACAATACATAGAAGGATAGAATTTTTGAAATGATTGTGTTGAGTAGTTCATCTGACAATGAGTTGAAAAATACTCTTTCAACTCTTCCAAATAGTAAACTGGCCAATGCTTCAGTGCGAAATTCTGACTCGTGGCAATTTCAAATCAGAGGCGCTGATATTAAATTGATATACTACTTGACATGGAAGGAACTGCTTTGGGAAACGATTTTATAACCCATCTTACCCGAAATTTACTCTCAAATTGTCCTTTCTGATAGTGGTAAAGTGAAATGATTAAATGACTAGGTCACATGTCCTTCCTTTCTGACTCGAGCTACCATTTCGTTCTTAACTATCAAGACCACCCATTTTTTCATTGTAGCGACTTTCAAGTCAATACACATGATTGGGTGTTTTCTATTTGTTATACTTTTCATAATTTTATAGGTGGCTTGGCTATAGGAGTACCTGGAGAATTAGCTGGATATTGGGAAGCTCATCAACGATATGGAAAATTACCGTGGGCAGATCTCTTTCAACCCAGCATAGATCTCTGTGAAAAAGGTTACAATTTATCTAAAGTGCAGCATGAAGGTCTTTTTCATAATTCAACGAAAATTCATGAAGACCCTACATTAAGGTAAGTTTAGTCAACGGAAGTAAAACCTGAAGTCAGAATGACTCCATGTGCGTATCGAGGTGTGTACAAGATAGTTGTTGTTCGCGTGATAGCACATTTCTCTACGAGGTTGTCATAACTTTTTTTGCGTCCGAGTGATGGGTTTCTAGCCTGAGCCGCAGGCGAGGTTTGGAATCATCACGAAGATTCAAAAACTAGGTTTTACTGCCGTGTATCTAACTATACTTTTCAACACGCTGTGCGGAAAAGTGTCTTTTCCGCATTGATTTTCCACTTTCTCGTACAGTTTGTAGAAAAATACAGTCCGATACACGGCTTTAATAGTACATTTCGATACAAGGGTGGAAATAGTATATTACGAAACGACTTTGATTCTTTACGCACTGACGAAAATTTTTACACACGAGGGTAACAACAGTGCGTAAAGTGAAAGTATCGAAGTCGTTTCGTACGATATTTTTCGCAATTTGATGTGCGTAAAGTTTTCCTTACGCTTCTGAGCGATTGGTTTTCGGCCCGAGCCGCAGACGAGGGCCGAAATAATCGCTCGGACGCGGGGAACCTCATGATCGAGGCACGAATGCTATCTTATGCAATTTTGTAAACACTCAAGCATCGGAAAATTGCATAAAAAAATTTCTGGTGTGGCGTATGATTCTAGGTACTCACAGGATCATTTTCTGAAAATAATTAAAATTTTGTCAGTGGATTTTGAAATTAAGAGATTTTTTCAATTTTTCATCATCAATGATAGGTAAAAAGTTGCCGATATGGCGGTTTTTTGTTTCTTTCATAGTTTTTCCGTAATGAATTGGAGGGGATGACTCTTATCGAAAAATGCACGGGATAGTTATTTGTAGGTCTTACGAAAATCTAGAAGATCATATATCTTTATTTATCCAGAAATGAGGAGCAGTCACTGTGAGATTCTCAGATGAATGAAAAATATCGCTAAAGCTTCGTAAGTCCTTGTACTTTTCCTGAAGTTTTCTCAATCGCCGAAAGTGGATCCAATTTTTTCATAAATAAAAGCACATCATTTCGTAGATTTTTAAGGATCTACATGAGCTATGCCATTCATTTTTTTATGAGATTCATCCCTTTCGGCTGATTACGGAAAAACCACGAAAAATACGAAAACCCGCGAAAGAGACCATATTATCTATTATTCGTAATATTGAAACCAAAGAATAACTTTATTTCAAAATCCACCGACAAAAAATTTTGATTCGTTTTGGAAAATGATCCTGAGTACCTAGAATCACACCCCACAGGAATTCCTCTCCCCCCCAGGAATCTTCAACTTTCCCGCCCTTCACACCCACCGTGATACGCGTCCCAAAACCTGAACATTGCATCCTTGTGACAATTCTGATCCACGCCTTCTGTTCGAGATGCAAAATTTACTTGTTGTACCATTTTGATATCACATTAGTCACTTTTTTGCAGAGAAATATTCGTAGATCCTGATTCTGGGGAATTCCACAAGCCTGGATCCGTCATTCGGCCATTAAAGTTATGCAAAACCATGAGAATAATCGCTGAAAAAAATGCTACGGAGTTCTACAACGGTACTATCGGTCAAATGCTGGTGGAAGATATACGTAAAAGAGGTAGCATAATCACAATGCAAGATTTGAACAATTATAGGTAATTACAATATTGTTCAATGATTAATTATTATCACACGGAAGAACTACCCGAATTGTCAATGAATACATATTTCCTTATTCCAGAGCTAAGTGGGAAGAACCAGAAACAACTCAACTCTATAACGGTCTGAATGTTTACTCTGCAGGCGTTCCAGGAAGTGGTGGCTTACTTTTGTTCATATTGAACGTTCTTGACGAGTTCAATTTCACATCGAATGCTCTCAGCAGTATCAATTCTACAGTATTGACATATCATAGATTAATAGAAGTGTTCAAGTACGCATTTGGTTTGAGGAGCCATATGGGAGATTCCGAATTACCTAAGGTATACAATTGATCTAATGTATTATTATAATTATTTTTTCTTTTGATAGGTATATGCATACAGGAATAATTTTCCATTATATTTAGCCACCCCGATGATCTCTTGATCGTCGAAGAAATGAAATTTTTGTTATTCTGTGCGCAAAAATGGCCATTTACACGCAATTGTTCGTGTGTAAATGCCCCATTTGCGCACGGGTTCTCATTTGCCCAGTGCGCAAATGACTCGCATGGCGTAAACGATGAAACAGTGTGCAAATGGGACGTTTACGCACGCAGTTTGCTTACCAAATTTGGGTTGATGGTTGATCATTCTATACTCACTAAGATATATCTTGGTATAGTGAGAATTGTGGATTTATGACTGTAGATGTCTTGAAAAATAACCAAGATCTGGATATATTGAGAATCATGCCTAAATGCATGTAGTACAAGCATGGACATCACACGATAAACGTTCTTTTACATCAAACGATGGACTGTGTGCAATGAAGTTATAACAATTTGCGTAATAAATCGCGACTACTCTCAATATTGAAACGTTCAAAATCAACAACAAGAGAGGATATTCTCTCTCGCACCGATCCCTTTTCATCCGTTGGTAATAGTATGTTTCGCACCGAGTTTATGAGGTTGTATAGCTCGCATTTTGAGCGATTGGTTTTCAGCCCGAGCCGCAGGCGAGGGTCGAAATAATCGTTCGGGAGCGGGGAACCTTAAGAACGAGGTGCAAATACTATTTTATGCAATTTTACGAGCACCCAATCGGAGAATTGCATAAAGTTTTTTTATTCACAAAATACGGTTATTATTCCCCGAAATTTCTTCATTTCTTACAGATTTATTTGAGGCGAACTATTCGATAACCATTACATCAGCATCTCTGAAAAATCCTCTCAGATAAAATTAGATACCCAAGTTATCATTTTATGGACTATAAAATTCGAAATTGATCATCTTACGGTGCATGTACCAAACGTCAGAAATAGTATACATTAGATGATTAAAGACATTTCAAGCTATCCGGGAGCATATTATAAGGGCAAAAGTCTTTTTTCTGATACATTTTTCAGAATTTTTTTCAGTCGGGGGGCTCCACCCTCCGAACCCCCCGGCGGCGGGGGCTTCGCCGCTGGACCCCGCACGGCGCTCTTCGTAACGCCCTACCACTATCTCCGATCAGTGGAGTCATTTACTCAACAGATTGTGAATAAGTCGACTTACTTTGGATATTGCTAAACATTGGGAAACCACAAATATATTCGAAATATGGATGTTTTAATAGATCTACCGATCAAATTCTCAAAATACACAGTATAATTATCGAGAAGGAATATTGGCTTTTGTATACCGGGTCCCTGCCTTTCGGCTCAACCCCGGTCGCATATAATTATCGAGAACAAAGATTCAGGAAATTCCTTCCGCCCAGAGCGAAAAAAAAAATTCGAACAATTCTCTAGCTGACAGCCAACCTTGGCAACATCCGCGATATTTTTTAAGAGTTTTGGGCGAGTTACATTTTTGCTCACAGCAATAACAAAAAATATCGTAAGCAACTCGGGTGCTGACATTTGCGCTCTCGTCCGCAAATGTCTGTTGGTACCCTTGTTGCTTAATATACTATTATGATTCGAATATTTTGATGGACACGCTTTGTTCATCAAACCTTCACATATTCAATAGCCCTCTCGCGGGTTTTTCGCAGACAAAAGTTTTTCAAAGCTCGCTAAAACTGTTATATTTGTGAAGAATTTCATATTCATCGTGATCTCGTTTAATTTTTCACCTTGCAAGAAAGCTATATGGGCGGCTCCGGATCACAACGGTATAAGTCCATTATTTCCATTTCTGGAAAATGCGCCTGAAAGTTTTTGTGATATGGAAAATTCGAGTTATCATCTGAAGTAAATATTCTTATTCTACCGTGTAGTGAGTGTGTTTTCATGTCATTTTTTGCGTGGGGCGTATTGATTTTCAATTGTTTACACTTTTTACATCTCATTTTGCAATAAAAAATGGACTTATACCGTTCTGATCCGGAAAATTTCTCGACTTTTTTCCGGATCAGAACGGTGTAAGTCCACCATTTCTGAAAAAAATTTACATTTAATATTTTAGATAGGGAGAAGTACTTAATATGATGAATTTTTACCGTTCGAAGTAGGAAAATGTCGAGAAACTATGAGTTTCCACCTTTGAGATAAAAAAACGTTAAAAAAACCACGGAGTTATGCCGATTTGAGCGAGAAAAAAGGTGGAAAAATTTTCCAGATCAGAACGGTATAAATTGAGAATTCTTTGGATTTTTAATGACTGTCCTCGACTTTTTCTCGCAGTAAACAAAATTCCTCTCTAATTTAGGATGACTTTTATAAAATCTCATTGACAGTCGAGACTGTTCTCCGCAAAGAGATCTCATTCAGGATATCGGGACTAAGGATATATTTCCAACATTGAGGTCAACAAGCGTCTATTTGGAAATCCAGTCAAGAAGAGTTTACTCAAGCGGCCCGGTGCGAAGTATAGTTTTTGGGGATCACATAGCACGCAGCTTTACGTCATGTATTCAGAGGCAATTTAAGGTTGTATAGGAAAAATCGCAATGCAGAGACTTTAATCGACCAGGGGATCCAAACGATGAATTGGGACTGATCCCCACTCAACAAACAGAACTGTTGATCAACTGATAGAATGAGCTTAAGATTAGTTGCAGATATCTCAATTCAGGAATACTATCTTCATCTACGAGATTTGCCCAAATGAGGTTCACTTGTACCGAGTGGCGGGGAGATCGAACCGAAGGCCGGATGACTGTTAATGAAAAGAACCCCAGTTGATAGATCACAACCATTCATAGTGAAATTGTAACCGAAATTCTGTGATGAAGCTATAGGCTTTCTCTACCATTTGCATTGTTCCTAAGGAGGAAGTGCATAGCTTAGTTGAGTTCGGCGTATCATGGACGTAGTTGATTTTTCTCTAGAGAAGATGCCTGAAAACATGGAGCAAAATCAAATTTCTTTGCAAGCTCAGTGCCGATTGCTCTTATAACTACGCTTTTGGAACCATCACTAAGAAATTCGGCTCTTTCAATGACGATAAGAGATAAGAAAATGAGACTTCAGGGCTTCTAGAGAAAGATTCCAGGCCCATGGGAGTACTGACCCGAGGTTGTTCATTTTCGTAAGGGCTTGCCTGTGGTCAAATGCGTCAAAAGGAAGTGATCGGACGTCGACCCACCTCCTTCGAAAACATTCGATGCAATCATTTGGACAACATAGCGAACCTAACTTGTAGTTTCTGAGAGTAGCTACCGACTCTAACTACTTGTAAAAGTACGACAGCTAAACGTGGATGACCCAAAAGCGATATTATTGAGCGAGAATATGGACTTATACCGTTCTGATCCGGAAAAAAAGTCGAAACTTTTTTCGGGACAAAAACGGTCGTGTCGCTTGTGATGCCTCAAAATGCATTTCCACTTCCGGAGTTGTGCATACATGTTTTCACATGTATTTTCTATCGTTTCCCGTCAAAAACTCAATTTTCAACAAAATGGACTTATACCGTTCTGATCCGGAGCCGCCCATATCTTAAATTTACGAGAGCTAAGAGGAAAGTGAATAAATGCGTTTGCGTAAGATATCTTCTCTCAACGATAGTCGACTGACATACATATCAACCCTTGCATATAAAATTCATGAGAAGTAAATGACTGCTCTTCAATAGTCATTGATATTTTATATTCTCAATTTCAGTTTTCCAAAAATTTGACCTCAAAACCGTATGCACGATCTGTACATTCACAAGTGAATGATAGTCGGACATGGACAGAGCCTACCCACTATGGCGCGAACTTTGCAGAAGTCTCTGAAGATCATGGTACTGCTCATATCTCAGTGATCAGTGAAAATGGAGATGCTGTTTCTGTTACCAGTACCATAAATATCTAGTGAGTATTTTGATAAGTATCGAGATGAAAATGCTACTATCAATGCACACCTCAGAGAATTTTGTGAATTGGAGTTGTTTTGTTTATTTTTATTTATTATTTCAAAAAAGTGGGTATTCAGAAATCTCCTAAGGACTTGGCTCAAAAGTAAATAGCAAATGATTGGAATGAAATGTTATATAGTGCTCTAAAATGATACAAACAAGACGCTACAAAGGAATAAACAATAGACAAGGTATAATTACAATTTTTCGAATGCCCATTCATTCTATCGGAATCTGAAGTTATATTGAGTGTATTACAGAATGTATCTAAAGAGGTTGTTTTACACACACGTGTATCAAATCTGTGATGGATTCAATTTAAAGATTGTGAAACGCATGAAAACAAAAATTTTACGGTTCATACTAGCGTGGTTCTTGGAATTCCAAATATCGTAAAATTACAATGAAATTTCTACATTGCACCAATTTGGAAAACAGAAATATTGAACCCCGTTGAGGAAGAGTATCTACTCTTTCATTAGTTTCAAAGCCACTACTCGAAATTCTTTTTGAAAAAGTACAAATATTCGAGAGAATATCCATTCTCTGTTTCTGAACAGTTTGTCTATGACGACGTTCAGACTCTAGTTATTATTTGAATGATTCTTTTCAGCTTTGGCAGTGGGGTTGTAAGTGAAAGAACAGGAGTACTTTTGAATGATGCAATGGATGACTTCAGCCTTCCCGGTGCTCCTAATTATTTCGGTCTACCTCCGACAGAGAGTAATTACATTAATCCTGGCAAAAGGCCATTAACATCAATGAGTCCAACGATATTCACCGATCATTCCGGTAATGTTACACTGGTGATTGGAGCTGCTGGTGGCACAAAAATTCCCACCTCTTTATCATATGTACGTATGAATCACATTCTCGTCATTAATATCGTGAATATCTTGAAAAAGACTTCAATAAAAAGTTGCAATAAGTTGACGATTTCATCAAAGCGAAATCAGTCAAAGTCATTTTACTTCTGATTCATCAACACCTTGTTGTCTTTCACGTGCACAAGAGTGTAAGATATCTATTTCTTGATTATTCTTTCAATAGTTTTAAAATAGACGCTAAGTTGACTATAGAATTTTCGATTCGTCATAGGTGATAGCAAGGCATTTGTGGATGGGTAACACGATAAAACAGGCTGTTGATGCACCACGTATTCATCATCAACTGATGCCGATGGAAGTGTCTTACGAATTTGGTGTACCAAAACCAGTGATTAATGGTCTTCGGGCTCTGGGTCACAAGACTTCGCGGTACAGGGAGCGAGGTAGTGTCGTATGTATCCTTGCCAAGAAAAACGACACAATCTTAGCAAATGCTGACTATCGTAAAGGTGGTGATGTTTATGGCATCGACTAAACCTTGGGCTGTGATTGTAATTGTTTGGATTTCGAAGTGGGATATATTCACATGTTGAAAGAACTATCAGTGAAATGTGATAATCGATTATACATTTCAAATTTTATAGATGATATAAATTGTATCTTCGATTGAAACAAATTTCTATTCAAACAATCTGAGAGTATTATTTATTACTTGTCAACAATGCCTTGAAATTGAGGGATTTGTAGGGATTAATTCCACTTAGGTGTCGGACACTGCGACCAATCGCCTAATCACATAATTTGACAATTATTTGTTCAGCCCAAATCCCAACAGTCTCGGAAAAGAGTGAAGAAGGACTCAACCTCGGGTACTTCCTAACCCATGAACTATTTGAGAATTTGATCGAAATGGGAATATAGTACATTATTGCCCTGGGCGCGTACGCCCAGTTCGGGCGCTAGGACAGTTTATTTCCCGAGCGAAGCGAGGGAAATAAGTCCTCCGCGCCCGAAATGGGCCTGCGAGAACAGAGCAATAATGATTTTTCATCATGAGAACCCTAAATCCGCATTTGAATGCGGCCTTTTTAGGTTAGAATGATGAAAAAATCATTACGTGCTCGGATTAGCCGCAAAATCATAGCTCAGATCATAAAATACATCAACACTGCTAGAATTAATGATAAGAGATACACTGAAAGTGAGTGAGCGATGATCAACTGACTTGATCGGAAACAAACGGAAAAGATTCTGAGTACTCTGTATTGGTCACTGACGTTTGAACTCTTCTTGTGTGATTACATCCGATCAGTCTATTTTTGATAAGAGATTGCGCGTGTACTTGATTCCATTTGCTGTCTGATCGGTGAACCGGAAATACGGAGGAGCCGGTGTACAATATTTGTATGAATATGAATTTATGAAGAGAGTGCTTCAACAAATTGCTAATACCGTCTAAATACGTTTCCTTTCAACCAATTGGAGTAGATTTGTCTCCTTGAGAATTTACAAGAGTGTATGCCCAACTTGCCCCAATAATTTGAAACAATATAAATCGATGAGATAAGTGCATAAAATCGGTTTATCCGTTTTTATGCACTTATCTCGGTATTTGCTCCGTGGGCTCAGTATTTCGGGGATCCCTGCATGTCTCACTAGTTTCCGTCCATTAGCTCAGCGTTAATAAATTCCAATACCCTTCCGATGCTACGAACTGTTACGACATCCCATTCCAGACCCGTTGCTAGTGTTCGCACTCATTCGCAATCCGTGGTGGGATTAAGCAGATTCCTCCATGGTAGCTTGGTTGTGGTCCTAGGCTTCGTATTCATGCGGTAATAATTTCTGAAGGGCTCAGACATCTTAGAGGAGTAAATGAAGACGCTTGAGATCTCGTTGTCGATGTTTTGCACGGGTTAGATAGGTATAGTGATCGATTCCATTTGCTACCTGGACTCACAAGGAGAGCACCAAGTCTGCGGAATACGGATCTTGATGGAACTCCAGGAGTCATCTTGTTTTGACGAGAAATGGAGGCATCTTCAAGGGTTTAATCCAATGGGACTCCTGCCCCGAGATACAGCTAAGGAGATTAGCATTGCCATCGTAGGCCCATATCTTAAAAAGTCGTACATAAGCGATTCCATTTTCAAATGGCAGCTCGGGACATCGGGGATGGTGTGAGGTAGGTCCAATCTGAAAATTGAATGTACTAACTGCCAGCATGTAGGACCAACGAGAATAGGTTTAAGTGACGATACTCGCTATTTTTCATACCCTAGACATCGATTCTTGACTCAAAACACGGTTTTTGCTTGTCCTTTCTCCAAAACCACCACTTGAAGCTATAGAATCACTATGCAACAATAAATAGTGTACTTCTGCAACAAACATTCGAGAGCTTATGATTAGAGGGTTAATTTTCTGCACGAATGCGGGTCCCCACTTCAGTTATACGTAGTGTAACTAGCGCGAACATCTTGTCCTGGAAAACCATGTCACATTCCATGCACGGTAATACAAAAACACTTCTCCAACATCTCTGCGTGACCAGAAGCCCCCGTTCCCGGGAACCATTTCGTTCGTTTTGGATCAGGGTAGAAGATTTCGGTGCACCCCGGCCGTTAATTTCTAAGTAGCTCCGCCAGCGGAGCTAAGATGTTTCGTTTTTTTTGAAAAGTAAAAAAAACGTCACATCCATGGCATACGGATTACAGCACACAAATGACTCCAATGACTTAATTATACTTCTATCTGATGTAGTTTGATGGAATTAACAAGGGGGGACCACGGGGTCCGGGTCGCCAATTTACCCCAAAATTTTTTCACAGTTTGTATTATCTAGAATATGAAAAATTCCGAGTAACTCCGTCAAATGAGCCTCCTGTCCGAAGATACAGCCACTGGGATTAACATTGTTCATATAGGCCCATGTTAAAAAGTGATATATATGTTACGTACCATGCCCGAAATCGTACAGTGTCGGGGTCTGTACGAAGAAGCTGTGCAGAGCCAACTCTGTACAACCCGTCTTGTACAGAGTTTGCAATTGCGGGCTGTGTACAGTACATTTTGTACTGAGTTAACTCTGTACAAGACGATTGTACGGGGCCCGCAACACCTTCGTCTATATATGATTCTGGTGAAGAGAAAAGCTCCAAAGAGCTATAGTGTGAACTATGTTCATTATAAAGGCTTTGTAGTTGTTGACGGTTTTAGTGAATTATTAAGACAGGTTTGTTTTGATCGTCAAACCAGTGATATGAGTGTTGTGGGCGGAACTAGAAATTGGTTCTCGAAACTCCGATACGCGTGATGGCCCACTTCCAATCCTCGACCAATCATCTAAGACATTGGATGAAATTATAGCTTCATTCGATTATGCTAGTTCGGAACGTTCGGAGCGCTCCGACTTTCGGACCTCTCTTCTCAATTCAATGAGTAAGAGAGAGAGGTCCGAACGTTCCGAACTACTACAATCGAATAAAGCGTATACTTCATGAACATCAAAATGCTACGAGAGAAAAGGGAAGAAGATCCGTGCAAGGCTTAGAGCATCAAGCAAAACGAATGAAGTTGCTCAGTAGTGGTAAATTTCCTCCCCTGCAAATTGGCGATAATGTTACAATACCTGTCCCTGATGTTGATCGAAGTGAGGAAGATCTGCGGAACATCATAGGCGGGGTTCTGGAGCTGACATCCAACATTTATTATCGCATTGGAACTCAGAGTGGGATTATTTCTCACATATACAGTTGCAATCAAATCATGCCTACAAATACTTCGTTTGTCAGCGCCAGTGAAGTTCCTAATACTACGATGTCTTTGCGTTCCATCAATAATCAGGTTTCATTATGAGGCGGACAAGGCTTCACAAAATGTAATTGCTCAACAAAATACACAACAGAAAGATGCGCGTGTCGGAAACAGAATATCCTTTGCAACTCGCGATGCCACCACTCAAATACTTGTTGTAATAAATAGATGAATTTTTCTCTGTATCGTGATGACATGTGACTTTATCTGACAATCATAACATTATGTGATACTCTAATATGAGATTTACATGTATGAACACTATTTCCTTTCTTTATTGCATTAACCTTGAGAAAATATCATTTGAATCCCGCTTTTCATGAAACTTTGTCATGAAAAAAGTTTTTTCGAAATCCTGTGCGTAAAGTTAGTGCGTAAGGAACATTTTTCCGTGCGTAAAGGAATTTTTGCGCACGGAATGCGTGAAGACCTGTGCGTAAAGTCACCAACAGTGCGTAAGGTAGGTCTTTACGCACTGGAACGTATCTTTACGCACTGCCGTATTTTCTTTATAGCCTGATATTCTACAACATCTCTTGAAGTTTCTGCGTTGTTTAGCAAAATGATCTCTGTCTTGATTCTGTAGAATCGGAGTGCTCCAATCGTTGATTCGAAGCTGCCCAAAGCAGGTGTAATGACTTCTTTCACTCGATAGAATGAAAACTTATGAGCTCTCTAAATTGTTATACTCAGTCTTGCTCTCTCGATAAGTCCATATGATTGAAATATCCTGGTCGGCCCATCGAATTGAACATGGAAATAGTTCACTTCGGTGGATCATGAATTTAATTGAGTTCAATACAATATATAGACCTTTCCGGAGTGCTTCCACCGTGGTTTCGGTGGTTTGAAATCTACCTTGGACCGTACGTCCAAAGGAAATGTAAATTCACTTTTCGGATACTTCGCCTCAAAAAAGAGTGTCGGCGATGTATTCATATTCTTTTATAAGAAAGAATCCATAGGTTTCGAAATCGCTTTCTATCCCGTGTATTCTGAGCATTATTATTATCGTTAGAATTGTCCAAGTTCTTTCTATTGAAACATAGAAATGGCATATTATTTCATCAACCCGTTGATTTATTCTTGCTCGTCCTTGACGATATTTATAAAACTCTATAATAATTTTCTTCGAAATTCAGAATTGATATTATCTTATGAACTTACATATTCCGGATCCTGTCCACTATTTGTACTTTTGAGGATTGAGATCGATATTTTCAAACTATGCGGTAATATATGATATATCAAACAAAAGATCTTTTTCTGATACATTTTCAGAATTCTTTTTCAGTCGGGGGGCGGAGCCCCCTGCACCCCCACCAGGGGCTGCCGCCCCTGGACCCCGCTCTGCGCCCTTTTCCTCCACCTGACCCGATCACGATTTGGTTACTGGCGTATGAGGTGACCGACAGAATACTAACTTTCCGCACAAAATTTCGAAAAATATCGTACGCAACTCTGTCGAAAGGTTTCCGCACTCGGAAAATCTTTACACACGAGATGTGAATCTTTACGCACTGTTGAGATACTTTACGCACTCGCCGCTACGCGGCTCGTGCGTAAAGAATCTCACCAGTGCGTAAAGACTCACACTCGTGTGTAAAGATTTTCACTCGTGCGTAAATCCAACTTTTCGACATCGTTGCGTAATATACTATTTTTTTTTATTGGACATCAAAAAGGTGTTGCGGGCTCTGTACAATCATCTTGTACAAAGCTCACACTCTGTACAGAATCCTCTGTACACAGCTAACTCAGTGAGGAATCAACCGTCCACGACCCGCCATCTCTGGCTCTGTATAACGCGGCTGTACAGTGTCAGGCTCTGTACAGCTTCTTTGTACAGAGCCTGATACTGTACGATTTCGGGCTTAGTACGTGACATATATAGATATACTGGTAATGCCAAGGTTTTTGTTTGTAGCTCCGGACAAGTAGCCCATTTGACGGAGTTACTCTAGATTCTTCATATTCTAGATGGTAGCAAACTGTGAAAAAATTCTGAGGACGATTGGCGACCCGGACCCCGTGGTCCCCCCTTGTAAGAGGTAAATATTCGGCCGAGTCGATCCGAATCCATACACGCTCGTACGATGATCTCAAAGTCGAAATGTCACGTTCCATGGCACGGTAAAAAAGTCACATTCCATTTGCGATGACTGCGATTCTACAGCATACTCCGGTGGGTTGCATTGTGCTCTAGAACTACTTTGAAAATGTATTCTTCATTCTAGAAACGCCCCAACACTCCGAGAGCTCCCGAAGGAGATACGCAGCACTGATCGAACACCAGAAATTTGCAGAAGCGACTGTATATATATATATATATATATATATATATATATATATATGACAGTTTCCGCGAAACTTTTAACTATTGAGCTTTTGAAATGAAGAAAATATTCCCATCGTACACAATTGGAATAAAATTCATATGATTCTTAGATTTTAAAATCACGTGAAAAAAGTGGTGCCACACATTTTCAAGCCAAGGTATTTGGTTCCGAACCAAAAGTGCGGAATTTGACACTTGGAACCTTTTTGGACCAACTTCATTCGAATTCGAGGTGTCCAACGACCCGTGGCGCCCCTCTAGCGGTTCTGAGCCCAACTAAAGACATGCCTATTCAACAGATTTCGAGGCGAGACCGCGCGAGCGCGAGACACCCGAGTGTTGTTGTTGTTATTTGTTAGTCCGGTCGACCTGAGTTCCGGGTATTATTGCACAAGTCAACCCATCGCCTGTGTACTCCCCATAGAATTCGCAAAGATCAAAACCTACTTTTCATGCATGTGATATGCTTGGCATTCATCACCTCCTCTCCCGCTTCGTATCTTTGCATGCCGCATCATTGACAAATGTAATGAAGTCAGTGAAATTATTCAGATACGACATATTGGTGGAAATTTGAGAGTACAGAGGGGATAATCTGCCTTGTGCAGTGCATACCAGGGACTCAGATCGTCCTGAGTCGATCGGATTAACAAATAACAATGACACTCGCGCTCGCGGTCTCGGCTCAAAATCAGCTGAATAGGCATGTCTTTAGTTGGGCTCAGGATTCACTAGATAGGCGCCACGGGTCGTTGGACCCCTCGAATTGATTTGACTCTGGCCATTGTTTAGATGGCTGTTGGAGATTATATTTTGCCTGAATTGACTCTAGGAGAAAGTTCATCGTCGAATTCTCCGAATTCTCCAGAATTCGATGAAAATACCCAAAATCGAATCGCGACCCATGTGTCTAATTTTAATTTCTGGAGTATACTGTAGTGGTATTTCGTACATAATCCAGCCGTGCACTGTGTTAATATCAAGAAATTCGCGATACCATCACATTTAGAGGCTTAACTCTGCTCACTATTGAGATTAAAGTATTTTTTCTCAGCTTCTCACTGAAATACCGATCAACAACTGCAAGTCAAAACAATACGATTACAATCTCTATCATGATGTAGAGACAAGAGCGACACATTCCAAAACTGTGCCCCACGCTGCGTCTGCTGAGCGTGCCCTTGAAACGTAACGATTTTCCAAGCCGGTGGCGCGACATTTTCATAAACTTTCGAGACGTGCAAAATTTTTCTGGATCATGGCTCATTTAGGAACCAAACAGGATTTGATTCGTCTTGTTTTGAACTTCGGTATCCCCCTTCTACATTCTCCGTTCTGGACAAGGTATTTCATTATTTCAGCAAACTATAGCTAGAGTCGATTTTTTCAGGTTAGGTAATCACTAACCTGAGTACGCGCATGCGTGTATGATGAAGGATGAACTGATATCAGCGATCGAAAGACAATGTTTGTCTCTGTCTACACTGTCTGCTGCATCCGAAGATGAGAGTGACACGCGACATAATAGTGGTGACATATATTTTAATACGAGGAACCCAATTACTTATCAGCTGCATTATTCGCTGACATCACACACATCTCTGCAATAGTTCCTCATCTACGTCGTACAATTTTTTCTCACGTGATTTACATCGGTCTACCAAATTCTATTTGCTACACCCGACAGAATCCTCTCGCAAATTACAACATTTTTTGGAAAGTGAATAAAAGCGTTTTTCAAAAATTCTTTTTTCATAAGCTTAACCAGCAATTCTGCATGTGACAGTGTATTAAACGCCTTCGAAAAGTCGAAAGGAATTAATATGGTTAGCATTTGC
The DNA here is from genome assembly GCA_029851415.1 of Eretmocerus hayati. Classification (NCBI taxonomy): domain Eukaryota; kingdom Metazoa; phylum Arthropoda; class Insecta; order Hymenoptera; family Aphelinidae; genus Eretmocerus; species Eretmocerus hayati. The sequence continues at coordinate 163,098,934 of CM056742.1, forward strand.
TTGTCGATAGCGTGGCAAGTATCCGCTAAAACTCCAAGAAGAGCCGACTGAGTGGAATGGTGGGATCTGAAGCCAGATTGAATTTCGTGGATCAAGTTGGAAGCTGAAAGATGATCGGAAAGCGGATCGTGGACTTCTCGTTCTAAGAGTTTCGCAACCTCGGAGAGTTATGCGATGGGTCGCGTATCAGAATGCGTCTTAGGGGCGGATACTTCCGGGGGAGGAATGATTGACGCTTGTTTCCAGGTGGTCGGAAAAGCCTGTTGGAAGAGAGAGAGAGAATGAGAGAGAGAGAAAATCCGTCTGATTCAGTGTACTTCAGTCGGCTATGTTTAGATTAGCTTACATTGCGGTTCCGCAATCTCACAAAGCTGCGTGAATGATCCTCATACTTTTGTCTGAACGAACATACACTAATTGTGAATATTCTCATAGAAAAATGATGTACCCGGGTGCAGAATATTTTCAAATGCCATGTGCTTTGAAAATTATGTATTCATAATGAGCAGTTCATAGCCCCATCGAAATTGTGGTGGTTGGTATTAAGATTTAGGCTGTTCTAAAGAGTTACTAATGCAGAACGAACACATGTCAACTCCATGCAGAAGCATTTGCCTCAGCAAAGATCCTCAGGTCTTAATAAATCACTTGTATTGCATTGTTACTGATGATCTATTGTTTTTTTTTCCTAAATAATCAGTAAGAAGTTGACTATAAGTCACCGCTTGATATTGAAGTATTTGTTCACGATCAGCGAACGATCGAGGAAGACTTTCGTCCAGAGAGGGCTGATTTTATATCAACGACTTCATTGGCAACTTGAAATATGCAAATCAAACAATTCAATACAATTAGGTTAAAAATCAATTAGATTCAAAATTATGGGAACTGGTTCTCGACCCAAGAGCTCGACGTGAAGTGACCTGCCTGTCTTTTGGCGCAGCCACCGGCAAAGATTTTTTACATTGTCATAGCAACCAATACTTCGCAAAGTTAGGCTGACAGCCGCAAGCGGCCCTATTTGCCCCTTGCGCTGTGGCCTAGCCTTTCACAAACCAATTGAGATCAGTTGTGGTAAGGATGATGTGGCCACGCAGTAAAAGTCCACGTGCCATGGCCTGCATGTCGAAGTATGGAAGTTACCATTTTTACATCATTTTAATCCAAAATTTGAACGCGAAAAGCTCGGGTCGAGAATGAGATTAAGTACTAAATATATTTACAATTCTCAGATTAGTCTCAGTCAAATCATATTTTCAACAATAATATTCGTTATAATAATAGACACAATTATTCTCTTGAAAAGTACATATTTCTACAAGAAAATCATGTTTTTGTACTTGAATGAGTTGAAAATACTGTCGTAACGTAACAGTATGCATATGTACGCATACGCTGAAAAATTTGAATGAATGCATTCCCAGAACATTCCGTTCACTAATATCATCGTCTACGAAGGTTGGATTACCTGTGATGTTGGATTACACATGAAAGTTGGATTACCTGTGATCGTTGAGGAATGTTATGTTCTCGTTTTTCATGATGATATCATCTACACTGATATGTATGGGACAGCAAAGAATGATTCGCTTTACATTATAATCGAGAAAGCATTGAGTGTGAAGGATAATTATTGTGATTTTTTTCATCAACTACATTTGATCTCTTCAATTTTGTCAATACAAGTCTCGATTGAACAAACAACGAATGAGGAAGACTGCAAAATTTCCGAGATGTATTACCTCATACAATCCGGTTAAAGTGAAACAAACTTATTCGATCTCCATCCTAGTTTGATCCTGTAAACCTTATCTTGTTCGAAAGATATTTGACATGGTTCCTCATCTATTTTATTCCTTTCTCTAGTTGAAACCATGCTGCATATCTCCCAAAAATGACCGACGCATTAGTGGGGCCACTGAGTGCCAGCTCTTCCGATCATCGAAGTTAAGCAAAATTGGGCGCGTTTAGTACTTGGATGAGTGACCGCCCATCTGGGTCTAATTAACCCCGGTTTGCTGACTTTTGTGATCGGTTGGTTGATGCTTACGACTTTCCAATGTGAACGGGAGGTGTAAAGTGTCGCAGATTGGGTATTTTATCCGAGATATATGTAAGCCCAATATATAACACGATAGTGGCACTGAGCTTTCCCGGGCGAGTTATCTTTCTTCACGAGGAAGTTTCTCTTTGCACCGCGGACTAATCAATCCCGGGCGAATGCGGAGAGTGTCATACTCCTTACAGTCATTACACTGACACAGTCTCACTCACGCGTTACTCGAAGGGAATCCTCACTCTGTCAGTAAAACGCCCTAAGCATCGAAAGCAGGAGTTTTCGGGTTAAATGAAAAAAAGGAGTTTTCGGGTACTCTGACTAAGGTAAAACTAGGGGTACCGGGACACCATGCCAAAGTCGACCGATTCTGGGACATTGTATTCTCTCCTAATTAATAGAAAGGTGTGTGATCTAATATTGTATCAAAAAATTTTTGAGTCTTCTTAAGAGTAATCCCAATCACGAACCAAATTTTGGGCGAGCTGTGGCAATGATTAGATAATGAAAAAAAATCAACTAGAAAATGGTATATTGTGTGGCCAAGAATCGTGTCCTAGTTCACCACCGTATATATTGAATTCTGACCCATTACTAGGACGCGACGCGTCCGGCTTCACCAAGCGGTGGAGAAGTGGAGTAACCCAGTACTGAGACACATCGTTTGTTGTTAGTTGTTGAATTGTTATTGCATAAATGACTAAACTAACAACAAATTATGGTCAAAAACGTGATAATCCATAGTAATTCTCAATATTTGTATGTAACTGTGATGAAATTTCCAATGTACAATCCGGAGCAACGTGTCCTGTCCCAGTACTGCTACATTTGACCGTCCTAGTACTAGGTCAAACCACAAATCGTGTCCCAGTGTTGGGCCAAATCAGGTCTCCAGAAAATTGGCTTTTGTGATAATTTTAGAACACTTTTGGCCATTTTTTTTCTTGATTCATGAAGGTAAATAGTATAGTTATAGGTAAGAGAAAAAAATTTCATGATCGGAACATAGAAAGTTCATCTTTGATAGCCCAAAGTGGAAATCGCCATTTTCGGTGTCCCGGTACCCCTAGTTTTACCTTACGGAGCTGGCAAACGCGGCGGGTGTTCTGCCCAGCTCACGGATGGTCTGACTACAGAGACCGTTCTGTTGGTAGATGACGAAAGTGTCGAAATTCAGAGGTACGGCTCTCCTGTGCAAGAGGGTTCTCTAAAATCATACACGACGAGTTTGATTCACAAACCTCTACACCAGTTCCTCCTACAAGCCACAGTTAATAGCCATATAGGACTCCAAGAGAGCACCTGAGAAGGCTTGAATAAAAGAAATATCTCCCAAAAAATGATTGGTCCTTCAAAATTATGAAAATACTCGACATAGTTTGTTTGATCGCGGCCCTTCCAAGAGTTCAAATTATGTAATACAGCTGAGTTAAATAAGTTACCAGTTTTACTCTGAAAGCCTAAGAATATCCAATAAGTTTTGACGATCAAACTCATACTCGCCAAGTTATACTTTTGGAAAAAGTTAATGGGGGGGGGGGGCGGGGGTTGGTTAATTGATGCTCTGATAACCATCTGCGGGTGTAAGGTCATCCATTTCATTTTATCAAAACGTTTCGAATTTCAACAAAATCATCAAAAAATATTCAGGTGAAACAGAATTATTGAGAAAATAGCTTAATGGGGGCTCATTGAGTACAATGAGCCCCTTTCGCGAGCTCGCAAAATTCTCTTATTGAAAAAATCATGATTGCTGGGCTCTGATTGGCCGAAATTCAGGCGATACGGTCAGGGTGCACCGCGACCATGGAGCTTGAAATCACATCTCACATGAAAACTACGATGATTCGGAGTTCCACACAGGTTTCGACTCATCGCTATTGCCCAATTTTTATTTGACCCTTGGTTATTAACCCAAATCGCCAAAGAATTGGACAAAAGTGTGAAAAACTTGATCGCGGGAAACTCCTAACACATAGTATGGCCACATTTTCATTCCCATTTTTCTACGATTCTCTTGAGTGGACGAATCAATGAATCATATCATCTCAATGAATCGTATCTCTCGGGTTGGAATTCCAGACAAAGACATTTTTACAGTGTCTTTGTTTGCTTTAAAAATGACAAAAATGGAGGTCCCACGTACAACGGGTTGAACTGTCCAACCTCGACATCGCGCTGTCTCACTTGCACTCATTGATAAAGGTGAGAAAAAAATGAGACAGAAAGGCCGTGAAGTGAGCTGTGCTGGTCAATTCAGACTGTTGGGGAGTGTACATGTTGCATCTCTATTTTTTGATATGAATACATTTTACAACAACAATTGGGTGAAAATAACATCGTCCGTTCACAGAGTTTTTGTAAATTTCCTATGGAATCACATAGTCCCAGACGAATTTGATAAAAGTTCAACATACCTTTTATTACAAGGGTGTCATACTGCTCAGAGCTGATCTAAAATTAGCAGACGTAGAATTTCGGCGATTGGTCAGATGGAGTTCACAGGTAACATTTTGGTGTGAGCAATGTGAGGTATGAGGGAGTTTGCGCCCACGAGATATGTGCCACAAATAAATTACAGTCGACGCAAAAAATTTTCGCAACATTCCGTCAGCGTCATTTTCCTACTGTTTCTGACCATTCTGTCACAGCACGTACGCACTTGGCTTTTTAATTGCTCGAGCAAACATCTGCTGGAGGAGTTTAATGCACGTTTTTCGCACCCACGTACTGATTCTATACAAAAGTGTATGGATATGTACCACTCTGATATCCCTGAGATGACGAGAATATTTTTCTGAATACCTATTCATCCTTCTATTTGACCATAGGATTATTGTCATAATAATATGAACTAATTTGATTATCCCCCATACTGATAATGTAGTTCACAAAAACTGTCGAAAATTTTTTTGGAAAACTTTAATCAAATGGTTGTGAAGTTCATTCAACCAGACGTTCAAAATTACGGTAAATCGCTGAAACTTGATAAGGTTCTCTGAAAATTTTCTCATCAGCGATCTGGGAAAACCTAAAACTGCTTGTATAACCCTGACCTTATGACAAATACCAATGCACAAGGTTGGATTCAAAATATCATATTTTTCGAGTGAGGAAATTATGATCGTATTTTCCTGGTTTTACCTATTTTAAAAATTGTTTCACTTCTTCTGAAACTGAATCTCATGTGCAAGACATACCTATTATTTTAGCCCAAAAATAATATGGGATTGCCATAACACGTGTGCGATCAAGTCTCAATCTCGTAATTCGCTAACTTCTATGATTACTGATCAAAAATTTTTGAGAAGAGAAGGGAAAGAGGTATCATCGTGCTCATATACAATTTCACTTCACCTGTAGCGATTTGCAGCTATTTGACGATCTATGAAACATATGAAATGTTTCAGTGAACTTCTTTAAATTTTCTAGATAAAAATGAGCTGCTGAAATGATTCTATAAGAATTCTTTAAAAAAAGCACGCACACACCTGGACCTAGTTTCGAGTATAGTGATAAAAAAACCCTCTTGTTGATTATAACGAGTTTTCCGCGTAGAAATTTCTATTCGATTGAGATTAGGCTTTTCTCATGGTTTGCTAGATAAGACAATATCTCAATCCATCGATATGAAAGAGCTCTGACTGACAAGCGAATCAAAGTTGAGCTCAATAATATTCTATCAATACAAAATCATAGAAGTTCCCTCAACAACCTCGAAACTGCGTCGGGAACCACTGCAGCTGACAATAAGTGGGTGGAAAAATAACAGCTTCCGGTCGAACTCATAATGACTGAGCAATAATCACCGATCCCAATCTTTCTTCCTTCCTATTCATCCTTCTGATTTAGTATCAAAATATATGGCATCATCGCACATCCCTATTCAAATGAATGATATGCCAAAGTCATGAAAAAAGCGCAGGGATCTATTGTTTAGACGATAGACAACGACTATTCAGTATCGTAAGAAATAGATAAAATTGAAGGACTTCATTGGGTTTTCACCCTTTCTCAATGGAGTATACCATTCATGAAGGTATATCAAGAATAGGTAAACGCGAGCAGGTTTGATGTGGGTGGCAGGCAAGCCCTCTGGCTTGTCACGGCACAGAGGGACTATATAAAGCTGCGACATGGTAAACGGGAGCCCACAGTTCGTTGAGAGTTCGCGCACTGTTTGTGCTTCGCTGCGCCCTTATTGTTTCCGCACCCCTTTTACCGCTCGTCAGACGGGTCAAGAAGAATCAACAAATCTACCGTTTGGAATTGGATCAGTTTTGTGAGAGTAGCTGTGGATAATCTGATTTCTTTGGCATCGGTGTATCCTGTGGTCAGTGTTGTTTAAGATTGATTTGAATTTTTGTTGAGCGCCAAAAGAGGGGTTGACCGTGTGTAACTGCAAGGAATTTGTGGTGATGCTGGAAAATTATGACTAACGTATGTGAGCCCTGATGGTTTATAGATTCGAAAATTTGTGATGCGCCCTCGTTCCTATAACTTTGTGCACGTGAACCGAAGTTAATCAAATTTTTCTCAAGTTTTACCTTTACTAGTGGTTTATGTCGATTAGACTTCGACTCCAGTCGAACGTGAATTGACTATTTCCATGCTTGCGATAACAAACAATTTGCTTTTTTGTCGTTCGTTGAGATCTTGCGAAGTTCAGGAGATAAGAATTGTTTCTCTAGTTTTCACTGTTAGGCAGTAAATTTCATCTTCAAAATTTTCAATTTGATTATTTTCTGAAGATTTTTTCATTGAAGTTGGAATTCATCTCGGATGTGAAACGAAATTCCAAGAATCTTAATCTCAGAGCCTGTTCACTTTGAAACGGTATACATCATAGTATAACTAATTGCATACTCAGAGGGGCTTTTTGACGAGGTTCGAATGCGTGGTTCTGTGCAGCGTCGTGGAGAGTCCTCAATAATGAGACCTATTTAAATAGTTGACGTTGATTCATACATATGATGAATCATTTAGAGCATGGTTTCATGCATCTGCAGTCTTATCAAATTCTTTGCAATAAAAATTTAAGAGTGTAAGGTAAGTGTACCCAACATGCCTCCATTTGTCGATCTTAAGAATGGGCACTCGTTGACTTCTGCAAATTTTTTCACATTTGTTACGTTAGAATATGAGAAAATAAGGATTTTTGACCGAGTCCAGATGATTTCTGCGTCTTCCCGAAAATTTATAGTGAGTTTTTCATTTTTGTTTTTCTTCCAATTTTGACGTATCTCAACGGAGATCCAGCGTTTTTGAAACAGGAAGGCCAGGATCGAAGTGTATCCAACATGCCCCCTTTCCCCATGTGGATGGTTATCTCAAAAGAGCGTGCAGTCCGAGTTCTTTACTACTTAGATTATGCTTACCATGTCAAAATAGGTCGAATAGTATTTTGGGCCGGCGCAAAGTTTCATGTGTGATTACACGACGATAAGAACGGATCAAAATAATTTTATGCACTTTAACGCCGATTAACCCTTTGCGGTATAGGGGTCACTATAGTGACTACTTTTTTTGTGGAGCAGCACAAGTTGAGAAATGCCAAAAAAATTTCTTCCTCAAAAGTTGTGGAAAGTACTAATTAATTCGACCATTCTCAGTAGTAATTGGGATGAAGTCAAAATTATTAAAGAAAAATGTGTACCGCAAAAGGGTTTACAGTGTTTTCACAGCTCGGCTCCAGTTGATCGAAATTAGACCAGATGGGGGGGGGGCGGCTAGATGAGTACACTCTTTCGTGGACTTGCAAAAAATTGGTTCTTCTTGGGAATAGTAAGATAGCTCGGTTCTGGTTGGTGGAAATTGGACTCATCTCAATTCATTTTGGAAGTCACGAAATAAACTCCAAAATACAATAAAGTACGTTGAAAGATATTGAAGTGGGCCAACACTAGCTTAAGCGGGGGCATGTTGATTGCACTCATCTTATACTCTATGAAAAGTTTCAACGGTTTCTAACAGAAAGAAAATTGTCACGAAAATCTTATTGATCATCGACGTAACTCCTTAGATCATACTTATTACGATGAGCTACAAGGGAATCCCGCCCATTGTGATATAAATTTGGAGCTAGCAATGCCGGTTTCAATCGTGTGATCGAGAGATAAGGTGAGAAAATTCAGATCACTCTGATTCTTGTTCACTTCACTTTTTTATGATCCATCATAGAAGATGAAATTCTGGCAAATGAGTATTAGACTAGAGAGCGAAATGCTGACTTTTCTAAACGCGATATCTCGTGAGATGAGCCAAAGGTCAGCAATTAAAATTGATTAAAATAAGTTGCGTAGAAGGGTTGGGCTAAAAGTATCCAAAGAGTTTGTTAGAGATGTCTTGCAATCAACTTCTTTCTGCAGTAGATATTTGTCGAACAGAAATCTATCGAGCTCATTGTATCTCGTCAACAATTTGGACTGTCAAAAAATCCATTGCAGGTGTTTTCAAATTGAAAAAAGATTAGGTTTGCAAGATGGTGTTGCTCTAGTATGACATGAATGGTGGGTTCAAATTTGAAGTCTTGGTTTTAAATGTTCGTGGAAAGGGTATTCGTATCAGACATTTATGGTGTTTTTCCGAACACGGCGATGATATTTCCACTGCCTTAGAATCTTGCGATGGAATTGTCCATCAGAGATAGGGTCGTTTCCAAACCAATTTCGCAAAGTGAATTCGACTTTTCATCCACTCGATAATGCGGATTGAATAATCTGATGGTAAATTTGTCAGTAAATTTCACCGACGAAGGCAATGTTTTCCTCGAATGAGGGTGAGCACCGGACCATTTTATTATTTTTCAACATTCTTTAGCCCCTTGTGTTGATAATGGCAACATCTTGAAAATATCCTGAACTGCACTCCAATTATAACATGTACGAAGAAGCCATAAGTTCAAAATTTCTTTTTATAGAGCGTGGAAGGCTGTCCAAGATCACCATTCCGACATGATTCAAGATTTTTTCGATGTATTTCAGATTTTCGTGGAATTTATGACAAATACTATGAAATTAGCTGACTACAGCGAAGAACCGTGAGGATACGCGGGAACTAGATACTCGAGACGCCTCAACTTGTTCACGAAAAATGAAATACATACCTTGAAGAATATAATATTTAACCTCCACTTCATGAAATTTGAACATGCTGTAGTCTATTTTGAAATTTTTGTGATGAATTTTGAATTTAGCCGAGGTAAATTAGGAGATATTGAGACTTGTTGGATTGAGACTTTCGGGGAGCTTCTTCAAAGAATTCTGTTTTCGAAAATGTTTGTTTATATGTCTCTTAAACATGAAATTACTCTGCTCACTGTGATTTACAATTCAACGCACGTTAGCCCATTATCAAGTTGTTGTTATTATCTGCAAAATTCTCTTCACATTCTCTTATCTAAAAATTAATGAAGCGGATCAGTGCAGGATGTTAATCGAGGTGAACATTTCCTTTGTGGTCAAATACATTAAATTTTCCAACAAATTATTAAATTTTTCATTACTTACGTGGGCCAGCAGCTAGAGAGACCACTCCAAATGGAATTCCAACTCAATCAACCTCTAGACCCTGTTCTCCAGTTGTGTAGTATTTAAAACGGTATAGTTTGCCGGAGAGAACTCACGGGTCTAGGCTTTGTTCCAATAGTTTTTGTAGAAGAGCTGAAAAATTTCTCAGTTCCTCAACATCTTGCAACGAGTACAGTATAATAGCTACTAACTACGATTTGTAGATAATAGTTGTCGAAAGGAAGATATTTTTTTATAGATCAAATTTATCTAAATAGGGGTAAGCAAAGGTGTGCCCCTCGTTAACAGTACTCTCAATGAGATTTAAAATCAGGAAAATTTTATTCATCATGGCTCGTGTGAGGCTCACACACACGGTCTCATATAACCAAAAACGTGTACCCGAGATGAGTTGTAGATACTCTGATGGGCTACTTAAAAATATTGTTGATGATAATTTTGATCGATGGAGAAATCGAACAGTATCTCTTACATCCTCAAGTTCATCTCTCGAAATTCATCTCAAAAAATGATTCGACTTGGATTTAATTTTCCAATTCCTCTGAACTTGGAAAATACGGATGTACTTGATAAAAATTGAAAACTTATTTCGAATGTCTTTGATGATGAGTTGAGCTTAAAGATGTTAGATTTGGATTTGTGTAAATCTAAATGGTGGAACTATCAAATTCTGCGACACACCTTTTATGACATGGTTGGCTGTGATCGTTAAGTTTTGTTTTATACTCAAATTTCTCACAGAAAGTTTGAAGAAGGACTCGTTGTGTGATTTTCAGAACTCACCATGCCTTCCACCGTCAAGATCTCACATAGCAGATTGGAAAACTTCAAAATCGAAAGAATGATCAAGTGGCTATGGATAACGTCCACTTTTGTGGTCATGGTTTCAACACAGGATAACTTTTATGCCAATGGTCGTTTTGGGAAAAGAAAAGAAAAGGAATTGAGTGAGTATTGCCACTTCTTTTCTTAATCAAGGCGAAAAGAACCCCTAATTTTGAAGTCTGGTCCAGAAAATCATGGGCGACTGAAAATTTATATCCATACGTTTTTTTTTCGAACCAGAGAATTGGTGTTGTCAGTTTTTCAGAAGAAAAATTTCAAAAATCCAGGAAAAATATCATCAAACAATTTTTAGTTATATATACGTCCAATTTTTTGAGAAAAAGAATTCGACACTACTTTTCCGCACTGATTTCCCACTTTCTCGCATAATTTGTCGGAACATAGATTTCGTATCGAGTTTATAAGGTTGCATCTCGGAAGCGGGGAATCTCATGAACGAGTGAGGAATACGATTTTTTACAATTTTTTAAGCACACAAACATCGGAAAATTGCAAGAAACACTTCGATACATGGGTGTAAAACTTATTTTTCGCATCCTCGTGTTGATTCCGACCTTTGAGTACGGCTGAGGTGAGACTACAACCTTCGTGTGGGAGTCTAGGAAGATTTCCTTTTCCTGGGCTACAAAGAAAAAATAGTTCGAAATCGTCAAGATACCACTTTTTTAAATGATCTATTGTACGATAAGTTGTCAAACTGATCGTTTAATCAGTCAGAGAGCCCTCTGTATCTTGAACGATTTGGTGGCACTAAATATAGCCGATCGATATATCGAACCGACGAAATCGATATATCTCTTTACTAAAATGTTGGAATCATTGATGATGCTTATGCTGTAGAAAAACAAATTCAAAAAATTGTGGATACCTTACTCTTCATTTTATGCGAGTCTTGTATGTGTCATCCATAATTCATCTCCGATCATGTGCGCCGATGATATTGGGATTCTACGCTTCATATCATTACTTTAGATATCGGATATATTGGTCGATCTAAATCGAAATCAATCTGAGTCTATGATTTTTTCGACAAATGAGTAACTGGTGAGAATCTTTGTCTTCTGCATTTTTTGAAACATGGCGAATATCTTTGATGTCTATTCCTACTTGCTATACCGATCTTATTAAAATACTGGTTACTTTGTCGTTATTATGCACTATCATCCGAAGAAACCTCTAATGTCTTGATTATCATAGTATCAATGAGCTACCAGGTATGCGTAATGAAATTTCTAACACTCGAAGCAGCTCTGTAGATAATATCGTGTGATATTATCGTTTGGAGTATATTTTCATCGATTAGTTGCTTTATGCATGTATCATGCTAATACATTCCAATTAAGTCCATCAAAGAAGACGTCAAAGACAGTTAAAAAGAGCGTAGGTAGTTCCTTCTATTCTCAGAATAAAAACTCCCCAGAGTTTAACTGTTCATCCTGTAGCTTTTTAATTTCTCGCTAGAATAAGATGATTAAATGTTGCGAGAAATTGCGTAACCTCATTTTTTCGAAGTGTGGGCTTTATCATTGTGTTGCAAAAGACCAAATGAATCTCCACTACAGGCGAATCCCGCTATTCGCGGGGGATACGTTCCAAAAAAGTTCCACGAATACCGAATCCACCATTACTGAAGCGTTGTGTATATGGAATAAGGGGCGGGGGGGGATAGGCTCTATTTAGGGTTTATCATCGAGTACATTGCTTTTAGAAAAGTGTGAAACGGGAAGAATAGAATCCTAACAGAATTACAAAAATAGGAAAAGCTGTCGTTCGAATCTGTTCATAAACTGTGTACAGGGAATTTAGAAACCGTGATACTGATAGTTCCTAAATAAATTCTCTCGATTCCATGATTTAAATAAGATCATGCTGAAATGTTAGACTTGTGGACCGTCGACTCATTTATACTGAATCTCTTGCAATTGTCTCACCTTCCTCAGTGCATCGAAGATCTACATTTTCTGTTTCAAGTCCACTATTTTTTATCCATTTCCATGCGGATTTTCTAAGTTCGAGTTAGTTTAGGAAAAATACAACTATTTCTCCATCGGAATGTGTATCAAGAATGATGTCTTGATGTTTATGCTCGTAATATTAATTTGAAGGAATACTGACGTCTATCCTGGCGAGGATCGGCTTGTGTGTAATGGTCAGAATTGCGATCGAACCAAAAAATGTTCCAACTAAGCTATATCCAATCCACGAATACGGTCGTATCCGGTGGCTGAAAACTACGAGTAGTAAGAAACGGTGTTTTTTCATGGTACGCAAATAATGAGGTTCGCCTGGTTCTCATTTAACTTTTACAACTATTTTCACACTTCACCATGTAAAATGGAGCCTGCCTTGAACTTTTGCAAATCGGTGATTATCGATATATTGGTTTCACATAACAACACTTCATGACGATTCAAAGCGGTGATCTTTCAAAAAAATCCTGTGTTGAACGTTGTCCAGAAGATGCACAAGTATTGAAGTTTTGATTGTTGGCCAAACATATGAATCGCACTAACCGTTTCTTTTATCGATCTTGGGCAATTTTAGTGCACTCATAATGAGAATACTTAGAGAAGCTTAACAACAAAGTCCATTCTGGAGCTGAGGTTTAGAGTCCAAGGCTAAAATTTATCACACAATAGTGCTGATGAAGTCGTTTTCGATTCGAATTGCGCATCTGCGATTTGCACTATTATTGACACCGAGATCTCTAACTGTTTGAGCATAACGAAGCATGATATATGCGTAAATTCGTACATGCAACCTACTATCAGTATTCGTTGACTGTATTTGGCACTTTCTCTGAATTCAAAATAGTGAGCAGAATGCAAAATCATAAGCAGTGTGAACCTTTGTATCTGGACGGTCGAATAATCAGGCTGTTCAAGTTCTTATTCAGATTTTGTCGATCATATTGCTTAGCATCTTGACGAGTAATATTTCCTGTGACTTCTCTAGGGCGTACAGAGCACATTTAGAGACATTCTGGTCGATGGCAATATCCCATGGGTCTAACCTCTTGTTTATAGAGCCCTGTTTAACACGTTCGCTGCGACGGGTCCCGCCGGTGGAACCCGCGATTTTTCATCTTTCAATCTGTGCCAACCCTGACTTGCTCGAAAAATTCTCTTAAAAAATGTACCGTGGTGGTTCACTTTATTGAGGGACCGAACAATGATCCAGAACAGAGTTTAGCTCCATATGAGCGTTTCTACCAAATTGTGATGGTCCAATTCAGGACCGGAATAAAATTACGAAAAAATAGCATCGCAGCGAACGTGTTAACTAAGGTAAGTGTACCCAATTTGCCTCAGATGTGTCGAGTTCAAGTATTGATTCAAAACGATGATGTACGATCTCCGTCCTACATGGACCGCCCATTCTTATTCACGGGTAATGAAAGTTTTGACACATTTACCATCAGGTACTCATAGGTTGAATTTGACGCATTCGAGCTTCATAAAGTCAACGGGATCGTTTCCAGGAGGTCAATTACGCAGGAATTCATAGTGCGATACGAGTCCAGGCCTGTTAGAATGCTATTCTCAGCAACACACGATTCCAATGGATTTTGATGTTCCCCGGAAAAGTGACGTTTTCTCTTAATGAACGAAATTTAGCGATTCACAAAGAGCCTTTGATTCTTTAGGTCCGAACCAACCTCGTTTTTGGTTTCTGTGAAACAAAATACATGAAAATAGAATTTGCATAATGATTTAGACCACATGAATGCGAGCATGAATGTACTGCACCTTGTTCCTTTACTTTCGAAAAAAAGTCAAAATATCTATTTTTCCTGTTTGAATCTCGTGCTCTTCATGATCTGTATGTTTCTTTGATTTGTAATAAGAAACGGCCGGTTTCAGACATCCCAATATGTCCTTCTTGAGCTTAATTATTATTATCTAACTTTTGACTTCATTTTCTAAAATTTTCAGGGCTCTTGCTCGAATGTAAGATGCTAATATTCAGCAGCCAGCCAAACAATTTCTGTATCTATATGTAGAAATACACATTTTCTGTTCCCGATCGTAACGATTTGAAGAAATTCTGATTTTCCGGCCCACCCTATTGGCGAAGTAAATTTGGGCATCTCACCTAGAATTCGAGTTTTATCTTCTATCATTCCAACTTTTTGATCCAAATTCGAATATCTAGTTGATGGAATTGAGTCAAAAGATTCCACGACTTTAGTTGTATCTCATCTAATTTCATTTCAATTTTCTACGCAGGATAGAACTGATTGCGACATTTTACCCCCCCCCCCCCCCTCTACATTGACGTTGACCGCGAGTTGACCGGATTTTCACGAGATACCTTGTAATCTACAAACTATTTCTGTAAACGTGATCCTAATCACAGGCCAAATACTAGGCTATTCCGCATCCTAATTCGAGAGCTGTCCGTAATTAATATCAGTACAAGCTCAGGTTTATGTCAGCGAGTCAAATTCATGAAGTGTGGGATGTCCCAGTAGACCCACGAGAAATCCAAGTTAGTAATGACCCAAAACTGTGCATCCATTTACTGACTATGTTTAATTTGTAAAACCTGATCTGCAGTCGAGAATATTCAAGCTTCCGGTGTCCACTTCGGCCATTATGTAAGATATATTTATATTAGTAAAATGAAATCAACGTAATATGTATACATGATTTCAAATTATAGAGATATATTTGATCGGCCTTTTCGAATTAAAGTCAGCTGATATTGCTGAACTTTTTGGCATCAATCGAGAATGGATTTTACTCCACTCTCGATCAATGCACCTTTAGAGCCTCGTGTGGTTGCGAGGATTCATCTAAAGGATTTTGATGGAATGGAATGAAAAGTAAAGATGAGAAATTTTTTTGAAAAATTTCGATTCTATGCTGATATTATGCGTGTTTCGCCCTTCTCTCAATGCTTGGGCTTTTCAAAGTGGTGGAAGAGCAATGAAAGTTGAGTTCACCACTGACACGTGGCTCAAGTGGCCGAGTGTTTGATGGTTAGAACGTCCTTATATAAGAAAGTTTGGGTTTTATTTTTTTTCCCATACGCAACTAGGTATTTGGCCTTGACCTATCGTTTGACTAATTTTTTGTATATTTAGGGACCTGTGAGGATTTTATCAGATTTTCCTGATGTATCCGGACGGAATAATCACCGATGACTGGAAATCGCTAGAAAGAAGTTTGTCCATTATATTATACATTGTGAGTGAATGGGTTAAATTGTGGGTCCAGTGAAGACGTAAATACGAGCGTAAATTTACCCTACGAAGACTTCACCTCGATGAAAGAAAAAAGTCGGAGATGGATTCACGTCTTTTCTAAGGGAGAAATAAGCTTACCTAGGAAGGGTAGTGAAGCACCCCCTTCCCCTTAAAGCTCACCACTTGTCCATGTATTGAGAATTTGACCTCTGCAGCATGCATTAATGAATTAATGAAAATGTTCGGTAGTTGATACTTTCGAGTTGATACTTTCAGTCAAATGCTATCACGTAAAAATTTTCTGTTTCAGTGTTGACGCTGCCATTGGTGCTGAATCGTTTCAGTCGAAGTGATATCAGTAAAAATCCAAAACTGATGTCTCAGTTGATTGAGCTCGTACCCAGAATGGAGAGATTTTTCACCGGTAGTCGCTATGGAAAAAGATCTCTTGGGCCGTTATCAACGACGACTGCAATGAGTGCTCGACGCTTAGCAGATTTCAACTCAGGACTTGAATCAGCGATAGATTATGTGAGTCGGATAAGACCATCAACTGACTTTGAAGCTCGAGGAAGAGATTATAACGATATAACCGATGATCCTGGGTCAGGAGATAAGAAACTTGGTCACGACTCGCGACATCGATCTGTTTATAAGAGCCGCGGGACGATTTAAATTAAATCTTCTTTGTAGTCACTGGGTAATCTTGAGCGTGAGAAAAAAAGTCTCACTTTATGAAACAACATCCTGATCTAATATTTGAACAACGAAAATCCCTGAGCCAGATTAGTTCTGTTTAGTATCTTTATCTATGATGGTGTAGCAAATAGAGTGAAGTTATCGTGGCTCAAATTCTTGATCAAAGTCGAACGAGAAAGGGACACATGTTTGGTTTTGAAATAGACTCGGTGCTCTACTAGAATGGTAGCTCTTTGTTCTCTTCTCGGCGCATACACCTAAAAGCTGAACCACCTTCAGTGCATGCACAACATCTTGGAGTTTTAAATTTTTAGAATGTTATGTATAGAGAACTCGGCATCGGTATGATTGTGATATGTATAAATGCTTATGTTCAATGTAAACATATTGAATAATAAATACATGTTGATGAGTTATCAATATGTGCCTCGGCCCACTCCTAAAATTCTATGACGTTTTTTGTGTTTTACAAAGTCTTGAACCCGTTTATTTTGATTCAACTCGAGATCACACAAAATATGTATGCTGCAAATCTACGCTCGACCATCAGATAAGTTGCTAAGGTAAGTGTCGTGGTACTAGAAATTAGAGTGGTACCAAGTGAATGCACGAAATATTTGCGAATCAATGAAACATGGAAGGCCAAAAAAAGAAACAGGATACTGGGAATTGCTAGCGAACTAAAATGCTAAAATTCAAAAGATATGATTCATCCATTAAGAGGATAGCATTAAAAGAGTTAGTACTAAAACTTATTGTTAGGTCAATCAAAAGTCATGGCGTTTTTCACTAATTTCAAATTTGAATATCACAAGGATACGCGTTCTTTCTCATTTTGTATTTCCAAGAAAAAAATGCGGTGAATTGTTTACAAACAACATGATTTATTCAATGAAGATTCAGCTTCTCAGGTTGTTAGAAAAAGGTGGAATCTGATAGTTTCGGGGTTTCCGCCCATTCGCCCGAAAATACTAACTCGGATCGATTTGACCGAAAAGCGATTCACCCGAATAGCCATTTACCCGATTCCAATCGCCCAAATAACTTGGCCCGAATCAATCAACCCTAAAATACAAATGCCCGAATGCCTTAAGTCTTAATCTATTCGCCCGAAAATACTTTCACCCGAAAAATATATTCTTCAAGAAAATCTCAGAGAATACACGTTCTGTGGGTATTTGCTCGAAAAAAATGGGTTCTGTCAATCGTACCATATATTCATCGATCCTTGACTACAAGAGATAGTCGGTTCACGTGCATTTTATTTTTGTTTACTCGCCAGAACAGTCCAAATTTGGGATTATATAACTACATTTGTTTTGGCGAGCGTTTTTCGAAATTCTTAGTGAAAAAATGGATCTCAATTTAGGTCATCCACGAATTGAAGGGAAAAAATTGTTCATTGGAGGCTGCATTTACGTCAGATCGAGGAGTGCGAGTGGGAAAACATATTGGGATTGTGAAAGAGTTCGCAGAGGGGAATACAAAGTGCGTGCAATCACGAGACAAGGAGCAGCTGGGTTGGTTGTCCTGGAGGGCCCTGAACAGTCTGCACACATTCATCCTCCAGATCAGGAAGCATCGAATCAGAGATAGTGAGAATAAATTTGAAACGCACGACGGAAGAGCACCCTGAGTTACCTCCTAGCTCAAGTACGTTTTGTTGTCTAATTATTCTATAAAGATATCTCGTCGTACATCACTATATTACGCGAATGGTATGCAACAGTCTTGAAAGCAATTCAAGTTTCGGCTACAACATATAGAATACACCACTGCAGGCCTGAGAAAAACGTCTCAGGCTTCGAACTGGCTATCATCGCTGCATGTAAAGAGGTGTACCCGAACATTCCTGTAGCCACTTGTTTCTTCCATCTCGGACAATCACTTTATCGAAAGATTCAAAGTGAAGGCCTACAGATAGCTTTCAATGATCCTACCGACTACACGATTCGGAAAATACTCACATGACTTTAAGTCTTGCATTTGTTCCAATAGACGATGTTGTCAACGCTTTCAACGAATTGCTAGATGAAGTTTCCGACTCATGGGTGTTATGGATTATTTTGATCATACGTACATCCGAGGTCACCCTGCTCGTGGCAGACGTCGCGCTGTACCACTGTTAACCGGTCGCTTTATGGAATCAGCATGAGGCTACTCTACAAGGACCTCATCGGACCAACGATTTCAGCGAAGGCTGGCACAATGGTTTTCGGTTGCTGGTCAACAAAAATCACCCCGATTTGTTCCCGCTTCTCAATGAAATCCTCAAAGAACAAAAAGATACAGAAACCTGCTTTATTGAGCTGAGTCTCGGTCGGCCCGTGGAAGCTGCTGCGCGTAAACGTTGGATCGTGCTCCAACGACGATATTGCACGATTACTGAAGAATACGCTAGATACAAAGGTGAAGAAGCAATCATCGAATTACTAGCAAATTTGGCTCACAACATTGTCCTGTCTCGAACGCTCATTATCTTTCGAAATGTAATGCGTATCTTCCATCATAACCTCTGTATATGAAGACAGAGTGTCCATCCAAAATCTCTTAGATGCTTGCGTAATTCATTGTTCAGCCGTGATCTTCCATTAGTGGTTATCGGGCAGCCTGTATTACTTTTTTTATTTCTTCAGGCGTCATAGCGTTCGGGCGAATGGATTCGGGCAAACGGATTCGGGCGAATTTTTTTCAGGCAATTTGATTTCCGGCGATTGTCTTTTCGGGCGTGTATTTTCGGGGATCTGTCCGGTAATCACAAAAGAGTGCGTCCGTCGTCTCTCCGTGCATATGATGCACTCCGTTTCTCGGTCGTGTTCTGTGTCGGTATCATCATTTGACGAGTCCGTCTCGCCTCCCGCATCTTCCGCGTCGTCATCATCATCCTGGAGTTCCCAAGATACAGGCTGAGAAGACTGTTGATACACTTCTCATGGCGATCTCGTTTCGTCGGGCAACCTTGATCATGATTTAGGTCTCCCCTCTTTTCTTCCGCCAGTCATTTGTCATTCCCTGATTTGAGACTCACTTTGCGTGACATTAATCGGCTGTAAATGAAAATATTTTGCATTTCTTTGTTCATAAGAAATTCGTATCACCGCGTGGATATTTTTCATCACCGCGAGGACTTCCTTCGGAGAGTGATTTTATTTCTGATTATCTATTCGGGGCTACAAATCATATCTCTATCTCTGTGGCTGAATGATTTCGTCAGACCCCAGAGCCGAATGAACTGGCTACGGTCGGATCGAGTTCCGATATTACACATGTGCGTCAACCTGCTACTGAAACTCTCTCCACAGCTCGGGCGAAAATACATGCAGTCCAAGGAATCTTTGAGAAGCATCCCATTGTCTAGAAAAGACATTCTATTCATCCTCATTTGGTTTGTGAGTACTTTTCCAACTATTTTTGGTCAGGAGATGATGTCTATACTTTTCGTTATTTGTTTTGTTTTAGTTCCGTGAGTGCCATCCGCCATCGGATGTACCTGAAGCTCAGCGACTCCTGGGCAAACATTTCCAGCCCAATGCAGAGGGGTTTGTCTGGATGTCACTCATCAAGGTACAAGCTCCACCTGCTAAAGGCCAATCGGCAGAGCGCCGCCCACGACATAATCTACATCATTAAACTTGAGGCTACAGATCCTAAAGGGAGAGATCCCCATGGAGTCTTCTGGGACGGATACAACAATTACCCCGAAGTTCCCGAAAGTCATGCGGGAATAAAAGAATTCATGAGTCAACAGATCGCTTACATTGCTAGAACTATGTACCCTACGTCAGAGATGCTGACCCAGGTAAATTTGTTCCCCCTGGTGGAACGATTACTTTCGCTCCTACTGTTCTCGATGAGTTCCCACTTCTAAGGATCCCAAGCGCAATCGAGAAATGGTTGATCGACCTGGCGTTACACGCCCAACCTTTAATATCGGGGCCGCTGGATCTTTTACACCGTTGCAACCCGAAGATGAATAATGTGATAGTGTCAATTGGTTGGCCTTCGGTCGGTCAAAAAAAAATGTTTGGGAGTGGACCCCAGGGATGGATGTAAATTATCCAACAAGGTCAGCGATATTATTGATAGACTCTTGGCACTAAAGCCGTCCCTTATTCGCTACGGTTACGGATGTGCTATATAAAAGAGAGTAGACTGCAGCGTCACCACTAGCGGAAAATAACATCACGCTGTGGTGGGCTTAGCGAGTTGCGCGGCCGCTGCGGGGAGAGAGCGGGGAGGTCGAGATGACACGGACATCTGAACATTGAATGTCTGTGTTAGGCCCACCACGGCGTAATATGCGAGCTAGCCACTAGATGTCTCGCGCAAGCAATTTGACCATAGCGAATAATGCAGCATCTCAAACCTAACTGCATAACACCTTCAAACCACAAGATAATTGATCTCGATCACGTAGATATGGATTTTGGGAATATTCCTCATGAACTGGTATCACAAAATCCTGGAGACTTGATGTCGGTTCGCGACTGGTGTATACACTGGGTACTTAATGCTGGGCCAAACCAGTGCACGGCCATCAACGTTGGAGGTCACAACTGGAATCGGGGGATGACAAGATTCTTCGATTAAAAATGTGGCCATGATGGATGCAAGGATGTAGCCCGCAACAGGCTAGCCAGCGTGAAGCCCGTACCAATGAAAGTGAACTCTGCTGATTGTGATGCTCACAAGTGCCGAGGCGTTATTGAAAGGGTTCAAAAAGGATCATGCATTGGCTCATGAAGGTGTCTTGCACCATGTATGCGGCCTTTGTCGTAAGATGTATCAGACTGCTTTCAGGTTTGAGTCGGCATCTGGAGACTTGTGACCGCTATGAAAAAGATAGCCAAGGCCCAAAATGCAAACGACGTTTTGCGCCTGAACTACTGATTCTCCACAGAAAAACCTGCGTCTTTCCATGTCCCTGTGGGAAGGCTGACTTCCGGAATTCGCAGGCTCGCGCAAATCATACTTGGTTTTGTCTCGGAATGATTTCCACACAGCCCTTTTCAATACCTGGAACTCACTCTGCTTCAACTTCTTTTGAATTTCAAAAGGTTTCTCCTCTCAAAAAAAAATCCGTGGAAGCGTGTGTAAAACTTCCTCAAAACGTCCAAAGCTATCGAATTTATTCCTGCTGGCGAGGCAGCACCTTCTTGTTCTACTGCCGAGAACGCGAGACGTAGACCCGCTCCACCAAGCTTGCGCCCTGCACTGATTCCAAAACCAACCCAGCCATTACCTCATCAGCGTATCGGCACAAACCCTGTTGGCTCAAAAGCTATTGTTCCGTCTCGGCCTAAAAACCCCGTATTCCTTGTGCCAGACCACAAGCCACACATTTCAAGAGTGAAGAAGGATGTTTCACGCAACATTCCGAGTACGAAACTCGGCAATAATACCCATTCGGAGAACGAATTATGTAGCTCGGTGCCAATATTGATCCATAAGCCTTGGATTATTTCTTTGGAGCACCTCAATGGCAAGCTCATGTTATGGCGCGTCGATGCCACCAAGTTTGTTCTCGTGCGGCCAAGAAGCGCTGTTTTGTTAAAGTCTGCTAGTTCAGCCCATCGATGACACTTCCATGCTGAACAGTCTAATGTCGCTACGATCTGTGCATCAAGGTCAAACAGCCGCGTTCCACACAATAGTCAACTAGCCAATCGATTGCCTCCTCCAATGCCCCAAAATCTAAGTGAGAAATGTTCAATTCCCATTGAATTTTATCATTCGAGTGTTCTCCTCAAAAGTTTCCAGAACTCAGATACCTCCTTTAGGCCTTGGAAAGCGGAGGTGGCTTCATCTTATTTCGCTTGCGAATCGTCTTCCGCTCCGACGCTAAGTGACGAGCTTGCTCTGGACGTGACACCAGCGGAATTATTCGCTATGGACTTCTCGGAAGATGCTCAGTTGCAAACCCTCGCTAAGTTCCCTAAAAATACTGAGAACTCGAGATCGCACTAGACTCTGGTGGAAAATTTTGTCTCCCTCTATCCCGGAGAATCACAAGATTTTGGATACTTCCTACGTAAGGAAAAACTCGTTGATGTTTGAGTCTTTGTTTGAATTTCCCTTTGATTGTCAAAAATACAAACTCTCCAGCTAGCCGGCCTCCGCCGATTATCGGAAATCCGAACCCCCGAGCTATAAGTCCAACGCTGATTTTTTCCAGCGCCAACTCTAGCACTCGATCGAATCATCCTGCACTCACTGCTCGCGATGTTGGCTGATCCTGATGCCGTGTGAATTTGTTTTGCCTTTATTCTATGCAAATTTGTTTGATGTAAGTGTGTTTCGTTTACAGCACGTACGACCTCCATATCTCCAGTTGAGTCCTTTTTTGCGATTTTCGTGCTTTCAATCGATTAGTTTTCATCGTTCACGTGGGGTGACCAAAGAGGTAGTGAATTAAGCGTATACTTATGGAATTTGCCGCGGAGTTGTTTCAATTTATTTTCTTTTTGAATTGTACGAGATCTGTTCTATCACAACAATTCAGACCAAAGCACCATATTTTTGCCTTGGCTTAGCGTTAACCTGTTTACGTTATCCAATTAAATGATAGATTTTCACGTGCCCCATATCGCATAAGAGATGCCCCTCAAGACTGAATAGCTTAAGTATTATCGACGATTGTATACAGTCAATATAGCTGTCACTTATTGCCATAATTTTCCATAGGGTTTCCCTGTCATCACGCTTGCCCATCATAGAATTCTAGTTATACTGCGTATCCTACTTCATCAAGGCCTATTTTTAGCGCTATGTAAGTATGTTGGTATCCAAAAATTGAATATTGTGATAACCTACGTGTTCCTAATAAGTAATTATGGTTCCTCCTAGTGTACATTATGAACTGTCCGTTTGATAATATTATTAGTGCCTTGAAAATTTGTGGATTGGAGAGTACTTTTATATGATTCATCATTCGCTCTGGTATATGAATTTCAATAATTTTCCATCCCTTTTGCTACTATTTTGCAATATTCTCCATAAGTACCAACCCAGATCTGTGTCTTTTGAAATAAATTATTCCTTGCTACCACAATACAATACCATATTGAAAGCAAAAGTCCATTTGGTTGAATTCAACTCCTATAATCGAGCATAGACGCCTTCAGCATACTGCCCGCGACGCGGTTAACTCTCGAGGAGGAAAATATCTTCACAGTCGGTTTTTGACAAAAACTGCCGTAACTTGGCTTCCGCGGGTCCAAATGAGACGTTTTTTGGCTCATTTTGAAGCTCTCACCAACGACTAGTCAAGTAAGTAGAATTTGATGATGGTATAGATCTTGAGCAATAGTTGGGAGTACGTGAACTAGTGTGCCGAAGTTACTCCAGTTTCTGGAAAAATATACGTGCTTGTCAGTTTTTACTCTACAAAATTGAAACTGGCTAAGGATACTCCAATGTAACAATAGATTTGTACAGATAAGTGCACAGACAAGTGAAATCTAGCTCAGCTACCTTGGACTCGACCTGCTAGAGTCGGAACCACACCACTTTTTCCGAGCGACTGTTTGTTGGATTGAAAACGTACTTCTGAAGAAGTCAGCTCACACACGAATTAATAGCTGATGGAGGCCCTTGCGCCAATGCAAAACATTGTTCATGCTTGTCTCAAGTGGAGGGAACCTTTATTAAGGATTTAGGCTCATGTGTCTAGCCAACTGTGCGCGATAACCAATCTTTCATGGGTTGTTCCAAAGTTACCCCGGTTGACTGTACATCAATATGGAGGATATTTGATCTCTCCATGAATATCAGTGCATGTAACAATGTACAACTGAACTCTCCACGGCGACGAATAAAAATTTCCCTCACTTCACGAAAGAATTGGTATGTTCATAAAATCAAGTGCTGGTAGCTCTTTTGACAGATTCTCTCATGGATACTATAATTTATGTATTTTTCAATCAAATTGGTATATAGGGTCGATATTGTCATAGTCACATCTATTTATGCGCCACTAAAAGTTAATATCAAATTTGTGTGAGCGTAGGTTTAACCTTCCCACGCACGTGGGTGCCACGCGCATCTTTTATTTGATGATGCACCGCGACCGGGGTAATTTTGGTCATCAGATACTATTCTAACATCAAGTTTAGCCCTCCCTGAAAGGTCTCACCAGTGCATTCGGCCTCTGTCTCTGATTTCAAAGGGGGCGGGGGGGCTGGTGTGCTGAGAGTATGGGTCTTGTGCATAGGATCTACCAGATCTTAAGGGTTGTGAAATTTGATGAAAATGTTAGGGAAAGGATGGTGAAAATAGTTTCGCGAATGTATGAAATTTCGTAAAACAAATTGTCTTTCACATGAATTATAGAATCAAAACAAATTTGAACATGCTTAGATAAGTTAAATGAGTGTCAAGTGATGGTGTGTGATGCCACTCGTTCTGCTTTTCACGGATTAGTATATTCGTCGCTTGAGGTATCGAAATTGTTACCATCATACGCTAAGTTGGGAAACACGTGGAAATTCACTTCTTCCATCAGGTAGTCCACAAATTATTCCTCCTCGATAGGGTCCTTAAGATCTCACTTGGTCTTGCAGGACCCATCGCAAAAAATGATGTTTCCGACTGTTTTGATCAATTTCATGACTATTGCATTTAATCGAGACCTTAACAGGAATATATTGGTACGAAAGAAAAAATACTTATTCGTTCTCAGATATTCTGAAGTTGGAGCTATTTTCGCAAATTTGGCATTGACTGTGGTATTTCTAGTCCAGAGCTATCCGTTTGTTTGTATTTCTTTCACACGCATAGCTGACCTTGCCGCGGTGAATCATGATGATCAATTTTTCCAAAACATCAAGGTTTTCAACTCAATTTTTTCATTCAATTGATCATATGTCCGGACTCAAAATGATTCATCAGAGAGTGCCTCGAATAATACTCTAGATACTGCAGAAAAATTGTGGAATGAACCATTTTAGCTCAACTTGTAACAGTAAAGAGGACGATCACTCGCCAGTTTTCCTGGAACCTGTCTTTTTTCCTAAGCGCCGGCTGATAGACGATCTGATTAATCAAATATGTTTCAAAGAGATAATCACCTTTGATTACCCAACTTACAAGACAGTTGAAAAAGCCGAAAAGATCCATAATCGACTGAACCATAAACACAATATCTATCCAAGCACATAAATAAACAGACTTCGGATAAACACCAATTTTGTCGATGAATTGGCTACTCAACCAATCATCAGTTTACAAATTTCCATTTACATGCTGCAATTAGCTTCTGAAAAATTTATTGCGCTACCGTTTGGCTCTCCTCAATCTCAGTCAAGCTTGAGGCTATTATACCTTGTATATAACTATATCTCTCTCTCACGGAACCCCAAACACATGCGAAATATTAAGACGATTGCAGATCACGATCACTTTGGCAAGGTCTTTTTCTGTTTTTCTTGTATTATAAAACGTGGATGCGGTGGACCCACTCGGGACCTACTTTTGCTGTGGCAGAACGGCGGCAGTGTTAGTATCGGAGAAAGTAAGAGGAGAACGACTCGAAGAACTTTGCGCGCGAGGTCTGATGCTTGATACTCACTTGGCTTGGCTTGGCTTAGCGAGTGTGCTCTCGAGAAAGTAAAATTGCGTTCACACGTACGTGGAAACACTTATATAGGGCGACGCAACTCTGCCGAGACAAAGACTTGGGATTTTTAACTTTGATTACAGCGGGAGATTTTTTTTTATCATATCGATCTATTTGTTTCTAATAGATTAACATGTGTGCCAAAATTGAAGACTAGTGAAGAACTAGGATGACAGGGTCAGATCAAAATTTTTTTTCTTGATCTGATTAAATATATCAAAATTGAACAGTTCTGTAGAAAGTAGAAAAAAGCATGATTGCATCTTCATAAGTTATCGTGAGATGAATTTTGAAAATTTTGTTATACGCGGTCGTTTCTGTGATTGATGGAATTTCGAATGATGTGAGTGCACTGACTCGTGTACACGAGCAATAATACTAAAAAGATAGCCGCGCGAGCCGTGGATAATTGCTAATGATACTCTGAGCGTAACTTTTTCTCCGTGAATTCTTGTCACCACTTTCATTTCCAGACGTTTTTTTTTCCTCCAAACAATCTTCCAAGCTCGCGGTGTCATCGAGTTCATATGCCACATCATGCATTTGATTTACAACTGAATCATTACATACTGTACTTGTCTAACTTGTCCATCGAAAAAAAATACGCCCAAGAGAAATTTTTACTCATTCCACAATACTGTTTCTCAATATCAAGATTTGATAATTTCCACAGCCTACAATAAGTATCTACTTATGCACATAAATTCTTCGTATAAGATAATGAATTCTGCTGAATTGACACTCACATTCAAAAACCTTGGCATTGAAAATATCTGTAAAGAATACAGCCAACGTGAAAGTGCATAAATTCGTATCAATATGATACAATCTCGGGAAGTTAGTATATAGTAGTGCTGTTAAGGAGCCAACAAATGAATAATTTATTGCGCATTTGATTTGAATGTATGATAGGTTGTTATGAAAAATTAGTTCTCAAGATTGACTGAGTGGCCAATGTGCGGTTGTATATACTTGTTGGCTCCGCACCTTTTGAAAATCGAAAGTGATACCTACCTTCCGTCTAATGTATATAGCTCTCGACCATTTGCTTTCTGAGTCTTGTGAGCAATTAGCTTCTGTACACTCACTCGCGTGATTTTCTCCAGCTCATATTTAAGCTGGAGTTGAGATGCAGTCCTGAGTACAGTAGTTTTCAACTGATCGCGGATGACAAGATTTTTCTTATGTTATCGCCTTACCGACGGAAACATCGTGTTTCCATCCGCCTACGTGGATGGACAAACGCTGTTTCCATCGTCAGGCAATAAAATCCATTATGTGCCTTGTGCGGAAAATGCGTTTTCCGTAACTCGGTACATGATATATATTCTAAATTCAATTGACAGTGTATTGAGGTTCAAAAGTGATAACGACTGTTTCTACTCTTGACCAAATTCAATTGAGATCAAGCAGGCAAAAAATTCCAATTGATGGATCGGCCCCGCTCCAATATTGTATAATTCCAGATGCAAAATAAGGAGGCAAGTATTCTTTCGTTTTGCCCGAAACCGCTCCGTTTTTGAAATGTAGGGTTTGCAACGAAACCCATCTTCAATTTCGTTGAATTTTGTTGAACTCTTGCCATGACCATATTTATAATGAAATCCTATTCAAAAAATCAAAATTGTCATACAATGATGATAACACTTGAATAACACATGATAACACATGAATCGCGGTAACACTTACCGCGATTCAACAAAATTCATAATGGATTTCGTTGAAAACCCTGCTGATATGTACAATTTTTTATTTTCCGGAGCCTCTCAGCGAGTCTTACAGCAGGGGTCGTAGAATTGGGCACGGATCGCTGAATCATACGATCGAATATGATACGAAACATGGGAAAAAATTGCTACAGAGTCGCGAAACACTAGGAATTTGCTGGAAGACACTATTTAGTGATAAACACAGAAAATTGATTTTTTCAAAGATAACATCTTCTTTTTTGCTAAATAATTTGTGGGCGGGAGGGGGGTGTATCACATAAGACACAAAATTTCACCAGTCCTAATTACGGGTCTCGTTTGAGAGCCGCACGATGATTTTTTCCTGGAAAAATTAAAAAATCCCATTCTGCGGATCCATACTATACAGATACAGATACATTGATGGGAATCGCTGAGCAGTGGTCGTTCAATACGTGAATTCTCACATGAGGTGTCTTAAATTTTTTTAGGAAATAATCACTGTGCGGCCCTCGAATGAGACCCGTAATCGAGACCAATGGGATTTTGTTTCTTACGAAATACACTCCCGCCAAAAAAATTTTTTAGCGCAAAAGAAGATGTTATCTTTGAAAAAATCAATCTTTTGCGTTCATCACTCAATAGTGTCTTCCAGGAAATTCCTAGTGTTTTGCGATTTAGTAGCATTAATTTTCTATGTACTATATCATATTCGATCGTATGATTCAAGGATCCGTGCTCAATTCGAAGACCCCTACGAAACGTGTGAAAATGATGAAGGATACTTGCGCAAAATGAATATTCGTGCAACTTTAAACTGAATTTTTACCAATCAACCCTTCTGCTTGCAGAGCCAAGTGTATTCGCCCCAACTAACGAAATTTTGCGCTAGGACGAGTATACTCGTCTTAACCTTTTTATGAATATATCTCGGCTCGTTGTGTTTCAAGACACATGCAATAGTGCAAGTTGAAGCTGAGATGATCTTCTCGACGGAAGTTTCAATCAAGTTCTCGATGATTCGTTGCTATTATGATAAAAAAGTGATTGAAAACTGTGAAAATTCATGAGATTTATGCATATTGTAGATCTTCTTTTCCATGTAGAAACAAAATTCTAAACATGCTCGAATCAAGCTGAAATTCCTTACTCGGCATTTTGGGGATTGGACAATCCGAATCCGCCCATGAAAAATCGAAATTCAAAATGGCCTATCAAATATGGCGGATTTTCAGGTCGTAATAACGCAATTTTCACATAAAAAACCTCACTTTCAACTCGCCGTTCTGCCTCTGGAACGCATAAATTACTTTTTTGAACATCGAATTCGTGTTCAGTTACCCCGAAAACACTAAGCCAGAGACTTTTCCAGGTCATCCAAACTTGTAAAAAAGCCATGCATTTTGGGACGGAAATCATGAACGAATCGTATACACAGGAGGGTCAAATATCTCTAACTCGCTGGAAGATTCGAAAAATGAAGAATTGTACATTCAGATACGCAGGGATTTTGGGTAAAATGAAAAAAAAACTCGTGTCTCTTTATTTTGCACCCAGTATAATATAAAATGAAGCGGGCCCGATCCATCACTTAGAATTTTTTGACTGCCTATCTTAGCTGGATCTGAGTCTCTTCTGATTCAGATACTTTGAAATGGATAAAATTCATTGCCTCGATCAAATTTGTGGAAGGAAAATATCATTGTCTACCGTTGACGAAGAAATTACTGGCTCCATCAATGATAAATTTTGAAGAATCAAATTTATTAATTATATTATAGCAAATTTTCTTTAGGACATATCTCTTGTCGGTACTTTAACGAGCTATCATGAAGTTTTTCGATTATATGGTGTGCGTTGATAGATTGTGGTTTTAAGCCACGGTGAGACCAGTTATTATCCTGATGAGAGAATGCTCAGATATTATATCCCGATGAAGAACGTTTTCCCGTAATCGTTATAGACATGGTTACAGAGGAATCATTGCGTAGTTGAAGTCATGTATTTTGAAAATGCAAATTGTTGATTACCACTGGACATTTAATCAATTCAGCTTTCGAGTCACTCATGTATTATAAAGAGAGTTTGCAGTTTTCTTCATGGTAGCTCACGATAAAGTTTATATATGGTGGGAAAAAATTTTGAAGTACTTTTTATTTGATTCAGGGCAGAATCAGAATTAGAAGCCACTGCCACCTCGTGGATAAGGTCCTTGCCTTCAACGCAGAAGGCTGGGGTTCGAATTAGAATCAATGAAGCATCATTTTCCAATCATTTGAAACTTTTGTATTTGACTTTCAAGCAATTTATTGCATACGAATTCAATTCCATGAGCAGTGAGCTGTTATATCAATCAAACAATTTTATAAATACTGAAATTTCCGATTTCAGAATTTTTATTCGGATACTTCACTTCTAGCGAGTGCCGTGGACAAAATTTCAGTATAATTCTTGAAGGACTTTCATTCTTGTATCCTCAAGTATTTTTCATAATTTTTTCAGACCCTTCCGTGAATCAAGACCAAAGTTATGATGAATTTTGCCACACCCTGTATGCCCTTTTTAGGGAACACTTGTGTTGATAGATTTCATTCATTAGTCAAATTCAGGTGGAGTTGAAGAGAAAAGAAACTGTTTGGTAGGATTACAAACGCATGAATAGTGGGATACGTACATTAGGGTGGGCCGAAAAATGACTTTTTTTGAGAATCGATACGGGCTAGTGCGCAAAAGTTAGGTTTCTATATGTAGATGTGAAAAAACTTTTGCTGGGCGCCACGGTCGTATAAACAGGTCTGGAAACTGTCATTGCAAACATGGTTCACTTATCCGGGCTCGAAAGTTTCCTCTACCCATCACTTTGGGTAGTGGCGCTGCGATCGAGTAGTGAATTGTTTTGATCTATTGAAGTAAACAATACCACGGAATAACCATTTGCATTACACAGTAAATTTGATTATATTTAATATTGGTAAGAGTGGTCGCGCGTGGAGACGGAGTGCTTTGTGGGTTCATTTTCTTTACCAAAAATACGGTCATGTCCAGGATCTAATGCGTCCCAGCTGCCAGAAAAGTCTCGAGAAAAGCTGCACAAATTGGATGGTCGTGGCTGACACTTGTAGATTCATTATGCTGATGATCTCGCGTTTAATGGCAGTTGCAGTAAAATTTCACAAGTATGTCATGGTGAAAACTTTCTTAATTCTAATCTTTTCAAGATTCACACGCCGGTTTATGAAAGAATGAGACGATCTAGATTTTCATATCAAGAAGTTTTGTTTACATTTCGATGTAAACAATTCACTACTCGATTGCAGCGCCACACTTGCGGTGGTGGAAATAGGTAGCGCAAGTGGCTTCAATAAAAGGACCACATTTTATAATGGAGTTTCCAGACCTGTTTTTACGACCGTGCTGGGCGCTGAGAAATGAGATTTTAGGTTCGAGCAAGAGCCATCAAGCTTTAATCAAAATTAACGTAGATTTAAATAGGAATGTGCCTGATTCGGCACTTTTTTCTTCCTAACTTTGCTTGTATTTCTGGTGCATCTGAACATTTTTGAACGTACTTTAGCTCATTTTGAAGCTTGTTTCAAAACCTACAGAATGAGCTAAAGTACGTCCAATTTCGACCAATCCAAGCCAATCTATCTCAACTTTCCCAAAAAGTGATCATTATTAAAAATCCCAAAAATGGGGCGATTCTTCCTTCAAACTTTGCTTGTATTTCTGGTGCATCTGAACATTTTTGAACGTACTTTAGCTCATTTTGAAGCTTGTTCCAAAACCTATAAAATGAGCTAAAGTACGTCCAATTTCGACTAATCCGAGCCAATCTATCTCAATTTTTCTAAAAAGTGATTAGTTTTGAAAAATCCGAAAATAAGTGACTTCCCCCTCCCGCCTCACTCCTTTTGAAAACTCGAAATGGAAAAGTTGAGATAGATTGGCTCGGGTTGATCGAAATTGGACGTACTTTAGCTCATTTTGTAGGTTTTAGAACAGGCTTCAAAATGAGCTAAAGTACGTTGAAAAATGTTCAGATGCACCAGAAATACAAGCAAAGTTTGAAGGGAGAATCGCCCCATTTTTGGGATTTTTAATAATGATCACTTTTTGGGAAAGTTGAGATAGATTGGCTTGGATTAGTCAAAATTGGACGTACTTTAGCTCATTCTGTAGGTTTTGAAACAAGCTTCAAAATGAGCTAAGGTACGTTCAAAAATGCTCAGATGCACCAGAAATACAAGCAAAGTTAGGAAGAAAAAAGTGCCGAATTAGGCACATTCCTATTTAAATCTACGTTAATTTTGATTAAAGCTTGATGGCTCTTGCTCGAACCTAAAATCTCATTTCTCAGCGCCCAGCAAAAGTTTTTTCACATCTACATATAGAAACCTAACTTTTGCGCACTAGCCCGTATCGATTCTCAAAAAAAGTCATTTTTCGGCCCACCCTAACGTACATCCATGTGGTCAATTTTGTTCACCCTTGCTCTCTTGAGAAACGAACCTTCCATTAGCCACTATATCTTCAAGCTACTGTATTGTACCATACCATTCGTTATCTTAAGAACCCACAAACAAACGAAATCTCAACGAAAAAATTTACGAAACAATATAAGTTGATAGAAAATTTCCCGTTCCTGAATTATATAGAGTCGAGATTCATCATGATTCTACAGCTTTTACAATCGAGATGAATATATCATTCAAGACATCTTACTCAATTTACCCCAATCTCACATCAAAACCCACGGAAGCAAAGTAACGTATTACAATTAAATTTAAAACACCTATACCTAATACCGTAACGATCTTTTAGCGTAATTCTTCAATACAAGTTTGGAAAGAGCTTGCAAAGTCTAGAACGTGCTTTGCTCGTTAAAAATCTAACGTCTTGCGGCTTGCTGTCATACATAAATATCCAATGCACCATCAGGTTACGCCAACCAAGTGAACTAAAGCTTTCTCCGCTTGATCTTTATGCACGAGGATGACTCTCGCCATTTCATCCTTATATACCATCAATTTACTTTGGACGATGAACTCTAGAGGAATATCTAAAATCTTACTTATATAGACAGTCAAGATGCCATTAAATATTTAATAGAATACGCACTCAACGTAATGGAGTTGCAATCTGTGATCGTATATTTTCCTATAAATTCGGAGGGATCATGTCACAGATGATGCTTTATAGTAAAACAGTTCAATGCTCTTACACTGATTATTTGTTTGAAGAAATTTCGAATACTCGAGTTCACACCTTCGGATGTTAGATCGGGCGTTCTATGTGCATTGGAACGTTATCTATGTGCTTCGGTAAATGGATGTGTTATGTCTGAAGAATGAGCCCATTGCTATGTAAATGCAACATTTGTCACGAGACTACGAGACTGATTACTGAGTTCTGGGCGTACATAATATGTGTCAACGTCAAATGAGATTTCACGAGTCTATTGTTCAAAAACTGTGGTAAGTGTGACGTCGAGTTAGGATTATTAGAAGATGTGCTCCCGACGACCTTCCAAATAGTGACATACAGAAGACACGCCTGTTCTCAGGAGCTTTTATCTATTTTTGAGTAGTTCTTGCACAGGATCTTAACATCTGATTCTAATGAAATCGATATGGTTTGCTCAACTTTAACAATTGTGGCGATTGAAGCTGATAATTGAAATCTCAGAAGCTCGTGAAGTCATGCTTATGGACTCGCATCCATGAAATCTCCGTGAAACTCCATATTAATTTATTACATTCATCGATTGAGACCCAGAACATCGTTTACAGCACAGATATTTGCTCCTTGATCAGATTTATGGTCCAGGGACTCAAAATTAGTGGAATTAGTCCGCAGATTTCGGAATTTGAAGAGAGATCGTGTAGAAAAAGTATGGGTTTATATCAATCTCACGTTAAGGGTCTCACGTTTCGTGAATTTCGGTTATTTAAGTGATGCGAGATAAAGATTCACCATCTGACTTTGGTTTTGTTCATCCGAGGAACCTCTTACTTCACTCATTTAAAATGTCAAGTTCACAATTGTTCCCCTGAAGATGCTTGATGACTTTTTTGTCTAACTTATCTCACTTCATAGAGTTGGAAGCTATATTCGTCCTACAACCAGTAAACTTGTTCATCGGAATTTCACCACTGAAGGAGCTCATAGAACACACGAGGGGGGTGAATATAAACAATCCCCGGATATACACCGATAATCAGAAGATTGAGAGAGCTGAAAAAACGTGTCAGAGTTCTTGGAATTAGGTGGCCGTTAAAGTTTAATGGGTGGCCGTATGGGTCATGGATGGGTTGATGGTGGATGGTTTGGTGAGTGGGCGTGTAGGTGGTCAGGTGGATAGATGGTCAAGTCGGGTCCGGTCTAGTTCGGTCTAATACGGTGGGGCCTGATCTAGTGCGGTCTAGTTGGATACTTCTACGGTACTTGGTACACTCGGCGGACATCGTATCGGCGCAAGCGTTTCGAGGTTTTTCCGCTCTCAGGTTGGCGCCCACTACATGATATGTTCATGCGTAACATCAACCGTGTGCGGGCGAGGAGTTGATGTTTTGAACTTCTAGATACTTTTGCTCTAATTTCCAAGAGCTAATCGTGCGCACAATCCTTATAATTTGAACAAAACTGGTATATAGCTGACTGAGTCGTAAATGAAATGAGTTACGATACAGTTTTCACGTTCAACGCAACATTGCATCCAGCAGCTTCTGGATGAAATAATTATCACTTTTCTTCGGGAGACACAACCTGTATAACCTTCGCTCATGCTTCACAAGAAATGAGATCGCGTTTTTGTTGAGCGTCAGAAATGCATAATAGCCCATTTTACTCAAGACTCAGTCAACATTTTTCAGCAGTCCTAGTCAAATTACGCAGATTGCGTGTATATAAATATCAATCCCCGTCTCGCGCATTTTGGTTGTCACGCATGAACATGTCATATAGCGAGTGCCAACCTGAGAACGAAGTAAGACTCAAAACACCCGAGCAAATTTAATGTCCGCCAAATATACCACTAGAACCGAACTTGTGCCGCATTAGTACCGCTCTGACTGCTAGTACCTCAATAGTACCGCTACTTACACTAGGATTCCGAGGCCCGCACTAGTACCGCACTTGTAGGGATAGGACTATCAGGGCTACTCTTGTACGTAGAGGACCGCTAGAGCCATGCTAGTACTAATAGGTCCTGTAGGATCGTACTAGTACTGCAGTAGCATCGCTAAGACTACTGGGACCGTAGTTGCTAGTATCGGACTAGTCCTGCTGGTGAGTACCTCACTAGTTTCGCTGAGTCTGATAGGATATCTAGGGCTGGACTAGTGCCGCTAGGACTCCCAGAACCACGCTAGTATGCTCGGACTACTAGTACCTCAATAGTACCGTAAGTCCCTTAGCCGCACTAGTACCGCACTATAACGATAGGACTGCTAGGGCCGATATTGTCCTTCTAGGATCGCTAGAGCCACGCTAGTACTGTTAGAACCGCTAGAACTGCAATATTACCACAGTAGCGCTCAGGACAACTGGAACCGTACTAGTGCCGCACCAGTACCGGTAGGCATGCTAGTATCACACTAGTGCTAATAAGTCCGCTAGGGCTGCTAGGACCGTAATAGTGTCGATACCTCTAAAATACGCCAGTACCGATAGGACTGCTAAGACCACACTAGCACAGGCAGAACCGTTAGAACCGCTTTAGTACCGAAGCAGCATTCCTAGGACTCCTAGGACCGTTCTTGTACTGCACTAGTATCGCTGGGACCACTCGAGTACCACTGCTAGTACCCCAATAGTGCCGCTAGTTTCACTGGTACTCCTAGGTCCGCTCAAGTCTCGCTACCGCTAGAACCGCATCAGTGCTGCTAGGACTGTTAGAACCGCACTAGTACCACTAAGACTATCAGGGTGGCGTTAGTACTGCTAAGTCCGCTAGGATTTCTGAGGCCAAAGTAGTACCGATACCAAGAGGACCAAGCTGTTACCGCCAGAACTGCTAGAACCGCACTAGTACTACAATAGTATCGCTGGGACTACTAGAATCATTCCGCTACCACTAGGAATGCTAGTACCTCTAGGAATGATAGTACCATTAGTTTCACTAGCGCTCCCGAGCCCGCACAAGGCTCGCTGCCGCTAGGACCGCAGTTGTACTGCACTAGTACTACTAAGACTGTCAGGGCCACGCTAGTACTGCTAAGTCCGCTAGGACCTCTAAGGCGAAACTAGTACTGATACCACTAGGACCGCACCAGTACCGCTAGGACTGCTGGGACAGCACTAGTAGTGCAGTGGCATCTCTAGGACTAATAGAACCTCACTAGTACTATTCGAGTACCGCTAGGAATGCTAGTATCTCACTATTGCTGCTAGCTAAGATTTCTAGGGCCGCACTAGTACCGCTACCACTATGACTGCACCATCACCACTGGGACTGTTAGACCGCACTAATACCGTAGTTATACTGCTAGTGCCTCACTAGAGCCGCTAGTCCCGCACAGAACTACTAGACTCCTAGGACTGCACTACTACCGCTACTACTAGGACTTCACTAGTACCGCTAGAACCACTAGTACCACTATAAGCCACTCGATCACAAAAGTCAAAGCGTTTAAATATGCAATCGACGGAGCAATCAGTAACAAACACAACAAAAGCTGAGGGAATAAGGAGTGACTGTTGAATCTTTTTGCTTTTGGATCCAGAAATTGACAGTCAGAGCCCTGGCAGAAAGTGCGCATATGCACCTTCTTCTCCGTAGAAGTAACGTCATTGTCCGCCCGTGGCGCGCAATGGAACTACGGCGCGTATGCTTATGCACAGGAGGAACAAACGCGCAAAGAAGCGAACGCGCAAATGCGCACTTTCTGTCGAGGCCCTAATAGAACAGTTGAACAAACCAAATATGCACTGCACAATCATGGTTTTTGCTCAATGGGAGTTATTATAAACTATGCTGTACCGTGCAGTTAACCTCAAAAATGAATAAAGATTGAAGATGACTTCAGCGGGGAGTCCAGCGAATAAAGCAAGAAACTGTTGAGCACTTTCCGTGCAGATGCCACGTATTCAAAAATAGGAGACTCAAAACCATGGATCGTATTTGACTACAACATCTTGGAGGGTACGGTTGAGGTCACAATTGCAAGAAATCTAAAGAACTCAATCAAGGCATGGAATGCCTTAAGAATCAAAGACGTAGGAACAGTTAAGGCCTCACGGAAATCAAACCAAGGGACCACAACATGAGCCACCGAATTCCGGGCGCGGGGTCGATATCCGTCGCACGCAGCTTTTATAATTTTTAATTAACCTAACCTAGCCTATCTTACATCCGAAACACATTCATTCACGGTCACATTGAAATCATACAATCAATGGTTTAGACTTAATTTTTTACTTTTTTCCCTCTAGAATTCCGTGAAACTTTGACAATTTGAATCTCATTTCCATGGATATGGTGACTCGTGCGACCAACGAAAACAGTAAATTTGAGAATTTGATAGGAATTTTTGAAAATCTCCACCAAACATTTGTATTCCGGGAGGAAACTTAAATTTCCCTTCCTCTCTGGAAGGGTAAACTCAACATGAAAGATGCCGTTCATATGTAACGTTCATTCACTTTGAAAAGTCCAATAATCTCTAATGCGGTGGCTAATTTGGGTTAATCGTTTCTCGTAAAAATTCTGCTCGTGTAGTACAAGTATACATGTATGTTTATGTTGGGAAAGGAGAAGGGGGTGGCATAGAGAGTAAAATAACACGCGAAGGAGTATGATTATACATTTGGAGTGGTGTGGAGAGTTCAAGTATATATGGGCACGAATAGGTTACATCAGAGCTGGCAAAATGGTATATAGCTCGAGTAAATTAATAACGTATGGACGCATGGACGCGCCCGCGATGCGAATCGACAATCATCAAGGGGTATCGATCCAAGATTCAAACTTTCTCCAACGTCTCGAGAGAGCTTCTCTTTTCCACATACATACACATATATAACCCATCCTTACCATGCGTGAGGATTATTGCAATAACGTTGTCGCATCGATGCGTGACGCTACATACATAGTATACATATTATACTTATGGTACTCATTGCGAATGTCAAGTACGGATCGCGTAATTGCGTATATTTCGTATACACATGGTGCATCGTGTATTATATGTATATGTAGTCCTTTTAGCATATGTATAATATAATATAATAGCATTTGGTAGAATGGGGATGGGTTAAATGCGAGGAAGTTGCGAATTAGAATGCGATAAGCGCTATATGTGATGGTATGACTTTGGATATGTTGAAACACTTGCGATTTCACGTGGGCGCCATGGTATATGTATAGTGAAGCTATGGCTTTCGACGTGGGCGGAGAAAGTCACGCGAACACGATGATGACGATGATGATGATGATGGGACGCGTGACACGATGAGGATGAGCTGCAGTGATGTGTACAGGTATATTCTTTACGATTTACGAGAGATCGGATTATGATGCATCTTATAAATGTGTGATGAGAATTTATGATATGGTAAGATGGTGAGTGTGACCTGGATTTTTAATTTTCACGGAATAGTAGGATATAATGTGACTATACACAGAGGTGATCGCGTTAATCGGTCATTATAAATATGCTGTGTAATTCGTTGTTGCTGTATAGAATGAAGATGCGGGTTTAATGGAGCCTTATTGTGTTCTTCTTTGTGATGGATGCTAATTGCTCTTTGATTTCGCACATTGATGCGGGATTCTTGCGCTGTTGCTGATTCTTCTGTCTCATATTTATATGTACCCATTATGATAGTTCTGGGTTTGATTGATGCGGTATATTTATATGAGACGATATATTTATGGATGATAAGGTATCATAGAAACTACCCAAATTTAGAAATCTCGTTCGTCATAGTTTCGATCGAGGTTTGCGATCAACAAATTTCATATGAATTCTTGAGAATTTTTGCACCTGCTAGCAATTATACCTGGAATCCTTCCGTCACACGTATCTTTTCCTCGAGTGAGTCTGTTTGCGACAGTCGTTTGACTCTTCTCGGCAATAAAGTCGGATTCGATCTAGGAAACTTTCCGTTCTTTACTTGAGACTCTCTTGTTTTCAGTAGGTACTTATCTGAACATTTCAATAACATTTCACAAGAGACCTGCGTCTACGATACTCAAATCTCACTTATTCGGAAATATTTTACCGATTTTTTTCTCATTGTAAACAAAATATATGTTTGAAAAAACTTTGCTCGTGGTCATAACCTAGAACTTTTGAGATTCAAAGATTTTCAATAACATTTCACAAGAGACCTGCGTCTACGATACTCAAATCTCACTTATTCGGAAATATTTTACCGATTTTTTTCTCATTGTAAACAAAATATATGTTTGAAAAAATTGCATGGTCATAACCTAGAACTTTTGAGATTCAAAGATTATCGGTCTCATTATATCAAAACCTAACCAGGTATCATTCCTTTTTTTCCAGTTACCCGAGAAAAAAAATGAAATGCATCAAAGAATTCTGAACGATGCTGACAGTTGATGATCTTATGATGTATAAATAGGGGCAATGCGGGTTGGACGACTATTGTTTTGATAATGAGTAAGGTCATATAGGATGAGTTATCAGAACCATATGACCCGTTTCAGGTAGTTTTTTTAGGAATTTGAAATATTATAAGACACACAGTACCAAAGTAGAGTTTTATCGTATGAAATGTAATAAAGTAGTAAAGAGTCGAACCCTTACCTAGATTTGAAATTTCAATGTGGATATTTACGCGGAATTTCAGATGAAACTTTTTGTAAATTGTGCCCTCATATGCTTCTGATGTATACGTAGCTGTAGAATGGAATATTTTTCAGAAAGCCAAGGTGCAAAAATTCAAGCTAATCTTTCGGTTGATAAAATCACATCCCGAGACCGAAAAATACAGTGAAATTCTCATAGGTGTACGACTAATGGAGTAAATTTGAGCAAATACAATAAGCATCCTGAAATTTCAAGAAATAATGATTCCGAGAATATGTATGGAGTATCAATCTGGAACTTCTACCGAAAATATCCGAGAATAAGTTGAAACTTTTTTTTTTGATGGTGAAGGAGTTCAGAACTGATGCCAATTAATTATGAGTATGAGTTTCTACGAAGTAGATACGAAATAATTTGACATGATGATTTTGGGCTTTTCCACACACTTTTAGGATTTTTTTTTAAGGTAGATTAGACATGAATTTTGACTGAGATTTTGACCTCATTTGCTGACAAATCTAGTGATCAATCCAAAAAAAAGCTTGTAAGAAATGGTAGCCAAAGGTGATAATACGGCATATTTTGTCGATGTATATAGGTCACTCCATGGAAGCATAGAAATCAGAAATTTACAACTTTCAAATTGACAGGAATGACGAGGAGGATGACATGAATCGGTAACCCACTGTGAAGTAACTGGATGTCCTGTTTCCTTTTCTCCGTCAAGCTTCTTCGAATATTTCTGATACCGCAGTAGGCCTCATACCTCTTTCACTTTCGTTAACCACTCCCATTATTCAATTTTCGCGATCTTTACGGTTGCTGACGTACAAAAGCGTGTAAGGATGTTTATATTCGGTGAAGAAATCATTGTTACTTATGTAAAAACCCAGTGTCGCTAGCGATAACCGCTAGGCAATTGTTCGTCTCCAATGTGTTAGACACGCATCATTTGTGCGCTATGAATCACTTCGACAGTGATAAGATGTATGTAGTATTTGCACAAGAGTACGTAATTTTGAAATTCTTCCTGATAACATTTTACTGGCGTCATTTGAGTGTGAAAGACCCGTATCAGGATGAATGCTTTTATGGTGTTAACTAATAAATTGTTTTTGTTATCACCAAGTTAGCTCACTAGCTACTTCAAGGACAATTTCGTTTTTTCCTGCAGTCCCGGTTTATAAAGAGGTCAGAACTCTAATAATTTCCCCTCAAATTTTTCCAGCAGCGTAACTTGGACCACCCTGAACTTTTTCCATGGAGTTTATGATGGCTTCCTGTGTTTCCTAAAAAATTCGGGTTCCATCACTCGGTATTAATTATTCAAGAATTGTTTTTGCAGAAATCTGCAAGTTTCAAGTTAAGATCCGCCTGAAACGGTTAAAGAATTTTATCTTCTGGTTCTCCCTTATCAATCATAGAATGGATCATGCTATCCAATTTTGAACAATTTTGTCCTTGTAAACAAATTCGAGAGCGTATTAGTCAAAACTCAACCTTATTGATCGCTTATGGAAATTTCATTCGATTACGCTGTCAGATTTAGTCTGACTTGATCTGACCGGTAAATTAAGAGTGTAACCTCGGTAGAAGATTCATCGATGAGATTCTGAACAAACTCGACAAAGAGTTGTATTTCGATGTGAACTGAAGACAATGAGAATTTCACGAGCCTCGGGCACCCTTGAGTCAAACTATCAGCATCAACATTTTTAAAGGTTAAGCACGGTATCTTATGGGGCATTGCGTTGATCGTTAAACTATAAAAGACTGACCGATCAGTTTTTGTCCTTATCGCGCTCACTTGTACACAATCACATAAAGAAGGTGCTCGAACTTTTTTTTTGAGCTCTAGTTAGCTTGTACAGAAATTCTGTTCCATTTTCAGCGTGATTCACGAATAAGTCACAAATAAGACAGATTCGCTGACAATCAGGAATCGATATTTTACAGTTCATGTATCGGTTGCTTATGCAAATTTATGTTTGGATCTATTGCGATCTGATCAACACTCAAGACAAACATGTAGGAAAATTTGCGATGTTTAAAGAGAAGCTGATCTGTTTGACTTCCGCCGTACCGAGGCTGCTCCTTTAAGGGGATGTCGGAGTCCTATCAATATTGTACAGTTACCGACATGGTCGAGTTTTCGGATTTCTCGATGAATTTTTGAGATATCAAAAATCTAACAAGTAACGCCGATTCTATGAGCCAAATAGAATCGGCGTTACTTAGTAGAATCTCGATATCTCGAAAATCCGTCGAGAAATCCGGAAAATCGACAATGTCGGTATCCGACATCCTCTTTAAACAAACCCAAAATCTTTCCGAGGAAGCAACGGAAGGGGGGGGGAATCACGTAAAAATGGCGATTATGAACATCTTGAGCCTTAACCGTCCTGCCTTGACTGACTTTGATCTATTTTCATGTGATGAGTAGAATGAAAAATTTAGAATGAGAGGATAGTGCAAGTCAAAGCTGACGCAAGACTCGTCCCTAACATGCCGAGATCAACCTGTCCTAATTGTTTGTCAAGTTGATCTTAATCCTCGATCGATAAACATCCGGGAACATATAACAACTTATCAATGTCAAATTGTGATCTCAAAGCCCAGACAGGGCCACCAGAAGTTAAGCTTATGAAACTTTTTCAAAAAACTTCCTCATTTAAACTTTCAACTGGCCACTGTAATTGTCTCACACTCAACTTCAATTTGAAGGGAAATTTTTTCCTCGTTTCAATCACTCAAAGCTTCACTTACTTCAACCTCTCAAACCTTGTGCAAAAATTCTCATTTCGGATAAGCACCTCGTATACCAAAAACTTTATTTCTCAAGCCACTTTTCTCTTCTTAAAAAAAAAAGTGACTTGATCAAGCATAATCCTTGTATCCTCTTTGGGCCCTACAATTGCAAAGATCCAAACTTTGCCAAGATGTTTCCTGCTCAGTCAGAATTTCAGACAGATGAATTCATAATAACGTACATGAAATTCAGAAAGAAATATAAGAAAAGAATGAGAAGAAGAAGAACAAGGCGGATATGTATAGGTTCGCTTTGCGATCATCACGACACATACGACACGCGTCAGGAATAT
The DNA here is from genome assembly GCA_029851415.1 of Eretmocerus hayati. Lineage (NCBI taxonomy): Eukaryota > Metazoa > Arthropoda > Insecta > Hymenoptera > Aphelinidae > Eretmocerus > Eretmocerus hayati. The sequence continues at coordinate 163,141,440 of CM056742.1, forward strand.
ATCGAAGCTATACTCTCTTCGTTTTATAATACTTTGTGAATATTCGCATGGTATATAACGGGCCTACTTTCGCCTCCAGGGCCCATACAAGCCAAAAAGCCAATCGCACTTCCTCCTTCGAAACTGAGACTCTCCTCCTGAGCTGTGGCCCCAAGGTGAAACTCTTACTTTCTTCGCGTATATACTTATAAAAAAAAAAGAAGGCTGTGCGTTGATCATTCGGAAACTTGGTTCAGGAGACACGCGTAATAGATCCACCCAAGAGATTCCTTTGCATTTCTTTTTCATTTTTTTTTCTTCCTTGAACTTGACAGGAGAGGAATTCTCAGCTGATATGAGAATGAGTTGTATTTTGAAATGTTGGGGAGTTGAAATTTTTAAGTGGCGCCAAGCAGGATCTTCTTGAATATCTTCGAGATTGATGCGAATTCCGTTTCGCAATGACAAATGAGACGTTTTTTGAGAGTTGCCCGATGGTGGTGGTGCTGGTTGAGGAATCAGATGAAGCTGTCGCACCAGTTTTGTCGTTCGAGCTCGCGTCTGATTTCTTTGATAAGATCGACATCGTATTCAATCCTTTCCGGATATGGAGAGTTGGAGATGTTGATGATGGTCGATCTAAGTTACAAGGGTGAGAGGAATAATTGAGTGTTCGTGACGTAAATGAGCGAGTGTTGTGACGTGAGTCGAAAGTAGGATGATTTTGCAAGCTCCAAATATTGTACTTATCATTTTCTCATTGATGACGATTGAAATGTTTTGATGGATATAGGGATCTGGTTATAGGTCAAGAATTATCTCGGACAGGGTTTCGTTTTTAGAGGAATGATCAATAATAAATGCTGCTTTTCACATCTTGTTACTTAACATTCTAATAGTCCTTTGTGGCGTTCTTCTATTTGGAAATACACAGCGGAGCGGATCAATCAGGGTCGGAACATCGTAACTGGACACAAATTCTGGTTGTAATTGCATCAAAATCGCAATAACTCGTTCCGGTTAGCTTTACGTCAAAATTTTTTCCTCCATTTGAAAGTCAGGTGAAGAAGTTATGTTTCAGGTCTGAAGTGATTAAATTTTTCAAATTTTTGTTAGTTGAAAGTGGTCGAATCGTACTTTTTGCCTTTTTTGCGTGATGTTTCCGATGAGAAGGAGATTTTTTAAAAAAGATGACGGCGAAAAAATGTGTATATTTCCAAGATCTTCTGGAATCCTTCATTCATTCCCCTCCATATCCATGTTCCACCCTTTGTAATTGATTGAGGTTTTGCCGGTGATGGTGAGCATTGGAATCCAATGAATATGTGAAGATACAGTAGAAGTAGACAATTTTTGTTCCCAGCATTTTTCCCTGAAGCCTCTTCGTTTCCGAATAAATCGCTATTCAAGCTCAAAAGACACGCGCGGAAATTCGAGGAATAACTCGATTTTTGAGGCCCAACTTTTGAATCCAAAGTTCAAAGGCAATTGGGGACTACTTTAAAATATCTTTCGTAAGAATCTACGTCATTCCACAAGACTTGTTTTGGACAAAGTAAGTACCAAGAGTCGTCAGATACCCGGTTTAATCCATAAAATGCATGTATGAATCAGTGCTAATACTGAGTATCTCAAGTCTATAGCTATTTAATCGATACATGTATTCTACGCTGGGTTTCTGTTCATTTTTATCCAGAGTTTCTTGCCGAGTGGGAAACCGAGAGGAGCCACTGGATGAACGGTGAGTGTATTTTCAAGAACTAAGATTGTAGATGTCCGTGTCCACAACAAATGTCTGGTGTTTAGTGCCCGTCAGCTTTCCACAATAGGCTACAAAATCTGATGACCCACTTTTCTAGGAGTCAGTTCTTCACATGACTATTGGACATTCGTGAAATCGCGATGACGAAAACCAAAAACAAAAATTGTCGTCTCTTACCATCCGTGGATCGTACTCCCCTAGCAGATATTATGTAAGACCTGCTCAAAAAGTTGTATGAGCTAGGGAATCCTCCGCTTGCAACATGAAAATATAATTCTACAACGTAATTACTGAAAAAAACGAGCAGCTTATACAGTAATACTTAAATATGTGCCACCTTTGATGTAACACGATTAAAATTGCCATAGAATGTGATGTACATATCATAATCCTGCATCAGTTAGAAGGTCAAGAGCGCAGTCGTAAGGACTCGTCGTCTACTCTCGATCCTCTCGCAGTCTCGGTTCTGAAAGTCTCGCACATGAGTTAGTGAGAGCGGAAAGGGAAATTACTAAAAATTTCGGACTGACAATGGAGCGATTAGAAATCACCACGCAACGATTATACGTGAAGGTGATGGTGTGGTTCTTGGAGGACAGGTGCGAAGTCGTCCCGTCGCGGACGTTGAATCGAAATAATTTCGAACAGGCATCAGGCGTCGGTTGTTGTCGTCGCCAAGCCGCTTCGTTTCCCAAGTATGTCGTTGGCTTTCTCCGCTGTTTAAACAATATTTTACGGTACCACAGCTTGACTAACCGCCACGGGTGTCCTTCCATGAAATTGTGCGGAAATGCAATATTCATATTCTTTGGGGGGGGGGGGGGGGTCATCCTCATCTTCAATGACAATGTTGTCCGATGTGATTACGTTGAGACGTATCATGTATTACTCTGTGAAGGATCAAGGACGAAATCCCGTAGAAATAGAACTCATCCAAGTTTTTCCCGAAATCAAACGTTCGACACGGTACAGCCATAATTCAGCGTGGAAATTTTGTTTATTGTAATTGCGCTACATTAAAATTGAGAAATTTTTTTTTTCTTCGGCATTTACATGTTCGAATCATCTCAAAATTCTAGTTTTTATTATTCGGTTATTAGGAAAAAAAATTCTGATTTGAGAGCAACTTGACTAGAAAATTTTGGAGATCTTACTTATTGCATTATTACCTAATCTATCATTTATATGTGATCAATGTAATTATCTCGAAGAATGATTTGACTTGAACCACGAGGAAAGTCACTTCAACCGAGAACTTTTTTGGTGGTCCAATTCAGTACGAAAGGATCAAATCTTTGGTAGATCAGTTTTAGGGACTCTCAGGGGTTTTCCTTTCGATTTCAGGAAAAAAAATTAATCTGAATTTCGAAAAATGAACTCAGTTGGGTCATTTTAGACTCGTGAAAAGTGATGATCGTTTGGTTGTCCTCGAAACAAATAGTGTTCTGATTTCATAGATATGATTCGATACTTTCCAGGCTGTCGGTGAGTTAAAAGAAACAAATAAAAATCCTAATCAAGGTGCTCCTCTTTGGATATATAATTGTCCTAGACTTGGGACACATTTCGCCGAAAGCTTAAGTATAAAATTGAAATTTCTCGTGATTTCCGCATCCATTAGATAAAGATTCTAATAACCATTAGAGATTCATATTTTACAACTTTCCGTGATTTCAAGGATCATAATTTTCAGCTGCACTACTTCTGAAAGTTGCAGTAATTTTAATTTCCTCATGGAAAAAGACACAAAAATGGACGATGACTCAATCGGAAATGAAATATCCTTTTTCTAACGGGACCCATTCCAACTGACATCAAACGCAATCTGTCGTTAAATAACCATAACCAAGTTAAATGACAATAACCAACCAATTTAATCATAACCAAGTGAGAACATTACTTGATGAAAATCGAAATCTTGAGTAATTAGAGTAGCATCACGCATCGCTTACTTATGAATCAGTTAACATACAGCCGTGCATTTAATTCTCAACCAGAACACCTGATCACCTTAATCGAAAATGGAGATGGCAAAACTGGTGAATGGGATATGCCTTATGCCGAAAGTAGAAACGACGACGTCGTCGCGACGCTCGGTCGATTCTCCAGAGAAAATGATCGGTAGCCCGATATACACAGCGAAAGCTAACGTGATGTCCGATATACCTTTACATTACCTATAGAAACAAACAACCAGTAACCCATCGGTCAAGCTTGTTCTCGTGTGACGACGATCATACCTTTTATACACAGAGTGAGTCTATATATCTAAATGCTGCTACGATTTTTTTTTGCTATGCGAGTCGAGGGCCTCCGTAAAATGTGGCTCGCGTCATTCCGGACTGGATTTTTCAATTGTCGGCGACAGAGTGAAAGAAAAATCTAACGATACGGAATTCAAGATGTATATATACACAAACTTCCTTCAGCTTCTTACTTTCAACGGGATTCCATTCCCTCGGGGCAAGTTTAAGTGCGTGTTAAAGCCAAAGGTCGAGGACCGCTGGTTGCTTGCGCGCTGCGGTAGCGCTTGACAAGCGGGACCATTTACAGGAATTATTTTATCGTTTCTCACTTGTATATCCTGTGACAGAATTCTTTCTAATTAGAGGGTATTTTATGTTGCTTGAGTGCATAACTTGCTCTTGGATGAAAACTTTTCCTGAATTTCGTTTGTATTTAACGTGTGAAAATTAGAGAATGAAGTCTTATAAAAGTAGAATATTCAGTCCGTATATGGCTGATTCGCATTTTAATGGTATCTGATGTTCCATAAAATCGATGGATATTCCTAGGGATGATTATGTTATCAGTAATGATTGTAGTAATGACAAACAAGAGTCCCAAGTCTGATGGAAGGTCGATTACGTGATGATGATGATGATGATGATGATGATGATGATGTGTGGTTGGGAAAAATCTGAAAATCCGGACGGAATGATATGTTCGTTATTTGTCCCAAGTCAAAGTGTATTCATTGTTTTTTCGCAACTACCTGCTTAGCAAAATAATTGCAAATCCTTTATAATGAGGATGGAAATTGAGCATGAAAGTTTTTCAGCTCTTTCATTTAGAAATTGCTGAACTACTCATTTGCGTATGGATATACTAGAAGGTAGGCGCATGAATCAGACAATCTCTGAGCATGCTAGAAAGTTTTGTTGCGAAAAAAATTCATCTCACAAGGCACTATAAGACCAATCCCCGACTGAGAAATCCTTTTCTAGTAAATTTTATGATTAATTAGGTAGGCAATAGCAAACAACTCTGCGCATAGTGGATACTTTATTCATCTGAAATTTACGATTATAAATCACTGGCCCATAATTAGTGAAATTTTGATTAATGAAAGAAACCCACAAACTTCCAAGCATCGTTGATGTGACTTCATCAGGAATTTATTTCCATTGAAAGAATCTTGATGAGAATTTTGCACTTTTCATACGTAGGTTGAGGTATTAATGGAAGCGGAATTATCAGAGGGCTCAAATTTTTTGTCATCAGTTGAGACTTATGAGCTCGAAAGAACACTTTGACCAGTGATGACTCAATCTTGACCATCCGTCAAGGTATGGTCACGTGTAGCGATTGAAGTTATGTCTGACCAGACAACGTCTGTTACTACTAACTAACTACCTGATGGACGCGTGTTCGTCATTCCTTTTCCATGTGTATTCCTTCTACTCCATTACATTATCTCATTACATTTATATGACTGATTCCATGGCTATGATACACAGGCACCATAAACTTTTCTTGTCATTATTAAAAATTCATCTAGCCGATGGTGACAAAAACGATCTGAATAGCTCACTAAGTAGTGCAGCCGTACTTCAAATCTATCAACGATAGAGAGGTCGGGATCGCGATTATCATGTTTCCTTGTTATCCGAAGTTCCATTGAGAGGAGATTGCAGTTTCCAATGCAATTACTTTGCGGCTCCAAATTAATTCGAATCACCCAGTGACGAAAGGTTGACGTCAAGATGATAATAGGCAAACTCATTCCCAAATCAACTCCTTTGTTAGTAGAGTGAATAATATTAGAAAGCTTCATCCAGATCGAATTGCGGATCCAAATAGAATCACGCCTTGGCTCCGCGTTGATTCGAATTATCTTGGCATCGATGAGCTGATGTTACGATAAGAGTTGACTGACTGAGCTCCCAATCGACCCTTTGTTTCATTCAAATTGGATCGTGGCCCCTACTTCATTCAATTCATTCAGGTACAGATTGGTCGATGTTACGATGAGAGGTGATTGACAGAGCTCCTGATCAATTCTGCTCCACCTGAACTGGATCGGGGCTCCAAATCAGGTGACGGCGCACAGCGAGGAATTGAGACGAATTCCTTGCCATAAGCCGCTATGCTTTTAGATGGCTGCTAGCGACCAAGACGTTGTTTTGATTTCTCGCTGTGCAGCGTGGCTCCAAACTGCTTCAAATTATTTAGGCACAGATGGATCGATGTTACGATAAGAGGTGATTGCGAGAGCTCCTGATCAACTCTACTCCACCTCAACTGGATAGGGGCTCCGAATCAGGTGACGGCGCGGCTCCAAATTGATTCAAAACATTTAGGCACAGGTAGGTCGATGTTACGGTAACAGATGACTGCTAGATCTTCTAATCAACTCTGCTCTATCTGGACTGGATCGGGACTCCGAATCAAGCGACGGCGTGGCTCCAAATTGGTTCAAATCATTTAAGCACAAGTGGGTCAATGTTACGGTAACAGATGACTGCCAGAGCTCCTAATCAACTCTGCTGCACCTCAACTGGATCGGGGCTCCGAATCAGGCGACGGCGTGGCTCCAAATTGGTTCAAATCATGTAGGCACAGGTGGGTCGATGTTACGGTAACAGATGACTGCCAGAGCTCCTAATCAACTCTGCTGCACCTCAACTGGATCGGGGCTCCGAATCAGGCGACGGCGTGGCTCCAAATTGGTTCAAATCATGTAGGCACAGGTGGGTCGATGTTACGGTAACAGACGACTGCCAGAGCTCCTAATCAACTCTGCTGCACCTCAACTGGATCGGGGCTCAGAATCAGGCGACGGCGTGGCTCCAAATTGGTTCAAATCATGTAGGCACAGGTGGGTCGATGTTACGGTAACAGATGACTGCCAGAGCTTCTAATCAACTCTGCTCTATCTGGACTGGAACGGGACTCCGAATCAAGTGACGGCGTGGCTCCAAATTGGTTTAAATCATTTAGCCACAGGTGGGTCGATGTTACGATAAGAGGTGATTGGCAGAGCTCCTAGTCAACCCTGACCCATCTGGACTGGATCGGGATCCGAGTTGATAAGAATCATCCAGGCATAGCTGGTTGATGTTACCCCGAGTAGAAAAAGTTTGTGGCTGCCGAAAACAAAAATTCGGCCCCTACACGGGAACTTCGGGGGGAACGTGCGGGGAATTTTGCGGGGAAAAGATGGAAACAAACAGATTTCGAGAGGGGGCCGCATGCGGGGCCACGCAGATCTTCATGGGCCGTAGAGTGTCCACCAAGTTTCCATGAACTCGAGATCGGGGTCCACAGGTTGCGATTCTAACCTACAAATCGTATCTCATAATGAAGTTATTTGTTCAGACATACATCAATCACGATTATCTCGATGTTGTTATTGATTCAGATCGTGTGTAGCTAAAGTATTAGATAGTGTTCTTTTATCAATAAGTTGCATATTCGCAGCAGCGGCGGCAGCTCTTTGCGGCGACACCGTATTGTTGTCATTGCATGGAGCGAGAGAGAAAGACTCCTCGCTTTCGTTTTCGCTCTATCTCTCTTGCTCCAATAACAGTGGTGTGCTGTCAGTAAAAATCTCATATATGCTGAGGCAGTTATTGATGAGGTTTACTTATTGAAGATTTACAAGAATCAGTGGCAATCATGGCAAGCAGCTGTAAATTCGAGGCAGTCGTATTATTGAAATGTTTGCCGGGAAAGAGATCTTCTAGTAGGATACTCCTACGTATGATGCAGATCGTGATGCAGATGCATTGCGAGATGCATTGCGAGATGCATTGCGCGCTTGCACCTCAATGAACCTGCGGTATGTGATGGTTCATGAACATAACCTTAACCATATGTGAATTCCCAGTTTGTGGGGAGCCGTGCCGAGCCACACAGTCCACCTAATTTCCCCGTAAACTCGTATACTGGAGTTTGTGGGAAGCTCACGAAATCTGTATGTTTCCATACTCGGGCCGAGAGTGGCCCCGTTAGAGGGCCGAATACTTACTTTGTGGCCCCCTTCTCGGGCCCCCCGCGCGCCCCAAACTAATTTCTACTCGGGACAATTGCAGTCAATTGCCTGAATTCGTAAACAACTATTTGGTTTATCCGAATTGAATCGAATCGTGGACCTGAATCAAATCACATTGTGGCTCTGAGTCGATTCCTGATTTCCAATTACAAAGGGATTGATATTTCAATAGCATTGTCTGATTATGCTCTCAATCCACTCTTCTTTCCCTTCGGACTCAATCGTGGCTCCGCATCACGTCCAACAGTGGCTCCTAGCTGATTCAAATATTCCAACACCAGAGGAATTGTGTTGATGAAGGTGACTCGGACTACCTATGCTCCTCATCTATCCGCATCTATTCTATAGATACTAAACTACTTGCCCCCAGAAAGCTCTACCGGAATTGAAATGCAGACTCAAATAGAATCACGACGTGGCTCTCAAATGATTCAAATCAATCAAACGCATGTGAGTTGACTTCCCGATAACTTCAGAATAACCAATCTCTTGACTATTTCTTACGCTCCTAGCCTTATTTGTATGGTAAGGATTCAATCCAGATGGAAAACAACACTTCGACTTGAAGCAATCGCTCTGCAACACTCTTCCGATGTATTCAGCTTTACGCTAATGATTGTAATGCCACTCAACTGCATTCGCAGGAAGAGTTCTGGTAACTTCAGATATACTCAGATTTACTCACAATACGAGATACCTTCTTCAGGATCATCAATGCCTCCAAAGGTTCCTCCTCGAGGTTACGGGTTCATCTCAATCTTTTTATCGACTTCTCCCTTCTCCCTACCACCCACACTCAATCACAGATCACACGCGCAATGTGCGGGTGAGGAGATTGCTATTACGGGGCCCGGTGGGGGACTAAAGCTCTCGCTATACGCTCCAAGAGAGCTTGTCTCAAGTCTGTATATATCAAACGATACGAAACGCGAGACCGTGCAACAACGACGCGTTCGCGGAGAAGCTACTCTCCTGGGAGAAAGTGAGAGCTGAGCTGTGTGGTGGCGTCGAACGTTATACTCGACGCGTTCGGGAGCTTCGGGCCCAAAGATACTCGCTATACTTTGTGGCCAGAGTAGAGCGGTCCGAGTCATAGAGCGCGGCGCAGCGCGCGGATCGCTGCTGCAGCCAAAAATTTTGGAATAATAAGTAAAAATCGTTGTAAGTGCGCCACGCGTGTGATTTTTTTTTTCAAATTTTGAGTGAGAGCGTCACTGAAAAGTGATGCGAGCGTGGCGGCAAAATAAGTTAATGAAATTGAATTGCCGGTTTGAAAGTTTGTTTTGAAACTTATACGTGATAATTTATATAGAAAAATATAAAAGAAGAAGACGGAGAAGTTGTTTATGGTGTGTTATGGTGCCGGCGCATCGGCGCAGCCGGCGATCACGCTTGCGCTGCGGAAAGATCCAGCAGCAGCAGCATCAGCATCAGGAAAAGCAAAAGAAGATAAATTAAAAAAAGAAGTGAAGCCAGCAGGGTCGAAAAAATCGTCGACCAAGCGGCTATTTTTGGCGGATGTGCTTTGGAACGGTGAGTTTATTGTTGTGTGATAAGTTTCGTCATAGGGATGGACAGTTGATGATTACTGAGTTTGAACTTTCTTTTGAGAAAGGCTAGTGAGTGAGAGTGATAGATAGTGAGAGTGAGATCGCGTGAAAAGTGAGCTCGCCGACGCCGCCGGTAATCGACTTCTTAGAGTGCTTTGGAAATTTGAAGCGCGTTAGAGTGTGAATAGATCTCTGCTTGTAGTTTCTTATTTGAGGCTCCAGATTCTGGTTGGCTGGTCATGGTTTGAAGCTCGCACGCAAGCTTTTCTCACTCGACTATAGTTGTGTTTGTGAAGATGATGAACATTCAAATGGGTAGTTCAATCAGTCCTATGCCGGCTTTTTATTTTAAATGAAGTATTGGACGAGATTAACAAAAATTCAATGGTCCTGACTTGGAAGTATCATGATCAGTTCGAATCAGTTTAAGTAATTTTGGATTAACTTTTAGTATGAGCTGTGTCTGAATATGATGTTTCATCAAAGGGTACAGGAGATAAGAGTTCTGTCACGAAGAAAAATGTCTCATTGGTCTTAATTGTACACGAAAGTAGTCTTTCTCCAATACATTCAATGGAATATCTTGATGAGAATAGAAAATACAGACTGTTTATTGAACCATGCTAACATTGAGTTGAGAATGTATATTTATCAGACGCTGATTCCTTGAAATGTCATAGTGGTACTCAGTTCGAAATTTGAATCCTGTTCTTGGATTGGAAATGAAAATCTCGATCACTCACTCCATAAAAATTGTAAAGAACAAATAAAGATGTATTCGAGTGGAACTATCCAACACCAAAGCATCAAGATCTTTAGGCATATAATGGCAAATCTACATCGTTAGAATTTCTACTATCATGCCGATTTGTCATTAATAAAAAAATCAGCACCGATAAAACTTTCAAGAAAAATCGTCCAAGTAACAATTGTGAAGCCTAAATTTCACGTCTTTTTCTTGACTGAAATCGATGAATCCTATGATTGTCGAAGAAATTGGTAACGGATCACAGGATCTCTCTCTGTGTACAGCTCAAGAATCACGATAGAAAATTTGAAATCGGTTAAAGGACGATGCATCGATTAACCGAGTCACTCTACCGATTTCAATGTACGTAAGCTCGAGGCCTCTTATAAACCATGAGATCCAAGAAATCGTCCCTCATCACGTATACAATACATTATAGCGGTATTATAAGTCTCAAGACCATCAACGGTAATCGATTTATAGGACCGGCGATGCGCTCTTGAACACGATTCGATCTCTTCAACTTTATTATTTTCTTCCGCTCGGATCTTCTTCTATAATATAATACCAAACAAGAGAAAGAGACAGTACACTATCTCATGTAGGAACTAACAATTGTGTGACTAATTGTGTGTGTGAGATAAAAAAAAAGAAGGAAAAATATAATGCAGTTCGTATGTATGAGTATATCTGAATTAGCGATCTCGAAGCATCATAAGCCTAGTTTTCTCTCTTATATACTTCGAGGTGCGACCTTACCGATCTTTTGTCACACGCAAACACCAGATAGTATTTATTATATATGGCAATAAGAGTTGCGACTTCACGCGCGCTTGATCTCAATCCTCTCATTCTTATTATATGTTTTTTTCTCTTCATGTATTAATGAGGATTCGCGGAACTCGTTAGAGGCATCGTGTTACATTGCGAGCACCCAATTATTACAATGCAAGGATGCTTTTTGTTGATTAATATGGTTGTAATCAAAGATGTACGCAATTGAGTAGATGAAATTCTCGAGTAGAAGAGGAAATTGATGGTTTCATAGATTTCGTGTTTGAGGTAATGGGACTTGATTTTGAACTGTTTTTGAGAGGTTACAAAAAATTGGCAGCATAGGGCTTGTAAAATCAATGAAAGTGCCATTCAATGTAATTGTGACGTACGTCACTACACGCTGAGCTTCGAATAAGTGCAATGCGGGCATCTTCGGATTCTGTCTCCGGAGGTGTAAATTGATGAGACAACGGAAGAAGAGTCGGTCGTGGTCCAGTGGTTAGGACACTTGGTTTCCGTGAAGAAGGTCCCGGGTTCGAATCTCCGCGGTTTCCATGGTAAAAATCGATCGCTTACTTTTTCACGAGTCTATCGACTTCCCATGAATTCCCTTGTGACATAATGTCGACTCAAAATGTGCGGAATATGGTCAAGAACTTCTAACAATTTTGGAACCCTAATAAGAATTAAAATGATTAACATTCAAATGGCATAGCCAAGGCGAGCCAAGGCCATGACTGGAGTCATAGGGAGGACTACCAAAAGATTCTAGTATACTTCTACGAAATCTTATTCATCAACATTAGAAATTTGTGTTCTGAGTGTAACTTCTCAATCAATTATCTGCATCAAATTTAATTTGGCCTTTACTGTCGGATCCAATAGTACAACTTGATTGTGAGCTAACATGACTATATCATACTATTTTTTCGAAAATTTGCATGTATGGCTGGACGAAGTCCTGCGATTTTCTGTCAATGGACCACGATCATGCACTGATATAAGTAGTTTTATGAAAACTTTGCGTGCAAGACCTTAAAACGCTTAGGAAAACGATCATGCAGGTCATTTTCAAAGTATTTTTTAGTACATTTTGATCAATTATTCATTTCTCGATCCGAAGTCAGTCTAAGAAATTATCAGCTTGAAAAGGCTGAAAATGTCAGTTCTATGTGCTCTGTGGGTTTTTCCGGACTTTGTGAGTGAGAAACGTCACATTAGGACTCGTTTGAGATTCGGGCGGACAAACCGATGAAATATAGGGACATTGGACATCAAACCCCGAGGGTACAACAACCCAAATACCACTTTATCGATGCATGGTGAGCACGTAAATTTTGTGGTGCAATTTCGCTTATGATTTCACTCACTCAGTTCTCCTCGATAAAAGTGAATTTGCCAGATTCCAGGCCGAAGTATCAAAAATTGGTATATTCTGACACAAGTCGGACACAAGGGCATAGAAATTCTTCATCATCTGTGCAGCAAAAATCGATTCTCGTACAGATTTTTTATTTTCTTTCCAACGCCGACAATTAGAGAATAGTATTCAACACTCGGGCGGAGTGGTTTCCGCATTCTCGTGATGATTCCGACCCTTCGCCAAGGCTCGGGCTGGAAAAACATCGCTCGGGCCGCGGAAACCAACATTCCCGCCCTCGGATCGAAATGTGTAATTTTGCATCCGGCTTCCAGCTCGAGCCACTGTAGAGAGTCAGAATCATCACGAGGATACTAAAAAAATAGGTTTCACTCCCGTGTATCGAGCCATACTTTTTGATAACTTGTGAGTAAAAGACGACAGACAATGCACAAAGTGAACTTTTACGCACAGTGCATCAAAATTCCATTTGCACTCTTCCCGGATTACTTAGATGGACGAGAGAATCTCCTTCCGCTGGATTTTTTGTCAGTTTCGTTCCACATTATTGCGACCCTCAGAAGTGATAGAGTTCCTAGTCACATTTTTTCCAAAGTATCTAATGGCTAAATCAGAACGAAAAACCTCAAGACTGTAGCTTGAACAGTTTCGCTGGGAGATCAATTTTAGTGGCAAATGTCAGGTTCCGTGCTAATCGTAAGCTACCGCGTTATCCGAGGCGTTATACGTATTATCCTGATGGCACTCATGAAAGGAATTCGTATATTCGTATGTACGTGAATTGATTTGTAATATGTTACAGAAAATTGAGAAGTGCATCCCAAGACCTTGGAAATGAGACCTCAGATCGGCACATTTTCGACTATCAAATTTCAAAATTTCCATGTAAATACTCATATACCATCTCGCCAAATCAGAACATCGGGAAAATTCAGAATCTTTATGAAGTAAAAGTTCAATTCTGATCTAGTCTTACAATGGAAGAGAAGAAGCCGATCCAGTTTACTGGTTGTTCCTCGGACTGAGCCGTTTTCACTTCTCACGATATCGTACGCATCGCGGGAAATATGGAATTTTTCCTTGGCAATTCTGTATAGAGTCGAGTGCCTTCAACCGTTAAGAAATGAGATCATTTGATGCAAAGTAAAATAACATACATCACCGATCGCTTACACTAAACTCTACTCTCAGATTTTTTTAAAATCTACAAAACATTTCTGTTTTACGACCTTTATTAATACATGTACCCATATTTTTTCGAAACCACCGAAAAATCCTTCCAAAATAAGCCATTCAAACATCCATATCTCTCTGTAAATTACACTGATCAATAAAGTCAATCATCAAAGAAACATAAAAAATTGCAGTCTCGAAGATACAGTTCATCACCGATGATGTAATTAGAAATTGCTTCGGGCAAAAATTCCAAGACGTACTCGAAATGGATGCATACAACAACAACAACAACGACGACGACGATGATCGTTTTTCTCTTTTATCTGCGTGCAATACATGTCCGTATGTACTTATATGCATGCATGGATGTCAGCTGCGTGTGCAGTGAAAGTGAAGGATGCGCGGGCACTTCCTCTCTTTCAAAATAAAATATTTGTCCTGCAGCGCTTTTGCTGTCTGTCTGTCTGTCTGCGTCCGCTTGCCATCAAAGTATATAGCTCCTTACGAGATCGACTCTCTCGTATAGAAGTGTCACGCGTATCGGAGTTACCTAATATATATATCTTCCTTTCCTTGTTTCTTCATTTTTTATTATTTTCATTTTTTGAGGTTATGTATACTGCACCCATTGCTCGCGATAACAATGCCCAATTTGCAGTTGTAGTCATTGAATTGTTTGAACAAAATTATCATGGTGAAGCAATACAATCTCTATAGAGACACTCTAAAATAGCTTTCCGGTGTCCGAAACTCAGCTCTCCTCCTATATAGATACTCTGGCATTGTAATTTTTGCAACTCATCTCGTATCGGATGCTAGTATAATTATTATTCACCCGATCAGATATCTATGCTATCGATGCTAACAATAATAGGGTAACCTTAAAAGAAGATGAGTTTCTCCCATCAGTCAATTTCAACCACATCAAAGGAGCTTCAGAGTTTTAAGATTGTCTACCTTAAGAGTTCGACCGGATAATACGAGGACAATGACAAAACCAAACACAGAATCTTTAGCCACCGCTACTGTCATTAATTTTCCAATTAAATTGAGATAAGTGAGGAATAACTACTTACTCGAATGCCTGATGCTTAAATTCAAATCGTAATGAAACCATTGACTCAATAGAGATAGAGAGAGCGAGAAAGTCCTTCATTTCTAAGTGTGTGGCTTCTACTTCTAAAGAAATCGAGATGGATAATCACTATCGAGTCAACGAACGGTCGATTCTCGATTCCTCTGCGATTATTATCGATACTCAAACTTCGATATATCGAAATACTCACGTTCCAAAATAAATAATAAATGATGCTACATCACACGATTAAACACATGGAAGGAAAAAAACACAATGAATCGAGGATAAACCTAGTGTTGAGATAAACGCCTAGAGGCTAATAATCTTGTAATTGTACAATAGAAGACTATGTATTGTGGCAAATCAGCTGAGGCGTCTGATGCTTCTATCATAGAGTCAGGCCCCGAGTATATACCAATTACAGTAATAACGAGGCTCGGGGATCATCCACTGCATCAGCAGCAACAGCAGCTATCCTATAATACAAGCTGTTTTCTCCATTCTTGATTGTCCGATGAAAGGCTGTCTCATTACAACCATGCGAAACAACACCTATCCGAAAGTTTGCGATAGCGACCGTTGAATCAAACATTTTTTTTTTTTGACTTGGTGAGTTTCGAAAACGAATCGGTGTATCGAATTGCCTAAAATTGATATTATCATCCTGGCGATTCCTAGTTACTACCTGCAGAGGAACTTTTAATTCCTTTGCAGTGTAATAAAAGACCAATCGTTACTTTGTTCTTTAATACCTTGTAAGGTTATAACAAAAGTTTCGAAATTCGATTAGTCTTGATCGAAAATAGATCGATATCTCGATTCTCAAATTTCGATATAAGTTAGGTTAGGTTTATATTGATTCGAAATCGTCGGTCATTTCATTTTTATTAGATATATGGTACAAGAAAAATCCTTTAATTTCTCTCAAGACAGAATTTACGAAGCGAATCGTATTGGGTTGTAATGTATTATATCGTCGATCAGTGTGCCTGAACAGCTAGATTCTATGGAAATTTATGGGGCCCCCCATCAAAAACATCAGATAGTATACAAGTTCGGAATATCTCTTGTCCGTAAAGCGTGCAAGAATCAGCTGTGGAATCGAAAAAGTTCGTTACACAATGGAAAGTGTTGGTCATGAAGAACTTATATCGGTGAATTAGACCGCGAAAAGCTGCTGCAGCTCTCTGTTTTCAAGGCCATGCGAGCCAAGAGATATACAACGTGGTGGATAAAAATTTCTTCGAGAGTGGCTCTTGAAAATCACCTTCTCCTTCGTTTGGACAGCTTTGCTCTCTGGCACCCGCCACGTGAGAGTGATCCATGCTTTTCTCACTTTTTTATGAAAGTTGAAAGATGCGGTGTCGGTAGCTTCTTCGTCCATGCATGGAATTTTTATGTAGCATCTATTTGTGGATATTTTATTTTAAGTAAGAACTTTTTTTCTGTGGTCAAGGATGAATTTTCAGTGATTTGATTTGGATAAAATTTTGATTCATGCCATTCATTTCCGGAGTCAATGACGATATCTCTTGAATCGCGTTATCGAACATCTTTGAATTTCATCAATTTTTGGGATGTCTATCACAAAAAATTCAAGGTTATACTAATCAGCTGTACGAGACAATTTTCTGAATACATTCTCCAAAATTATGCAGGATGTAATTGAAGTTGATGCCTGAAATTTGAATATATTGACTTCGATTTCACTTCGTTATATTGAGCTTCTGGAAATAACCAATCAGTCTGGCTTCACCAAATTACTGTAAATTCCATGTAGTGGTTTTCGAATTTTTGAGAATTTTGAGATGGAAAGATAGTAGGAAAAAGTATCCCTCTCAAAATTCATCAAAATTCCTTCCCCGACACATCATACAATTCGGTATGAAACTCAATCAAAAAGCTCTGAATATTATAATGAGCTATAATTTTGAATCGTCTCTCAAGCCATAGACAGGATGGAATGAAATAATTGATGAGAGTCCATTAGAGCCTCTATGTCATTTCATCAGATCCAACTCAAAATTGATGGATGGGTGTGTACCGTATATCACCAAGGTTGATCTCCATCGATTTCTCGCTTTCAATTTAAGCCTTATACTTTTGATTAAGCAGACGTTTTCGTTTCTCAGACGACTTCCGTGTCACCATAAAGTAATCATATCCACTCCTGCATCTTCTTTATTTTTTTTGTTTACCCTCGCTCACATCGATCATCGAATTTCTTCCAAAAAGGTCTTGCCAAAGTAAACTGAATTGCCTCCGGGTAAAATGTGGAGCAGAATCAATGGTTTGCTACTATCTGTCCGCATTTATGAAATACTTGACCGAATAATCAATGAAATTCAGAGCAAGAATTTATAAGCTAGCTTTCCAGTTATTCATTTTATTTAGGTACTATCTTGAGAGAATACACTTGAGAGTGTACTTCAATTGGCATTGAGAATTTTCGTGGATTATCATCGAATGCTTGTTTTATCAAGAAATGATTCATCGTTATAATACACGAGAACAAGATCATTCTCCCAGACAAACTTTCGCGTATTTTCAGAGTGTCTTGATAAGTGAAAACTCTCGAGAGTTGATTGTATCAAATGAAACTCTCGGTTCAAGATCAGGATCTCTCAATAGTTAATGGACTGGATCTGGTTCATTTTAATCGGTAGCAACTCGCGTTTTAAGTTCATTCAACTCTTTATAAAACGATTCAGTAAAATACTATACTAGAGCCAGTCGATGAAAACGGGTAATTTCTTTTTAGATTCCCATCAAATACCGTTCGAGATATTTGATTGAAATTCGTACATGAAATTATTTTGCGATATTAAATGTACATAGTTTTCTTTATTGCTTGCTTCAAATGAGATTCGTTGAGGAAAGATGTTAAATTGGTAGATGATGATATACCTCAAAGTACGGGCGAAGTATGTTACAAGTAAAACATAACCTCTAATTTATTTTTTTATACATTTGAAACAAAGTTTGATTACAGAGAATGAAAAATTATAGAAAATTGTTACAAGGTTACACGATGACTTGTCGTATATTCAGATTTTTACATTTACAATTGGCTGTATCATAATGTAAATTCATCGGATGCGGGTGATTAATGACATCTGCTTAGGAGATTTTTCAACCGAGTGAAGTATCATCATGACTAAATCATGGATTTCTTCAGCATTTCGTTAAATGTATATCATTGTTAGGATGATGATGATGTGATGAGGGGAAACATCTCTAGTAGAGGAAGCAAATATGTTGCAATAGTCCGATTGGCAAACTCGTTAGCGAAGCTGCGGACACATTCAAGTCGCATTGAAACTAAATCTGTATAATTTTCCCTGTTGGGCGTATTGGGTATATACGCGCCTAGATCAACCTGAAACATGTAATTTTCTGAGTCCACCAAACAAATTATTCACAGTTGGCGGGTACAAATTGGCATACTATAGCATGTTATTGTTACGAGGCATCCTTTCGTGACGTAATAAGGAGTATCGGATTGATAGTGTGATCTAGATTTGAGTAATTTGAATTTTTTGTTTTATATGGTATGAACTACGAACTTGTCAAATTATCAACAAACATTCATTTCAGAAAGATTCTGAATTCATCTTGTGATTCATATTATTTTCATCAGAAACGTGTTTTTAAAATTGGCCCGGAACTGATAACTTCGGATAGAATTATTACGAGAATCTGAACATCTTTACCTGGAGGCGGCGTGATTTGAAGAAAAAAATGATCTGTAAAACTTTTCCTACATTCGTAAAGATGATGAGCTTTAATGAAGTTGAGTTAAAATAAAGGTTGAAATCATAGGGTCCAGCAGTATACATTCTACGGTCTTTCTTTGAGAATAGATCAAGGAATGGGAACAAATCGTCGGCCCCTACGAAGCCTAGCACATTTCGACTTTTCCACGAAGAGTAGTACATCTCGCTAATGTTAAAGCATAGGAGGAATGTGTTAGTTTTCGTGGGAAAGTCGAAATGTGCTACTCTTTGTAGGGAGGTTCAAATGTGCTAGTTTTCGTAGGGGCCGACGAAATGTCAACGTGATTTTCTGAAAATTCGATTGTAAAAACTTTTCCTATGAACTCTATAGGATTCTGCAAATTTCAAACGATTCAATATTCGTATCCGCGTTGTTTGAACTTGAAATTAGTTTCATAATAAATGAAAAATATTCACCCAATTTTGTATTTTGTAGAATTAATTAACGGCTGTGAAATGTTTCTCTCACAGCGCGAGCTTTCATCACCTGTCACACCATTCAAAAATCTCGTAATGCTCATATTTTCCTTAAAGTGATTGCGCTACTCACCCGTTGACTCATTTTCAACACCAGCAATTTCTCACTTCTCCAGCCTTATCTATATCTTGTGCAAGCGCCAGTTTAGTCGCCGAAAAGTGTCTCGCGTAAGCCACCAGTCAGACAACGAGCGTCACAAATTTATACCGCAAATCATTTTCCCTCGTTTTAATATCTTCACAAATGCACCCATGGGTAAGTATAACTTTGCCCAGGTCACACTTTTGATTAAATCAAAATTCAGTACTTTACGTCATCACACAAGTCATATGCATATCGTTTATCGTACACGGTTCGTCGACTCGTATAAGTAATAAACTCGCTCAGTTGGGAAATCTCACGCCGCCATATAGTTTTCCTCTAATATAAACGTCACACGATGACTACCTAATGGAATCACACATCAGTATCCATAGACCTCATTTGAGTATATGCACCCGTGAAATTTCTCGGTTTCTCATCGGATAGGTATAATAACGCATTGACTATCATTATAATGTGGCCAACGCGTTTTGCCGCCTTGTATCGTACATTTGTGTGGTTTTCTAAATGAATGAGTGAATACATGGTACGATTGCGTAAAGTGCTAAGTGTGAATTGTGTGTGGGTGCGTGGGAATGTCATTGCTCGTTGTGGTTGGATGTCGATGTTTTTAAATGCGCTGACCTTCCAGATGAATGGAATTGGATTTTGATTGAAGTGGTGCGTGTCGAGATTGAAGGATTTGAACTTGGATTGCTCGGAGTATCTCATAAACATTTTATTGTTCATACATTGGAGATAACCTTGTGAACGAGTTTCTCTATCGAGGGTCAAATTCCGTTGAAACCTTGTTTGAATCACCCTAAAAAGCTATCTCTGTTTGATTTGTTCACCACAGACTTGTTCCTGTCATGAAAAACGACATTTCATCTAATTGGAACATGTTCCTGAGATTAAAAGAGACAAAGAATAGCAACATTAGAGTTATGACATTTTTTTGTTCATTCTTGTTCGTTCCTATTTCCTCATGATTTCACATCATGCCTCTATTCGTAGACTGCTGTGTTCTTTGTAACGACAGAATTTTCAGGATTCTTGCAGATTCCTTCGATAACCAGAAATAAGAATTATCTATTGTAGGTTGATATTGGCCAACTTTTCGGACACTGCAGTGAAGTCGGGTTAAATCAAGACCAGGACTCAATCATATAGTGTAATATTGAAACCTGAAAATGTATTTGACAGTTGATCCAAATGTTAATCAGTATTCTTGCTCAACAGCTGTTAAAATATCTGTAAATAGTAAACACCCAAGAATGCTCACGATTGAATAGTTTACACCCACCTCTCTTGATTTGGCACCTCGTATTTGCCAAGTGAATTCATAATGATTTTCGAAATAACGTACTCTAAAATCCGCCGTCTGTATTGCTATACTTTCTACTTTCAATTTCACTTTTAGCACTTTTTGTTCTCCCTCACTTTTCATTCTGTGTACCTCGCGCTTATTTGCTTGATGTCCGATCATGTATGCACAAGAAATTCTCTCAATTATACCGCAAATCGTTTCATTACACATGGGCACAGTTACAAATGCGCGCTCACTCGCTTGCGCTCTAGATTCAAGCCCATCAGATACAAATTATAACATACTCATCTGTCAGGTTCTCTCGTATGGAGGCGTTGAATCTTCATCGTGATAAATTCAAGAACGAATTCAAGTACGTGTAACACATCGTCAATGTTCGATACTAATACATTTCAACTAGTGTCTCTGTATAATATAATTATACAAAAACTCATGGGATGTGTAATTGATTCGTGTGTGTTTATGTGAACACTTGGGAGAGAAACTGGTTCTCTTCGTTAGAGAATTAACTTTCAGATGGTACGACAGGTGTACACGGTGTCAATTACCCGTGCTCAATTATCGCGTTAGTGGAAAATTTGTCGTCTATCGCCATCAAGTTCATATCGAATTAATGCAAAGTGCATAGCAAGTCTTTGAGAATTTATCCAGCACGTTAAGTCGCGGGATCGAGGTACAGCGGGTACACATGATTGAGAAATTCGTCATTTCAATACGCAAACATAGTGTACTTCTCAAAATGTTTTATGGACTAATGTAGAATTTCCAGCAACGCCAGCTCGAGACATATCGATCGATGAAACTCGACTATTCGATAACTCGATAACTGACGTGATGCGATAAATTCGATAAGTTGAACTTCGATAATCATAATCCTTCAAGCTCGAGTTGTGCGATAGTTTTGGTAGATCGATGGTTGTATGAGATACATCGATGGATATTTGCAATAACAACGTTTTCTGACCGATTATTGCAATAAATTTGATAGTTCGAGCTTTCGGTTCCAGAAACTCCGATGGCTCGAATTTCGCGGTTTGTTCGATTAATCGATATTATCGATAATTTCGAGAAACCGATCTTTGGCATGATGAGACTATTTGTGGAATATCTTTGATAACTTCGCAAAATGAAGTTTGATAAATCGATAATCGCAATAATTTTGATAAGTCGAATTTTCGATAGTAGAAAGTTCGATACCTCGATGTTTGCGATAATTTCGATAAACGAGAATACTCTTCGCGATATTCGAATTTTTAAGCGTGGAGACCAACTTTTCTTCGTAGTACTTGAAAATGTCAAAGATATTGAATCTTCAACATTGATAACTAAAATTAATCGCCGATGATTTAATGTATTCGAATGATATGGCCTTTTCATAGAATTAGCGTGCTTGAGCGTATTTGATCGATCTCTGGAATTAGGAGTCACGGAAGACATGTTTCAAGAGAAGGTTGGTGATCATCTCGAGAGTTCAAAGAACGCCTCACTTTCGCTATACTTAGCTGCGGTCTGATCATCAAAATCTCATTGAAAACTACATGGCATTTCCTCAAAAACCATCTCAATAATAAATACCACGTACAAGCAACTGCTTACGAAGAAAATTGCAAATGTCCATCGCATAAATCTCGCAGCGAAGCACTTAACCATTCACTCGTCAAAAGTACAACTACCTCTTCAACATTATCTAGGTATATACACTCTTACTATGTGTCATCGTTAGCCACTCCCGTCAGCCGCAAAAGCAGCTCAAATCTCAAACGTTCAAAACGACACAAGTCCATCAAGTATATATACCGCAACCGCTTGTACTTATCCTCATTGACTGTAAAAAAATGTTATATCGCTTGAGGCAACCTAACCTGTACACTATTCCTAACACACCGCATTATATGTAGACTCTGTATATGTAAGTAACTGCTTTCACGTGAACAACCGCTATGTGAGACGTCTTCGATGGTTTGCGTGCGAGAAAACGAGCCAACGTTACAACTTTCGACTCATCGTGTCTTTCCTGAAGCGCGGAACATAAGCTCTATATGTAAACTATAATACATAAATGTCGCCTGAGGGAAGTTCGTGGGGTGAAAGTTCGCACCGTAAGAATATGATGGTATATGATGTGCATCTGCTTAAGCTTCTGCATGGATTATGGCTTATTATAGCATCAAAAATGATACGAGTGTTTTTAAAATGAAGGAAAGATGTTGTCATTGAGATAATACAGAAGCTTCAGGTCCATTGGAACGAAAGATTGGTGATACGGTACGAGGAAGCTATCTTTTGGCGTACTTACTTTATATTATTATATACGAGATAGGAATCTTTGTAGCAGCACAGTGAAGAGCTTCTCGGCTGGGCAATACGCGTAGAAAGTGAATTATCTCGAGTGGCGCCTTTTTACGAGCCTTTCTTGCAGTTATGGCTGACCGCTCGTTTCGCGTGTGGCTATGCGGTATTTGTATCTTGATTTTTCAAGAGATATGAGGATTACATATATACGTTTTGCTTGGGTTGAGGTGTTAGAGGGAACTGATTGAGATATCATGGGGTGGATATTGATTCGATTTCGATTTCGTTGAGATGATTGGGAGTTGCGATTCGATGAGTGGAAAAGGTGTAGGCGTTGTAGAGGGTAGAGTTACGACTGAATTTGAGACGATTGCACATAATGTTCGACATTGTGTTGGATGTACTTGTGGTGGGAACTGATTTTAGATGTAAATTGGCTTGTTATCCTTTCAAAGGGATCATTTTGGACTGGAAGAATTCATGGGGTTCAAGATTTTCTTGGGATTGTTACGGCGTGAATACGAAAAATTTGATCTGAGGTTTTTATCGGTGCAGTGATGCACAAAAATCTTTAAAGAATTGATGAAAAGTGGATGCAGAGATATGCTCATCAGAAATAACTGTCAAAATTACATTGCTCAAAACCATCATGACTGACAGGGAAAGTCAAAGGTCCAAGGGGGGCATAATTTACAAGACTTATCGTAGTTCTTTGCGGGAAATTCAGGACTGTTGAGTCAGCATTAATATAGATTGATATTAAATGAATTGTGATTTAAAGATCATTGATTAGCAACCCATAATAGATACCATTGACACGTTTATTACAATAGGCTTCATTCTTGGGTCCTACGATTTTCCACTTTCGATTTTTTACAGACTCTTATTTGTTCGAAGGATAATCCCAATGACTATTTGTCATCTTGATTCACTTCACTTAGGACATAAACAATGAGCCAAAAAGTATTTGGCCTCATCCAGACGTACATATTTACCGAAATACGAGAGCCCAGTCCATGACCGAGATGGAATTACCAAAAAACTGGCCTCGCAGTGACTATGGGTTGACGAAAAAAGTGCAGTCACACATCCACGGATCAGCAGCTATCTATTGATACGGCCAGCAATGACAGTGTTGAAACAGACGATCTTTTTTCGATTAAATTCATTTTCAGTAAGCTAAAAGTTCATGTCTTCAAGTCTTTTTCTATGAACAATCATCAAAACAACGCACTTTCGAGGACAACCTGAAATTTACTATAGAGCAACGATCAATGCCCGTTTGAGATCATTCGTCTCACTCGTACTCAAATGGGTTATGGTATAAGTGCGAGTGAGACGAAATTCTCGAACGGGCACTGACTTTCATATCCATACAGGACATTTCTTCCCGGGTGTGTGCACCTCACCAATTTACATGATACCAGGATATGAAGGTCCACAAAAAAAACTAGAATCATGCTCTTGTCAGTATTCAAAGATGTATCCTTCCGGTTTTCCATCTAGATACTTCCGGTAAGATGCTTCCTACAATCTCAAGACAAAGTTTTAAAATTTAAAGATTCTGCACGCTGGAGAACATAAACATCTCTAAATTATCACATCCAAGCCAACCAACTTTCATTTTTCCACAGCATTATACATTTTAATGAACGTTACATCTCTTGGTATAAATATAAACACTCTAGGCTGTCGAAGAGAAAGAGAGACAGACCTTAAATGAAGAGTTATTAGATTAGAGCTCAGTGACAAGGACAATGACCCATCAGTAGTGAAAAGAAACTCTTGACAGGGGAAAACTGAGAGTTCGCGAGCGCGGAGCGAGAGTCTTCAGCGAGTTGCTCATCGTTCAACACGTACAATTTCCACAGCACTCAGCCCGTAAAAGAAGGAAAAAATATTCGGTTTGAAATTACCGTCGATCAAGTGAGGAACGAAAGCTTTTCGTTATAGAGACATGCGGACTCATCCTGTGATGTGCATGCATAGTCTAATGGTACAGACAAGAGTCATAGACGTAAAGTATAGTGAAAAACGAAAGGATCATTTAAATGCAAATGCCTTCGTTAGTGAGATTCTACTTTACATTTTATTTTCGTATATTTTTATATTTACGTAAGAGTGTGATGTATTTATTGAGGAGTCACGGAGTAACTGCTGCGAGTGGTAGAGTGGTAAATAATGGAGAGGATTATCACTTTCTAATCAAAAGTATTGGCGAGCTGAGTTGAGCAAATGATGCTCGTCTGAATTCGCCTCATGAAATTCAAATTCTGATTCGGGCACTCGGATTAAATATTAAATATCATTATGATAGAATGGGAGAGTGTACAGGAAAGAGAAACCTCACTTGGGGAAGAATTTACACTACCGGTCAAAAGTCTGAGGACACCTGGGAATCAAACTGATGATTTTCAGAGTTGGATATATCAGAACCTATTGGTCGTAGATAGGTCTGCGTGGTCGCATTTTGTAGCTCATATCAAGCACTTTCAAATCTATTTCCTGTATTTTCCGTCTCTCGTATTATACCAGGGACACACGAGTCAGAAAAATGACTTTTTTCGCAATTTTTTAGGCAAGGTACGAACGCCTGCCGATTTTGGAGAGATTGTTACATCGCTATGAGATCAATGACATCTTCAAGCCCATGAAAAGACCTACAAAATCCGTTTTTGAACGTTTTTCATGGTGGCTCTAGTCCCGAGATCCAAGTGATTTAGTGAGGGAGGTTTTCCCTCAAAAAATCCCTTGATAATCCAAAAATGATGAGAAACAGGCCACTTTGGGGCAGCTAATCCTCATTTCTGTAAGAGTTTGACTCAACATCGAGATAGCCATAAAAAATCAAAGCTACGGACCTTGGACTGGGCTGTTTCTCATCATTTTTGAATTAATAATTTTATGAGAGAAAACCTCCCTCACTAAATCACTTGGATCTCGGTACTAAAACCACTTTGAAAAACGTTCGAAAACGGATTTTGTAGGTCTTTTCATGGGCTTGAAGATGCCATTGATCTCATAGTGATCCAACAATCTCTCCGAAATTTGCAGGCGTTCGTACCTTGCCTAAAAAATTGCGAAAGAAGTCATTTTTCTGACTCGCGTGTCCCTGGTACAATATGAGAGACGGAAAATACAGAAAACAGATTTGAAAGTGCTCAATATGAGCTACAAAATACAACTACGCAGAGTTCTCTACGACCAATAGGTTCTGAGATATCCAACTCGGAAGATCATCAGTTTGATTCCCAGGTGTCCTCAGACTTTTGACCGGTAGTGTATTCATCTGTATTTTTTTCCAAAAATGCTCTGCGGATTTCAACACAACTTGATGGGACTCACATGCATAATAATGATCAAATATATTTTGGTCGGAATTCACTGCTCGTCCAATCCACAGAATGACATCTTCGACTTTGAATAGAGTATGAGAAAGTTATTGATGGTTCGCTTTTCATCTTAGTTTCTGAGAATGTTAGAAATTTTCCTAAGTAGTAATTCGTACTTCGATCTCGAATCGATATTATTGAAAATTGGAAGGATATTTCAAGCATCTATCAACAAACGTTGAGAAGTCCAATGGTCAAACTCCTCCGGTTGGGAATTTTGTTAAGAAATTTCTTACAGATGACAAGGCATAACTTTACTTCTAACTAGCACATTTCCCCATCTAAATTCCTCCAAATGCAGTGTGCCAATCACTTGATGAAAATAATCATTCTGCAAAAATCATATGGATATATGAATTTCTCTCTGAATTTGATTGAATAGATTTCTCCAATTTTACATCATTTTGAGTATTTTCTGACTGGTTTTGCTGTAAAAACCACTCCATTATATCTAAAAAGCTCTTTTGTTCTGTTTTTTTAACCGAGATTAATCGTGTATCTATTCCTGTAAGTAGTTTTCAACACCCAAACCCAAAACTTGAAATCAAATTGGGCATCAGTAGTTTACTGCCTATTTACTCTACATCCACGCAAACTCATCAGATAAGCATCAAACACTTTCTCACCTCCAAAAATTCAAAGATTCAGAAGCTACAAAGTATAAGCAATGTCACCTTGGCAAAAGTGAAAACGTCCGATAAGGGGTGTAGCCAATCAGTGCCTTACCAGAGTGTTCTTCGAACAATGGATCTATATACACCAACACACACACAGATACACACCTTGAAGACCATTATTGTCTGACCATCAAATTTCCGGATGCATGCAGTTGCAGAGCACTCAGAGGGGCCACCCATCCGTGATAATAATACAACTCTGCTATACAATTCATTCTCTCAAATCTCAAGACGAACCCGGCAGTGAAAGGTGCACATCTGAGTACCACACAATTGAACCAAAAGAGCAAAGAATATCACATATATATATACATCCCTACGCACTAAACAATACTCGAAATGAAATCGGCATATCTCTCTCTCTCGCTCCTCACATTTCATTATCTGACATCACGCGGATGCGCTCGAGAACCCACGCACACGCACACACACACACACACACACACACACAAATACATGAACTTCACGAATACGATGATGATATATTTTCAAGGCTGTGTGTGTGTAAAAGAAGAACCTGAACTTGGAGAGTAACATTATAGCCGCGGGGGTCACTTTCACTTACTACACGCTTCAGGATACATTATATAGCCAACCGCCAATCGAGTATATACCCTATACTTATTAAATGCCGGCTATATCACGTGTGTAAATTTTTGCTCAGGCAATGTATATAGATATATAATTACATTTTTTTCGCAATCGGCGCTTGACTCTGATGTTGCATGGCGATGCTGAGAGGAAAGAGATGTTGTTGAGAGCGAGCCAATGACCCAGTGACGCGAATACCCGTCAAGGACGTTCAATTTGGTCCAGCATACCACAACGCCCTGAGGGTTCCGATTCAATCTGCTCTTTTTGATGTTACGTTATAATATGTAGCTCGCGTGTATAATGAAAGATTTTGGTGAGATTATTATTGTTCGAGGCCTTGAAATTTTTTTTTATGGTGATGAATGGGAAGGGTTATGTTATTTTTTCGTGTTGCAGATAGGAAAGTTGGTAAGATGATACATTTCCTTAGAAATGGGGAGCGGTGGAAGGGGTAGTTTTTTTCGAGTAGTGTAATGCAATCTGGTGGTGATAAGTAGTACGAGTCGAGCTGCGAGCGGACGTAGGGGATTTCGATGAATATTAGTTATTAGTTATATGAACTTTGTCGTTCTTTTGAGCCATTTCAGCGTATCGATCGTACTTTAAACAAATGCAAAACCGAGGCTTTGGAGGCTTCATTCTTGACTTGGTTAGACCATGATAGATTTTACTCATTTCTCTTTTTGGATTATTGAATTCTTTATTGAAATGTAACACAAAGATGAGAAAATTCATCTGAGGGCGAAACTTGAAACTTGCCATCTCTGGTTATTTCAATCCATCGTGGCCAACATTTTGCACGACGGGAAAGTCCGTGATTTTTTTTATATACAAAAGTTCGATAGCTTCAGAATATTACTTTTGAACCGAAAAATTCTAGTCTTGTCTACTGTGCGGCTTTTTTGCTAATTAGATAGATCACCAAGGTAATCGCGTGAATCACTCGCTCACAGAAGACTTCTTTAATGCCATGTCCTTCTATCAAATGCAGCCAATCAAAAGCCTATGGACGTTGAAAGCAAGTCTCATCGATGAAGCCACCGTGGCCACGTGGATAAGGTCCTTGCCTTCAACGCACAAGGCTGGGGTTTGAATCTCAGCCGGCGACAATGTGAATTTTCATAAGTGCTTTTTGGTGGTTTCGGTGGTTCCCAACCCACCTTGAACTGTAGGTCCCGCAGAATAACCTCGAAAAGAGGTTAAAAATGCATTGATAAAATAAAAAAGGAAAAAAAAGTCTCATCGATATGTCGAGTAAAAAAGGAAAAAAATGAGATAAATGGATTTAATGAGCTCTTTTGGTGTAAGGTACTTTCCGATAAAATGTGTTCAACTCAAGTTAAGCATAAATTATCCATATCTATCTCACGTGAGTTAGAACGTTCCCTGTGAAGATTCAGTACACTGTTTGGAATTATAGGTTAGTGCTTCCCAGAGTGAATGTTCAACACGTTCGTTGCAATGCCGAAAATTGCAGTTTCTTCCCTGTGTGCGACGAGTCCCACCGGTGGGACCCATTAAACGAGATTTTTAGCACCGACGCACACAGGAGAAGACAAACGGGTCCCACTGATGGAACCCGCCGTTGCAGCTAACGTGTTTAATGAAGCAGTCGAGAATATGGGTGTGAAGTTGAGAGAGTCGACTTAGTGAGCGCTATGATGCAAGATGAGTGAGTTTACACTTCTCATTCACAAGATTCATGACTTGAAATGAATTTAAATTCCGTGGTCTATGATTTGTAGATTCACCATTGTTTAAAATTAGATGCTTGCAGTATTAATCATAACCTTTCATCATAAGATCCATAAGGTACACCGTTACATGATATGCCTACAAATAAATGATTTAATCGTAACATAAAAATATTCATGGATTATAAAATTTGTCCCATACTCAACATTGCTTAACGATAAGATGAGCATCTTGCAAAATTCAAAGTAATAGCTACATAGTTAAATTATGCGTTTGTGAAATACCACCACAAATTTCCATCTTGATAATATTTGAGTAGTCATTTAACAGATATTGCAAAAACTGACGAGAGCTGTATAATGCTCCTTGCAAAGTGGAATAGCATCTCCTAATAAGTACCTCTATGATCTGGGGCGATGGCATATTAAACAAAATGATTCAACAACTAATGTTTTAACGAGCCGCTACTAGCAATTAGTCGAAAGAAAAATTCATTCTTTACGAATTTACGATCTCAATATCATGAAAGAAAAAGCCTACGATAGCGTTTTTAAGAGAAAAAATCCAGTTCAGACTCAGTACAACTTATAATATGATTTCTTTCGGTACTACAATTTTGGATGAATGATTGCACAATCAAAGTTTTTTAATGTGAAGAATCAAGGCTCTGTCAGTGAAAAAATTTATGACCAGCTCGCAAATTTTCACTGAGTGATCATCGACAGTGTCAGAGATATAGATGCTCCGAGTGAAAGTGTTACATAACTTTCGTTTCATCGAGGAAGGCAGAGTCAACCCACTCTGTAGTGGCGAATAAAAAATTGGTCCTGTATTATAAGAAAAAATAAATAACTACTGATCAGCTATCTCCAATCATCCCTGCAATGCACAGTTAGTCTCGACTTCTCAACCGAAGTGGTGTAAGTAGTAAAAGACGGAGTGGGTCAGACAAAGAAATTTTACTCTCCAACATTGACTACGAACACGTTAATGTAATGCTCAACGTGTCGAAATGCTACTCACTTAATTTTTGCAGTAAAATAAGAAAGCTCCTCCCACTCCTAATCAACTATCACTTTCTTAATAGTCTCTTGTATCCAAACGATTGGAAGTACAAGAGAGTATCGATTCGAGTAATGTATACGGCTTATCGATGACCTTTGAAACTTTGCATCAGATACGGTGAAAGTATGAGATATCATCGACGACATTCGACGACAAGGATCACATTCCAAGTAGAAAAAAGCTGCTAACGGAGAACACGAATATCTCGTTCCGCGATTGGATGACCCAAAAAAATATTATCATTGGAGAAAATACTATATAGCTTATAAAGCTGTGCACTACTCAACTCGCGGTGACCCTTTGAACTTATAAAACTGATTTCGAAATAGATCTACGAGATTTGGCAAGATCGTGACTTCAGATGATCCCGTTGAGATACTACCTGTTATTGGTTACATAGATTACTAATAGGAAAACAGTTGAAGCTTTGGCTTGAAGAAATATTTTTGCATGAGCAGCGCGTGACTAGTTTGAGCATTACGTTATAACAGAAATTGCAAAGTGTTCGTTGGTAGTGAGAAAACCATTAAAATCGATTTGGAGCCTAAGAGTTTGTTGTATGGGCGAATCTCAGAATTCGGGCCACTTTCATTGAAAAATTTGGAAATTTTCAATATCGTAGAACGTACCCGGCAAACTTCTTTTGAGTGAAGTAGTACTCAAACAATGATAAAATAGTCGCGTAACTCATTTTGTAGCTCCGCTGCGCACTTGCGGTCGAATAACGAATAATCCTATGCATTCAAATGGGGGCCTCGTGTTACAATCATTCTCATGAGAATACTTTCTCGCAGAAATGAGGCAACCTTGGTATTAGAGAAGTGAGGAAAAGTCATGATCAACATTATACGATGCTTCCCAATAGCCTCCGTTACGAAATTAAGATACTCTACACTCACCAAAATGCACGATTCCGTCTATTCTCAATTTTTATGAGCCTCGCATTCCTCCCGGGGTAGGTCGACGATTGGGGCAGTTTGTATATACGTTTCTGTTATTCTAGAAATCAAATTACACGTGGTTCCAGGTGCAACAGGGTCCACATTTTTATGTCCCATAAGGAAAAGACATTTTCGAGGCTGAATTACGTAGAAGCAATTTTTCTTTCCATCGTGACAACAGCCACCAGGATTTGATTACATCAATGGGACTTGGCTGAATTCATAGGTTTCTTCGTGTTGAATTAGATCCCGTCCTCAGAATTTCATTATTTTCATCGCCCCGATGACAGGATCGGAAGCAAGAGCGACTCTTCAAAATGACAAAAATTTTGTGACACACCAACAACCTCCATCAGATCTCGCATCTCGGCGAGGACGGCCGTGAGGCAAAGATAATTCAATTCTTCAAAGTGTAATCAATCACCCATCCAATTTCCAGGATGGTTGATCAATCGCCCTTGGACCTACAAGCTGAGGCGTGCACCTGAAAATCGTTGTGACAGCCGAAAAATCGAATTTTCTCGCACAGAGTATCTTATATCGTTGGTTCAGAGCAAAATATGGACCTCAGAAGCATTCGAAAGTGTTTAGGACGAGTGAATTCTTGAAAATTTTCAGTGGAAGACCTCACGTGTTGAAAACCATGTCTCCCATGACGTAAAATAGTTCGTAATCACAAAGTCGCCCGAATCCTGAGATTCGCCTATATTACATGTGAATTTGAAGTTCATGAAATTGCGACGTATCTAGGAAGACTTGGGCTTGGATCTAGATTAGAATATAACTGAGACTCATTCCAGCTATAATCACTTGGTCTGAATGGCAAAAGAACATATTGAACCGGCTCCAACGTATGCAGGGTGTTTAAAAAATGATGGTGTTCCTTCGCATGAGCTTAAAGGACATCAAATTTAAGATCGGATGATTTTCTATCTTTATTCGTTCTTTTCCCCTACAAGAGTAAGCGGAATTGGTTGAGATCAGAATTCTTTGAAGGGGAACATTTCCCTCAGAACCCGATAGAGGATCACCAACCTAGTGCTAATGCAGTACCAGTCCAAGACTCATGCGGTGGTCCCGCGACACTTTCACAGGATTTAAGAGTGCTCTCTATCTTTTGAAAAGCGATGGTGGTGCCTCTAGCGGTCAAATTGGTATATTGCCAATCAGGGTTTGTAACTAAATAGATTTAGAATTTAGTTAAATTACGTTATCTTGAGGTTTCTATCCTAATCCAACCTGGAAACCCATCTCATCCTTCTTTTTTTCGTCAATCATGAGGATGATGATCACCATAACCTCTCGACTTGGACAGAAAATGGTCCTCAACGAAATTCAACGAAATTCAGAAGTGATTTCGTTACAAACCCTGTTGCCAATAATAACCTTTCCCAAAAATGAAGAGTAAGGAAACCAGTAGTACCACCGACTGCGGATTATTTTTCTGCAAATTTAAAAAATAGATTCATTGAAATTGGTGCAAAATTGAGCCCACGGTGATGCGGGAACTTTTTCTTAGCGTTGTTGAATTTTTTCCGCAACTTTGTGGGCTCAATTTTGCCCTGATCTCGATGGAACTTTACCTCAAATTTGCAGAAAAATAATCCGCAGTCGGTGGTACTATTAGTTTCCTCCCTCTTTGTTTTTGAAAATTGTTATTGGCAATATACCAATTTGATCGCTAGGGGCGCAACCGTCCTTTTTGAAAAAGGTAAAGGACACTGTTAAGCTGTACCGAAACTGAATTCACTGCGGTAGTGCGTGTTCAAGTTTGATACGGGAGCTTCGCTAGCAATATCAGTTTGAAACTCATTCGGAACCTTCGCGGTACTTTTTCGGGACTTGGATGGTACAACGACAGTACTAGTGCGGTAGTGCTATTCCGACATTTACACGGGAGCTTCACGATACTTTTTTGGAACTTGAACGGTACTACAATAGTACCAGCGCAGCAGTCCCAGTTCGAGACTGATACGGAACCTCCGCGATATTTCGAAGGAACTTGAGCAGTACCACAACAGTTCGAACACGGCGGTATTAATTTAAGACTAATGAGGTAGCCCTGCAACACCTCTCCAGTAATTGAACGGTACCGCAACAGTTCTACCGTGTAGTTCCGC
Organism: Eretmocerus hayati; assembly: GCA_029851415.1. Classification (NCBI taxonomy): domain Eukaryota; kingdom Metazoa; phylum Arthropoda; class Insecta; order Hymenoptera; family Aphelinidae; genus Eretmocerus; species Eretmocerus hayati. The sequence continues at coordinate 163,174,609 of CM056742.1, forward strand.
ATAGTGGTACCGAAAATGGGATTTTTTGGAGCACAAATCGTCATGAGGAGTTATTTGGGTCAAAAAATTGTTTCAGCCCCAGACGAGTTTCGGTGGTGGGACCCTTCGGTGGCTCGTATAGTTGGTTTCCAATCATTTCGGCATAAACAGAAAGTACCTAGAGCTATGCATCTCAAAAAAGAAGCCAGACGAAGATATGCCAACTTGTTTAAGAGGTTGCGGAGAGGGATGGAATTGACAAGAACGGAATTGACATTTCGCCTCAAAAAATATTCCCACGGCATGGCAACTAATTGAGGACTTTTTTCCGCATAGATTTGCTCTAATGCAAACAAATACTTCAAAGAAATAAGTTGTACGAAGCGATATAGCGCGCCAAGGAGGAGCACAACATGGGGATGGAATTGACCGAAAATTTTGTACGTCAATTTGAAAACACGTTTACATGGTGTACTCGGCTGCGGGTTCGAGTTTTTGGCTAATGTCGCACATGGATAAGGTGTATTTAGGCTCCTGCATGACGATCCCATTGGTTAGAAAAGCTTAGTGGACAATTGGGGACTTGCGGAGCTAATTAGTGCTGTGCAAATAGTCGCGGTGCAAACCCGTCTTCAAAATGTCGGATGGCCGTACTCGAGCTGAGGGTCCAATTTCGACTCGCAAAAAGGTGCTTCACATTATTTGAAGAGTAGCTAATTGAAGTTCATAGCTACATACAAGGGTTTTTGACTATGCGCATGTCTTGTAGTGAATTCAAAAGTCGTAGTTAGGTTGCCTACGCGGAATGGAAAGGACATTTCGACCCTTTATCAAGCACTACAAAATACAGGGGCATTGGGATCGTCTCAATTATGCGGAGACGAAATGGAATTATAGAAGTAAAAATTAGAGTGAAGCAGTGATTGGAGAATAAAAGGAGGAAGAGGTGAAGATCAATCCTTCTTGGGCCGGCAACGCCAACACCCTTGACCCTTGCACACCTTCGGGTCACAACTTCTTTCTCGTGCCCTCTCTCCTGGTGTTCTTGGAGCACCCAGTGGCCGAGAAGTGGGTTTCCTTGGAACTGTCGGTGGTCTCGGTAGCGTCCTCACCCTTGTGGTAGGATCAGCTTTAGTTCCAGACGGACCGGGGGCAGGTTCGATGGGTGGCCTCGTCACAGATGGTGCTGACTGGCTTGACGACACCTCACCTCGAGAAGCTGCCGTTGAGGTATTTCCCCTCGAGCTGGTGATACCAGAAGTGTTCACAGGGAGTACTGGCGCAAGCCGATCTCGCCACGTTTTTTCGAACCAATATTTTGCCCCTCCTGATTGGAGCGTTTCGTGGGCTGTTTGTTCTTAAGGAAAATATCCACCAGTCTCGAGGCAGGTGTCTTGGACTGGCTGGCCGACGTTGATGCGGCTGCGGCAGATGGTCTGCAACGCTCAAATTTGGGCAATTTTGGAAATTCGATTATTGAATTCACATTTAAAATTTACGCGAATGGAAAGAGCAGTATTTAGATCTTGGATTATAGTGTAGTGATTTGTTCTAGTTATCTGCACCTGGAACAAATGATATAGTTATTAACAATTTCTTTTCCAATTAGATGAACATTGATTCATAATAGAAACATGTCTGATTCTAAGTTACCTATCCCAGTAGTACTTGCTCATTATATTGATCCATCGATGGAACTCGAACAACTTCTGGATGCAGAAGCAGGAGGCTGGACGTCTTTAGGGGTAATCGGGTTGCCAAATCCAGATATCACGGACCAAGTAGTATCAGAAACATGAAACAAATACATGAATTAGTATTTGATCATATACTCCAGTCTCATTAGTAAGAAAAGAAATGTTAGTAATAGAAAAGAGTCATGCGGAAGCCATTCATTCAATTTCATTCATTCAGATTCTATTCTTAATAGTTTGTCAGTACATATTTTTGCACATATAATTCCACAGCCAACTCAACATTGATGGTTGAGTCAGTAAATATATACACAGTGAAATAGAAATTTACAGTCAAGGTTTGAAGATAATCAAAAACCCATACCTATTGTTCCTTGTTAATCATAGAATCCAATCCATCCTGAGGAAATGATGTAGATTCTGCACCCTGGCTCTCATCTGACGATGGTGATTGTCCAACGCAGCTCAACTGATTCCTCTGGCCCATAACGTGAGCCATCCTCCCCAGTTGACGCACCAAGTTTTCCTGTGAAAACAACTAAAGAATTAGCTGTCTGACATCAGCATTCCATAAACTAATAGTATCTCACCCATATAACATTAGCATCATCCAAAAACAATAGATTATTCATCATTTACACAAATCACCTAGCAACATCCATCACCAAAACATTAATATTTCACATTACATCATACCATGAGTACTAACACCCATGATTTGCTTACGCATGCTTTGAGAAATATATTTCAGGTTTAATTACCCACTGCGGCTGTTTATTTATCATTATCTTTCAATACTAACAATACCCACCTGATAGTTGAAAGTAAACAAACACTTGTAATAACCACACTCTATATGACTGACGTCGTGGATATCTTGATGTCGTTTGCTGTATATTGCTATCTCTGGATTGGGTAAATTGATTGATCATACTGCGCATGCTCAAGGGCGCCTGGTTCAACTCTGAGGGATTTCTATGTAGAGATTTGCTGTGAGTGTATTATTGGAATACCTTGTATACGACTCAGATGTGTTGCAGCCTGGAAGAGGTCATGATATCAATTTCATCAACATTTGATTATGAGAATTCTCATTATTAACAAAATATCAAATTACCCATTTGAATTACCCGCCAAATTCACATCTTGTATCTCCCGCTATTGATATGTCGCCGATAGATGGCTACCCAGAATACAATAATGTAAAATATACATCTATATGAATGATCACCGGCTTTGTGATTTCGATCGTGACTCAGTCTCCAGGGTTAGCCCCGTTAACAACGCACTCAACATCGTATGTATGCTGTCATTTTGGCAATGGGACACTGCTATGATGCAGATGCCAACACCAAAGGCCCACTAGCACACCGGAACATTGCTTTAATGCAGATGCCACGTACTATCTGGTTTTTCTAGTTTTTTCCAATCTTTCTATTTTAATTTCGGAGTTGATCAAGTGATCGCAGTTCAATTTAAACTCCATCAAAATCATCCACTGCGTTTTATCGCTGCGCGACAAAGATTAATCCATAATTTATGAACATGAATATTTAAAAATGTCTCCTGATATGTGTGTTAAAAAGAAATTGCTGAGGTATGAATTTTATTTTACTTTTATAAATGCAATTATTTCATTCCTATCTCATGTGTTATATCTCTCTGCTACCCTGTCGTAAACCCAATAAATGAGAAGTACATTTTTCAACAAAAATGATACCTTAAATTTCATCTTTTTATGAAAAGAATCTCAATTCAACTTAGTTGAATCTTCTCAGGTCATACTGGGGCTTGCTGGCGGGGTCGTCTCTTCGGTGGTACGTCTTCCCGCGTTACCACTGGTCTCTTCTTTGGGAAGGTGGGTGGGGGACAAGGGGTAGGTGAAGAGGAGCTGGACGAAGAGGAAGAGTGAGAACAGGACAAATCCGAGGAGGAGGAAGAGGGTGACGACGAATTGGCTGGACCTTGCTCCGATGTCGATGTTGTGGTTGACGTTGATGAAGTGGCCGCTGGTGTCGGGGCTACTGGAAGCGCAGCTACCCGAGCCGATCAAGTCACTGACGTCAATGCCGAAGATGTCGGTGGTCCAGCAAGGACTGGTGGTTCCGGGGCGGGGAACGACCGCTCGTCGTCACTGGACTCGATAATCACCACTTCGGGTGATAGTTGTGGTGCCGCGGCCGGTCTTTGTTCCACACGGGCGCAAGGTTTGACTCCGTGATTTTGATTCGATGGTGGTGGTGGTGGTGGTGTCAAGGTTACAGGTGAAACTAACCCAAGTTGCAATGGCGTGGATGTTGGGCCTGGTTCAGCTAACGAGTCAGTCGATGCTAACGTCGATGGATGCTCAAGCGCTGGTGGAGTAATCGGAACGCTGGCTGAGGTTGACGGAGGTGGAGGTTGAGGTTCGTTGGCAGTCGATGGCAGTTCGCTTTGAGACACCTCCGTAGAAGTTGGTGCGGTTACTGCTGTAACGAACGGATGCAGAGGTGCAGTTGTCATCGACGGCAGTTGAATTTGAGACTCCTCCGTTGAAGTGAATGCGGCTGCTGCTGATGTGGTGGAAGTTGATGGTGCGGAGAATGTGGCTGCTGCTGTGGTGGGAGTTGATGGTCCGGAGAAGGTGGCTGCTCATTCCGATGATGTGGTGGTGGCTACTTATGGTGATGCGTTCTCACCTACCGGTTGCTAGTCGAAGCGGACTTTTTCGGTAACCGGCGGCAAGAAGGTGACTGAAACACCGGATTCACCGAACGTTGCATCAGTTTCCGGAGCCCATGTCCTGAAAACCTCCTGGTCGGTCAGTCCCAAGGTTTGAGGTGTTGTCAGGCACACCTGCGAGCCGTTTTCTCTTAGGAACGCGTTGAGCTGGTCTCTCCGGTCCAACCTGGTGGCGTAAGTCGGGCGGTGTACAGGAGGCGTCAACAAATATCCCCTGTGGTTGAAGACGCTAGCAGACACTAAATCGTGCCCGTGTTCTGCGTCAAGGCGTGAAAGTATTTGGTTGAACGTTTCATAAGGTCTGAACTCAGCCACTTCTACCAACGCTGGGATGTCACGTCACTCGTCGTGCCATTGATTCAGCCTCCAAGCAAGTAATTCAATCTGTCGTCTTCGTTTCCGCACTTGTTTTTGTTTTTGGACACAAAAAGGATGGCAGGTATGGATGATGATGAGCAAAGCAATACCGAAAAAAGCGTAAGCCGTTAGGCGCTGATTGAACGACATAGAGAGAGATAGATAGATAGATAGTTAGATGTCCTTTTATTCGTCCGCAGACTAAAGATCAAATTACATATGATTACATATGCCCGTTAAAATATAACATCGTGTATAGAAAATAATGTATATATATTTACTCATAATAATAATAGTTTCAGTGAAATACTGTTTTGGTCAAGGACATTTAGTATCACAATTTGTGACTAGTCAGAGCAAAATTACTCATTATTCTAAGTACAAAATTTTATAGTAAGAGAGGGATATGGGCTCACAGTCATATCACAGCTGTGTTTCGTCAGTCGGGTGACAGAAGGTCACATATAGAAAAAAATAAATATCAATAAAAAGTAGAGCCCAACCCATCACAGATTAAAATAGTGCTTCTTCTCCACATCAATCGTCTGAGGAGACTGTGTCAATAAAAAATCTTTCAAGGCCTCTTCAAGTAACGATGTTTCCCTCAGCTGCCGAAAGCCTGGAGGGAGAAAGTTCCACAGATGAGCACATTGAACTTCGAATGATCTTCTTCCATACTCAAGTCTCATGTTGGGGACATTGAGTACTCGCTCTTCTAGATCACCACGTGCGGGGCGTTCGGATTGGTACCTGGTAAACATCGCAGCTAGGTAGCCAGGTTCTCCAAGATGCATGATCTTATGCATTAAGAGTGCTGCGAAGTACATTCTCCACGAATCAGTACGTAACCAACCCAGACGCTCCCTAAACGGGGAGATGTGCTCGTCTCTCCTAAGATCGAAAATGTATCTCACACATGAATTGCTGAGTCGTTGTATGCGTTGCCGCTGTTCGTCCGTGGCGTCGAGGTACACGACCTTGCAGTCATCTAAATGCGGTTGAACCAAAAACTCGACCACGCGAACTCGGAGTGGTCTAGTGATACACGCCCTAAAAAACCGCAAACCGTAGAGGGCTCTGTTGACTTTCTCAGTTAATTTATCAATGTGCGGTTTCCACGTCAGTTCGCTGATAAGTGTAACACCTAGACTCACGACTGAGTCACTGAATGGGACGAACACTCCGTCCTGTATCTCAACCCCTGGCAAGTTCATGCGTCGCGAGTCTTTAACATTCCTCTCGGAACTGAAAAAGATTGCCTTGGTCTTCCCAGCGTTGAGGCGCAGGTCGGAATTCCTAGCCCAGTCAGCAACGAGTCGCCCTATATCCCCTAGTCGAGCAATTCCCTGGTCGATGTTCTTTTTATCAACTTGTAGATAAATCTGGAGGTCATCCGCGTAAAATAAGTGGTTAACTGACTCTCCGTTCAGTAGCCCGGGCAAGTCATTCACATACAGACTAAAGAGGAGAGGCCCGAGAACGAACCCCTGTGGAACACCCAGATTGGTTTCTAGCCAATCAGATTTACCTGCTTTCGAAGTGATTTGTTGGGTGCGACCCTGTAAATACGACTTTATCCACAGCAGTGCCGATCTCGAGAAACTGAGATGTCGTAGCTTCCTCAGTAGCTTGGATGGTGAAATTGTGTCGAATGCTTTACTAAAGTCAAACAGTAGGAGCAGAGTGATCTTCTTTCTGTCAATTCCTACTCTGATGTCGTCTGTCAACTTCAGTATGCCGTCTGGGTACTGTGATGTTGCTTGAAACCAGTCTGGAACGGATCAAGTAATTTCTCAATTTTTAAATACTCCGTGATTCGGTCATGTGCGATTTTTTCCAGAACCTTGGAGAGGAAGCACAGCAGCGCTATGGGACGGAAGTCCGAGACTGCTGACGGAGCTGCAATCTTCTTTAATGCAATCAGCTGCGCTTGCTTCCAAGCCTTAGGAAAAACGCTATGAGCGAAAGAGGAATTGAAGCTATGTACAATAAGATCACCAATACTCGGAAGAGCTTTCGCGATCACACTTTGGGGTATTCCATCCGCCCCACGGGCCTGGGAAGAGAAATGTTTAATGGCAATGACTACATAATTGTAATTCGTGGGCTTAAATTTAAACCCCTCCTCCGGTGCCAAACTAAAATCGTCCATTGCTCCATCAATATTTTCGTGAGGCGAGACAGAAACCCCCGCAAAGTGAGCGTTCAACTCATCCGGTGTGAAACCGTGAAGTTCTTCCTCTTTGCTCTTGGGCAAGAGGCCAAGATTGCGCATCTCCTTCCAGATGTTCATCTTCTGATCAAGAGCGTCCGTGAGATGGGTTTGAAGGAAGGAGTTACGCTCTTGTTCAATGCGCAAGTCAACCTCTTTGCTAAGCCGAAAGTACTCACTTTGAAGCTCAGGACACTTGCGTTGGTTACGTTGCATCCGCTCCCAGCGCCTGCGCGTCGCGTCTCGCTTATTCATGAGCATTTTCAACTCCGGACCAATCCAAGGAGCATCATTTTTCTTCGGATTTATAGTTTTCTCCGGTGCTAATTCGTCCAAAACGGTCTTTGAATTTCCATTCAAGCAGTTAATTGCATCTCCCAGACTGGTTTCAGCATTTTCAAGAGCTGTCCAGTTGCAGCGAAGCAAGCGGTCATTCAATACCTCCGGAGTGATCTTACGAAAATCCCTATAGGTGAAAGAATTTCTCGGCGGAGTGGGAGTGAAGACGCTGATGGTGACGTCAATGACCGAGTGCCTGCCGGAACTGGGCAGGAGTCTGTTTTGAAAGTCGGTAATAATGTCGTTGTCATCCACGTGAATATGATCAATCCATGTATGAGATACATTGGGGTTATGTTGGTGAGTCGGGCCATGCTGTACTATCTGCAAGGCAAGTTCTTCTGTCAGAGCAGTCAGTGTTTTGGTGTCAGGGTGAGTAGCGTCAAGTAAATCCGCGTTCAGATCTCCCATTATAATTTTGTGACTGTAATCGCCACACAGTCGACGTAATGAGACAAACAGCCCATCATCCTTCTGCATGACGATTTTCGGGGGTCTGTAAATTACTACGACTAATATCGGAGGAGGGTTGCCCTGCTGTATGCTACAGGAAAGAAATTCAGGTACTCCAGGTTTCTCTGGCCCAAAAATTTTCGACGGAATCAATTTCTCAACCTTGAAGTCATTGCGTACATACAAGGCAACCCACCTCCCTCTCTGTTGCGATCCTGTCTCAACGATGAAAACCCCGGAATCTGAACGAGACTGTCATCCACATACTCATCAAGCTTCGACTCAGCCACCCCAAATAGATGGTAGGAGGGATCGTTAGCGACGAGCAAGCGCAGATGCTCAATCTTATCTGTCAGGGAGTTAAGGTTGATAAATCCCGCTTTTAAGAAACCTTCACCCCCTCGTCGCTCCTCAGCAGCCGTATTCAGTGAAGAAGTCTCCACTGATACTGCTGCCGGATCTCGGCTATGCTCCGGCCGGTTGTGCAGCTCTGGGTGTTGTTAGAGGACGCACAAGTACGTTTTGGAACACTTCGACAGGCCGTTTGAATGACCTGCAGATTAGCGAGGGATTCGAACGTATGTGCTCGCTCACCATTTTTCCGCCTGACCCAGAAACGTCCACCGCTGTGCCAGACGTACCTTAAACCCAAACCGCGTGCAACCGTTCTCAAACGTGTGTATTCCTTGTACTTCTCACGGGGGAGCATTTCATTTATAAAGATTTTACGGTTTGGCACATGAGCTTCCGCATCTGAGTCAAGTAGATCAGGCTGGATTATTAGCCGTGAAATAATTATTGGCGATTGAACGTTCAGCTCGAATCACTTTCCCGACTAAATGGCTACTGGAGAGTTGGACTACGCATGATGGTAGAATGCGTGAGACGGCAGCTGGGGCTCGTGAAGATGGATTCGAATCACGATTACTTGCTGAAGGCCTCTCCTCAAACGCATGCCTTGGATGCAGGACATGAACATCAACAATGTCTGCCCTCTCCAGCGAGGGAAGAATGGACTTGAGCACTGCGTAGGAAATATCAGATATTTGTGCCGGTGAGGCCATAGAATTTTCTTTCAAAACACCATTAATAATCAATTTGCAGCGCTCAAGACCATCACTGCCGTGTCCCCGTCCTTGCTTCTCAGCATGTGAGTGGGGGGACTCGTTCATCTTAGGTGAGTTGATAAGAATCGAGGATTGATGTGCTGATTCGGCATTACAATTCTCATCATTTTTTAATTTATGATTTCGCAGAGTACTCTGGAAGCCTTCAAGCAGCTCAGTAAGAGAGTGAAACTACGAGAATGATAAAGATTTGGACTGGGTTGAATGAGTGAGTGAGATGTGCGTTAATGTTGTGACCTGACCTGAATAATAACAATCCCTCCGGGGCCTCCAGAAAAACCTTCCCGAAGTGTGCAGGCTCTTTCATAGAGACTCATAACTCAGACCCGGTACATCCGGACCCCAAACTTTGAAGGCTCTTTCATAGAGACTTACGAGTAAAGCACGGTGAATCCGGACTTCAAAAATTAAAGGCTCGTTCATAGAGACCAGCAGCTCAAGTCCGATACATTCGGACTCCAAAAATTGAAAGCTTTTTTATAGAGACTTATTGCTGGAATCCAGCACATCTGGACTCCAAAATCTGAAGGCTCTCCTATAGTGACTAACGGTTGAACTCCGGTACATTCGTACTCCGAAATTTGCAGGCTCTTTCATAGAGACTCATTACTTAGAATCGGTACACCCGGACCCCAAAATTTGGAGGCTCTTCTATAAAGACTTACTGCTTAAATCCAGTACACCTGGATTCCAAAAATCGAAGGCTCTTTCATGGAGACTTATTGCCAAAGGACGGTACATCCGGACTACAAAACTCGAAGGCTCTTCCATAGAGACTAACTGCTAAAGTCCGGTACATTTGGACTCCGAAACTTGAAGGCTCTTTCATAGAGACTTATTGTTAAAATACGATACATTCGGAATCCAAAAGTTGAATGACTCCTTTGTAGAGACTTATTGTTGAAATCCAATACGTTCGGACTCCAAAGATTGAAGGCTCTTTTATACAGATTGATTGTTGGAATCCGGTCCATCCGGACTCCGAAATTTGCAGGCTCTTTGATAGAGACTTATTGCTCAGAAGCGGTACACCCGGACTCCAAAATTCATAAGCTGTTTCATAGAGACTCATTGCTCAAGACCGGTACACCCGGACTCCAAAATTCATAGGCTCTTTCGTAGAGACTTAATGCTTAAGGCCGGTTCATCTGGGCTCCAAAACTTGAAGACTCGTTCATAGAGACTCATTGTTTTAGGCCGGTACATCCGGACCTCAAAATCGGAAGGCTTTTTAATAAAGACTCATTGCTGAAGGCCGGTACATCCAGATCGTATCTTCCATCAGAAGAATGATTGATAGACAGATGCACATTTACTCTCTATGTGGAGATTGGTAAGATCAAATTGGAAGAATCATTGATTGGGAAGTCAATCGTTATAGGAACTGGATCCATACATGCATCTGGAGTACTTTGAGGATCACTTTTTCTAGAATCCAAATATGCCTCACATATAGAATCTTCATTCTTCTCAGAATGAGTTTGCATGAATTACTTCAACTTCTCAACGTGTCACGAGTTACTAATGTTCGAGTTGGGATTCATTTTAGTTTTTGGTTTTCAAATAGTGACAGGGAACTGATTCATTTCGGTAATTCTTTGTTCCAATCATGAGTCAATCATTAGTTAGTAACTTTGATCTTTGGCATCCTCTCCTGTTATAAAGCGGAAGAACCAGCTTTTGTGCGGAGTTTTCGCAATCCAAAAGTTTCTCATCACCTTAAATCACTTTCTTGCAAGCACCATTACACGTGATATTGGGAATCTTTCAATCAATTGAAGTCAAATTTTATCAACTAGTTCCAAGTTTTGCTATCTCAAATACAAAGTTGTACTGCTCCAGATGTCTTTGCTATAATTAGAAAATATCCATCTTGGAATCAAGCACAGTTCTGAACTTGTGTGGGGAGTTTTCACGATCCACAAGTTTTTCATCATCTGAAAACCCTCTTTGGCAAGCACCATTACAAGTGAAATTGGGAATCTTTACATTAATTGAAGTCAAATTGTATTTACAAGTTTCAAGTTTTTGTTATCAAAAATAAAAAGTTGTACTGCTCCAGATTTCTTTGCTATAATTAGAAATTATTCATCTTGGAATCAAACACAGTGCTGTCAATTGGGAGGTTGATTTTTATAGATGAATAGTGTAAACGTTCCCTGGATTCTCCTACATGCTACTCTTTACAGTATGGATTTCCAAATCTGAAAATTTACAATCATTATCATAGCCTAGGGGTGAAATCTTCCCCCCTCCCACTTCATTTTTTCTAAAAGTCTAGCTTGGCAAGTATGACAATCCTGTCCCCTGATAACTTCATCTAAGATCAAAATATGAGTTTCAACCCTTGAGAGTCATGAGATCAGGGAAAATATGTCGAGTAAATGTTTTGCAAGATCTGAACATAAAGTGCATGAAAATGATTGATTACGTCACGATTTGATCATCTCTGTATGTTTGACTCAACTTGAGATACTCGCCATCTTTTTTATTCACTAAATGTATTGAAAATACCGATCTATCTAGGGAAATGAGTAAAAAGCGGAAGCTAAAAAATTCAATCCAGTATGAACCATTCCAGTTTAAAAGTCAGCAGAGATGGCGAGTAACTCAAGTCGAGACAAACTTACAGAGATAGTCAAATCGAGGCGTGATCAATCATTTTCCATGCATTCGATGGTTAGATTTCGCAAAATAATTACTCGACATACTTTCCGTTGTCTCATGACTCTCGAGACTTGAAATCGATATTTTGCAATCTCTCTCCATCCGTTTCTCGACAGATCTTGCTTCACATTTACTCGACATATTTTCCCTGATCTTATGACTCTCAAGGGTTGAAATTCATATTTTGATCCTAGATAAAGTTATCAGGGAAAAGGGTGGTCATACCCACGAAGTTAGACTTCTGGAAAAAGTGGAGTGGGAGGGGAGAAGATGAAGTCTTACGCCAAAAAAATTATAAGTAAATTTGTGAGTTTTTCAGTACCATAGCGCGTGTATTTTGAGAAGAGACGTAAGAGATTCCACCAAAACTGAGTTGCTAGGTTTTTGAGTCACTTCTCAAATGATTCTTGTATAATCGAAATATGTTAAAGCAGTTCCAAGTTATGAGCAGAATACGGTAAGGTAACTGTCCGTAATATGGCGCACTGTACGTATCTATGGAACACTTGATAAAAATTGATTTTACCAGAGAAACTGTTCCACCTTTACACTGGGTTCGAGTTTTAACGTCAACTATAGATATTGGCGAACTAATTCTAAAAAGATCCACAATTCCATAACATCTATTTAATTTGAAAATTGTCTGTGAAGCTGATCAGTGCTCGCGGCTGCGATCTACTGCTTGCTCAGACCCTTCATCGGGCATGAAAGTGCCTGATGAACTATTCCTAGGAAATGAACTAATCGATTGTTAGCCGTGCAGAAGTTTTTGTAAATGATTAATAAGGCCTTATGCTTGCTATATCCAATTGATTTGAGCTTCATTGCAATTAGATATTTTAAATACAACGGTGTTTCATTCCACGTACCGCGGTGGCTCAGATGTCCGTGGTTATGGAACAGTCCGATTGGTGTTTCACTTCCCACGTACACTTGGCCGTGGACATGGAACACTTTGTTACACGGATTATTGCAACATTTGGGTGCTATTAATCAACAAAAAGTGCTGGAACGAGCTTTGAATGTATCATAAAACTTTTGTAGAGTCGAATAACTCAGTATAACAAGTTGATTTGAAAACTGTCTATGTTTGCCCCCATAACCTCAAAGTCGTATACAACTTCTTTGGTGAACTTTGAATACAGCTACATCATTGCAGATCGATGGCGATAAATGTATTTCCTGAGAAGCAGGAAATACAAGGATCAAAGTTTGTGAGAGTGCGAACATTAGATTGGTGATTCCCTTCGACGGAGGATGTATTCCTGATACACCAATGCCTTATATGCTTTCGTTTCTTGCTTAAGATATCTCAGTGCAAATGAAAGTGAACAAGTTACTTATTACTAGTATGAGCAGAGATCATATTATCCATCTTATTGTGAGGCTTAATCATCCTCCGTTATTCTTGAGTCAAGCAATTAAAGTGCGTGGGTTCAAGTAATAGTATGAAAAAGTATTACGGTCTCTGCCCTAAGTTTATCCCTGTGCTAGTACCTATGAAATCTTGGAATCTAATAATATTTCCCATCAATTTGTGTTTTGTCTGTGTATTGGAAGAAGTTATCCGCTAGAGACTCATTCAAAACAAGAAGTTTTTTGTGTCTATGTTGTAGTGCTAAATTTACTGGGATGAGGAGATTTTCTCATGCAATCTGAGATCTGCTGAATTTTCCGATGAAATAGTTTGTAAACATTCATTCATATGCGAGAAGAGGTATTTTTACACTATAATAACTGGTAGTATTTTGTGAGTTTGATCATTTCATATGTTTTCAAGATAAGTGAGTCGAAACATTCAAACTCATTCCTACCCAAATCACCCAATATGGCTTTATACTCTTGCTTTATTCACTGAGACCTTCATGATGCATCATTTGAAGAGATCTTTATAAACTTGGTGAGCGAATCATTTCCCATTATCATTTCTCTAAATCAAGACTCTGTATTAGGTATCTCAGAAATGATGAAATTCAAGGCGTTGACTACTTGAACCAATTCATTGCAAGAAATTATCTGTGATGGACACTCTCCTGATGTGTCACTTCATCAGAAGAGTGTCCATCACAATTCACATTCTTAAAAAATTCAATTTCAACTTTGTCAGAGTGATTCATTATTCAAATTCAATGAAATGATTCTTCGAGCTCAAGCTTTTTGTCACAACGGCTTGAGTGCAAGAAGCTGAAATATACCAATAGCAATTTTGGGATAGAATTTGAAAATGAGATGGAAATATGTCTTCAACAATCAGACTAGTATAAATAACAAAATATTAGCCACAGAGACAGAAATCTGGGCACGTCATTAGTTTTTTAAGAGGAGGGTTTATATTCTATATGCATCACTCAATAACTCAAAATTTGAAAATGTCCATAGTTTGGATTGAAAATTAGTCAGAATGAATAGTTGCTTGGAGCTTGAGTCAATTGACCTATTTTCAGAAAATGAGTGAAAACTGTTCCCATGCGCTCACAATGGACTAAATATGGGCAAAATAAGGCTTGGCTGGCTAATTTGCCCTTTTTCGGGTTTTTGCTTGGATTTTCTGGGAAACTTGTAATAACCTTCGTTGTAGGAAATTCTGCCCTCTACAACTTTGATCTCCTTAGTTTTCTTTCAGAAAAGCTTATTTTCCAAGATATTTTCGAAAATCCGTGATTTTGCACTGGAAGCTGTACATAACAATGAAACACCGGGTTTTGGACACAAACAACCATGCTCATTCGATTCAGCGACTCATTTTACATGAAAAATGGTTGTTAAACTTTCGAAATTGCATAAAAACTACTCAAATGTATTGTATTTTTGGTGTTCCATAATACGGACGTAAGGCGTGGAACACCACGTACATGGGTGCAAAATTCTGTTCCATGATTGGGACATGCTCGTTGACAGCATTTTTGGTTAATATTAAATTAATCTCCACTTTTTGGAGACTATTATTTCATCCATTTGAATCATTGGGACACTTCTCAACCATCCTCAAAGAAAAACAGGCAGATTTTGAGATACTTAATCGGGAAATCGATGAATTATCTCGTGCTCCCGGTTTGAGGTGTGCCATAATACGGACACTCACCTTAGCACGGACCCAATAACTTTATAATGGATTTATTGAGATATCTCTATCTGGGACAAAGGAAATTATGGGCGAGAAAACTGTGGGGAACTTTTTCTTTCGATACCCGAGAATGGAAGAAATCACTCGGGAACTTTTGAAAGTTCAGTGCGATGCACTCCACTACCAACAATTGCAAGCGGCGCGCTCCCGCGGACTCGCGAATTGCAGACAACGTATTTTGTGAGTCTCGCGTTTCGGACTACAGGCGTAACCCGTTATCTGCGGCTTCCGCATCTGCGGATTCGCTGAGTGCGGATTTTTTCGATGAGACCACTTCCCGCTATGTGCGGTATAAAATTCCGTAAATGCGGATGGTTTTCGATTTTGAAAATTTCCCTGGCGAACAACGGAATGTCAACAACTTCAGTTTGTTGACATTTTGGCTGGCTGAATTTCAAGTTCAAAATTGAGTGTAAATATTTCTACATTTCTCTTAAAATGGCCCCCTCAAAGAAAGATACAACGGCAAAGAAACAAAATCGGAAAGTGCTAAATCTGGCTCAAAAGTTAGAAATTTTGGATAGCTTGAAGAAAGGAGAGAAAATCGCCCATGTCGCAAGAAAATTTGAGGTTGGAGAATCGACAATACGAAGTATACGTGATAATGAAGCCAAAATCCGAGATAGCGCGCAGATTCTTGGCACGCATGCTCAAGTAAGCAAGATCAGCCGTAGTCCAGGTCAAGAGCGGATGGAGCAAATGCTTTATGTGTGGATCCAAGGAATGGTGAGACAAAACGTGCCTCTATCAACATTGTTGATTCGGGAGCAAGCATTGATCTTCCACAAGTACGTCACCGAGACATACGAGGCCTGTGCTGGAGAAAAGTTTGGAGCTAGTCCAGGCTGGTTCACTCGTTTTAAAACAAGATTTTCACTGCACAATGTCAGCTTCACCGGCGAAAAAGCATCAGCAGATGAGAAAGGTGCTCGTGAATTTTGTTCTTCTCTTGCACAATTCATTGCTGAAAAAGGGTACTCACTCTCTCAAATCTTTAATGGTGACGAGTTGGGACTCTATTGGAAGAAAATGCCAAAGCGTACATATCTAACTGAGGAAGAGAAGGTGGCGTCTGGGTTCAAAGCTGCAAAAGACAGGTGAATTTCTGACGTTCTTAATAAATTACGACTCTGACTCGTGAAATCATCAACGGCTCTTGTTTGGTGTTTCAGATATACATTGCTTTTGTGCGCAAATGCTTCGGGAACAATTAAGTGCAAACCAATGCTCATTCACCGATCAGAAACGCCAGTCGCATTGAGGAACAAAAACAAGGCTCTACTGCCAGTTTTTTGGAAATCTAATAAAAGCGCTTGGGCAACGCAAAAGAATGTCACGGAGTGGTTTCAAAATTCATTCATCCCAGAAGTAAGAGAGAAACTAATGAAGGAAAATCTTGCTTTCAAAATTCTACTGCTACTGGACAATGCAGGTAGCCACCCAAAAACTTTGCAATCGTTGCACCCAGATGTTGAAGTCATGTTTTTACCACCGAACACGACTTCCCTCATTCAGCCAATGGATCAAACCGTCATTGCAACCTTCAAAGCCTACTATCTCAGGCGTGTGATGAGGAGGATGTTGAACGTTGTCAGTCAATCAGAGGTAAGCACTGATGACCCGAAAACTGCAGTAAAGAAATTTTGGAGGCAGTTCAACATCTTTCATTCTATTGGATACGTCAAAGAATCATGGGATGAAATCAACTCGTCAACCTTGATTGGGTGCTGGAAAAAATTACTGCCAGGTCTTGTGGATGGTCAGCTTTCTCAAGTTGAGCCTGTACGTGATGTTGTGCACGAAATTATTGGTCTTGCTGGACATGTTGGTGGCGAGGGTTTCTCAAATGTTGAGGAAAATGAGATCTTAGAATTGGTGGAACCCATAGTTGAGCCTCTGTCAATCGATGAAATTGAAATCATCCTCAACGAGCCCGACGAAGCATCCAAGGATGAAACTCAAGAATCACAGCCTCCCGTATTCCAAGCCAAATCGATAGCAAAAATCATCAAGATGATCGAAGATGCTATGGATGAAGCTATGGACAGTGACCCAGTGATGGTTCGAAGTCTTCAGTTCAAGCACCATTGTGAAATCGCTTTAAAGGGGTACCGCGAGCTGTATGCGGACACTATCAGACGAGCAAAACAAACCCAAATGACCGATTTTTTCTCAAAAAGTTGATCAGTTATCAATTTTGTAATAGAGATCGTTATTTATATCACTTTATTTCGTTTATAAACACTATTATTTTTACACTAAAATTTTTTCGAACGAACTTTCTTCCAATCACAGTCTGTATCCCCCCTTTTCCCATAAGAACAATGCTTCCGTATCTGCGGATTCGGTATCTGCGGCACCTTTCCGATCTGTATCATCCGCAGATAACGGGTTACGCCTGTACATGTTACAAGTCGTCCTTACGAACTATATCGAATCTGGTTGAGGTCTGCCCTTCATAAGGTCAGCCTTCCTAGCTTAGACGGGTGCATTTGCAGGATGGCAGTTCTACCCTCATGTAGACATAACATTTTGAAGGAACAGTAGGGAACAATGAAAATGTCAATACTTGTAGATGTGAAGATCGTGCGGATTTCCTTCTACTACAAAAAGAAACGGTGACGTCGCATTTTCCGCTCCGTGCTGTGACACTGTAGAAACGGCATTTTTGCCGCTTCTATTCGTTCTACTCAGATCTCTTTCCCTCTGAATACTAATATCCCTAAAAAATTTCTTGGGTTCATAATAAACAAAGACATGGATTTGGATTTACAAATTGCTTTTTGGATTGAAATGAGTCTTACACAACTTCATAGATTTCCTGCGTAACATATTCATAGGATTGGAACAATCCGGAAAGTGATCTTAGAGGACGGGACAAGTGTTACAATAATCAAGTACATCACTCGATAAAATGACTGCAGAAGTAACACATCTGTTGTACATAGAGGGTCTTGCCTTGATACGTAAATTGAATTATTATAGTCATCTGATGGTTTCATCCATATTATGCAGATCATCTAAGTATTGCAGCCTGTTGTTATCAATTCTGAGCATTATAGTATGTCACTGTCAAGTAGAACACCCTTGACATTCATTATAAAGGGTTACGCGTAAGCAAACTTCTATGGCTGCACGTACATGTCTTTTGAAAATGAATATTCATGAGCAGGAATCATTTCTATCTCTTCAAATACCTTGAATTCATTGAGACCATGCATATGATGGTGCATAGGTGGTGATGAAGATCATAATATTAGTCACATAAATTTAGGTCTGACTTACATCATCATGTATTTTCATGACATAATTGTCATATGGGCGAATCTCAGAATCCGGGCCACTTTCATTGAAAAATTTGGAAATATTCAATATGGCAGGACATACCCGGCAAACTTATTTTGGGTAAAGTAGTACTCAAACAATGATAAAATAGTCGCGTACTCATTTTGTAGCTTCACTGCGCACTCGCGGTCGAATAACGAATAATTCTATGCATTTCAATGGGGGCCTCGTGTTACAATCATTCTCATGAGAATACTTTCTCGCAAAAATGAGGTGACCTTGGTATCAGAAAAGTGAGGAAAAGTCATGATCAACATTATACGATGCTTCCCAATGGCTTCTGTTACGAAATAAAGGTACTCTACACGCACCAAAATGCACGTTTCCGTCAATTCTCAATTTTTATGAGCCTCGCATTCCTCGCGGGGTAGGTCTACGATTGGAGCAGTTTGTATATACGTTTCTGTTATCCTAGAGATCAAATTACACGTGGTTCCAGGTGCAACGGGGTCCACATTTTCATGTCCCATAGGGAAAAGATACTTCCAAGGCTGAATTACGCAGAAGCAATTTTTCTTTCCATCGTGATAACAGCCACTGGGTTTCAATGACATCGATGGGATTTAGCTAGATTTATAGGTTTCTTCATGTAGAATCAGATCCCGTTTTCAGAATTTCATTATTTTTATCGCCCCGATGACAGGATCGTAAGCGAGAACGATTCTTTGAAATGACAAAAATTTTGTGACACACCAACAACTCCCGTCAGCTCTCGCATCTCGGTGAGGACGGCCGTGAGGCAAAGAAAATTCAATTCTTCAAAGTGTAATCTATCACCCATCCGATCCCCAGGATGGTTGATCAATCGCCGTCGAACCTACAAGCTAAGACGTGCACCTGAAAATCGTTGTGACAGCCGAAAAATCGAGTTTTCTCGCACAGAGTATCTTATATCGTTGGTCCAAAGCAAAATATGGACTTCAGAAGCATTCGAAAGTGTTGGGGACGAATAAATTCTCGAAAACATCCAATGAAAAACCCCACTTGTCGAAAACCATGTCTCCTGAGACGTCAAATAGTTCGTAATCAGAAAGTCGCCCGAATTCTGAGATTCGCCCATATGCGTTGAATACAATGTTTGTAAATGAGCTCATTAATTCCTTAGTTATTGCAATGAACTATTTCGGAGTCCAGATCGAAGCTGCTGAGTAGATTTAGTAGAAATCCGTGGGAATCAAAGTCTATTTTCGTTACGGAAAATCAATCCGGGACCAGGATCAGAACTGGATCAAATTTGGAACAGCGCCATCGTTATTCCGGGTGCTGGATCCAAACTTGATCAAACCCATGTTCCAAAACAGAGTATTTTCGGATCCAAATTCGGTCTGTTATCCCGGGATCCGGATCCGCCCTGGGCTCAACCAGGAGCACGTTTTCTGTTCGGGAATTTGATCGATATTGTTTTTTTGAATTTATCTATTCAAAATACTCGGTAAAATTCACTGCAGCAATCGAGGTTTCGGAATTTTTTTCTACTGGCTCGGAAATGTTTGTTTGCTCTACTTTTACCAACCTAGGGGCCCCCATGTGAGCTGGGTCTAGTGGTTAAAACAAGACTCCATAGCGTCAAAACATAGACATCCATCTCGGGTACTTGACTGACAAACATGGATAAAGATGAGTAAGTATTTCACCCTCGCACCTTGAAATAAACATCTCTGACCCTCATTATACACAGAAGTGTATATTTTTGAGGGACAGAGATTTTGAAGGAAATCAGGGTTATTTGATGATCTATGCGCAGGAATGAGAGAATCCTCTCGATCTATTGCTCCTATGTTCTCTTGATCATTTATACTATGCAATCATATGCATTTTCTATGCATTGCTGGAGATTTACATTTCTAAATAAGATATTGCAGCGCACTGCCAAAACCCCACAAAGAATACTGCTTATACACATCTTTCACACAAATACACTTTGAATGTGCATCTAAGTGTGCCTAGATGTGTATTTTAGTGTATCATCTTGCATTTCCTATGCACCCAAGAGGCGGGTGCATTTATGAGGCAGTGATTTAGGCCAACATTTGTGGTATCCAAATAGACATCTCAGAACTATTCAATCTCCATTCCTGCTCGACTTGGAATAAACTGTAGGAAAACCACAATTGATCTGAAAAGATTCCACCAAAATTAATCTAGAGAGAGTAAATTCCAGTAATCCTATTAGTATTTCATATTTTTATTCGCTTTTATTGAACTCGGCCGCGGCCGAGCCACCGAATTCTTCGTGTGAGTGTGTCACTGACGTGGAATTGTGTGGTATCCCGTGTATTCGTGTGGGTTTCCGAGCTCTGCGCGATTCAATATTTGTGTAAATGCAAATAGGTTTGTGCGCAGCGTCGGACCTCTCTCTCTTTCTCATTGCATATTTATCGTAGAGTTTTATTCGCGCGATCAGCAAGACTGGCAAGAGCCTCGCTTTAGAATATCACAGCAGCCGACGCAACTCGTCGATTCTTCGCAAACCCTACAAATTTCACTCTTTCTAGTTTTGATTAATCAAAACATAATGATTATCAACAAATAGAAATGAGATGCCTATCCTATAACAAGTATAACAACCGCCTGTAGGACCCATAGAACCTCCTCGAAGTGCTGCCACTGCCACGCGATGCTGTCCTGTCAAGCCTAAACTACTGCTGGCTGTGTTGCTGCTTTTTATTTAGTGCTGTTATTGTGATGATTTGATGTTTCTCAGTTTTCAGCAGTTTTCAGAGTGCGTTCGATCTCGCCTAGCTATTGAATTCTTACAAGTTTTCTGCATGCGGCCTCGCTATACCATGGTCTTATCAAAAGTTTCTCTCCACCATGTGTGACCAATAAGTGTGTGATTAGTGTTAGCAGATAAAAAATAATAGGTACCTCTGAGAGTTGAATGGTTTCATCTTTTTGCAATCTCAGAGAGGAAGTTGAGGCCTCAGTGTCGAGGCAATTAAGTTTTGTGGTGTATGTACAGTGAGCGCGCTGAGCCAAAGTCCTGGTCTTCAAATCATGAAGCACAATCAAGGTGATGAATGATATTTCATGAGACACTGTGTGCTTCTTGATTTGTCATTGAATTTAGACTTTCTCCTCACTCTTGGTATTCTATGCTTCAAGAAACTTCAGATGAATGATGGAATGGACTACATTCAAAAGTAAAATTGTCACAGTGGCTCTACGCGTTATGAACTTGTTTATTTGAACCATTGAGGATGCGCTTCCTGTCACTTCTTGATGCATCACAGAGATTCAACAGTCTCTTTTGGTTGAATTTTCATGGGTCCAGCCATTAAAGTGTAGCATACCATGTTATATTGGGCTAAAGACTCATTCCATTTCTAATAAATTTCACTCTACTGATTTAGGAATATGATCATCCATGTTCCAGCTTTGGCATGTGATGCATCATATGATCTTAACGGATGGAGATGTCCTGATGATAAATTCATATATCATTGGATGTCTCCATATTCTAGTAATAAGGGTAACACAGCCTCTTAAATGTGATGTGACTGTAGCTTGTGAATTAATTCAGCATTATCGGTATGCTCAACATGAGATGAGAAATTATTTCTCGTAAACCATAGTTGACTGATTTATTCCACTTTTTATCAATTTGCACTCTGAAGCGCTTAAGAAAAAATGAATACCCAAGGAATCTTAAGAATAATATCTCAACATTCTGGCTGATATTAATATCCTTCATTCATGTTCTATATTCCAAGCGATTAGGATAAAACTAAAATTGAGAAAATAAAATAATTTAAAAAAACATTTTAAAAATTCGCTTTTATGTGAACCGTTAAGCATAATTGCATGTCAAAATTTGAAGAAGATGAAAACTGTTATCTATGTTCCTGTCATAAACAAAGAGTAAGTCAGTTGACGTCCAGCTTCACGAATTCCATGATTTCAAGATATCAAAATGGTAAAAGCGTGGGTTGTAAACTTGACACATCAAGAGTAGTTTTCACCAATCAACCCACGCTTTTACCATTTTGATATCTCGAAATCATGGAATTCGTGAAGCTGGACATCAACTGACTTACTCTTTGTTTATGACAGAAACGTAGATAACAGTTTTCATCTTCTTCAAATTTTGACATGCAATCATGCTTAACGGTTCACATAAAAGATAATTTTTAAAATGTTTTTTTAAATTATTTTATTTTCTCAATTTTTTTTATTGAAAATATTCCCATCAAATTCATAAATTCTATATAATTTACAAGTTCAGAAATTATTTGGTACCTCAAAAATGCCAGGATATAGTATCCGCTGGTATGCAGGAAGCAGTTGAGCTGCGAGTATGAAATTAGGTTGCCTCCATTGATGGGGCATGTCATCATCAACAGATAAATATTTGAAAGTGTAAAATAGTTGAAATCCAGGCATAGCAATCAGTCCACATCTTTTTACAGAAGTGAATCTTGTATCATTTTGAGACTCATTTATTGTAAGAATCTGAAACATGTAAACTTTCGAACATGATTTTCTCCCACAGAGACCTCAAAATGTAGATGAGAATGTGAATCTTACACAATCTGAACACTTACAAAGTTTTATGATCTCTCTATACAGTGAGTATTAGTGAAGAGGAATAGGTTGACTGATCCTATGGAAGAATCTGTTGGAGGCCAAGAGTCGACACGAATGATTAAATTCTGCTTGCACCTGGGAGCAGAAGTCTGCTTGAAATTTTAACAACAAATTTCCATGCGTAATATAGTAAAGGAATGATTGAGGTTTAGTATGATTCATAAAAGCTTAAAGAATTTAACAAAGAGACTCTATCGCTCTCAGGCCCACATAGTTAACCCACTCTTTGTACGCCTCTTTAGTATGAGGTCGTCAAAAGTGACAAGGAGTGTTACGATCTACAGATCGCAGTAAAAAATTCATAAGCGTTTCGGTGCACCAAGGATGGCAGAGGACTGCCCAAAATATTGCTGAGAGCCTCCACTAGTATACCAAAGAGTGCAGATGATTTTTCAGAAGCTCCGGATGAGTTTCGAGCCGTATCGTAGAACATTGTTTTAAATAACGAGGTCCTGGAAATAACAATAAATCAAGAAAATGTCTTTGTTGAAAACTCAAACCTTTTTTATTGATGAAATCATTCTTTTTACAATCCTTTGAAAACAGAAACTTCGAGGTTAAGCCTAATCCGTGAGAAAAATCTTCAAAATCAGAATAGTTGACATCTAGCCCCATCGAAAGACATGGCAAAAGCAGCTGACTTATAACCTTGCGTATGAGTCAAGTATATGACATACTTCCCCCCTCTCACTTCACTTTTTCCAAAAGTCTAACTTGGCGAGTATGGCCATCCTTTCCCTCTGAAATTTTATCTGGGATCAAAATATGAATTTCAATTCTTGAGAGTCATGAGATCAGAGAAGACATGTCGAGTAACTAGTTAGCAAAATCTAAACGTGCAACGGATGAAATGATGAATGAAAATGTTAATTTCAACTCTTGAAAGTTATGAGATCAAGAAAAGTATGTCGAGTAATTGTTCCGAATCTTGACGTGGAACGCATAGATAAGGATTGATAGAATTAAAATTGGATTTTTTCGGTAATTTTCACTCAACTTGAGTTACTCACCATCTCTACTGATATATGGAGAATGATCATCTATTCATGGGAAGACTCGTGGGAAGAAGATTGAACTAAAGCGATCAGTGCTGGATTAAATCTTCTGGTTTCCGTTTTATTCCGATGCATCTAAATAAATGATAACTCTCAATATATCAGTAGAGATGGTGAGTAACTCAGGTTGAGTGAAAATTACCGAAAAAATCCAATTTTAATTCTGTCAATCCTTATCCATGCGTTTCACGTTAAGATTCTGCAAAACAATTACTCGACATACTTTCCTTAATCTCATAACTCTCAAGAGTTGAAATTTATATTATTCATCATCATTTCATTCGTTCTACGTTCAGATTTTGCTAAATAGTTACTCGAGATGTTTTCCCTGATCTCATGACTCTCAAGAGTTGAAATTCATATTTTGACCCCAGATAAAATTTCAGAGGGGAAGGATGGCCATACTTGCCAAGTTAGACTTTTGGAAAAAGTGAAGTGGGAGGAGGGAAGGATTTCAACACTAGGCTATGGTAATGACTAAATATCCTCAGATTGAGAAACATGCTGTAAATAGTAGCATGTAGGAATGTGCTTAATTCCAAAATGAATATCCCCCATCCTATCACAAATTGCGATTGTGCGTTTGATCGATAAATTTCTCAAAAGCATCGAATTTGCAGTGCAGCTACGTTCACGTTGGTAAGATCTAATGTCCATATCATTGGAGTCGAGAGCTATCGACCACTGCTAAAATGCCACATTCGACCATCTTGGATTGTCTCGTGTGTCGGCATGGAGACTATAAAAAGGTTACTATAGCCTCCATGTGTGTCGGTATCACAGGTCGCGACCACGCGGACGTACACCAAACAAGTATGTCTGGTTGTCTGGTTTTAGGATCATCCGATAATGGTTCGAATTAGTAGTTGATAGACGACTTTTATTATCTTAAGCAGTCTTATTACGAGCTGCCCCCCCATTATTTGTGATAGATATATGGGCTATTCCACAAAAACTATTAAAATGTTTTGAGCTGACCTTCTCGAACGATGTAAGATAAGATCAATCCAAAAATTGATTTATCAGCTCCCATCAAAAATAAGAGCTATAGAAGGGGATCTAAATGGAAAGTTGATGAAGTCTGTTGAAGTTGACTATTGAATGTATGGGATTTCCAATCCAATGAAGAATCCATACCTTCCAATGTTCATCATGTAGAATTGAGAGATGAAACTCATCAGTGTGAATTTGGTGGAAGTATGTAGTAGTTCAGATGAGCTTTGATTTAATATCATGACATGCTAATTCCAGAAAGTTATGATAATTGCAAATTATTCGCCGTGTATTCGAGGATTGAGAATCTCATCTGTGTTCCGGGAAAAACTATATTCCACATAAATGAATCCTAAAATCGAGAAATTGGTAGTAGTATCTGTGTAGAAGAAGGTGACTGTGGATCGGTGTGACTCTTAAAAATACTTTTTTCGTTCAGAAAATAACCGATACACCGAAAAAAATCCGCGCGCTTGCGCGCGGTGAATACCTAGTTTTGATCATGAGCAAAGAAGAATCTGGAGAACTACAACTTTGTATTTTTGATAGCAAGACTCGGAATTAATTCATGAAATTAACTTGAGTTGATGCGGAGACTCCTAACCCAAGAGAAAATTTTTGGATCACGAGGAACTTCCAGATTGTGGAAATTCCCCACATGAGTTGGTTTGTCCACTCTCCGTCAAGAAAGGATGCTAACTATCAAAGTAAATGATTAATAGCTAATTAATAAATGAAACATAGGATTATGACACTGCATCTGTTGCCCAATATTTTTCCAGAACGAAAAACTAAAACATATTCCATCTAGGGCATTGGTAATTTGTAACACATCAAGAAGTTGGAGTAATCCGTGCAAACTCATTCTGAGGGGAAGGAAGGTTCAATAGCATTATGTGATGTCTGTTTAAATTTGTGATGAAATGATCCTCAAGATACATCCGGATAGATGTATGGATCCAATTTGATTAGTGATTGACTTCTCAACCAATAATTCTCTCAATTTGAACTTACGAATTCCCACTAAGAGCGTAAATGTGCCTTTCTTGCTTCATAATACTCTTGATAGAACAGATGAACTCTGTACAACTTTCTAATCCTATTCAGAAATTAACCTGTATATGCTATCACGCTCACAAAGTATATGGCAAGAATGTGAGTGGCACACGCCAAGAAAGTAAAATCCGTATACCATATGAGTGAGAGTCTAGCTGAGACTTTTGGATTTAAAGTATTACGCAATGGAGTTATGTTATTCAAAAGTAACCAGAGCAGCACCATTGATCAGTGCTTATATATCACAATAACTGTTCTTGGACAGTCGCCAATTGGAGTGACCTGTAGCACAACATCTAAATGTTAGAAACGGTCTCTCTTAATGTATTGGACATTAGTAGGTTTTCATTGAGACACGAAAAGAAACCCGAAGGATATTCCATTGGTTGCACTCTTCTCTCAACTAGAGTGGTTTATGATGAACTTGTCTTTGAGACGCACAATTTATAGCTTCAGTGTTGGGTCTGCCTGAAGTATTGAGGAAACTGGAAGTCAACACACTGCTGAAATGTAGATTGATACTGGCACTCATTTTGCCTCACGATCAAATCCTAGATTCTCCAGATGTTTTTGAAGATCAATTCTTGACACTGCACAACAGCAAGAATGGCCTTTGGCCCATTCAGGCCTATTATTCTTATATCACTCCAGACAAAGAAACACACAACAATAGGTGGCTCTTATTCTTCCAACAATCACGGTTGGCATCAATTGTCATTCGATCTCTGCTGTTATCTCCATACATAATATTTATAATCAAAATAACGGAAAGAGTACTGCTAAAACGGAATGCTACGCAGCTACGCTGACGCCGTCTGCTACTCACCACATCAAAACATCACCCGGTCTCGCAGTCGACCATCCCGCGTAGTCGACATCAACAATCGATTGTGTTCGACTTCGAGTGTCTTGACGCGGCTGAAATCTTGACGCGAAAAAACTGGGAAGGGTCGAAATTAGTGAGCAAGATATTTTGACACTAAACGCTGTCAGCGGCGAAATGACTTGCCAATATCCTTGTTGAGGACCGAAATAACCGGTTTAGAGGGATGAAGACCCCCTGAACCCAGAAAAGCATGAAATAAGTAAGTTCAAGAAAATGCGTGATATATAAGGCATCTCTTTCTCACATGTTCTTCTCTTCCATATACTCGCCAGCAAATGCTGCCGCGCCTTTTGATCCAGTCGGTTCTGGGCACGATAGATTCACAATGGCTCTGAGAACTACCGACGTGCATTATTTCCTAGGAAGATGTTTAATTCATTCTTATTCTCTCGTGTTAATAAACGACGTCCATGCAAGCAGTCGACGCCGACCGGGGCCTGGGTCGGGTTTCAGCGTCTTCGTCATTCCATCCAGTCGTTTCACAGCAATCGTATGATTTGCACAGGGCGTGTACCGCGGTTGACGTCTACCTGACAAGCCAAGCAGATTCTGCTTGGCTCATCCATGAGCTGCAGCTCTTTCTGGTTTGTTTTGTTTTCAGTGAACAAGCTTCATTCACATGATTGGGCCCATCGGATCGGGCCGTTGATTTGTATACGAATTCAGACAAATTAATTTGGTTCAATGTTTGCTAGTGTGGAATGTTGGATTGAAGCAACAAATAAAAAATGTATGAATACAAGAAAAATTATTCCAAAATTTGTCTCAATTCGTATGCAAATCAGTGGCCCGATCCGGCGGGCCTAGTTATGCGAATGAAGCTTGCTGACTGCAACGCACTGGGCATGCGCTCTGCTAAATCTGTAAATTCGTAAATCTGTAAATTCGTAAACGCTGAAACCCTACTCTGGGCGCGTTGCTGGATGGGAGACGCCGACGCCACGACGTACCTAGGTTTAGCCTAGTATCGCAATGCACCGTGAAGCTGATCACCAACTGGAGTATTAGCACACACTAGATTCAAAAACACACCGTCACCCGCGAGAGCACCGGGAAGCCCTAAACATCCACGTAATGCCAGGGTGACGCTGCGCGGACCCGTACCGAAATGCGCAGCTCGCGGACTAGGTCACACGCGTTTGTTGACATTTTGGGTGTTCATAGGCTCGTGGTAATTCTCGAATTTTTATAATTTCGATAGCCTGCATGAGAGAAAATACGGCTCTTCTATTATAATTCTATGTATCAGATATACCTACTCCGACAATTTTCAGGTCGATTCGTCTCCATTTGAAGGTAAACTTTACATCCGTGGTGTGACGGTTGCTATTTTGGCAAATGCAGATGTAAAGTTCTCCTTCAAATCAAGATGAATCGACATGAAGATCGTGTCAGGAGGTAGATAAGATGCACATAATTACACTGATGAACGGGTTTTTCCTAGATATTGCGTCATTCACGAGTAATGAATTTTTCATAATACTTGAGCGTGAAGTTAGTGCGTAAAGCACCAAAAAAGTGTGTAAAGCAGTGCTTCACGCATAGCGTGTGTAAAGCAATTGCTTTATGCACGGTTGTGGTGCTTTACGTACGCTGGATTTTGCTTTACGCACGCTGTACTTTGCTTTACGCACGAGCTTCTAAATTCATGTGGATTAGTGCAGCTTCGAAAAATTCAAAGTTGATCATACTGAAAATGGACACCGATGGAAAAAATTAAGGTTCTATCGTATCAATACGAGCCAAGCGCCGTATCTCAGTATAGTGACGCAGAGGGCGACTTTCCTGCCAACCCTGATTCACTCTCTCTCAATCCCACCACAGAATTATACAACTTGAGGTGCACAGTTGTTGATAACCTCATTGTGATTGAATAAACCTGTGAATATTTCATCTCGCAACCGCCATAAAGTCCTTTTCCAAAAGGAGTCACTCGTAAATGCATCTCTTCTTCTTCGGCTGCACTTGCCCCCAGTGAGCCTTTCTCTCAACAACCGTGGTTGACTTCACTCCTCTGGCCCATCTCAATATTTTTGGATTTATATTAGCTCATTTTGAAGCTTGTTTCAACCTATATAAACTGAAATGAGACACGTTCAAAAATATTGAGATGGGCTAGTGCAGTGAACCAGGTTTGTTGAGAAGATGACTCAATGCGTGAAAGTTGAGTATATTCAGCCTATACTATATTTCGCACCAAATTTTCCGAGGTTGTAGCTCGCTCCTAAGCGATTAGTCAAGATATTGGAAATTATCAAGATTGCTAGATCGATCGTCTTGTTTGGAGAAATCTATGTCAAAACAAAATTCTTCCCAAAATTCGGTTGAAGTTCTCATCAGATTTAATGCACTTACATCAGAACTTTTTCTTCAAGTGGGGGGCTCCGCCCCCTACACCCCCCGCCGGGGGCCCCCGCTGCGCGCCCTCAACTAATTACTAGATAGCCACGAGGACAACACCTTATCCGACGGGGCTTCGGTATTCATGATGTTCTTCTAACCCGAATTAATCACGCCAAAGGCTACCCAAGCCAAATAAAGGATCCCAGCACTCATTCGACCGTCATTAGTACATACTTTATAACGTAAGTTCGTACAAACTTATATCCAAGATATGTCCAAAAAATCCCTCAACCCTACCTCGCCCTGCACATTGCCTACTCGCAACTTCAAAAATACTCCTCATCTTGTTTCAAAATTGACTGATCAAGACCTTGCGTAATTGTACAACGGTTGCTTTATTGACAATTTTCTGTATCGTGTGCTTGTTCATGGCGTGTTGCTAACTTTCCGCTCATTATTATGAATAATACAATACGCAACTCTGGCGAAAGTCTTTCCACCCTCACGAGATGCTTTCCGCACTCATGTGATGCTTTCCGCACGGTTTTCGTAAGCACGTTTTTCGCCACCGTTGCGTATAATACTATTTTGTGACGGAACTCAAGGTCGGTAAAGGTAGAGCTTCGGAATCCCCTATTAAGAATCAACAGAACATTGATTTGAGTTCTCTACATTGCTGTTGCGAGATGGACGATTCCGTTGACACCCCGTGAGAACCGATGCTTGAATTTTATAGACTGTTTTACAATCTCTAAACTCTGATTGTATGTATTCGAACATTTTTCTAACGAATTTGGAACGCTTTGATAATCTTATTCATGAATTTATATTATTCTGTAAGACCATTCGACCGACGATCTTATCGGCAACCAAACGATCGTGTCTGCTCTGCACTCAAAACTAAAATTTTCGCTGAAACTTCTCTCAACAATTTTTTTAATACTAATAACATTTGTACAGACAATACAATTTTGAGAAATAATTGATTTCGAAATTCACACGTGGGCCATCTCCGACAGAATTTTTTCATATAACTTTAAAAAATCAGTCTGCGATTGGATATGGGATCCAAATAATGAACATTTTTATGCACCACACGATGATTACCAAACAAGCTCTAAATCATCAATTCTCAAAATCTCAAACATACTCTTGATCAGTTTCGCCCACAAAAACATCTCACACACCATACATCACGTTCGATTTATCGAGCTCAGCAAAGGCGCCCGTGTGGGTAATTGTTGTATCGCGCCCGGTTACTCGCTGGGTAATTATTATACACAGTCGACGAAAGCTCTACGGCTCCAACCTCGGGACGATCTGAAAGCATTGCACTTATACATACATACGTATATCACCAACGCTCGCCGATGTTACCGATGCGAGCATTCGCGAAAATAATACTTTCTCCGATGCGGATGAGCCGGCTTCGTGACGTGGGCACCCGACTTTCCGGGAAAATTATAAAAAAAATACCATCTAATTGTGCGTCTTAAGCGCGTTCAGACACAATTTTAAAATCAATTGTGGATGTTATGGTTTTTCCAAAAAAAAATTAAGAAGTTTTCGGGTGCTGGGAAACTCAATCAATTTTTTTCTCGGCAACCGTACACTCTGGGAATTGTGCGTTTAGTGCGGTCGATTGCGCGTAGTTTTTCGTACAAGTGAGTATTTTTACTTTATCGAAACACAACTTAATTCTGTGAAAAACTGACGAAAACAGATTTTCAGCGGTTGTGCACGGTCACCCCAGCAGACGACGCGGCGGCGAGGCGAACCACGGCGTCCACCCGGTGATTCGTGTTTGACGAATTCGATGTTCTTGGAGAAGAAAACGATAGTTTCTTGGACAGCGATTATGTAGCTGAAAAGCTAAACCATCCCTCGTGGGAGATGATCGCCGAGGAGATAACAGAACTTTGCTAAGACAGTGGTTTTGCGTTCAAACACTAAACCATCCCTCGTGGGAGATGACCGCCGAGGAGATGACAGAATTTTGCTTAGACAGTGGTTTTGCGTTTAAAAACTAACCCATCCCTCGTGGGAGATGAACGCCGAGGAGATAAAAGAGATTTCAGCAAGATTTTGGGTAATTAATAAGTATTTTCGTGCTCACGTAGCAGCCGATAGCAGAGAGGTGCTACGGCGCATGCGCTGGTCTTGCACCTCCTTCTGCTCTGCAGCTTGCCGAGAAGCAGTTTTAATTAATTACCGACCAAAATAATGGTGATTTTTGGAAAGTAAAAATACTCACTTGTAGGGAAAACTACGCGCAATCGACCGCTGTAAACGCACAATTCCCACAGTGTACGGTTGCCGAGAAAAAAATTAGTTAAGTTTCCCAGCACCCGAAAACTTCTTTATTTTTTTTTTGGAAAAACCATAACATCCACAATTGATTTTGAAATTGTGTCTGAACGCGCTTGAGACGCACAATTAGATGGTATTTTTTTTATAATTTTCCCGGAAAGTCGGGTGCCCACGTCACGGAGCCGGATGAGCCACGCGCTCGCAACTCGTTTTCTTCCGAGGATACGCTTGAATACTTATACATCTATACCATTGGTCAAAATACTTTCGATCATTGTGCGTATCGCATGCCAATGAATCTGATGGAGTTTGGATAGCCGGACTCTTGCAATTTTCGGCACGAACATCGAATTTATGCACCAAGGGAAATGGTTCCGCGTGTCTGGTACTAATAGTTGGAGAAGGTAAAGTATTAGGAGAGCTCTGAGGAAATGCTGAAGATTGCTCATTTTAGAAAGAGAGATAATGAAATTGGTTGTATGGAGATATGTGTTGTTGTGGTATCGGTTGAGTGAGCCAGATGATGCGTTCTTTAGATGAGGGTATCTGCGTAATCGCTTATTATTCAGAGTAATATCGTTGAACTTATGAAAATTGATTCTAGAATCCGCAATAATCATCATTTTAATCACTCGCAGTGATTGGGAATCATGAGGTTCTGAACAATCACGTTGACTTATTGCTCACCCTTGTTCAAAAAAATACAATATCGTGCTCGCTTCAGATTGCATCGACTTATAAAAATTGCTTCTAAAATCTACAAGAATCATCATGTGAATCTGCAAGAATCATTATTATCTATGAGTAAATCCGCACGAAAGCGTACCACGAGTTGCAGACATGCCTCAGATTGTTTTTCCACTATTCTTGATTGATTCTATGGTCCAAATAATAAACTTTTCAATTCTTGTGGGGCTCAAAAAAATTATTTTCTTCCGTGGGGAATATCTTTGTGATAGTCGTTTTAGGAAAAAATACCAATCTTTTCCCAGAAAATGGGTGTAGTTCCGACTTGAGGTAAAATACGATAACGCAAGTGGTTGCATTCGAAAGATTTGCAAAAAATCTATCGAAATATGCTTCGAGACATTGTTTTGAGGTTGCAGACGCCCCCTATGAGCAAAAAGGTAAAAAACAGAAAAAATTCAATTCCTGAAAAACTCAATTTATTAAAAATCTGAAAATTCATATTTTGATTCAAAATTGGGTCTTCTTCCAGAAAAAATGGTCTCGATCAGTGTTTTTGGGTTTTACGCGTTTCTTTAAGATTTTATCAATATTGCCAGTCTCTTCAAACCGAGGTGGTTGAGAATATTAATAAAACGCAAAAAAAAACAGCGTGGAACCCGAATACACAGATCTGGACTACTTTTTCCTGGAAGAGCACGCAGTTTCACATCAAAATCTTCAGATTTTTAAAAAATTGGGTTCTGGAGAAATCCGATTTTTTCTGTTTTTCTCCTTTCTCGGCATATTTCGATGAATTTCTCAAAGACCTTTCAAATGTCACCATTCGCACGGTTGTATCTTGCGTCAAATCGGAAGTACACCCATTCTGCTGAATGAAGATTGATATTTTTTCATAAAAACACTGTCAAAATAATATTCCCCGGGGATCAAAAATATTTTTTCGAGTCCACAGGGAGTGGAAAGTTCATTTTTTGACCATAGAATTGATTAAGAATGGGAGAGAAACAGTTTGAAACATGTTTGCAATTCGTGGTCTGCTTTTGCGCGGAATTACTCCCATGGAATCTGAAGCGAACAGAATATTGTGTTTCTTGAACACGAAAGAGCAATTAGTCAACGAAGTTGTTCGATGATTCATGATTCCCAATCACTCAAAGTGTTCCAAAAATCTTCTGAAAGTGTTTGAATCGGGCAAATATTTTTCTAAAGATGCTACCAAACTTTTGTAATCCAAGAAAATTGGATAAGTTCAAAATCGAAATTTCTCAGTGCGTTCGTAATCTCGTAGAGATGAGAGCAAGTTAATGCCTGTGGTTGAATCGTTTCTTCGTGATGTAAACGATTACGTAATTTGATCATGTTGAGAGGAGCTTGGATTATAGTTATGTGTCTCGTCTCCACATATTATCTGGAGTGGGATGTAAGCTGATAATTTGATTTCTAAAAGTTACCAAAGTCCCTCGCCAAAATTTTCCAAATAGTTTTCCGTTCACAAAGTACACTGACTGCATCTTTTGCTATTCAAATCATGAAACCATTCAACCATTGCATAAATATCATTTCTGAGATTCGATCTCTGAAGAAACCTCACGGATGAGTGCCGTTGTAGTTTCTAACGAATTCGGCTGGAGCCATAATACTTACATAGTTATCATTTACTACTACAGTGAGAGTATTCAACAATTTTAACTCCTGTTAATTGTTAATTCCATACTCAACTCGAACTCTGCAACATGAATTCATTGTGGTAATCTGTGTATATCAAGCGTGTCGAGGCCTTAAATTCTGGATCAGCTTCCTAATTGTTTTTGTGCATCAGAAGTTGTTTGGGAGATCTCAGCCAAATCCAGACGATCGGGACAATCAATTTTCTAGAGCGAGTTTTTCTCTAAGAAATGACATTTCCGTTGCCAGAGAGCTGTTTGCTGTCGTAATGATTGAATTTCCTGAAGAACAAGTTATAATGTGAAAATAACTACAAAGTAGAATCCATATAACTGTATAGTGTATATAAGTGTCCAGAAAAGTATGAAATAACAAATGATTTTTTGGATCATTCCGTCGACTTGCACTCAGTTATCTACCTATACTGAGGCAAGTCTCAAATAGTTGGAGAAACAGAGAGTGAAAGAGATTTTTAAGTTCCGGGAGCAAACGTTTCCTCTTCTTTCACTTTCACTCATTATGTAGTAAATATGACGCAAACTGGATTTTAACTGCTATAGCTCTTTCGTCGCCTCCTCTCGTCTCTTTTCTCATCTTTCATCTCATTTGTTATTTCCGAGTTTGCCACTCGACACGAGTTAA
This sequence comes from Eretmocerus hayati, assembly GCA_029851415.1. Lineage (NCBI taxonomy): Eukaryota > Metazoa > Arthropoda > Insecta > Hymenoptera > Aphelinidae > Eretmocerus > Eretmocerus hayati. The sequence continues at coordinate 163,208,854 of CM056742.1, forward strand.
ATACCAGCCTCACTAAGCGCAGTAAAAAGATTTATCTTTCACGTGCGTAACGAAATAATGAAAATGCGTGGTGAAGATGCATCTCGTTCATTTAAATCGTCCTTGCTGAACTTTCACTGCAAAATACAGTTTTTTAAGCTATTTTATATAATTTGGTTTTACAACAGAATGACCAGATCAAACGAATAAAATAAATGTTCAGGTTATATTGCAATATGAATTCAATAGTGACAGTTATGATGAGGGTGAATTCGAATTAATTTCCTAGTTTTGGTTAGGCTTATGCATCCCTCTTTACGATGTTGTCGTTTCTATCCATTGAAATTGCTATATGAATACGAGCTACTCATCTCAGGATCAATGAACTTTGGATTCTTCAAAGACGATGAGGTTCAATCCGTTCATTTTCAGAGTGATCTGTGTAACAGTAATGCGGTTATTTTTTTAGCTGTGGATCTAAATAAGGCTATTTACAAAATCTGAATTCTCACATGTAAACCACTTTATTTTGTCTACTTATTGTCTCTGTAACAGGATTCGAGTAGAACCGGTCGCAGATCCGGTTTCGAGTAAAAATCTGACAACTTGAAGCCGGATTGCGACGTTTTGACTCGTTCCGATCGAAATTTTCACTCTTTTCGGGTGATATTGAGTAAATTTTCACTCAGACTCATTTAGAGTGGTTATATTAAATTATTCCGATTCTGCATTCACAATCAAGAAGTGTTAGGGAACATCCATAAATGACGTAAGAAAAAAGTTGATGATTTGAGACCCTCTCCCTCCCCCAATTACCTCCAAAGATTTTCTGAAAAAAAATCGCTCCTGATGAAATTGATGATCGAAGTACGAAATAACAGTTTGCTGCCTGAGTTCAAACAATAAATCAAATGAGAATGGAAGAATTCGTAAATATTAAGGGAAAACACGTGGGTTGACTTCCAAGGTTTATCGACCTCCACAATCCAAAAGATGCTACCTTTTAGTGAACGGACGATTTTCGTTCAATTCCAGCCTGAGCCAGAATGCATCATCATCATCATCATTCCATCCCGCTCTAAATTACACAATCTATGAGCTCACCATAAAATATCATCACATCAACTGCCTGAGTATAAGAAATAAAAAAACAAATCTTTCTGAGCGTTCTATGCAACGATGCAGAACCAGGAAAGAGTCTCTCGATTTCGTGATGATGGTGACGTGATTGTGAAATTCTCTTGGTACATTATATATTGTAATATTGCATTAAAGGCTATATCTACTGCAATGAGCTGCTCACGTTTCCGCTGGCACTATTATATAGATATATTTACACAAAGATTTTACCGATCCGATGCATTCAATTAGATGCTCAAGCTCACTTTGGCAGAGTAACGATTCAGAAAATTCAAAGAGACTTAGGCGATTGCTTATATCATATATATATATATGGGTGCTTCTTCGTGAGCGAATACATGCATACAGCTTACCAAACATGCATGTAAGTAGTAGTTTTCTTCGATGTAAAGAGAGAAAGTTGCATTTGGATGTACAAGATGTGATGTTCGCGATATATAATGTATTGGTTGTGTGTTGGTGTACGGTGATGGAGATTCAGTTTTATATGTGTAGGAGTTAAGAAATTGCGAATGAAAGTGAAGCAAAAACGTAAGAGCACGTGCATAAAAGCATCAGTATAAGAGAGCGATGATGTTGCGCGAAAGGACCTCATTTTAAGTGTAAACATCACCATATACCAAACCAAACTGAGAGAGCTCGATTTCAACGAATTGATTGCATGCCTCATGCAGAGCTGAAATGCATCTCTTAGCTCTTACGTAAACGCAATTCCTGCATTCGGAGCATGGAACTTTTTTTTTGTTTTTTCTTTTTTGGATCCCATCATTTCGATGCATAATCTGGATCCTGATTCGTTTTTTTGGAGAATTACCTTTTGATCGTGCATTCGTTGCTCATGAGTTTGTTTCAGTCCATGCAATTTTGTAGGTATTTTTAGTGCGCAGATCTACAATTGAATTAGATAAGGGAGAATTCGCGTAGTATCTGAGTGATTCCAAAAATCTGGGAGAGTGCAATAAATTTGAGTTTATCTGTGAAAGCGAGATTTCATACTCAGAATTTTATCAGACCGCAAGTACGGGCTATCTTAGATCTAAGAATGTGAAGGAAGATTTATTGAAATGGTTTGCATAATTAGGCGGATGTACATATATGTATACTTCTGATACCAAGTTCACCATTATCTTAGCATGGATACTAATTTAACTCAAAGTTTCGATTATACCTCATCGTGAGTTCAGAATTCACTTTCCCATATTCCATGCAGCTAAGCTTCAATCTTGTTCTAAACATCTTCTCTAAAGTTAAATTACTCTGCTCTCAGTGATGGACAAGTCTAATGAGCCTCAAAACTAGCCGTTCTGAATATCAATTAAGTTATTCTGATTTATATATTATACTCCTGCTAGAAATGTATTTTAACATATTCGCAAGTACTTGAAAAGGGTCAGACATTTCCTGAGTAATCTTTATACTTCAGAGTAAATTTTACGTGGGAGTATAGTATATCTGGATACATATGATTTCTGGGTCAGCTATTTTAGGTAATGGAAAGTGAAAATTAGCTCAACAGACGGTATGGAAATTTTTCTCATAATTACTGAGATTATATGGAGATATCGAGTACATATAGCGCAAGGCAGGCAGTGTATTGCACTTTTCTTGTCGCTCTCTTTCCTCTTCTGCACTGATTCAAATTGTTTAATCATGGCGTATTATTCGTATGAAGCTATTTTCTGCACTCATCGAGAATATTTGTATAAATTGGCCAATAAAACTGTCAAAATAGTTTACCTGGATGAGGAAGAAAAAATAGTATTCGAAGTTGTGTGGTTTTCACTATGGTAATTATTGTGTATTTTCTTAGACACACAGTTATTAACATAATAATGTTAATAATAAGAATCAGACCATGGTGATGTCTCGGATTAGGTTTTGAAATGTTCCCGATCTCGTATCCCTGTCATACGAATGGGTTGGGGGAGGGGGACGCCTCAGTACCAATTTTTGACCGAAATTTTCTTACAGCTTTGCATATTGACCAGAATCATCTGACCCTTATTTGGGCTATCACTTTGGCCAGCCAATACAAATAATCCTCAGAGTATTGCAAACACATGCAGAATCTGCTAGTTTTAACTACCGTCAACTGGGGCAATTGAAAAAAAGCAATTGTCAAAAAGCAATTGAAAGCTAACGTCTTCGACTTTTTATTCATGAACAGAGAGGGTCGATTCTCTACTTCAGAACAAAAGTAAGCTGAACTTGGAGTGTCCCAAAGTTACCCCAGTTGACGGTATGTTCCGGTGAAAATAATGCTATTAACCATGTTTCTTGTGTATCTTTGACGTGAAACAAAAGAGACAAAATATCGATACATGGGCGCCCGATTTGAATTTCGCTATCCAAGTGACTCTTTCCAGCTCATCCGAATTGTCACGAAGACGCGAAATTCCGATCTTGGTCCCACTTATTGTATACTATTCTTTTGAGAATTATGGGTAAAACTGAAAAATGCATGCACCAAAGATACTTTTCCTCACGATGTATCAAACAACTTTTCCTCATTGAGCATATATATAAAACCATTCAGTCTGGACAAGTAGGAAGTACCCATGGTTTTCTTACACCATGGGAGTTGAGTTATAAAAAAACCAGGAATCTTTGATAAGTCTCCCACAAATCCTGCAACCATATAGAATTTTCCTCGGCAGTTACTCCATTCGTGCTAATTCGATATTTATTGTCATTCTATCAAAAATTTTTGAAGTATTCCTGTAGCTGTCATTTTTCGATAATCGGTATTACAAAAATTTTTTTTGCAATGTTAACTCGTGATATTCAAAATCATTCCAGGCAGCTCTATTTGACTATAAACTATTGACACCTTGATTATTTAAGATTGAGAATGTAGCTACCTGAAATAAATTTGTGCCGGATTGCAATGGAATTGCTTGGTAACAAGTCATTAGTTTGTTCACACTGCTTATTTTACCCCACCTTGGACTAAAATGAGTATACTTACGTCGATCTTAATCGGAGAAAAACTGTTGCGATCTCTCGTTGACGAAACCTGTAAAGTCCAAATGTTATGAGTGCAAGATCTCACAGATACTTTTAGACTCGTATAAGCACATGACTGTGCAGTAAGTAAATTCACGGACCGAATATGAATGAGTTCAACATGGTTGTAATAAAATAATACTCAGAAGTATAGATACGACTTTCTGTGAAAATTTTCATCCAAAATTCATCCTTGAAGACGAAAATACTTCATATCACAAATTGCGAGACTCGACAATATTTCAGCTTCCAGATTCATGCCATTCAGTTTTTGGAAAAATCAGACAGGTCAAAAACTGCAGCAAATCCCATATCAAACGAAAATATTTCTCTCATGTAACTCATTTATTCTCGAAAATTTCATATCCCATTCAATAATATTATGTACTTGAGTTATTCAGATCCATGTAATCTCAAGAGTGAGGATCATTCCCGAAAAGTCACTCATCGAGGTCCTGAATTCTACACAAGAAGTTGATACACTGGTTAGGTGGGAGATAGGAGAGATGGGATAAGAATGACTATTTATTTGGTAGAAATGGCGATCATTTTTGGCCAATAACTGACCATGTCGCATTGCTACTGGCTGTATGGGTGGCCAGAAAAATGGGGACATTTCTACTGATAGAGTAAATGTCCTTAGTGCAGTGGGTCATAGATTGAGTAGGAAAATCTAGCATGATGGAATTTTTTCCATAAATGTTACATCCCAGTTCTGACCCTCGATAGTTTCACGCTCAAATTAAAAAAATACTCACCTAATGATAAATACCTCAGCCTCACCAGCAATGATAAAAAAAATCAATAGTCAATGAATTTTTCTAATTTCAGCGATAAGATGCTGATATCGAGGCCATGCAGCTGCCTGATAGTAGTCGGCATAGTACTCTCAGTGCACCCGGCCCTTCCAATTCTCGCTCATGGTCACCAGCTCAACTCAACCACCACCGCAACTACGACGACATCTGTCGCAAAGCGCATCAACGTCGTCTCCGACGCCGCGACCCAGGTGGTCAAAACAAGTAACCACCCCATTACCACTTCCTCGATCAATTCAACTATTGAAAGACATCAGAGAAGTTCTCGAAGAAAACGTTTCGCTCGATTTCCTTTGCTACCGCCAAGCTATGTACTCGAGGGTGCGCCTCCACCCCCACATCCACGAAACGTTGGTTATTCGAATTTAAGATTTGGAGGCGGTGGCGGTAGTGGACCAGGACCCTGGAGTAGACAACCTAAAGCATACAATTGGAGGCAACATTCTGGTGGACCACCATCATTGGATTATGGACCTTTGAGATCATCGCCACCTCAGCATCAGCAGCAGCCTGTTATGGCACATCGGACTCCGAGGCTTATATTTAGAGATGACTTTTCATTGGTTTCGGGTAGTGCCAACAACTTTTTCCAGACTAATCAGATACCTGATATTGACGACGATTTTAGAGGTTTGATCATTTTTCATTTAATCATCATCCTTGATAGGCTTTTTTGTGTAGTCTGAGTTTTAGTCTTGATGATCAATGAATTTTATTTGGATAATTGGGACACGCAATGGTTGGAGATTTTTTAAAAAATTCGCTTGAGCTTAGCTTGGAAAGTCAAATTACTAGAATTAACAAGTCTTGTATGAATTTCTCAGTGTTCAGTGAGACAGTGACCGTATGCGAGTTCTTATCATCTTTGACGTGTAACGAATTTCTCTCATATTACATCCTCAAGCTGTGAAACGCAAACACGTGCTGTGTAATTAGACTGAAGCTCATTGGACTCCGTTTTACTGGAGGATAGTGGGACTCTATTTTTCTCTCGATAATGAATAGTTTGTTCTTGGAGAACTAGTGTCTACTTTGGTCAAAGAGAACTAGCTCATCTAACTTGTTTGCATAAATTACAGAGCTCGTGAGTAACCATTTTGAGAGTTGTTTAAAAAATTATTTCTAACCGATTGATAGAATATTCATGATTTTGGGAATGATGAAATGTTGCTGAGTTTCTCATGAATTCATGTTTTTTTTTCATTGCTCCAAGTAATCGTCACTGCCGAGTGTGCCATGACAATTTTCATTGATCATTCGGATGATTCATTGTGCCTGTCATCTCTAGAATTCTGTGTTTCATTCCCATATTCTGTGTTTTTTTTTTTTTTTTTTTTTTTTTTCATTACTGTTGAAAACCTCCAAATAATCTGGAGTGCATGACCACGAAATTTCACAATACCTACTCATGCTTTCAGTGTTCTTTCTTCTCATTCAACTATTCATCTGTTCGTCCACGAATAACGTATTCTTCATAATTATAGCTTCCTGTGGAAAAGTTTCAACATCTTTCTTGCAATACAAAAAGTTCAAACCAACCTCAATGTCATAGATCACTAAATACTAGTTCGTATTTTGTTGTACAGCACCTCTGTCTCTATAGATATGTGAAAAATGTTTATGGTTCATTTCGGTGAATTTCAGCTTTAGAAAATCGCAGTTTCGTATATTTTTTTGGACGTTCCAAAAAAGTGGGTCATGACCAGATTATCATTCAGTTGTCTTACTCTTATCCAAAAATATGAAAATAGTAGTTAGAACTATCAATTATGTAAATGCGTTGAAACCTCCAATCATAAATTTTAGAGAAAGCTCAAGACGAAAACGATTTGCCTCATAACTTTACATTAATGTCGTATTTATGTTCTATGTCTCAACGAATGATAATCATTGAATGAGAGGATAAAGTGTTTTGGAGTTGAAATTTCGTAAGCTCATTGCCGAGTGCATTGGGTTAGAGAGGTAGTAGAATCATTCTAAAGATTTCTGCCTCCTCTTGAGGTTTTACCGTTAAGTTTGGGAGGAGTCATGATTGGAATGACCTGAGTCTAGAGTTTTATTGGCAACACGAAAAAAATCGATTACTCAATCGTGTGAAAAATTCCCATAGAATTAACGTGAATCTGCTGTTGTTATTTCAGATCATCGAAAACAAATCTTTAACGAATATCCCAGATTAGAAACAGGTATGTACAGCCTTGCGGTTATGAAATTTTTACGATAATTCAAAAGTGTGAGTCATTTAGTGAAAGTTTTCGTGATGGAATCACGATAATGAGTATGCGTAATTCTTAAATTTTACGAAAAAAATATGCTCTGAACATCATACATGCTGTTTTCTCCGTTGTAACGCATCAAAAGAGATTGTAAAAGTAAAATTCGGCCGAACATGAGAAATCAATCAAATTAGAATCGATTGCAATTAACTTTCTTTGCTCATTGTAATACGATGTATCCACAGTGTTCTGCGTTACGTTTGTATTATTCTGTGGTTTTCCTACGCACCATGAGCATAAAGAGCGATTTGATGAATCATGAGGATGTAATTGTCTGTGACGGATCGATTTTAATAGCTAATCGTGCAATAATCCTGAGATTTTGCGCATGCGAACGAATATAAATGTTTCAATTGATTTACGCCAGGCTGGACTTTTCAATATGTTGATTGTAGGAATTGGAATTCGGTTTATATCGGTATTTCTCCCTGGTGGCAGTACCGACCGTTGGGACCCACACAAAGTTATGTTTCATAAGACAAAATCTTCTGCATCTATCTACCTGTGCCCTGTGGGATGAGGTTTTTGTTCTGTTAATCGGATTTTTGTACCTTGCAAGAATTGTGGTAGGATGTAACTTTGTCAAAATAGGATAATTCAAATAAAACCTATAAAAACCGATAATTTTGCATACTGGGCTGAAAGATTCTGGCTAGTTGATTCATTCGTTTACAGTCTCACAAAATGCAGAAGAATTCTCTAACGGTCTTCAATATAATTTTCACGAAAAAAATCATAACAAATAAAATCTTCATGTCATTGGTCAACCCTGAAGCATCGAACAACGAATCTCAGATATAAGTTATTGGTCGATTTTTAACTCTTGATTAATAGTGCATTCCATTGAAACAGAATGAAGCGAGTGAAAATAAGGCTGATGATATGATTCGAATCAGATTAAACAAGAAACGGTTTTTTGAGTAATACTCGATAAAAAACTGTGCAGAGACAACAGTTTTGAATACTTTTCATTCGAGTACCCGATTCGGAAACTCATCACAGGATGCACCACTTTTCGAACCAACTACATTATAGCAAACAGCACGGTTGTAGAATAATGTCAAGGATTGTCGATATTCCGTGGGCGCAACACGCGCAATGCCAACTCGAACGTTAGATATGTACGTCCACTGAGAATCAAATTGATTGAGAATAGTTTTGCATTAACGATTTGCGTGAAGTCCAATTCAATTTCTCAGACTCGGATGGAGAATCTTAAAATAAATCGAGCGTGAAAAATATGAAAAAAATGAAAAACAAAGCATGCTGTATGAATGCGAAAATTGAGAAAACTGTCTGTGCAGAGGCGCGCAACAAAGAGAAAAGACCGGTGTGGAAGGGTGACGATTCGTTGTGCGCTGACGGGCGGAGCTGCGAATTTTTTCTCATGTGCTGGATGTCCGCGGGCTTACTGGACGGCAGCTGCGGTGGCATAATGTACGCCTGCTGTCACAGAACTAAAGATGCAGCTAAGGCCAGCAATGATTACAATTTGGTCGACGATCAGATACAGTCGCTTGCAACGGATTCGTACATCTCCGAGGCCGCAGCAGCTGCCGCAGCCGTCGCCGACGAAGACGAGCGTAAGTTAAAAAAAAAAAAAAAAAACAAAAAACAAAGAAGATCAACTGTATCGACAGAGCTTTCGATATTACTGTAGAGTCACGGATGGTCACGAGACGACAAAATATATTGGACCTGTCTAACCTAACGAATACTCTTACTGCGCGACAGACGAATAATACGTGGAGAAGACCGCAAAGTTTTTCAAATTCAAGAATTTGAGAGGATTGTAATAAGGATCTGGTCATAATAAATTCAAATCAAGAATCAATTTGAGGATTGAACTAGGTATTATAAAAGGGAATATTTACGGTGCATTCAAGGAAAGTCAGAAAAAACTCATTTCAGATTCCAAAGCTTGGTGTGAGATATCTGCTAAAATATGTATTTGGAGATGAGGAAATAGCAGAGAATGAATGCTCAGTTATGAATTAGGAATTTCTAGGGATATATTCTGATCTCAACTCGGGTATTTTATGTGAAAACCCTATGGGAAGTCTTATACAATCCGCGCGGGCGTGTTTCAGTACACTTTCATTGAATTTCTATAGTTTCTGACGCAATTTTGAAGTGAAATTCCCTTTCGGAAAACCATGGTGAATTCGGTACCACTATGAGCGCATGTTAACATATAAGTGCGGGAAATCGGTGCGGGAGCCCCAGGCTTTCGATGCAAGTGTAGTGAAAAAGGTTCCACGTCGTGTAACCCAAAATAGGAGCTTAACTGAGAATTCATACTAATATTTGGGCCTCTCAGTCTCAAATTTTGAGAATCCACACTCGAGATTAGCGAGGAATCTCAAAAACATTACCCCGAGATTCACAGAAATCATAAATGTAGAAATTCACATGAATTTTACATGCCTGTCCCTTGGGGACTACCTATCACGGAGAATTTCTCGTGAATAGTCAACTCAGACTGACTTCAGCTATCGATGTCAGGTGATTAAGGTCCTAGTCTTCCAGGCAGAAATAGGGAACTGACAAAATTTTGGAAAATGTTATGTTTTGATAGTTCGCGGCAAAATAAATATAGGAAAAAAAGTCGGAAATTTCTACGACGCCATTATGGTTTTTAAATCATCATTGAAGTTTTGACAATTTGAATTGGCGCCATCCAATATGGCGGCGGCTGCACATGTGCCGCTAAATTCGCTAACTGTTTTGATGTCATATTTCATCGAAAATTCTTATCTGAATCGCAATCGAGAGCTTATTTTACTCAAATAATAGAAGTTCGCGGTGAGAAAACGCAGGTTTGCCTCAGAATCATCGTGGAAAACATTCTGAAGTCACGTGACTCATGTGCAGTCGCCGCCATATTGAATGGCGCCAATTCAAAACCTGAAAAACTTCAGACTTGAATTGTAATCACTTTTACCACAGGAAAATTCCAAATTTTTATATATCGTGTCTCTTTCAACGTGAACTTCCATAATATGAGCATTTTGGAATAATTGTTGTAGTCGTGTCAGTTCTCTATCTTGGCCAGTACTAACGTGAATTTTCATGAGTACCTATCCGGTGGCTTGTGTGTCTGAAGTTCAGTGAAGATTGTAGATTCTACAGGATAACTTTGGAAAGAGCTTCACGATGCGCCAAATTGAGACAATAGAATCCTCCGTCATAACGATATTCTACGGGCCATAAATATTCCTGCCTATCCAGTTCTTCAATTTACATACTTGTGGCTCCTGATTGAACAGTGAAATATTTTCAACACCTGATATACTCATAGGGCAAGGCGTAAGACCTCGTTCAACCCGTCCCCTAATGTATAGTTTATTGTATATTTGTATCTAGATGGGTATTATATCATTGGGAAGATTTCTATTTCTCATGCAGATATTTCGCGTGAGATACTAACCTCCAGAGTAGAATAAGCTAGCTCTTTTTCAACGCAAGCTCGGACTAATCGCTTCTTCTGCAATAGAGACTGCTTCATCAGACTGATCAGTGAAAGAATATCAAAATTCAAAAAAGACTGTTTTGTATTTAATGGCAAGCTTGCAATCAATTTGGAGTTTCCATGAGAATTCATACGCGATTTCAAGGTGTCTCATCTCATTAAGTACCGTTTACTCAAAAACCGTCACATTTTCCACCAGGAATCACTCCTACTTTTTCCGAATGGTTTCTCGAGCATGAAATTCTCATAGTTAAATTATCCACAAAAGTCAGTTTTTTCGTGATGGTATATAGTACTTGATAATCCCCCCCCCCCTCAATCACTTTTTTTTCAAAAGTAAAACTAGGCGAGTATGAGGCTTAGAAAAGAACCATTCATCTCCAGTACATCAAAACTTCAAATTTTATACGACATGGTTTAAACTCTTGGAAGAAATGAGATCTAAAAAAACCATGTCGAGTATTTTTTGAGCCGATTTGTCACGATCAACATATCATCACTGGTAGAGACTAGAGCCACTTTCCTCCAATCAAATCTTTCTTTCAATTTATCCTAATGCTGGTGGTTTGACAATTTCTTACTAGCTAATTGTCGCTGAAATGACCCGAAGTTTAGGTGAGTTGAAGAGGAACAGGGGAATATCGAAATAGAGAAAATATAACTGAGTATGATATGAGATTTTAGTGAATCATCATGAAAACCAAATTGAACCCAGTTATATTTTCTCTATTTCGATACTCCCCTGTACCTCTTCTACTCACCTAAACTTCGGGTCATTTCAGCGACAATTAGCTAGTAAGAAATTGTCAAACCACCAGCATTAGGATAAATTGAAAGAAAGATTTGATTGGAGGAAAGTGGCTCTAGTCTCTACCAGTGATGATATGTTGATCGTGACAAATCGGCTCAAAAAATACTCGACATGGTTTTTTTAGATCTCATTTCTTCCAAGAGTTTAAACCATGTCGTATAAAATTTGAAGTTTTGATGTACTGGAGATGAATGGTTCTTTTCTAAGCCTCATACTCGCCTAGTTTTACTTTTGAAAAAAAAGTGATTGAGGGGGGGGGGGGGATCTCACGCACGTTGGTTATAAAAATCCAAGGGTGACCACAAATTTTCCAAGCACTTGTCCCCACCGCACTTGAGAATTTCTTACACACGGCTCCGTCATTTTTTTCCATGAAAAAATACACTACTATCAGTGTATATTTTGTTCAGTTCAATCTGAAGAGCCATGCAACTACAGGCAAGAGCAATATTGGGGAGCCGCGACGAAAACACAAAACACAACAAAGCAGACGAATCTCTCCTCCCTGTCCTTCTCGCATGCGGCGCTTTGATCTTTACGTCACCTCTAGTCGTGGCTAGTTTCGAGTATCCACATCTGATGCAATAATTATAGAATCGAGAAATTCAGATAATCCGAAAATTCATTTATCCGCGATAACAAACCAGCTGGTCGCCCGGTGCCCGCGTTGCCCGGTACGCAGCAGACAGCCTCATTGCAGACTGCCGTCAGCCGGACAGGAAGGATCGTGCCCTCGACCATCTTACATACCCAACACATGTGTAGTAGAGACGTTTCGATATTTCTCGAGTCGAAGCACGGGGCTGGTGAAATCGAACTGAGATGTAAAACGAAGGCATGAATTTTGCGGTGCTGAATAAAACGCGTCCAGTGCTCGGATTGAGAAAATGATTGTACAGAACTCTGAATCGCTTCAGAAAGGCTTTGCTAAAGCATTGCAGAGCTCTATGAGCAACGTTAAGAGGTTAATAATCCAAGTAGAAAAAAAGTGTGAGGTTAAAAAACCCCAATTCAAAGTATAGATAGGCACAGCGCCTCGCTCGATTTTTCGTCTGCCCATACTCGCCAGCGAGGCGCTACCGCGCCTCTTGATATGAGAGAACATTTTTCCAGTGCTCTAGGCATATAGAAATGATGTACATTGGTCGTGTGGAAAAATTTGCAAAACCAAAGAGATCAAGTGTTTCTGATTGTAAGAGATACTGATGTGAAATAACTCCAAAATGCACGGTCGATGTTTCCGAACGGTCAGTTGCTGAAACACTGAATAAATGTTACACTTATTGAATTCACGTGACAAACATTGATGGAATTCAAGAACTTCTTTCCAATTCCTGTAAACCATCCAAAAATGACACCGGATAATATTTTGTACGAAAACCTATTTACCAAAAGACTGACCTTATAGGCCCTAAGTAAAATCGCTCACTGAATCCAAAAATGCCACCCGTTTGCCCCATCACGCCAGAGTTCTGAGATTTTGATCCAAGAGACTGGAGTTGTGACCCCAGAATCTTGTGAATCAGCGGATTTCACGAACAGATGCTGATTCATGGAAACATTTTGCTTTCTCTAAAGAGAAAGCTTTGTTTTCGACACAGCAAATTTTTGATCAATTTTTCCATTCTACTCAATATTTTCTTCAACATAATTCATCTTATCACAAAAGTGCTTCAACCATCTTATTCCTCTCGCCAAAATCTAACGATTGTAAGTAACACTTTTCTCCTTATAATCCTCAAAAACCCCCCAGTGACTCATCTCTCCGGCCCTTTGTCTGTGTCTGTGTGTGTGTGTGTATGTGTGTTGTTTTTTTGCGCCACGCTTTCTCTTCTACACTCCACTTTATAGATTTTTGCTTTTCTACAAGTTGTAGAGAATAACTCAGAGATGAGACCAGTGATTTGTCTGGTCTCCTCTCCAAATCGAATCTGATTTAAACATTTTTTGAGGTAAAATCGCTGAAATTGTGTACTTTCATACTAAAATATCTCTTTCTAACTTCTTCTTACCCCAATTTTGATTACCTAGGCTATGGTTTTTTTGGCTCAATCTATCTTTTGGTTAATACCGGAATTCCATTCAAACTCCATCGACGTAAATTTTTATAAAAAAACCAAAATTTCCAACAAAAACAGCAATTTGAGCATGTTTATAGACCTATTCTATCGAGATTCTGTTCTAACCAAATTACACGTTTTGCTAAAAAAACCTCACTTTAGGTAGCCCAAATCCCGATAACTATTTTCCTCAAAAAAATAACTCAAAATATACAAAAATATTTTTTTCAATATTCATACTTTCCTCATATCTCTCCTCTAAATTACTTTATTCAAATTCTACTCAACTAAGTTGATACTTTTTCATCGTTCTAAATCGATTGGTTGATACCGAATTTTCTCAAAATCCGTTTTAATACATTCAAAATCCGATTTATTCCCGAAAAATCCAAATTTTTTTCAAAATACTCCATTTTGCTTTCTCTAAAGAGAAAGCTTTGTTTTCGACACAGCAAATTTTTGATCAATTTTTCCATTCAACTCAATATTTTCTTCAACATAATTCATCTTATCACAAAAGTGCTTTAACCATCTTATTCCTCTCGCCAAAATCTAACGATTGTAAGTAACACTTTTCCCCTTATAATCCTCAAAAACCCCCCAGTGACTCATCTCTCCGGCCCTTTGTCTGTGTCTGTGTGTGTGTATGTGTGTTGTTTTTTTTTGCGCCACGCTTTCTCTTCTACACTCCACTTTATCGATATTTGCTTTTCTACAAGTTGTATAGAATCATTCAGAGATGAGACCAGTGATTTGCCTGGTCTCCTCTCCAAATCGAATTTAATTTAAACGTTTTTTGAGGTAAAATCGCTGAAATTGTGTACTTTCATACTAAAATATCTCTTTCTAACTTCTTCTTACCCCAATTTTGATTACCTAGGCTATGGTTTTTTTGGCTCAATCTATCTTTTGGTTAATACCGGAATTCCATTCAAACTCCATCGACGTAAATTTTTATAAAAAAACCAAAATTTCCAACAAAAACAGCAATTTGAGCATGTTTAGACCTATTCTATCGAAATTCTGTTTTAACCAAATTACACGTCTTGCTAAAAAAACCTCACTTTAGGTAGCCCAAATCCCGATAACTATTTCCCTCACAAAAATAACTCAGAATATACAAAAATATTTTTTTCAATATTCATACTTTCCTCATATGTCTCCTCTAAACTACTTTATTCAAATTTTACTCAACTAAGTTGATACTTTTTCATCGTTCTAAATCGATTGGTTGATACCGAATTTTCTCAAAATCCGTTTTAATACATTCAAAATCCGATTTATTCCCGAAAAATCCAAATTTTTTCAAAATACTCCATTTTTATAATCCTTACACCAACTATATTAAAATTTGCCCTCAACCATACTACATATATTCCATGGAAAACCCTAGTTTAGGTCATCTGAATTCCCCTAAAAGGCAATCTCCTTATAATAACTCAAAATATTAGAAGGAAATCGCATCTAAAATTCGTTTTCCGCTATTACCCACCCCCTAAACTAATATATACAAATTTTACTCAACTAAGTTTATACTTTTTCATCGTTCTAAATCGATTAGTTGCTACCGAATTTTTCAAAACCCTTTTAAATACATTCAAAATCCAATTTATTCCCGAAAAATCCAAATTTTTTTCAAAAAACTCCATTTTTATGATCTTTTCACCAACTATATCAAAATTTTCCCTCAACCAGACTACATATCTTCCATGAAAAACCCCAGTTTAGGTCATCTTAATTCCCTTAAAAGTGAATATCATAATAATAACCCAAAATATTAGAAGAAAATTGCAGCTAAAATTCATTTTATCCTCATATCTCCCTCTACAACTAATCTATCCACCTTTTAATGGACTAGAGAGATACTTTTCCCTCATTCTACATCGATTAGTTGGATCCAATCATTGGATTGTGAGTGTGATATGAAATGCAATTCAATTAGATTAAAAAATAAAATTATTTTGTAGGAATCCCAATCATCATTTTGGAATTTGATCAGTTTTGCAAATTTCTCATTAGTTTCAGTGAACCTCTTAAACTATTTCGCTAAGAGAAAGCATTCTGCTAATCTCATTTAGCAGCGTATTTATAATCCTTACACCAACTATATTAAAATTTGCCCTCAACCATACTACATATATTCCATGGAAAACCCTAGTTTAGGTCATCTGAATTCCCCTAAAAGGCAATCTCCTTATAATAACTCAAAATATTAGAAGGAAATCGCATCTAAAATTCATTTTCCGCTGTTATCCACCCCCTAAAGTAATATATACAAATTTTACTCAACTAAGTTTATACTTTTTCATCGTTCTAAATCGATTAGTTGATACCGAATTTTTCAAAATCCTTTTAAATACATTCAAAATCCAATTTATTCCCGAAAAATCCAAATTTTTTTTAAAAACTCCATTTTTATGATCTTCTCACCAACTGTATCAAAATTTTCCCTCAACCAGACTACATATCTTCCATGAAAAACCCCAGTTTAGGTCATCTTAATTCCCCTAAAAGTGAATCTCGTAATAATAACCCAAAATATTAGAAGAAAATTGCAGCTAAAATTCATTTTATCCTCATATCTCCCTCTACAACTAATCTATCCACCTTTTAATGGACTAGAGAGATACTTTTCCCTCATTCTACATCGATTGGTTGGATCCAATCATTGGATTGTGAGTGTGATATGAAATGCAATTAAATTAGATTAGAAAATAAAACTATTTTGTAGGAATCCCAATCATCATTTTGGAATTTGATCAGTTTTGCAAATTTCTCATTAGTTTCAGTGAACCTCTTAAACTATTTCGCTAAGAGAAAGCATTCTGCTAATCTCATTTAGCAGCGTATTTAATGTCCTTCGTAGAAGCCTACAAGTTACCCCAACTCTCCAGATTCCAATGGATACTGACACTGGTACTGGTGATCATACTCAGGTGGTACTCGTAATCCAGAATTCATGGCGGTAATTGCGATCAAGCCCTCAATGTGTTACTTGTCACCAAGTATTCTAACCAGGAGAGGTCCTCGCATCCGGGTCACGGATTTGGCTGAAACTTTGGGAATAGTCTTCTTTTAGTGCCCAAAGATGAAACCCAAAATTATAGACCCTAACGCTCAAACGGTTCCGAGCTACAGCCAAGTACATTAGCATTGTAGGTATACCTATATGGACGATTTTTAACATGGGCTCATATGGACAATGCTAATGGTTGTGGCTGCAGCTCGTGAACACTTGAGCGTTAGGATCTGTAATTTCGGGTTTCATCTTTTGGCACTAAAAGAAGACTATTCCCAAAGTTTCAGCCAAATCCTTGATCCGGATGTGATGACCTCTCCTAGTAAGTGGCACTCGTGATCAAGGATTCGCGGTGATGCGAGTGTGATCGAGAAGTTTGGGTGGTATTCGTGTTCAAGTACTCTGCATGGTACTTGTGATCAAGTACTCAGGGTTGTTAGTCCATGATCACTCAGGGTACTACTCGTGATAGCGAGCACACAGGGCCATACTCGCAATTCAGTAGTCCGGGTGGTACTCGAGATTAAGTGATGAATATGATACTAGTTCATGATTACTCATGGTGGTACTCATGATGAAATACTCTGAGTGGAACTCATGATCGAGACTTCAAGTGGTACTCGTGATCGGGTTTTCTGCGTGGTGCTCGTGATCCCGTTCCATGGATGGTACCCGTAATCGAGTACTCGGGGCGGGGATCGTGATCGAGTACTCAGTGTTGTATAATACTAGTAATCAAGTAATCCGGTTGATACCAGTGATCAAGTACTCTGGGTGGTACTGGTGATGAAATACTCTCAGTGGAACTCATGATCGAGTTTTCTGCGTGGTGCTCGTGATCACGTACCATAGGTGGTACACGAAATCGAGTACTCGGGGTGGGGATCGTGATCGAGTAATTCGGTTGATATCAGTGATCAAGTACTCTGGGTGGTACTAGTGATCAAGAACTTCAGGCGTGGTACTCGTGATCGAGTACTCAGCGTGGTACTCGTGATTAAGTATCCTGGGTGGTTTGTATTCGGGTACTCATGGGGAGGGGGGGAGACGCGTGATCGAGTAAGTCGGTTGATATCAGTGATCGAGCACTCTGGGCGGTATTTGTGATCAAGTACTCTGGGTAACTCTCGTGATCGAAATTTCTGGTTCGGTCTCATGATTGAGTTCTTCCGGTATTATATGAATTCAAGCTCTCAGACCAATACAAGTTTTTATGTCATGCTGAGTCAGAACTTTCTTATCAGCAATCTAACCACATAGAGTACTCGATCACGAATATCACCGTAACTACTCGATCACAAGTATCACCATGAGTTCTGTATAGCGAGTACCATCCGGAGTACTCGATCACCAATACCATCCTTAGTACTCGATCACGAGTAATCTCGCGAGTAACACTCAGAGTACTCAATCACGGATACCGACCAGAGTACTTGATCACGAATATCGCTGTCAGTATCTATCAGAATCTGCAGAGTCGAGGTTACTTATAGGCTTATGCGAAGAACATAGAGAATTTTTTTGCTCATTAATCAGTATTGGTATGTCAAATCGACTGAATAAGATTCTGCGGTAAAAATTCTAGTATTTCTGGAATCAAATTTTTGGTCATAATCTTGAATTTGTGATGCGATAGGCGT
The DNA here is from genome assembly GCA_029851415.1 of Eretmocerus hayati. NCBI lineage: Eukaryota > Metazoa > Arthropoda > Insecta > Hymenoptera > Aphelinidae > Eretmocerus > Eretmocerus hayati. The sequence goes on from CM056742.1 coordinate 163,227,075, forward strand.
TAACGGGTGGCATTTGTGGATTCAGTGAGAGATTCTATCTAAGTCAGTCCTTTATTTCTGGATGTTGGCCGGTGCAATGATACGCAAAAATAGATAAGGTCAAGCCTCAACAGGATTGAGCTCGATCTACACTCGGCTTTTCTCAGATAGATTCCCGCAAGGAGCTATCCTCAAGCGCTTCGGAAAATGCGCAGATAACTAAGATACTTTTTTCAACGATTAAAATGATTAAACGTGTCTGACTGATGATATTCAGAACCACTTGTGAAGTATGAGGTTTGGGAATAACAGATTCTGACGGCAGGGTGTCCTTTAGGAGAGATTCCTGACGCTACCAACAGCGCATCCAAGGTATTCTGGGATCCTTACAGGTTTGATTCATTTCTTAGGGATCGTCAGTTCTTATTTCTCTCGAAAACTACTCTTTCACCATGTGACTTGATCTTCCACATTTTTGACACTTTCTTGGGTAGTTCCTGAAGATAGGCAAGAATATTCCTTTATGGGAACTATCAATCAAGCCATGATACCATGGCATGACCTATTGCGACGACACGACGATCGTACTCGGATTGACATGCATGTGTTTGGCTATTCTCACCAATTTGAAAACCACCACTGAAATTTTTCTATCAATTACGAAATTATAAAGTTCGGTCTCTTTGGATTGTGTTGAATGACCTGCATGCTGATATGACACATTTTTTGTCAGTTTTCATACGTAAGGTTTTGGGAATTTTAAAAAAACAGTTATAACACCACGAAGGTGAACAATGTTGTTCCATAGGGTAAGATCGCATTCGAATAAAATTTTGCACTTTGTACATACATACTGATCCAACCCACTTTTGCTGACTGCATTATGAGTTTACTGTGTTCTATCACTGCTCCTGTAATCTCAAAAGCAATATTATTCTTGCACAAAGACTTGGTTAATTTCTAAAATTTCTATGTGATCTAAAATTTCTATGCCGCGGGTATAATAATTGAGTCACTCTGATATTGAATAATACATGCCTAGAAAATTTTATGCGAACATAAAAAAGCATTGTACATAAAATTGCATCATTGCAGATTATATCTTCATTTTCTCTATCTGCTTACAACTGCTCGACTGATAAGGTGACAAAATTTGCATGACTATGTAACAAGCAAAATGGTGACCTTCAACTGCCTGCATGGCTTGCACAGACAAACTTTCTCAAAACTCACATTATTATGACAAATGATGTACGTACCCTGATTAACTATGTACCTACTATCTTACCTACTCGGTACAGTTTCTTTACAAAGTAAATACAGAATTTTGATTTTTTGACTTACATCACCGTACTTACAATCGTTTTTCCCCTCTCATCTTCTTTTCTTCTCTATATAGATTACTCAGGCACGCCAGTCGAGCGCACAATGTATTGTCACCTTTTATTGTATGATAATCCTATCTTACTCGTTCTTTTACTGTTTGTATTTTCTTTTGAATATATATGGTTGTAAATAGTCATATAATTGCGAACGTGTAATACCAAGTAGTGACTAAGAAACGTTTTACAGGAACTAATAATTCTCGGCGATTTGTACATTTTTTTTGTCGATTTTGAATTATCATTATGGTCGATCGGCTTATGATTTTGATGATTTCAGAATGTGGCATATCTGCTTCAAAACAAACAGCACAGAGGCGGATCGTTGGCGGAGATGAGGCAGGATTCGGAAGTTTCCCCTGGCAGGTACTACTGGAGAAAAGACGATCTTAAGATTTGTAAATTAGGAATTCAAATTTTCCTACACTGTCAAGAATCTTCTCAACAATCTTGAACAACTTGGTTGAATCTCTCAAATGACAAAAGACACAGTGCCAACCCTGTTCAAAATCCATATCAAAGTATTTCAATTAATTCGGTGTGTGAACATTGAAATGAATTTCTACCGGGGAACTAGCTGGTTGAGAATTGAATCATTATTTTACACTGTGGTTGAGTAACCACTTGAAAATGTTTTTGTCACCATAGATAATAGTAGATTTCGCACTGAGTTTATAAGGTTGTAGCTCGTTTCTGAGCGATTGGTTTTCGACCCGAGCCGCATCAGGCTAAGGTCGAATCAATTATTCGGAAGCGGGGAACCTCATGAACGAGTTGCGAATACTATTTTTTACAATTTTGTAAGAACACAAACACCGAAAAATTGCAAAAATTTTTTTCTTTGTGGTAACCAATACTTTTGGACAAAATAATCGCATATATGCGATTGTAATATTGCCTTTCAATGGGCTCAACCTTGGATTTGAAGGAAGACAAGATCCAAGAGATACATTAACCGATCCACAAGCTCGCGCTGCACGCACTGTGATGGATTTGGATACAACCAGGCGATTGACAATTCATCTAAGGAATATATTTATAAATGCGAGATTCATGTGATGGATATTTGTCATGACGGATTCCGCGTCAAGTTATTCAGGGGGAAAAGAAATTCATCACAGTTTTTTTATTAAAAAATGATAAAAGACATCGGTATCGTTGGTGAGAACCTTGTTGGCTAAAAATACAGGCCAAGCAACGTTTCGGCGTTGGTCGTATCCAGATTTGTTACCGATCATATTGCTATGGTCCAGAATCGTTTACTAATAAGAGTAATATACGGCTAGTCACTATTGAGGTACGAAACCGAGTACGAGCCTCGCCTAACATTCTTAAACTTAGATGACCAAAAAAGTTCTCCGCAACACCGACGATATTTATTTCCACTCGTTTATGAAAAATTGTAATGAAACTTTTATTGTGATTTGATAACCCACCATCTCATAGGTTAACACCTAATCCACCACAGTGTGCATCTGAACAGCACGTGCAGTGCGAGGTGGAGTTGGAAGATCGTAATGATAAGGTGCTGAATATTGATTTAGGATTGTTTATTCGTTGGGAATCCAAATTTTGCTGTGGGTATGTCTCAAAGTCCGACAATTTGGAGTGTGAATAAGAATTCGCTTCGAGTGTCCATCTGATGCAAATCCGGATTCTGAAAATCTCAGAAATATCAATGGCACATTCACGGGGTCGAATATGTATAAGGAAGTATGAATTTGACGTGTGCCTACCTAACTCAACGTGCGGCCAGCACACTCTTCTATTTTCATCACGCACATCGATGGCGATCTAGATACAGATATATCTTATATATCCACATACAAAATTACAAACGGAGCCCAGCCTCGCAGTCGAGGCGGAAAACCCGGCCCATGCTGACACTGCGTGTCACAGGGCATAGGGGCCGCCCCCCAATTATATTTAACACCTAATAATAAATTAGTCGTGGTATTTATGGTCACATCGTTTTTAAAAATTCGAAATTCGCAAATATACAGAAAACACGAACTGTGGCCTTTTGGCCGAATTACCCCCGTCAATAAAGTAATGAATCATTCAATCGCGCCTGAGCAAAATTGAAACAAATTTAAGAATTCGCAGAAATGCGAATTCGTCTCTTCAAGCCGAGCAGTAAATATAGCAATATTTAAAGAATCCGCTTTTTATGTGAATTCGCGTATCTGCAAAGATGCGCATAGAGCAAACGCATAAAAGACCGAGACGCTCGAGCTCGGGAGCTCTTTTTTGTGAGAACGTCCGGCCGATCGTTGGCTCACGCGCGCGTGGCACACGATCCGGCCGGCATTTCTGAATTAGATACATAGTGAAACGCAATCTTGTTCAAGTATATAAGTTTTATATGTGCGACCGATGGTTCATCCCAATAAACGCCCCTTGGGATATTTTTTCAGGGAGGAACTCGTATCGTTTTTTTTCGCTTATGACAAAACTTTGGTGAAGTGTGTGTGTGTGTATGAGTCCCTAGTGTTCCGTGGAATCCCCGTGGCACATACGAAGTCGGTAAATATGGCTGCTGCCGTGTCGTCGAGCATGTGCTGGTACGTGTTGTTTTGCAGGAACGACTCACTGATGGGGACGCTGTATTGGGGCAAGCCCCGAGTGGCGTCATCTCCGCGGGCTGCTGCCAGTAGTGATGTTCCGGTGTTATGCGTGGTCTGATTCTCCGGTGACCCTCGGCCACTATCTCCTTCGTTGTCGATTGCTGCGGCCGGTGCCATGCTGTCGAACAGGTATTGGTACTGCGCGTCCACGCCGTACAGTGTGAGAGTATGATCTTCTTCTTCGGCCGGCGCATATACGTTATCGTGATCGTTGTTGACTATAGCCAATACCTGAGCTGCCCATTTCTGCATCTCTGGTGCTATCGTGACTTCGCTGTGCGCTACCTCATTGAGTATACGTTGTTGTAAGTCATCCTGCCCTCTGAGCGGGGCCTGTCTCTCTCTCTCTCGGGATCCTTCGATGCGTTGCTTTGCGCGCTCGCGGCGCCATATTGCTTTGACTCTCCCCTCCTGCTCGTTCTGGCGGGAAGTCCAATATGGCGCGTTCCGCGCTGTTGTCGATCGGATCGCTCCCCGCGTAGCTCATCTGACGATCGTGGGGGCGCTCACCTTGTTGTTGCTCCGCAGGTGCATCCTTTTCTTCCGTATTGCCGGCCTGGGTCGCCTGCTCCGTCGGTCTTCTCGCCTCACGTGCTAATCTCTTTCGGCGCTCCGATTGCAGGGTTTCTTTCAAAATCGCGTATCTTCTGTCGTCTAACTCCGAGTCGATAAACTCGCGCATTAGCAGCTGGAGGATCTCTTTTTCGTATTCTCAGTATTGGTTGCTCATGGCGGTGCAATGTTGATACACTCCGTCGTGTAGACGTGTTCGATCCACTCGCTGTGCACTACACACAAGACCACTGCTCTTCACTTTATCGAATGCCCTGATCCCTGATCTCACTTCGCACACGTTTCTACTGTTCGCCACCCCGGAGCCGCTACTGTTGACGAGAGCGTGGGGCCGTAGGCTGCGTGAGAGGCGAAAAGTTAACTTGCTGCGATCAATGCGCGTGGGCGACTGCCGGCCGACGTGCTCCGCTGCGCTCCCGTTGCGCGTGGCTGTAGTAGGGTTGGTGCCGGTGACGTCACGGCCCTCTCTCCCTCTCTCTTGCATCGAGTGGTTGTCCTGCTCTCTCGCTTGGCGCGAATTTTGTCGTGCGGGCCCGAGCGCTGGCTCGGTGCCCGAGGTTGATTGCCTTTTCCGGGCGACGCGTTGTTTGGCCAAGGGCAAGGTAGTTGCTCGCTTGCTCTTGCGTTGTTGATGTGTTGATGCGCAAATTATCATGAGCTCTGTGATAATGTGCTGATGGTCCCCTTGGGTGCGAGTCTCCGTCTGGTGAGCGATGACTCGACCTTGCAGTGCGCAGGCCATTGCGGCGGACGCAATGCCCCGATGCTCCCCCGGGTTCGAGCAGGCCATCGCGTGTGGAGCGATGCCTCGAAGACCCCCCGGGTCCCCTCTGATGTGGGTCGTCGCCTGGTGCGCGCCGACCTGATCTTGCAGCGTGCAGGCCATTGCAGGGGTCGCAATGCCTCGGTGCTGCCCCGGGTTCAAGCAGGCCATCGCGTGTGGAGCGACGCCTCGAAGACCCCCCGGGTGCACTTGGGTGCAGGCCATCCCTGAAAGGGTGATGCCTCGATTGATGCCGTGAGTCGTCCGGACGACATCGAAACGGCCGCCCTCGTTGATCTCTGAGCACCTCTGCTCAGCCAGCGTTACACTTTCCCTAGGGGCTCACGCCTCTAAAGGAACCGCTTGTGGCTCTCGACGTTGGCAGTTCTTTGCCGGTCTCGAGAAGCCGTTGACCTCGCATCTAGCGATTGTTCTTCGTCTTGATCTTGCACTGATCGTTGACTCCGTCCCTGCTTCATCTCGCGTACGTCGACCCCTGGCCAGTAGGTCCTTGCACACTCTGAAGATGGAGTCGCTTGTTGATGTTGCTCATCTTATCCCATTCCTTCCGGACTCGGCGGTCCGAGGCTCGATGTATCGACAAGACAGCTTTGTCGGCATCCGCCTGACTTTTTGTTCGCCGTTTGTTCCCGCGGCTCGGCGATTGTCGGCCCCGTTCGTTGGTGCCAGCGAATATTATAACGAGAAGTCATCATAATATACATACAACTTCTGTTTGATCGCGCGCAGCATCAAATAGCGATAGAGTTCCGGTGCAACTCTATGACCTCTCGGGCTTCGTCGAAACGTTGGTGCTGTCCGAGAGTGGTGGGCGATGAAGACTTGCAGGATCTCTGGGATCGCCGGTGTTGTCCCGTCCTGAGTTTGTTCCATTTTTAGGTCGACGACCATCGATCTGTGTACCTCCATGGTCGGCCATGGGCGCCCCTAGGTATTTCTTGTTGATGTCACCTAGACCATCCGTCTTCGAGACTCTACTCCTCGAGGGTCGGCTTCGACTTCCGCCGATGCCCGTGCCCTGCACGGTACCCTGCTCGGTGCCCCACGTTGGGCGCCAAAATGATATGGTCTATGTGCCACGGGGATTCCACGGAACACTAGGGACTCATACACACACACACACACACACACACACACACACTTCACCAAAGTTTTGTCATAAGAGAAAAAAAACGATACGAGTTCCTTCCTGAAAAATATCCCAAGGGGCGTTTATTGGGATAAACCATCGGTCGCACATATAAAACTTATATACTTGAACAATATTGCGTTTCATTATGTATCTAATTCAAAAATGCCGGCCGGATCGTGTGCCGCGCGCGCGTGGGCAAACGATCGGCCGGACGTTCTCACAAAAAAGAGCTCCCAAGCTCGAGCGTCTCGGTCTTTTATGCGTTTGCTCGATGCGCATCTTTGCGAATACGCGAATTCACATAAAAAGCGGATTCTTTAAATATTGCTATATTTACTGCTCGGCTTGAAGGGACGAATTCGCATTTCTGCGAATTCTTAAATTTGTTTCAATTTTGCTCAGGCGCGATTGAATGATTCATTACTTTATTGACGGGGGCAATTCGGCCAAAAGGCCGCAGTTCGTGTTTTTCGTATATTTGCGAATTTCGAGTTCTTAAAAACGATGTGACCATAAATACCACGACTAATTTATTATTAGGTGTTAAATGTAATCGGGGGGCGGCCCCTATGCCCTGTGACATGCAGTGTCAGCATGGGCCGGGTTTTCCGCCTCGACTGCGAGGCTGGGCTCCGTTTGTAATTTTGTATGTGGATATATATATGTATATAGATATATCTGTATCAAGATCGCCATCGATGCGCGTGATGAAAATAGAAGAGTGTGCTGGCCGCACGTTGAGTTAGGTAGGCACACGTCAAATTACAATAAGGATTCACTTTTCCATCCAATAAAGTTTTTGCTATGTTCTTCCTATCTAAGTGTCTGATTGCCATTATGCTTAAATTTATGTGGTCTAATATGAAACTGTATTACTCTCTCCTAGGCTTACATACGAATTGGATCCAGCAGGTGTGGTGGTACCCTTGTAAACCGATTTCACGTCGTAACAGCAGGCCACTGCGTAGCTAAGTTAGCATTGAGAGCTTCTCTAAAAAGAGCTCATACTTGAAGAATTGCAACCTCATCAAGCCGATTTAACTAATCAATATATATTATCTTCTTCAGGGCATCCGCTCGCCAAGTGCAGGTCACACTTGGTGACTATGTCGTCAACTCTGCAACGGAATCTCTACCAGCTTATACTTTCGGAGTAAGAGAAATCCGAGTTCATCCTTATTTCAAGTTCACTCCTCAAGCAGACAGGTAAACTTTGCACAAAATTCATTTGTATGAGATATTCTCCATCCACAAGATACCGAAAAATTATGTAGGACTTGGGTTTTTTTTTTTTTTTTTTTTTTTTTCGATAAGAGTACCAAAAAAATTGACGGTATATTTCTTTGAGTTCACTAGAGGAAATTGATATAGTTCTGAATGATACTACAGCGTTTCGCCTGAGCTTTATGAGCCATGGTTTATACTTTTCAAATGAGATATATTTGGGGTTGGCTTACAATAGGTGAAACACGGTATGATGCAGTATTGCCGTTCTTAGATACGTAGCTCACGAGTGAATATGGTTTTTTAATATTTTGATTTTATCGGTCATTTCATTTGTGATCTCTCCTGAATCAATGATTGGTTCAATATTTTCCACTTGATCCTTCGATGCAGGCAAATGTAGTTGTTCACAAACATGGGATCCGGATATTCATCATTCTTAGCTCGCAATGTCAGCGAAACTCTTGTTCTAAGTTTTTTTCCTTACCATCCAAATGATCTATCCCAGGATGAATGTTATCATATTCCATTCTAACAACTTTCATATTCTTGGAATAGGTTTGATGTCGCTGTTCTGCGACTCGACAGGCCTGTTCATTACATGCCTCACATTGCCCCGATTTGCTTACCAGAGAAGAACGAAGATTTTCTAGGAAAATTTGGTTGGGCAGCTGGTTGGGGAGCTCTCCAAGCGGGTATGTGTGATACTTTTTTAATCACAAAATTCCACCTGGGTTCTTAATCTTGACGCCACAAATTCAGATCGCGTTAGTTTATTGAACGAAATATTTGATAGCTTGAACAAGGTACGGCCACTATTTTGGTCCTCGATCCCATAGATTTTAATATCGTAAGGTCTCACTGTGGAATATGATGAAAATTCATATTCACGTGAGAGCCATTGCTTCCTTGGTGAGATCTCAACTCTCAGATCATTTCTTCTTTTCATCAGGGGCAATACAATATTCAAGATATTTGATGAAATTTACGTAGCCAAAGTTGAAACCTTAGAATGAGCTAATGAACATTGTGAAATGACAATATTTTTCAGCCCAGTGTGTGATGTTTGAATTCTCATTTCAGGCTCAAGACTTAGACCAAAAACTCTGCAAGCTGTAGATGTTCCTGTGATTGATAATCGAATTTGTGAAAGGTGGCATCGTTCAAATGGCATCAACGTCATCATTTATGATGAAATGATGTGTGCAGGGTACCCCGAAGGAGGAAAAGATTCGTGTCAGGTAAACTTTACGTGGATCTAATGAAATTTAGCTTCATCGTCGTAGTACAAGCATCCCTTTGTATTTGCGAAATTTTCATTATCGGTTTTGGTTATTTGCGATTGCTCAATAGTAGCACTTCCCCATCACTCGCGGTGCTTCAGGTTGCTTATTCGCAATGTTAGATTTCGAATGAATTCTTTCAAGATTTTTTTTTCATAAAAAATCCGCTCAATTCTTGACACTTGGTGGAAATCGTAATAATAAAGATTTTGAAATGTTTATGGATTATTTTGAGAAATAGAAATGATCAATAAAATGCTATTGTCATCCTGCATTTTATATAGCGCTCTTTTGTGAATCAGCAATATCACGTACATACCTTGTCCCTAGATAATCCTTCATGTATTTTTCGTTCCTCTACAGGGAGACAGTGGTGGTCCATTGATGTTGGAAAGGACTGGAAAATGGTATTTAATTGGTATCGTCTCAGCTGGATACTCGTGTGCGCAACCAAGACAACCAGGAATATATCACAGGGTTGCAAAAACGGTCGATTGGATTACCTACGTCATCAACTCGTGACAAAGTTTATTTATTTGATTGTGTATGAAAGGTGAATTTCTGAATGTATATGTAAAAAATGATCATATAATTTGTATGAACGTCAAGTAAGCACGAGGATACCAAAACGTTATAAATGTTGATATACGAGTGGTTGTAATTGTAAATTTAAATTTGATTCATACCAAATACCTATGGCACAAAAAGATGAGTCTTTTTTTTTGTTGATTCTCAAAACTCAACTCAATTGAAATCGACTTGTTTCTGTTATTTGATCATCGCAATCTGTGATTCATTTCTGAAACAACTATGAAATCGAACATAAAGCACCAGGGTATCTACTATCAAGCTATGAGTGCTGAATTTACACAAATTACCATTGTTTCTACTATTCTACTAGTTGTTCAAGTTAACGAGTTCTATGATACTAAAAAAGAATTTACGATTGTTGGAAAGGTTTTCAAGTTGTTTTACCTGAGGCTTTAGTTTCTCATCGAATCAGTATAACATAAATAAACCCAAAAATAGTGATCATCTTTATCAAGACTTTCGAAGTTGATGACAAAATTCGTTGTTGAATGTATCGATCGAGATGGATGTCAAAATTCTAATGAAATTCAAATCTTAAAATACATCACGGGAAATGTTTTTTATATGAGTAATCTTGAAATTAGTTCATTTGAGTATGATATAGCTTAGTAATTGGACATTTTTTGTCAATGACTCTACATTTGTTGGACCAATGTAAAAAATAATCTAGCTCCAATTATTTGCAGAAGTTTTTTTTTCAAGAGCAACGTGTTGATTGTCAATTATTGTAAGATAATATTGATGAAATGTACATTTTTTCAAGAATGTAAATAATCTTTTTTTTATGTTACGAATAAAAAAACCTCACACTTCGCTAGCAATCTGGATTATGGATATACTCATTCATGAATACTCTTCTGTATTCTTGATTCAAGTGTATACATAAGATTCCACCAGGGGGAAAGAGTTTATCTTGTTTTTCCAAAGATATTTCCCGTTTTGAATAAATTGAAAAAATTGTCGATCGCGAGGAAATACTTCTTTTTTTGCTGCTGCAGTTAGAATGTGAAAGGAAAATTCAACGAACGCATATATAAATGGAAGAGTTCGAAATGACACTCTCACATTCACACATTGTGAGGAATGTTTGATTTACTTTCTGACTTTTTCCTTTATATGTTATGAGCTTGAACCTTGAATTGTCAGCTAAAAATCCACTTGGAATTCATTGTTTTTCTCTCATCATAAGGGGCGAGTATTTCGTCAGTATGAATTTCCAAGATCTTACTAATCACAGATGTTCGGCATGATCAGTCAAAATTCACCATGTTAGAAGAAAACATACCAGTGACTACGAAATCGATCTTATATAAGAGTTGACACACAAGATCTAAATAAAAAATCTAACATAATGATGAAAATCTAGTTATCTGAAAAAAAAAACACGCTCAATTTGTAATGAAATGACTTTTATTTATTATCATTATTTTTCATATTTCTCAAAGCGAACTCATAGCGCTGAAAAATGATATTCAAGAAGAGAGAATTATTAATTATGTATTGTACAGAGTATAAATTTCTTCCTGAGAGTAATTTTCTACTCCTTTTGAACAGTTACTGCCTGCTTACATATATTTATATAAACTTATGAAATAAATTTTATATTCTATGCAGTCGATAAATGAACGATGAAAATTGGCAAACAACCTACATTTTTTCGTTAAACTTCAATTTTAACAAGAAACATTGTCGAACTAACAGTTGTTCTTTGTGAACCTAATTTCTTTCTTTCTGAGAATCTTGAAATACTTATAGCGACAAGAGCTTCGGTTCTAATTATATCAGATTTATCAATTGCAAAAGTATCTTATCCTCTGAATCATCTGTTTCAATTATTATCGTTATCGATATGGAAAAATATATAGTTGTTGAGTTTACAGAGTGACTGAATTTTAAATTTTTTCTTCACATTTTTTTTCTTTTTCTTTTCATTAAACATGGTCAAGAGAGGCTATAATTATATAACGCTACAGAGAAATTGTTATATTTCATTTTATGGAAGATCAGTAAATAAGATAATGAAAACTCAAAAAAGTGCATTTTGTTTTAAAGTTTAAATAACTTGCTACAATATGATCAACAATTCGATAATACAATAATACAGCCAAAAGAATAAAACCAGGACATCTGGTCTTTTTTTTTTGACACCTCGTCATACTCAAGAAGAATGAGATTAATCATTGATATGATTCCTAAATGCAACAAGGGCGAATAATATCTCATCCTTCAAGAGTTTTGAACATTGGATGCATGACCAGATCTTCTCTGAAGAGGTATGGCTTCTTTTTTTTAATGGAGAAACACGAGAAGTGAAATTTCTCTTTATTAAAAAAGAAAAAAAAAGAGATATTTCCTTCACTTATTATTGTCGTTATATCATTAATGTATGTATATGTGTTTTTGGTATATTATTAATAATTAATATAAAAATCGAAGCTAATTTTCGGTGTGTCGTAGGTTGTTCGCTAGTGGAAATTACATGATAGGGGGAGTTTAGATATATATATTAAATTCTCAACCGTTTATAATTACAAAGTGTTGAAATATTTTTCATTCACTTACTTTCCTCTTTTTTGTTCCTAAAACAGGCATTTGAATGCGCATTCATCTTGATTGAGAAAAATTTCTGATCTTTGTATCAGAAATTTAAATTTTTCTCTTTCATGATCTCATAACCTAATCTCGCAAAAACCTTTTTATTCGTGGTTTTCAAGTAAAGCGAGCAACAAATGAGTAACAGGTTCTTTTTTAACATTCTATGTCTTCTTCTGCTATAAGTACTTGCTTTTCAGATTCATTTGAGGTATGATTTTGCAAATACATATGCTTTTTCTCTTCTGCAAAACGAACCTGTCATACTTGTAAATCATACAAAATGCGTATTACGATTTAAAATAATTCGATAAACTTATAAGGTTTCATAGATGATGTCACACGAGTTACATATTAGTTATGAATGATCAATGAAATCGATGACAAGAACTTGTTAGAATATTGAGAAATACCTTTTTTTTCTTCAATCGTCTTTCTGCAAATTGGCTAAAAATTTGAATAAAAAACTTACCCTACGAAGAAACTCTTTGCAATGAGAGAGTATTCATCCAATTGGCAGAAAAATTCAGTAACAATTCGTGTTCTCGAGGATTTTAACCACATGTTCACTAAAATGAAAATTCTTTCAAGAGAAATATAATTACACACACTCTTTTCTTAAGCGTATCATCATGCTTCCTTTGCATAACATTTCAATTTTTAATCTCCAATCGAATTCAATTTTTGCTACTCTTTACACGATTGAACGAGGAATTCATCATGTTCAATCCTATCTTGACGCTCATTGGCTTGAGGAATCTAAGTTGGTCTGAAGATATACGCATTTTTCAAATCTGTCCATGAAATATTAATTTTTTCAACTTTTGAATCACGTTTAAGAAAATCATTAAAACTCGATTTAGAGCAAGATAATCGATGAAGAATTTTTTTTCAATCATTATCTTTTTACTCCAAATCATTTTCTAAGTTGTCATACAATTATTCTGTCTGTTCATCAATTAATTACTATGCACTCGTTCGATAATACCAGTCTACAATTTTTAAATACTTTGCATGTGAACAGGGTTAATGATATCATTTTCGACGTAATTCGGGACGAAGAACTCGAATCCATTTCTAGGATTGTTCTATTATGTCACATTTTTGAGAAAATACGTGTCAAAGTTAGAAAAAACTACAATTAGGCAGACCTCCAACCTTGAAGAATAATCAATCGAAGATTTTCCCTTTCATAGCCGAGTAGACCTCCTAAAATTTCAATAATTGTCCTGATAACAGAGATATGATCCATCATAAATAGCCAAAGTTGCATTTATTCAAACTTCGAATTTGATTTTCTCAACAATATGATATAATCAAGAATTCTGAAAATGGATTTGAATTCTGGATCTTAGATTACAAGAGGGAAGATATTACATGAATTCCATTCCATTTTTATGTAGGAGTTCTTTCCGCAATTACGAATATTTTCGATAAACAGATTGAAAAACACGAGACTTTCTTAAACTTTTCAAATTTCACTCTTGCCTATCAAAATTCATCATAATTTGGTGTCTTCTAGCTGTCTCTATTTTTTTTTATTTCTATCTCATTCCATTTGAATTCACCATTTTTCATTCATTCGTTATTTGATAACATTCATGGTCTCATAATTCGTCATTCAAAATCCTCAAGAACTTTTAAGGTTAGCTTAACAGTATCGCGCTCTTTTTATCACCTATAATTGCATGACCTCAGAGAAATTTGTCAAACTCGGGAGCCCCTGTACATATTTATACAATTCAATATTATATTATCATCATCATTATTGTTATTAATATTATTATTAATTCGATAGACCCAAGTTTCTTGAGCCTAAAATAATTGCACCTAGAATGGAAGGATCGAGCGACGGTCAAAGAGAAACTATTTAAAGCGCTTATTAGCGTTTCATTAGTTCTCTATAAATAACCTGGACTGAAAATTTAGTTTTGCAAAGGCGTTGGTTAACGAATTCTTTCATTCGATGGATAGATGATCGACTTAATCTTTTTAAACAATTTCGAAGACGATCACTCTAAGAGAAAACCGCACAGTTCTATATGAGATGGAATTATGAATTCAATTCGGGGGGTAAAAATTTTTGTAATAACTGTTTTTGGAAATGCATCAGATCATCTTATTAGATTATGCATCCATCACAAATGACTTCCAATTCCAAAATCATCACAAAAGTCTTTTCGACACGCAATCACATAAAATTCTGTTCAAATTGTTTGTGTCAAACCTTTGAAACACAAGTGTCCTGAATTGAATTGTTATTGCGAGCATGATCAAGCTTTGAATTGAAATCAGATACTAGAGGTTTTGATGTCCTCATAATTTTCTTTCAAGTCTTTCGCTCTGAGGTTTCTTTAGAGCGACTTTACTTTTTTTTTTTTAAGTTGTGACAGTGATTAATTGAGCCAATGGAAAATTTCACTTTGGAAAATTGGCCTTTCGCTCTCTTTGGATTCTTTTGATAAGAAGATAAATGATAGAATTAATTTTCATTCATCAATTCGATTCCGTGAAAAATGTGTATCAGTACTCACAAATAGGAGACATGGACGGTTCGGTATAGCTGATACTTGATCGTGACTCATAAGTAGACTAATACTTGACAATTCGTTTTCAAATATTAAAACTATGGAAACCTGAACTTATCTTGTGCCCAAAGCTTGGAACAACGTTTCAATTCAATTGATGTTTCAGTTACAAGGTTCGCGATGATCCATCATCCGGAGGCGTTCAAATTTTAGAAATAGTAATCATAATGTATTTAACAATCCGACATGACACTTCACTCGGATCAGAAAGGAAATCGAGAACAAGAGCTCATGGTCAATACTGAATTTAACTCACTTTGGTTGGGTGTTCAAGACATTTTCTTGGCGTTCTTAATAATGAACCTGGTTTGTATAAATTCCAAAGGAAAGAGAGACTGATATATAGGTGAATCCGATATTTTTGCTATACCATACATCTAACGTGTCTTCGGAGTTCGAGAACATCAAAAGAGTGTTGTAAGTATTCCATTGAAATTTCCAATGTAGATAATGACCATAACTATGCCAAAATTAACATATTCTTGACTTCTTCTGAAAAGTTTTACTCTCAATGAAGTCTCACCGCTGGGCGAATAATGAATCAGTTAATGGTGGTTACAATTTTATGCTAAGATTATGCAAGTCTTTTCAATTTTACTTCGGACGCAATAGTTTTATATCAATTTTCTCTACTAAGGCAAGTATAGTCGATACTGTAATAGGGATCTGACATAGATGTCGGGTTGCCTGCACACAGGGGTAAAATGGCTGCTTAAGAGAGCAGATTAAGCATTGGTAGCATAGGAGTTTTGCTTCATCGACGTCTCATCTCCTACAGTCTGGCACGGAACACTTATGTAAGGACCTGATCATCCTACTCTTGCGTTTGATGGACATTGGTCAAGCCGGGAGAGCTAAAAACTCAATGTTACCATCACGGCCCCATGTATCCAATGTTAAAACTGCTCTCTTCGTCGGCCATCTTGGAAGGAAAAAACGCCTGTGCGCAAACAACCCGGCAAACATGTCAGATCCTTATAGCGAATCTTGTTCTGCACACGTTTTACCTCAAATCTTTTTCCATACATCATATGATGCTAAATCCTTAATTTGATGTTCAAATAATCTTCCTTCTCTCGTCCATAATTTTGCCTCAACTAACGATGATTTGGAGTTGCAAAAAAATATTCCCATATACTTGTGACTCATGGCAAAAGCGCATAAATTATGCATACTCGATATTATTTCTTTACTAATGAACATTTCTCAAAATTTTAATATGAGTCCCAGAAGTCAAATCTCATGACTCATACTCTATTTCATTTTAAAAGCGATCAAGTCTCTAGAAAGGCAAAAATTTCGCGAATTAAATCCCGCAGAGCTGAAGATTTGAATATATTGAAAATTGGAATGCAAAATCACAGGGAGACAAAAACTTAGAAATTATATATGCGCAGGTAGACCAGGCGGAATTACCGCTATCGCTTGCAAAAATAGAAAAATGAAAATTCTTCGTGGGATCCTCTTCGGAAGACCCTTCTGATCCTAGGAATGCATGTTTCCAAGCCGAAGTGCGGTGCAAAATTGTCTTAACCGAAATTGTTTAAGCAATTTACAAATTCACCTTTATCGATCCAAAGCCATTGGATTAAGGTAATTTGGGACATTTTAAGCATAAAGTTACTCCTGTTATTTTCCATTAGGAACCATGCAACGGAACTTTTCGAAAAACGAGTGGTTTGTGGCCGGAAACATTAGGTATTGCTGTTGGATCTTGTAGAGGACATTCTAGTGAATAGATTTGCCCACTGAAAACATTGCTTTTCTGTTTTGCTGGTGCTTTTTTTTGATATTCAAAATCGCAAAATTTGCGTTTTCCAATCTTAAAAATGCTCGTAGCTCAAAAACAATGGCTCCTAGAGGAAAATGACAAGAGTAACTTTATGCTTAGAATGACCCAAATTATCTCAATCCAATGGTTATGGATCGAAAAAAGTGATTTTTACTATTTGTTCAAACAATTTCGGTTCACACAATTTTGCACCACACTTCGGCTTGGGAACATGCATTCCTAGGATCAGAAGGGTATTTCGAAGAGGGTTCCATAAAGAGTCTTCATTTTTCTATTTTCGCAAGCGATAGCGGTAGTTTTGCCTGGTCTAAGGGGGTAAGCATTGGGAATGCTGAAATTTGGGAGCACAAAAATTGAGTATACCTGGGAAGACAAAAATACGAATGACAAAAATTCGGAAAAGTTGGAGATCTACTATTGAATTTTCATCATTTCTAATTTTTACCCTCGAAATGTTGCCTTTCCGGATAAAAATTGTTCCTAATTTTCACTTTACAGATAATCAGTATCTTTTCCCTTTCTAATTTCGCATTCTGAATGATCTCTTAATATTCTCAATTTTGAAATTTTTGTCCCTGTATATTTTTGTATTCCAAATCTTCATCTTTACAAATTTTCCGTGAAATAGCTGTACAAATTTTTTTATTTCCAAAAAAAGTTCTGTTGTAACCTTCTACTGGATGGAATTTGATACTGAATTATACTTATCCTTCTTCTATTGGGGCAAATTCTTGAAACTTGGAAATTGCTGGGAGGTTCCATAATTTTGAGATTGGGACATTGCATCTCGGAAGAGACTTTTTTCGTTTATTTGAAATCGCTAGTTATAAGTCGTAACATATCATTCTGATAGAGTTTGAGGCATTGAATTTCATCGGATGTTTTCTTGACACTCTTCAAGATGTGGGATTTTATTTGTGAGTCAGTCCATGCTTACTGTCTGGGCATATTCAATTTCAAAATTCCAAATCGTTTTTTTGGGTCGTTCAAAAGTACACATTCACTCTCAAAAGCTAAATTAGATTTTTTCCACAGTCTGTGTACTTATTCATCTTACTGAAGGCTTGCAGGATGCAAATAATACGCATCAGTTTTACAAAATGACCGTCTCAAAAATCCAGTTCCAAAGAGCAATTGAGTCGAAATTAATCGGACTTCTTCATTCATGGAAATTCATTAGTAATATTTCCTTTATTGTCATCGAAATGCTTATTTTTTCTGTTGTCATGACGTAATTTTGCTCTTACTTGACTAATATTAATTATTGTTCATCTCACAGTCCATCATATAATGTTTTCATAACAAAACATTCCACGTGGAATTCACTGAGATTTTCCTCTTGAATTCACGAGTCCATAACTTTTTTTTCAAGACTTCATTTCTGTTCTCACGGTTCTTTCTCCCGTATCAATTATTATATAATTACTTTCAATTGTTCGGTTCAATATATATATACTATTCCATAGCTTCTTTGCCTTAAGGCCATTATAATTCCGAAGTTAAGAGACTCTATTCAAGATATTAGAGTAATTTAACATGCTTTTGTAAAAGTTTCAAAACTTACACGTTAAACTTCTAACTCGCTGACGGGACGCGTTCTTTTTCCCCTGTGATATCGATTTTCTTATCGATTTTTTTTTTAGTATAGTATATATATATAATGAATTTTCTCAACTTTGAATTTCCATAATATTCCGCCCATCTCAATGGTCACGCTTATAGACTTTTTTCTGTCATCGCACGTGTTTATATATATATAATATATATATTTTATAAGATTTTCATTTATATAGATTTTTTTCGATAATGTTTCGACTCCATCTGAAATTGTAACTCGATACTTTCTTAATTGTTTGCTTAGAAAACAAGGCAATTAGGTTGAAGTTAATCGTTCATATGACCGAACCTCAATCGTTTTTCTCCATTTCTTATATCGTATATTTATTTTATAATATATATTTATATAATATGTTTGTGAGAGTACGAAAGAAACTGTTATTCTTGTATATACAATATTCTTGTAAAGTACAATAGCAACCGATAAAAAAAGACTAAGCTCTCAATTGGAATTCTTTGCAGGCCAATATTACTCTAGCTTTTCTTTCTCATCGCTTCTCTTATTTTCTAAGCTAATTGGACTCATTACTTTCGAGCCTATACTTCTTCTATTATCTCTCAAGCCCTTGGATTTTTTTTCTACTGATCTCTCGCTTTCTTGGTTCTCTCGTCCAAAATTAATTTTTCTTTATTCTTTATACGCCGTTCTAACTATAAATTGGTGAGTTAGAAAAAAGGAGCTTGGCTCTCTCTTTCTGTGCCCTCTGTCATTTTTCCCCATTTTTATTCATATGTATATATATATTTATATATATAATATTCTTTGAATTGATTTTTTCCTCATCTAAATTTTATTCTAAGTTAGCAGATCGATTGTATCGATTATTACCGATTCAAGCAAATTGATCGCTGTCGTTTTTTATAATATTATAGTTCGAACTATAATGGCGTTTGTATAGTTGCACTGGAAAAATTTTTTGAAAATTTTGACGCCTAAGGACAGCCACATTCATCGACGACCATTTTTGGTAAATCTCTCTTGATTATGTTGGAATCTGGACCGTAGTAGATTAATGAAATCGATGAAAATTTCAATGGTGCACAGCACGGCTGCATACCTGCCAATCGATCCATTTTTCGATATTCTTCTATAACGTGGGTGTAATAATTTGGAAATGTATCGGGTGTCCTGTGACCCACTGTACAATCTCCTCTGCAGTAGTTTGCGTAATAGCTGAAAAGAGACATGTCCTTGATTTAAAATTCAACGTCTTCATATAAACAAGGATATAAGTATGAATACTCTTATGTAAGTGGCTTATTGTTTTTTTCATTTCAAGGTCTAGTTCAAGTGCATGATTGTGATTAGATTGGGATGGAGATTGGTTGGTTTAATTTTGTTGATCGTTTAACTAAGTAGAATGGGGATGCTGTGTGCCATAAATGAAGAAATATTTCTTACAGAGGGAAATACAATTTTGAAGTTATGTTTTGGGAATGAGATAGAGGTGAAAGAAAGTCCGAAGGAAATGATATTTTGATAGCAGATAGATGGACAAGAAAGTCAAAGAATGGAATAAAGTAGTTGTGCGAATAAGTTCATTCTGTCAAAATTTTGAGTCCCCATAGAATTGGCCGAATCAATGTACTTATGTAGAATCTTGAGAAGTTATCTTTGCAATGAGAATGATCAACTTTTGAATCCATTCATGATTTTTCTATGGCCTAGTGGGATCCCTCACGATATGTACTTTCGTTGAACATATGCTGGTCTCATGAAATTTGATGAATGCCTGCGACGTTTGTTCAGGGTTAGATGCAAAAATCGCGTTATCAATTCGTATTGGATAACTCCTACTTTTCATTATTGAATTCTTTGGACCTACTGGGGGAAAGGAATTCTCGTGGTCATTGGGTGTTCCCAACGTCAGGATTTGTACTGTTTTTTCATTTTCAAGTTCTTTCTTTTCGTGAATGCATTTTACCCTGTTCCGAATAGAATTGGATCGACTTATTTCATATTCATAACATTATGGAAACCATTATGAAAATTTTGGGTCATGAAATGCCATACAATATTGACCATTAAAACTTGGGCGCAAGCATCATTAATATATGAGTATTTTGTTTCCCGTGGACATAAAAAGTTGAAGTATCATTACTCTATAATTATACATGTAATTAAATGTAATTGCACTTGAGCTATTTAAAACTAAAGTGGACCAAACCACTTTTTATGAAGTGGCACTTCATAAAAAGTGGTGAGATGTCTGTTCAAATGCTATGCGCGATCCGATCAACGAACAATTATTACATCCAAGTAATATCACTAGAAACACACCTACGAAAAAAAGGTCATGTCTCGGATTATTTTCTTAGCTATTTCATTCGATTCTACGGTACAAAATATGGTATTTACAACCTATGGGGCCCCATGAGGAACACATTCTGATTTGTCCTTTCAAATTATCTCCATCAAAAAAATTTGGACCTTTTTTTCAGTGGAAACCATATCCCTTCAAACTTATTGGAGATTCGGATATGTGGTTTGCGTGATTTGGAAGGCCTTAAAAACCCCTATCAAAATCGGTCTTGTGGAACTGATTTCGAGGTTATGGGCTGTTTTGTGTAGTGAAAGAGTGGAAAATACAAGAGTATCAGTCTCTCAAAAAACCGTCTTTTCTATTCCCTGGGAATTTGATTTTCGATGACAAATGTTGTCTTCTTCTAGAAAAAAATGGCCCTGAAATTTTTTTTTGCATCCGAAGGCTTGTTTTTGCTAATTTCTGCAAATCTTTTTTCTAGGCGACTGAGAAGCGTTCGTTTTCTGCCTATGCACAGGAATTTTGATTCCTTGAAACCAATTCCATTGGAGAGCCAAGAAAATTTCCTTCAAAATGACCACTTGGCGAAGTCAATTCCATCAACTGGGACCGGGGCTGCAACGTATGAAAGATGAAACCTCAGATCGAGTGTATCATGTAGGTGGACGTCATTGAGCGCGGATTCCCTTCATCACTGTCATCAGTATCTTTGACCCAACTCTCAAAATTTAACATTCAGTGGTCTTCTGGACGTTGTAGATCTGGTCCAAATGCATGGAATATACTTCGCCAAGGAAATTTCCTCGGCTCTCCTATGGAATTGGTTCCAGGAATCCAAATTCCTGAGCATGCGCAGAAAACGGACGAGTTTTAATCACCTGAGAAACAGGTTTTTAGAAAATAGGAAAAATATGCCTCAGGGCGCAAAAAAATTCTCGGGACCATTTTTGTCTGAATGATCTTACATCAAACATCGAATTTTCAGGGGATGAAAAAATGCGTTTTGAGAAATGAATATTTTTGTGTTTTCCACTCTTTTACTCAATCGACCCCCCCCCCCCCCCCCATAACGTCCATATTCGACTCTACGGTGCCGATTTTGAGAGGTTCCTTCTAGACCTTTCGAAGATTGGGGTACAGAACTGCCAATCCAAAAGTTCGTAAGACATAACTGCCAAACCAAAACTTCTGTTGGAAATATACTTATACAACTAAATAGAACCATACGAATATATTCAAATGAGCGCGCGTCTTTTGTTGAACAACGGAACGGTTTGGTTGCTACGCCGCCCCACGACTGTCATCACTTCGTTGTGAGCCCTGTTCAAGTGCAGTCACGCCGCCAGTTAACCTCAACGAATTATTCGCTGTGTATATCGTGCTTATTATATATATTGATTATTGTGCCTATTGAATCTACGAGTCTACGAATCAACGAGTCCTAAATAAACGAGTCATCAGTTTATATAAATTGTGTGTGTCTCCTGCTTCAAAAGCCCTGCCGTGCTCTCAGGTTATGGGCCCAGAGCACGCTTCCAGTGCGTAAACAGTGCAAATCTTCAACAGATCCAGAGCCTCATCGCCGAGCAGAGCTTCGGAGCAGCATAATTTCACACACTATAAAGATTCGAGGTAAGTGAGAGTGTGTGATCGCGAATAGAGTAAAAATTGCGTTGTCTCAATGGTGAGCTTATTTAGCCCGAGTTCAAGTACGATTCTAAGATCCAATGAATGGTCCGCCGGCATAGCATAAATAAATACGACAGTGCGGTGAGTCGTATGAGTGTAGAATTTGATAGATTTCCAAGTTTCGTGTGTGATTGTCATTGTAGTAGGTTATCGACATCCCGGAGGAGCATCATCATCAAGGTTGCAGTTCATGTTGCATCGCGAATCATACAGCGTGTTCGTGGCGCGCATGTGTATATTCTCGCGCTATAAGCCAACCGGTGACGACGTGTTTTCGTGATATCTCGCTCTCGCGCGCGCGCGTCCTCTCTCTCTCTCGTTTACGTGTGTTAGGGTTAGGTTTATATCGCGACTCGATTCGATTCGGTAAACAGACTCAAAGGGGATTCTTTGTGATTCGTCGGTTGACATTGAATACGATTTATCGAGCATGCGGCTTGCTGCAATAACCTTGTTTCTTGATGCTCACGTACGCGCGTAGGATGCATGTTTTGCTTGATCTCAAGACATGTAGATGTTCGCGGTTTTCTAACCAGGGCACTCGAATGTGTATTCTCGTTGCGTGGGGATGTTGCTGCTTACATTGGCGATCGCTGCGATTTCTTGTGAAATATCTAGGCAAATGTTCTGCATTCATGTTTATGTTAATATATATATGATGCATTGATGTTCGTGTTATCATATCACCGGTTCAATGAGTCAAGAGTCTACGATTCAAGAATCTATGAATTGACAGAATTTGACAAATATCCAAATATTTTATTGAATTTTGGTAGATTTTATTAAGGTCGAAATTTGAAATAAAATTTCCTAGGTTCAATTAAAATTTGGATTCCGGGGATCAATTACAAATTGAAACTTGATGTTCGGTGAATTTTTGTAGTTGATTTAGAAGTTTGTGACGAAGTTGCTTACAGTGCTCATATGTGTGTGCGCAACCCAAATCTGGATTTTATCACAGCAGTGCTTGTTAATATCCTAGAGAGGTGCACATATGAGTGCATATGCGGCAAATGAGTCCAAAACTTCTGCTTCTTAGTTTTTCTGAAAATCGCAGTGCATTTTCTATTAACTTGGAAGTATGAAACATTATTGAAAGTTATATCTGGTATAAGAATCAAACTGAAAGAATCTAGAAAACATACGAATCTCGGACGAATATTTACGAATCATTTCAATTCTGTTTCATATCCCGGTTAAGATGGCTGATAAAGAAATTCAACAAAATGATGAGATCTTGAGTGGATCGGAACAATCCTCTAACATTTTAGATGTTATTGTGGATCCAAATGAAGCTCGTCAGATTGAAACGATGGAAGTAGAAGAATCTCGAAATGATCAAGAGAAAAGTAAGATTCACATTTAGAACTTTCTCTTATTCATCTAAGTGTTGATGTGTTCATGAAAATGAGTTCTTAGATCAAGCCATCTGATAAATTCTGTAAGCTGTGAAAAGTTAAAGAATTTCTAAGTTTCTTGAAATGATTATGAATAAACTTATGAAGAAGAATCTAAGAATCAAAATAGTCAGGCCTGACACAAATCAAAAATCCAGATAATGATTCACGAATATTTTTTACAGCAAATAATAAGGACCCTAAGATTCAAAAAGAATATTCTACGACTCCAACTGAATTAAACTCGAGACCAATGAGTATGTCAACGCCAAATACAAGTATGAATACTGGTTCTACGTCAAGAGATAGACAGAACACGTATGTTCCCGGTACAATCAACATTTCGACGGATTTCGTACTTACATTCAGAGATGCAGCGAGGGATTTTAGTTCTGCTCTTACTACTCATAAGAAATTGGTCGAAAAATCCAGTGAAGTTGTCGACAAATTGAATGAGAGTCTGAAGTTGAGTGCTGATATTGAAAGGATGCGTTTGAGACGAGCCGAAATTGAAAAGGAGACTGAAGAATTGAAAAGATTCAACATGGGTCAACAAAGTTCTCAAATAAATCGCCCGTCTCAAGATTCCTTAACGAGTCAACCAAGTACGAGAGCAACTCAAGATTCTTCGATTCGCACTGATCAAAGACCGAGCACAAGTGCAACTCAAGATTCTACAACGATTCGCACTCAACCAAGTACGAGTGCAACCAACGATTCTTCAACGATTCAAATGAATCAAACGACTCCAACTGAACAGGTAAATAACCTACAAAATTTGACCACGACTCATGATTCTTTGAATCTAGAAGAGACTCTGAAATCAATTCTCGTAGGAAAATTAACAAACGATTCACTTACATCAAAAATTCATATTGATAGAAAATACAAACTGTCTGAAAAAATGAATTTCGATTTATGGTTGGACTATTTCAAGTCTGAATTACGAAGTTATGATTTGATAGATATCATTGACGATAATTCTCCTAATCCTAGAGAATTTACTGAGACTCAAAGAATTCGAAGAAAGAATCAAGTCAGAGACATAATCATGAATAGAATTGATGAAAAGTATCATAGTAGAATCACTAACAATCAAGAATCAAAAAGAGTACCATACAGAGAAGCTATTGGATGTTTGATGTACTTATCAGTAGCTACTCGACCTGACATTGCTTTTGCTGTAAATTTTCTAGCTAGAAAACAGAGTAATCCAACTGAAACTGATTGGAAAAATGTTAAGAGAGTCTTTAGGTATCTCAAAGGAACAAAGAATCTAGGAATCGTTTTTACATCTTTAGGTGAAAATTTAGAAGCATTAACTGATGCTAGTTTTCGAGATTGTGATGATTCGACTTCAACTGGAGGTTATGTTATTAAATTGTTCGGGGATGTAATCGCTTGGAAAAGTTACAAACAAAAATATGTAACTCTTTCAACTTGTGAAGCAGAATATCTAGCTATGAGTGAAGCTTGTCGAGAACTCATCTCAATAGATAAATCGATTCGATATACATTAGGAAAGACTTTATATCCAGTCACAATTTGGTGTGATAATCAATCTGCCGGTAATTGCACTCAAATGGATGGTAGTCATAAGCTAAAAACTTTCGACGAATCAATTGATGAAATTACTAAGAAATTGAATCAAAGAGAAAAATCTGGGAATAGAGTCCATATGGCTGAAACACATGGTGATTTCATAAAACAATGTGTTGAACAAGGAAAGATTATAGTCAAATGGGTTGCAACAAAAGAAAATGTTGCTGATATTATGACTAAACCATTGCCTTATGAATCACATGAATATCTTACTCGTAAGATTACAAAGAATCCAAAGAATCGATAGAAATGAGTCTGGAATCTTTATGAATCATGAATCAAAATAATTGAATCTTAATATGTGTTGTTTGTTTTCTTATATGTTCACAGGTGACGAACAACAATGAGAAGATATTTTCCAAGTGTTTAGAAATTTAAGTTTGTTCTTCTGACAATTATCATAATGAGAACTGATATGCTTATTAGAATTCAAGGCTATGTAAACGATCCTTTATTTCACTTGACCACTTGTTGTTCAAATATTTTTCTTATCAGTTAAACAGCATTGTGTTTACAACGATTCAATTATAAGATTTTTTAATGATTTTTCTTTAGATTCAAAGGCCTTTACATTCATATGGATTCAAAGATTTGTATAAGGGAGGGAGTGTTGGAAATATACTTATACAACTAAATAGAACCATACGAATATATTCAAATGAGCGCGCGTCTTTTGTTGAACAACGGAACGGTTTGGTTGCTACGCCGCCCCACGACTGTCATCACTTCGTTGTGAGCCCTGTTCAAGTGCAGTCACGCCGCCAGTTAACCTCAACGAATTTTCCGCTGTGTATATCGTGCTTATTATATATATTGATTATTGTGCCTATTGAATCTACGAGTCTACGAATCAACGAGTCCTAAATAAACGAGTCATCAGTTTATATAAATTGTGTGTGTCTCCTGCTTCAAAAGCCCTGCCGTGCTCTCAACTTCCAAGAGTCAAATGTTCTACGTCTCAAAATCAGCCCAAGTACTAAAATTCCAACACCCAAATATGCCACGTATCCAGAAGTTCCAAAATATGAAATAATATTCGAGATCGCAAGGATGAGTAATGGTAATCCCCATAAAGGACATGAAGGCTGAAATGAATATATGCAAGTACAATAACCATAGATGTTGTAGAGAGATGGTGGATGTACTTTGAGAGATTCTTCTTTTTTCAAAATGGTACATTTCAATACAAGGGTGAAAACACTTATTCGCGTCCGAGTGATGGGTTTTTGTCCTGAACCGTAGACGAAAGTCGGAATCAACACGAGAATGCGAAAAATAGATCTCACACCCGTGTATGGAACTGTGTTTTTCGACAAACTGTGCGAGAAAGTTAAAATCAGTGCGAAAGGCACTACATTACCGGTCAAAAGTTTAAGCTCACCCAAACATTTTTTTCAATTTTAAGAGTTGAACTATTCGGCTATATTTGACCATGGAAGGCTCTTCTGGAGCTCATCCTCGAGGTTTTTTGCGCACTTCAAGATGACATTATTCAGTTTTATCCGCACGAATCAGGATCTTTTCAATTTGAGCTTGGAAAAGTGTGAATTTCGACGAGTTTTGAGAGAATATTTTGACTCGTGACAATTTGAGCCACGTAAACGTTCCAATATGGGAGTTGTGAGACCCAAAACGACAAGTCTAAAGTGTGACGTGGGGTGGTCGATGACTGAATGAATAGACTCGAAAGATGGTAGAAATAGATGTATTGAATTAATTGACGGTAACTGTGTGTATTGAGAGTGAGTGATGGGCACTCCCGAAATGGGAGTCCCCGAGCGGTCTGATGCGGCGCGCGCGAGTCGTGGCGAACCCGACCATCGATGGATTTGATTTATTTTCACATTACCAGTTATGATTTATGAAAATGAGTCAAATCCATCGATGGTTGAGTTTGCAGGAATAGATTTAGTGCCGTGTCGGGCGGTGTCGCGTCGCGTCGTGTCGTGAGATTCATGTCGTAGCGGGTTGTCTGTCATCACCCTTAGGGTGATGACAGATAAAGCGCTACGCTCCGATTTTGCGCCATGCCACGACGCGCTATCGTACGCCACGACCCAAAAATTAATTCCAGCGAACCCGACCATCGATGGATTTGATTCATCCTCGTAATCAACTACTGGTACTGTAACAATAAATCCAGTCCACCGGTGGTCGGGTTCGCTGGAATTAATTTTTGGGTCGTGGCGTGCGATAGCGCGTCGTGGCGTGGCGCAAAATCGTGGCGTAGCGCTTTATCTGTCATCACCCTTATATGCCCTCGACTCGTCGCGTGTCGCACAGTGTGAAAGTGCAAAGGTCAACAAAACGTGATCGCGCGATGCATTCCTCGCGGTATGCATCGAGCGATCGGTCTTGCAGAACCGACGACAGAGTGATTGACCAACAAGGGCAATCACCTATGGCGTCACAAAAGCTTCAAAATCCGTTCTTGAACGTCCCTTTATGCCACTTCTAATCCAAGCTATGATATTTTCTCTGAAGGGAGATTTCTCACAAAAAATAGCATTCCAATCCGAAAGAGATACAGAGATGCATTTTTATGATAATCATCATTCCTGTAATCTATCATCTATATCTTGATCAAGAAAACGAGAAACCTTTGAAGTATGCCCCAAAAAGTAAATTTTCTCTTCATTTTTGAATATAGGTGCTAGTTTTTGCGAAAAATCTCCCCTCAGAGAAAATGTCATAGCTCGGACTCGAGGTGGCGTAGAGGGACGTTTAAGAACGGATTTTAAAGCTCTAGACTTGTGCATACTTTGGAGTCTCACAACTTTCATATTGAAACATTTATGAGGGTCAAATTAGCACGAGCCAAAAGATTCTCTCAAAAACCGTCAAAATTGACACATTCCCAAGCTCAAATTGGAAAGATCCCGATCCGTGGGGATAAAAATGAATAATTCCATCTTGAAGTACGCGAAAAAACCTTTTAACATATAAGCTCCGGGAAAGTCCTCTACGGTCGAATAGAGCCGAGTAGTTCAACTCACAAAATTGAAAAAAAAGAGGTTTTTGGGTGAGCTTAAACTTTTCACTGGTAGTGTATTTTCGCACAGCGTGTCGAAAAACACAGTTCGATACACCGGTGTAAGACCTATTTTTAGACGCTCTATACAGTCTGAGAATCATACCTGACCCTTTAGTGAGATTATAAACATCCAATTTCCCTTTAGCGGGCGGATACTAGTGTTTTCTCTAGCGTCAAGAGAATATTTTCATATTTGTGGCACTTTTGGATGTGTGGCAGTTATTTACTGTGGCACTTTTGTACAAGTAGATTTTATTTATCGTGGCTTTTTTGTATATGTGGCAATTATTCTCTGTGGAATTTTTGGGATGGTGGCAGTTTTAGATTGACAGTTTCGTCCCCAAACTCTTTCGGATGCCGCAAACCGCATTTTCGTATCTCTGATGAGATTCGAGAAATATGGAATTATTACTGGAAAAAGGCTGAAATCTTTTTGATGGACATGATTCAAAAGCATATTTTAAAATACGTTCCAGATACCTGGTAAATCTTTATAGGGCCCCACAGGTGATGAAAAATTCATATTTTGTACCATAGAATCGAATGAAAAAGCTGAGGAAACCATCCAAGACATGACCTTTTCCCGTAGGTCTGTTTTGCGTGGAGTTACTCATTTCAATATTTCAGTCAAGATGAATTGTTTTTCCGGGAAAAGCTACGATTGATCAGAATGGCAAGTTCAAAACTATCATTAATCGTTCCCGGTTGGCTACAGATACTTTGCTTGAATATCCAACATAAAGAATTTTCGAATCGGTACTTTATTAATATCATAATCTGTCTCAAACGAATTGTCGTCATATATCCACAGTTGACTCTATGACAGGATATTTTGATATTTAGAACTACCTCCTGATTTAACCAGGCATATCAATGGTCGAATTTATTTTTATTCAAGAAGAGCAAACATGAATTAATAGTTTACCCAAACATTGCAAGGACATGATTCGTCGAAAAACCAATTATGGTACGTTTCAAGAAAGTTTTTTTTGCAATTGGTAGTATTTTGATATCATTTCACTTTTTCTTATATCACGAGAACTTTTGAAATGCTTAATCTTAAAAATTGTTTCAATTTACTCAAATAGTTTTGCAAGGCTTGAAAATTTTTGACCATTCCATTTTGACACTGAACAACTCGCGTGATGGCCGTATTATCTTTCACTGACTCTACAATTTGCAAATTCAATATTTCTGAGTGCGAATCGAGGAATCTTTTTAATTCATCAAGACTCGTTCATTTGATGCATTGTTCTGTTGAGCTCGATCAAATATTATCAAATAATTTCAGTATTCTATAAAGTTCTGGAGTTTCATACAATTTCTTAATGAAAACCGTTCCCGACTATGCCAATATTCCCGCGTGGGTGAACGTGAAGTTTGATCAAATTCATTGAAATATTCAATAATGTTGTACCCAATGTGAGAGAAATTTGATGAATCAATGCATTTTTCTAATTATGAAACAGAATTAACTCCATGCCGACCTCGCACAGCACGAATGTAAATTCCTGAAGAATTAGGCAACTATACAAAAAATTTTAACCCGGATGAATAATTTCATTTGTGTCAAGAAATATTAGTTATCTCACCCTCTAGGAGCGATAATCCAGTCATCCCAGCCAAGATGAGCAAAATTGACGAAGAACCTCTGCTTACAGCACTGTCCTTTGAGTGCTCCCGAGCACTCGATTGCCCTCCTTCTAACCCTTTTTAAAGTCGTGGGTTCCGTCCTTACAACCAGAAATGGCCTATCTGGATCCTGGGTGGCTGCAAAAAACATTTTTGCCCCTAATTTTAGCGAAATCTACCTGTCAGTTCCATTATATTCTACCCATCACTCTCACAACTCAAGCGTTGCATAAAAAAATTCATGTGGCCTGATGTCTGACCAAATCCTGATATTTCTACTCAAAAAGCGGTTCTCTTTCATCTTCTCATGACAAGCATTTTTACAATGCTTGAGCTGTGGAGTTCCGGTGTTTTGTATACATTGATTCTATGCAAGTGAACGCGTAGGTACATAGCTCGATTATATACACTCGTACACCTAAAGAAAGCGAGCGCTTTGAAAAAGTGGCTACCACAACGACGACCACGAATACTACAAATACTACTTTGTGCGTGAGCCTTTAGATATAGTTCAGCTCTATACATAAGCTCGCGTAGCTCAATCGTCGTTGTCGTCGTTGTAGTCGTCGATGTAGTAGTCATTGTAGTATGAGAAATTGTAGGTAGAAAAGCAGGCAGATAATATATGGATATCTACTTACTCTTGCTATTTAAAGACGGCTCTAGAACGTGAGGCGAATGACCGCCGAAGGTGGACACGTGAACGTGAGAGCCGCATCCAGTGCAATCGACTAGTAGTGTTAACTTGTCTCTGCTTGTAAAGGTACTTTGATACCAGTCGCTAACAACCCGTGTTACGTCAAATTTTTGCCATCCTAACTGTCCAACGTTCACCACCAGAGACGTTACCAGTACTAGATGTTGGCCCAGCTCCTGCGATTGCATTACAAATAGTATTAGTGAAAAATACCGCGATGAAGTAAGGAATTTTGGGACCTTTAAGGGTCATCTATGAAATATATATACTGGTACGCTGGCAGGAGGATTGATGTCTGAGAATGTTACTTTTAAAGATCGGAGGAAAGATCGAATTCTGTGATTCTATCGCAGGATGCAGTTGAAGATTCAGAAATGTCAACAGGGATCGGTTTCTCCTGCTATTTATTCTGATAAAAGCGACGTTTCGGTTGTGTGCATGTACAACCCTTATCAAGCCTAAAATATCAGATGAGTCTTCTTAGGAGGGCTCAATTATTCTAATATATCTTGGTAAAATGTATATATTAGAATAATTGATCCCTCCTAAGAAGACTCATCTGATATTTTAAGCTTGATAAGGGTTGTACATACACACAACCGAAACATCGCTTTTACCAAAATAAATAGCAGGAGAAACCGATCCGGTTTGATATTTCTGAATCGGAGGGAAGAGTTAGCCATGAGTGAAACCCTCAGGATTCTACGGCTGTATTCTGAACTTTGCGGTAAAATTTAGAATACGGTCCCCAAGGGACTTGCCTGAAATAAATGCCTCAGTTGGAAAATTTGGGAGAATTTCACAAGTTGGCACATCAATTTGATTTGTAATATATAGTCGAAAGAGTGAAAAATATCTTCAATCATATTTTTCAGATAAGTCATTCATAACGTATCATTTTTTATAAGATAGTTCTGATGTCTTGCATACGTGAACCACTTCAAATGGTTCGTTCATTTGAGGTAGAAATAACCTTGTCCTTACCAATTTTATTACAAATAAGAAAAAAATGGATCATGATGTTACAATTTCCATTGGAGCATCGGAGATTTGATTGTATGTAGGTGAAATTGCTTGAAAGGTGACATTGAATCTCATCAAATCAGATCAGATCAGATCAGATACTTTATTCTGAGGAATAGATACCCTAGGGGTCAGTCCATGGATCGCAATCATAACTGAAATTTATGACCGAATTCCATCCTCGTGATTGATGTTTTGAAGGTTAAGGTCAGTCTGGAGTCTCCGCCTGAACCGCAACCCGACACGCACCGGCGTATTTTCAGGTTGCGGCTGCATGCAATGAGAGCGAAATTATTGTTCATACGCTCTTATTGGTATTGAATAAGTTTCTCAGATAGTAAACCACCTCGGAAATGTTATTTTATGATAGTACACAGCATTACGTGTCATTCTGTTCATTAAAAAATGAGAAAAACGTGAATGAAATACATGGTCCAACATCGCGTTGTCTCACCTATTCCAATTCATTGCTCAACAAATCATCATTTTCGGGTAATATTAGATAGTAACCCACTTGCGTATTGGAATTTTCAATCGAATGAGCCTTCTCGTGCCAAAAAATTTGAACTCCTCGTAGAAAAAAACGTGAACGGGTGGAGTATCGAGCAGGATACCTCGCTCAGCAAGCTGAAGAATTATGATCCTCTTGAGAAAGAATGCATATGATTCGACGTGAAATGACTCATTCGATAGAAAATTTCATGATGATTCGCCTGAATAATTCATTCCGGGACAAAAACAAGAGGGTCAAATGTTGCGGGCAAAAACAATCACTAACGTTATTCGATCGCATGCATAAGCTGATCAGAGCGCCATCTATTGGGCAAAATATCCGGATGCCCTCCGGACTGGCCCTAAGTTAGTAGTATATATGTGATACACCAAAATTTCTGATCAACAGAATCCCTCGAAAATTTGCAAGAAGTAAGTTCTGATGTTGATAAGCACGGGCGCACAGATGAAATTTTGAAAATGTGATTGCCGAAAATCGATGCATTTTCCATACGTTTGACATGATTTTATCGGGAGCTGAGGGGGAATGATCTCAAAATACGTACGGTTCAAAATAGTCTGCTCAAGAGAAAATCACCAAAATGAAGAAGGTGGAAGTTTATACGTAAATGAAACGAATGTATTTACATGGCTAATCACGTTGGCTTCGAAAAATGCAGAGCGCAAAATTAGTGATTTTTGCTCTAGAAAAGATAACCGTGGGAATCGTGTACATTCCTGTTGGGGAAATCTTACGTACACTTGGCGTCAAACGATTCTTTCCATCGAACATGGAAACAAGAATGATATTTTCCTCTAACCCCGTAGAAGATGTTAAGCTTGTTCTCATTGGTTGTGGAAAGAATCGCTTGATGCCAAGTGTACATTGTTAGCTGTAAAAAGCGTGGTTGATGACGGCATGGTAATGGTTTCGACTAAATTGATGCTAGAAAAGAGGAGTTGAATTCTCTTGACTCACTTACTCGGTGTTCAACCACATTACGATTCTCAGAAAAAAAACTACAGTTTTATTCCAATCTTTAATTCAAATAGTACAGCAATTCCAAAGTTTGGCCAAAGTCTAAAATTGAAATATTTTAGAGACCATCGGGAGATTGGGTTGTTGTTGAACGATGATAAGCAGTTCAAAGTCGCTCGTCACGATTTCTATGTATCATTTACCTCATCATTAATATAAAGGGGTGTTTATTTCAGCATTCAATACTAAGCCTCGAGTCTGATAGTCTGTGGTCATAGCTGGTAATGGGTAAGAATAAAGTTATGGAACTGTAATGATACACCTCGATGTCGATAGAGAAAAACTCCGATGAGTAGAGTAAGGGTTGTAGAAAAACTCTCATTGATAGTAGCTTTAGAGAAAGGGTGAAACATTGATTCTTTTTTCCATTACATACCACGTGAAAAAGTGAATTTCATAAAATGTCACAAACTCGCCACGACACAAGTAGACAGATTAACAATTTCAGTTTCCTCCATAGCCGAAATTGGGAGCTTATTTCGATCGTGTAGAATAGAGAACGTGTATAAAGGAATCGAAAATTTATCGAGGCTTGCTATGAAATGAAGAGTTATATACAAAGAGAAAAAGAGGTACACAAGGTGTGGAAGAAGAGTCTAATGCACACAAGCCGAACAAGTGTTCAACATATATACGAGCGTACGAAGTGTCATAAGCGCAAAGCATGGGAAAGAGAAAGGGGTGAAAAACGAACGTGTTAAAGCCTCCCGTCGCTTAAATACCATTCGTAACTATAGAATTGCCGTATAGAGTGTGGCCACTCTCGGATATATATTCTATACAGTATATAGCGTATTATAGTTAGCGGAAATCCCGCAAATGCTCTACCCGACTCTTGAGGGTAGAAATACGCTCACAGAAACAGACTGAGATATATGAAAAGGGTGTACGGAAAGTGGAAAGAAGCAAAGATGTTGAATCAAATGAATGTAGATTCGGTGAGATCGTAACAGAGATTTCAAAAGTATCGAATGGAAATGGGGATTTGAAATTGAACATTCTTTTACATTTTTTCTGTTTCAGTATTGTTCTTGAGAAAATGCTATGCCCACTTGTGGGACTTCTAATCCATCGTGATTTTGGAACTCATGCCACATAATTGATGAAAATACCCATGCAAATTCTTTTATCGATGCTACAATGACTATTCTGACTATCAGCAATGTCGATCATAACTTCCAAAAAGCTCCTTTGTTTACAAAAATCTCGAAACCATATCATCATCTAACTTGACCTGCATAACTTGTCGTTCAGCCCGATCTGGAAAAGATTTCGAGATTTTTGTGAATACAAAATGTGTCTGTTTTGTAGGTTAGAAAGTACCCGTGGGCGAATTTTCCTCGTTCATCTCCGGCACTCTTGTTATTGGTGACATATGGCGAGTTGTCCACCACAATTCAGATGATAATAAGTAGTGAACAAACTGCCTCAAACTTCGTACCGCCGAAATTTTGAGTTAAATGTAAATAAAATGTAATCACCGTGTTGCACGGCGACCGCATGCCCTCGGGTCCAGTATGCGCATGGTCATTTGATGACCATATCTGACATTAGAAAGATGCATTCAAAGGATGATTTGAAATTGTTTCATTGAGGTTGTGGTCAATTCCAATGATTGAAGATTTTGATAGGTTATACTTATTCACAATTTCACGATGAAATGGTGGGAATTATTAGGTTTATTCGATTACGGCGGCCACGCCAGGCCAGCGAGAAAGAGAGAGAGGTCCGATGGGCCACGCCGGCGTGGCCGGCGTAATCGAATAAACCTATTGAACAAATAACCTTGAGAGAGTGGATGAATTTGATCAATCTGAATTTCGAATTTCCAGGGCTCTTTTGAGGTTATGTTCGAAACTTTGAGTATCTCGGTTATCAGAATGTACTATTTAGCATATTCTGAAATATTACCATGGGCATTTTCACAAAATATGGGATCAGACTATCAAAATTATAAATAGAAGTCTCACAAATGTGCAAGTACTTCCTCTGAGTCGCCAATTCGATTAAATCAATAATGAGATTGACGAATGACATTCACAATTTTTATCGTGCGGACACCGATTATTCACCTACCAGATTAACCAATCGATTGATGGGTGTCTCAAGTATGAATGAATTTATAATGGGAAGGCATGAGTGAATGTTCGGATTGAGTATGAAATTATAGTGATACTGAATGGAATAACTCAACTAACATAGAGAAATTGATATTTGATAGATTTATCGATTAATATCGTTAAGTATATTAAGATGAACTACTTTAGTCTTCCGATTCTCAACGTTTTAACTTATGATTGACAATAGATAAAATTTCTATCACTGACTTTAGTGTAATAGTCATTGAAATCTCATTCGAGCTTTGTTTTGGAACATAGAACACTTTTGACAAAAAATACTCGATGTCTCATTCTCTTGATTTTAAATGAGCGCACTCAGCTTACTCCAACAAGTCAGAAATGGTTATTCTGTGGATTTCCAATCACGTCACTCCAAAATATTGAGTACGAATATCATCTGTGATGATTTCAAAGCTCAAACGACCTCTCATTCTTTTAATATTGATCATTATATAAAGAGAGTTCATGCAGACTCACGCAATCGTGTCATTTCGTCCAAAATGAAAGGGTTGACCTTACACAATATGAAATTGGATATTCATCGAATGATCATGTGGAAATGAATAACTGATTCCGGAATCGACACAACTGTACCAACGTACAATATAGAACTCTAATTGAACAATGATAATAAGAATGGATGACTTACCCTGCCCCGTAGATGTGTAACGTTGCCGACGCGCACCCTAAATACCCAAAGCGTGATATTCCTTTGGTTATCCGAATGCTGCCTATGATGCTGATAATGATGCGTATTCTTCTGTTCAACTCTAGCCCATAACATAGCCTTTTTTATTTTCAGCGGTTCCAGCGCTGGTTCACTACTTGATAACGGAAATTCTAGGAGTGGCTGACTATTTAATGTACGTCCTGAAATTTGAAAAAAAAATTACAATATTTACCTCTTTTGTAATAATCAATAAACGTGATAATGAATGAGGGACAATACAGGGATATTTAATTCATGATTGTGCCAATCAAGCAATCGATTGTGGATAATTGCTCCCCTTCTGTAAGCTCTATTTAAGTATATGACCCTCAGTAGAGAGCTCATTTTACGTCTAATTGGTCGGAATCAAGTGAGTGTCAGATAATGGTAACGTTTGGCGTCGTCGTCGTGATCGAAGATGTCTCTCTTGATTGTATAGTATGGTGTTCGATTGTTGATTCTTAACTGATGACTTTATAGCGGAGATCAATGGAATATAAACCTTCTTGACATCACGAGGCTATAGCTACTAGGTAGACATTGATGTTTGTAGTCTTAATTATCGTAAGCAGATTGCGGTTGTATTATTGATCGGAGGGGAAAAATTGATGCTTCAAGACTCTATGGGCACATTGTAAATAATTTAATTGTCATTCGTATAAACGTCTATGACTCCATGTTTCGAAATGGGTATATGAGGGTTTCCGCAAAACTATCCAGTTTTGTGTAACTCGAGTGTTACACGGATATTCTGAGCTATTGGTACCTTAAAAAAGTGGCATGATAGAGTATCTGCCATCATCCAAGGCGTACTTTATTCACTTTGGCTGAAAAGCGTTCTTGTCAACAGTAGACTGCAATCACCGATTTTTGAGTGTTTCGCTTGTGAACTTTCACTTTCTTTCAAATTGATAGTGCTGTGCCAGGAATACATAACCTTCAAAAATTTTGATAAAATCACACATTCACTTACTCCCTCATTTGTCGATGTGACTCGGATTTGGGAAAAAATTTACCCTAGTTATAGTTTGCTAAGATGATGAATCACCTTGTCTGAAACAGAGAGAATATAGAAGGAGGATTTCAAAGGGAAGTTTTTCACCATGACGGGCCAGCTCGGGTTAGATTGAAATAGATCTAGGGATATTTCTCCGAGTTAGTTTAGTACCTAGGGGAAAATGTAGTGATTTTGTACACCACAACACTCGTCTCTCTATTAACTATTAATTAAGTAATTTTTATGAGATGAATATTCAACAAATGGTATGGAAATTTTGCTCGTTTATTTTCATGATTTTTGGTAAGCCATGAAATTGATTTCACACTATCCAGATCCAGACAAAATGCTCATTCCAATGACTACGTATAGAAAGTCGAGATATTTGTCGTTGTTATCATTTGATTGACTTTGCAGGATTGGAGTCAGCACAGATCGAAGTTTCAGACAACAAAAAAAAAATGTCTGTGTCAGGCTAAACTTCCAATCTTCAATTTGATGTCACAGAAAAACTATACAACTTTCATTTGAGATGTCAAATGAAAAAAGAAACAGAATAGATAGAAAATGTAAAGGTATATAACACGCGTAAAAGAGGAAGTATATGCGTGCATGTATAAATATATATGTGTGAGAAGGTTGAAGTCAGCCTAATGCGTTGTCGGACATTGCTTATCGACTGGCAGACTGCACCGCTATAAATTTCGTACCCTCCCGTAATGCGAGTTTATCCATCGAGAAGCGTGTAACTTTGCCCAACTATATTGTAGCCGATATTTTTCCAACTATATCGTTCCGCGTGCTGCTACTCCTGCTGCTGCAAAGCGTTCCTTGCGTTGAGCTTCCAGAAAGAAAGCGAGACAGAGATATTTCGCTCGGTTTCGCTCTCTTTCTTTCCCTTATATCTGTCGCATGTTTCGACCGAGTAAAAGTAAGGGAATAAGAGGAGAAGAAGAAGGAGAAGAAGAGACAAAAATGCGTTCCAAGGCATGATGCTTCGCGGGTACGAATAAAGAGGGAGGATCGATTTCTTCCCCAAACCTCACTCTTTTACTCCTTCATATATAGCTTGGTGTTCGTGGCTTTTCCTCTTCCAAGCAGCTCTTCAAGACATTTTTGTTTTGCATTTCCGATTGAGCTCAGTGTCCGTAGAATCAGTGCAGTCGGTATAACAAAGCCATCTAAATATTCATAGAAATCTTCACGGTGCTCCGATATTGTGATGTAGATTTTCTTGACCACGAAGAATTGCAACGATGATATGTCTGCATCATAGCGATAACATGAGTTATCTCGGATGATCGCTGAATCTATTGGTGTCTCCATTCAAAATGGTGGGAGTCAGTATTTTGTCAGTGTAATAAAGACAATGTTATGGGTCGAATCAGTACAAGAGCAAAATCTTGAGCCATCGTGGTAAATACCGACTCATTGATCGCAGTGATGAATAAATCAATAAAGAATGTGATCAGAGAAAAAGTTCAAAACTCATCAGTCATTTTAGTGTTACCAATGAAATATTTTAATATGACATGTGCTCCCCATGGTACAAATCCACTTGCAAACCTCACACAGGTGTTCAGCAGCCGACAAAGTTTGAGCTCTTGCTCTTTATTCAGACCTGCAAGAAGAGGTGCGCTGTAATCGAAGTACGGGAGAACCGAGCTGAGGACCAGCTGGCCCTTCACAAAGAGAGTTAGGGCTCTACAAGCACACGCAGAGAGTAGAGTGAACCATGTACTCTTTTAGAAATCTGATTGATTTGTAGTTCCCAGTTGAGGGTTGGAGTGATTATCATCCCCAGGAGCTTGATTTGATCAACATTGGAGATTATTTGGCCATTGGACCGCAACAACGCGGATGGCGACACAGATCCTATCCAAATCGCCAATTACTCCTTTGTGAAAGTCGCCCTCTTCCCCTATCTTGGGACCACAATAACGCACGATAACAACTCAAGAGTAGAGTTTGGTAAAAGAATAAGCGCAGGACATAGGTGTTTTGGCTCATTACGGAAGCTTTTCAGAGATAAAGACCTCTCACGCGAAGCCAAAATAACGATTCACAAAAACATCATTCAACCCGTGACTCTCTATGGATGCGAGACTTAGTCAATGACGCAGCTAGTTGGAGGGAAGTTCCATGTATTTGAAAACAAAATACTGCGAAAAGTACTGCGGAGTATTTTCGGAACAACTATTGATCAAAGTTCGGGAATCCCTAGAATCCGGTATAATGATGAGTTGCTCCAACTCTACGGGTCCCCGAGTATTGTCAATGTCATTAACTACAGGAGGGTACAGTGTATGGGCCATGTAGCGAGAATGGATGACGAACGTGTAGTGCGGAGAGTGCTGGATTACAAACCAGACTCGTAAAGGGGCCGGGGAGATCACGCATAAGCCTGGAAAAAAGCGTGCCAAGTAAGATAAAAATGACGTTCCAGAATCCCAATGTATGGAGAAACCGAGCATAGGACAGGAGTGTGTGGCGTGATTGCTGTCATGCAGTCAAAGACTACAGCCTTCCCAACCCAGATATCGCCCGAGCCTAGTGTGAGCAATGTGTGGTGAACGTATCTCTGTAACGCTGGCTGCTCAGTAAGGGTGCCTCCACTCCGTAAAGCGCGTATCGTCGCAATACGGGAAAAGACAACTATTGTCCTAGTAAATAACGGGGACGGGCCTAGTATGAGCGTACGTGTGGTGAACGAACCTCAACAGTTCAAGCACCCAGAACAAGCTAATACACCTAGAAACGGCCCACCCTCCTCTCACAAGTTGAGCAGCGGAAACACATCTAGGCATGGAAGAATGCTGGATTGGTTTCAGCTGAGGGGCATGCGAGCGGGAGTGTCGATTACCGAGGCAATAGACCTCGTGGTCTGAAGGTCTAAACGCGTAGATCCGAGAAAACCAACTGATGATGATGATACGAATGGAAACAATGCGGTCTAAGTTGATGGAGGCTACATACTGTCGCATCGCTGCCCAAATTATGGCTTTGGTTTTGCTTTCGTAGAGACTTAGCCCATTCTCCTGTGCCCACAATGCTATTGCATTAGCGTCATGATTCGTGAAAGCCACTATCCTGGTAAGGCTGTGTGGGCGAGCATGCATGTAAATGCCTATGTCGTCCGCATAGATCATATGATGGGCATGGCGGAGTACCTGGGGTATGTCATTGATGGAGATGAGAAATAGCAGGGGACCAGGCATACTACCTTGCGGGACTCATGCATTAATATTCATCCAGGGGTGCCATCTTCGTGGCGCACGGCTTGAGTACGACCCACGAGATAACTAGCAAATCAGCGAATCACACGATCAGAGTACCCAATTTTGCGCAGCTTGGTGAGTATCATTTTAGATGGCAAAGTATCAGAGGCTTTGGAGGAATCAAATGAGATAAATATTGTGATCATTTGCTGGTCAATGGTCGAGCGCACACTATCTAGTATCCCAAGTAAGTCTATTTGAGTGGAGTGATGCGGGCGGAAACCACACTGATGAGCGTCGAGGATTTCTCTCGACGATAAGTGTGCAGAGAGTTGCTCATGGACAACGCACTCGAGGATCTTAGATATTCCAGGTAGCTCGGCAACTGGACGAGTATCAGATGGTGATTTGGGTGCTGTTGTTTTTGGCAGAAGTATTATCGGCGAGCGCTTCTATTCTTCAGGAAAGTAGCCCGAGCTTAGAGAGGGTTGATAATACCAGTGATGTGGGGCCAATCGTTATGAAAGTCAGACATAATGACTCATCATAACGATTGCCACTGATTGGTCTGCATGGATCTGTTCGATCACCAGTAATCCTCACTGATTTCTCAACCACTTTAACTCATTGATTAACCAAGACCAATGCTTAGCTGGTGATAAGAACGTATCTGTCAATGACTGCTATTAATTTTCCAGTGATTGTTATCGACTGATCACTTACCATCATAGATTCACGAAGAGCCATGACTGATTCCCCAGTAATTCATAGGTGATCATCTATCATTGCTACTGATTCTTCTGTGAATCTCCTCAAGTTAAGAGTGGTTCAAATGATTATTCCAATCATTGTGATTCAGTAATCAGTGAATGCTACGGATCCAACATTTACCTTCAATCATTGTTTAGTGACTTGCACTCCTTGATCAGTCGATGTTTGTGATTCCTTTTTCGTTTTCTTCGATTACTCTTGATTTTCAGCGATTCCTCAATGACTGTTCCACCAATGACTATCATTTCTTCACTAGTGACTTTTACTGTGTAACCAATGATCATCACTGATCTGCCAGTGATTGTGTTTTATTCGCCGCGATTCTCCGATAACATTCACTATCATTGATTCATTCAAGAACTATGATTCAAAAATGACCCTCGTTATCATTCCAGAGATCATTATAGTCACTAACCACTTACTGATTTGTCTGGTAGTTCTCTCCAATAATGAGTGGCTCTCACTAATTGTTCGGTGAATGCGATCAACCGATGAGTGTTCACATTGTTCTATCAGTGCTCGTTATTGATACACCGTGATTATCATCATTGATCTTCTACTGAGTTATTTGTCGGTGTGCTATTACACTACCAGTACACCACCACTTCACCAGCAGACGGTCTGCGAGAGTTGTCCTATCAGGAAGGATTCAAAATCCTGAATTGCCAATGATGATCACCCATCCGACTAGTAGTCTTTTAGAGTCATTAGCAACTTGCACTGATTTTCAAGAAGTTGTGATGATTAATCACTGATTTCTCTGGGTCTAATCGTCTTCATTGAATCCTTTGCAATTGATGTTGATGACTTGATAAGTTTCACTGATGATCCACGATTTTGACTGATATGCTTGTGATTTATATTGTTCCACCAGGGATCTCCACTTTTCCTGCAGTCACTCCTTTTGATTGACTTAGCTCTCAAAGATCAGTCAGTGACTCTCATCAGTGCGTTGGGAAATAAGTTCATGGATATATCAAAATCACTGACAGTTCGTCAGATTGACAGATAAATTACAGACTTAAGGATCAACCTCAACTGACTGAGTCAGTGCACGTGAAATCAGCATCCTCGTTCATCAGCAGCATCACACATTTTTGGCCAATTGACTCATTTTTTAACTCACGTTGTTTTCACTCCGGTCCAGTTGATAGCTCATTCAGACATTACTGCAGTAATGACCATGGTCTTGAATAATTAGAGATCACTCAAGTTTTTGTGAATGGTTCCATGAAGAGTCACCAGTATAGCAATTGTCGATTCAGTGGAGTTCACTGATCTGTCAGTAAACCTTCAAGCGTCCAAATAATTGGTAAACACTGATTCTTGGCTCACAATCTATAAATTGATTGGTACGTCCAAAATATTTAGAATTCGATAGGATACAATCAGTGAAAAAGAGTTCAGCAATCCATGACTGTTTAAATTTCTTCGGTGGCGATG
The DNA here is from genome assembly GCA_029851415.1 of Eretmocerus hayati. Taxonomy (NCBI): domain Eukaryota; kingdom Metazoa; phylum Arthropoda; class Insecta; order Hymenoptera; family Aphelinidae; genus Eretmocerus; species Eretmocerus hayati. Next base: position 163,269,366 of record CM056742.1, read on the forward strand.
ACTGAAAATAGAGTAGGCATACCTGGGTGAGTGAACACACATTGTAGAGAATAACTATCCAGTCCCACCAAGCCCGTTCAAACGTTTTCTGAAGATGAACGAGGAATCGAATATTGCACGACCGCACGTATACATTATGGAATGATTATCCTCTCCCTGCATATATATCCCTCTGTCCATGTTCAGAGGCGAGGGTGAGCATGTAATACAGCACCGTTACGTAATCCTGAGCTCGTACGTGACACGCAGGGTGAAAGTGTACGCGAGGGGTTGAAAAAAAATGTGGAGCAAAGTTTGTCGAACGAGTTTTCGTGCGCGCTCGCTGCTGCAGTTTTATTATTAGCTGTCTTCTAGCTATCCGCGCTTCAAACTTTTTGAAAAACGCGTGGCATGCATGGAAGAAAAAGATCTACCCTGTGGCTAAAGTCTGATTTCAGGATCAACTACTAGATAGGAATGACAATTGTTTATGAGAGATATGATATTTGGTAACAGGTCGCGAGAAAGCAGTGCAAGATTATCAAGAGATTTGCGCAAGGAAAGAATGTGATTTCAAGTATATTTTGAATAATATTCAGATCTTGGGGGTCTATAGTGGTGGCAGATGCGTTGCTTTGAGAGAGTGATGTGTGAGCTTGAAATTATTCAAGAACTTTGTTTCCAAGTTCTTCGTGCTCGTATTACGATTTCATGGGCGCTCGCGCGATTATTATTCAGTTGGCATTAAAAAAACATCAAAACTGAGCTGCGCGGTTTGTGCTACCACGTATATGATGTATCAATGCTATAGATCGTTGCGAGCCAGGCCCTACATACGGTTTAAGCAGAAATCATGAACTGTTTGGCGGGTGCACGCAAACATACCGACTCCTGCTTTATTGATACTTCTTCAACTTTGATAGTGCTTTTTTCTCTCTGATCTCAGAATTTGATAGCATCGTAACTTTTGATCGTGAAGCTACGTTGGATGTACCTATGTCACATCATGATTATCGATACATTCATTGGGTTTAGTGATGCTGCTCTCATGTAGCCTTATCATGGTCATCATTTTTTTTTGTAGAAGGCTGTTTCCAATTTCTATCGATATTTTTGGAAATTTCTGATAATTCCAAACTCTCAAAACATTTGGTCCCGAGGAGACTGTTTCCAATTTGTATCATTATCTTATGGAGATTTTTGATGATTTGAAACTCTCGAATCATGTGGTCCTGAGGCTCGTACATGCGGCCAGTCTTGACAACATGTTTCCTGAACTGGTGCATCGGGCATTAGTGCCTTTTTCGATCTTTGATCAGAATGATCTGCCTTGATTAAGGACTGAACCACTGATCAGTCAACAGAAAGTTGATTGGGACGGCTTGGATGCATTGAGTGAGTATAATGGGTACTGGCTACTACAAACATTGTAATTCAATCGTTACAAATTTCTGGGCCACCAATAACCATTCAATGGAGCGGATGACACAAATGGATCAGTTAAAGTTACCAAAAAGTAAAGGATATTCAGAAGTACAGGTTGTGACGAAATTTCGTGGAATGCTGATTTGCGGTGTGATACTTTTGGGTGTGTGTGTGTGTGTGTGTGTGTGTGTGTGTGTGTGTGTGTGTGGCAAATCATGCATTTTAGTGTGCATGTGTGTGCTACGGGAAATCTCTGGAACATTCTGGCCGAGTGTCCGTTGCGCGTCGGGGTGCCTCATCGGCACAGCAACTTGCGTTCGAGCTCACACCGATGCAAGCTGCCGCGGTCGAAAGTTTGTCAAGCAGAGCTATTGCTCTCATTCCACTTAGTCCAATATACCCCAGGTGTTCTAGGACCGTTCGCGGGGTAAGTGTCTGGGTGTATATTGTGGACGTGAATAATATCTGATCAGTGAGGGTAATTCGCGTGTTCATTTCATTTGTAGTCCAGGCAGCGGGAACTGCAGAGCGTATTGCTCAAATTCGACTGCAACGGCCTTGTATTCGCTGTTCGGCGAGCTTCTTAAAAAAACTGAGTTGCTCAAGACCTCGGCCCTCTACTACCCTCCGGAGGCTGTGCTATCACGCATCCAGGAAACGCCGAGTGCGATTTTTACACGAGCAACGTCCAATCTCAAGTCGTAGAATATTGCTGCCTCGACAGATCGGGTCGCATCTGCTTCAGCCGGCTAGCACTCAGCTCACCGTGCTCCAGATGACACATTTCTCCAAAGTTGCGTATGCGAACAAGTGAATCGCCGTATCATTACCTTGATGGTACTAAGAGTGTGTGTACACATTTTGAGACTGATTCTAAATGCACAAGCGACCATTTGATTCGGTATGCCCGTGACGACGACCTTTCCGAGCGCGATACCTACTTTTCACCTAAAGGACCTCATCTGCAGCATCCGAGGTTAATCGAGTATGACGAGACGTAGCGAGTATATTCATTTTCAAGAAATCGTTGCTGCAAGTTCCTTTGCACGATACTCCATTGTCCTTTGAGATCCAGTGGTAGCCAGCAAGATAAATTCAACGAACAAAGTGAATGGTTCCAGAGATTGTGACATTTTCAAGTTTTTTTGAACAAATTTTGAAATGAGTCAAAAATTAATGGAAAATGACGGAGTGAGCCGAAACTATTCGCAAACTGTCTAGGGGTGGGGGAGAGGGGTTACACTTACCGTCCCCTCATATCATTTCAAAATTCTCCAGATGAAACTATGTAATAACCATTAATAATCGCGGAGCCGGAGTTCATTGATACCCAAATATTAAAATTTTGGAGAAAAAGCCATATCAATCTCCGTAGAATCGTCTTCTAGCTTATATGTATAATATTTTGCTCACACTCATATCCAGACAATTGTGAAATATGTGAAGAACTCGTACGCTAAATCTTCCATTTCTTCCGGGCTACATCAATCAGTGCTGGCCTTAGCCCTCATGGCACCTTGTGCGACAAAAACCTTCTGTTAGGCCCAAGAATATTGGGAGTATGGGTATGTCGTAGAATGCTCGGATCGGAAGTTTTGTCGGGGGAAACATCATTCCGAAAACCTAGGAAGGCAAACAAACCTGCAAATACCCGGATGCTTGGACTGAAAGTTCTGTCGGGAAGGAATCATCACAGAACGTACGGGGTGAGGGCAGAAGGACCTGCAAATATCCCGATGCGCAGACCGGAAATTCTTTCGGGAAAAGGTGAACCCCGAAAGCAGCGAGTACAACGAAATTCGTGAACACGCGGACGCTTAGGCCAGAAATCTCATAGGGTAGGAAAATGTATTCCAAAATACAAAGATGAGATTTTCATTTTCATTTTCTTACCGACAGGGTTTCCTTGCCAGCATAGAGGATTAAGCTGCTCTCTTGGGTTTTGAGCTTAATTCTCCCCCGACAGAATTTCCGGCCCAAGCATCCAAATATTTGAAGATTAAACTGATTTCCTAAGCTGGGGTTCTAGTTTTCCACCGACAAAATTTTCGATCTAGCGTCCGGGTATTGGTGAAATTGTTTGCCATCTTAGGTCTTTGGAATAATTCTCCATCCGACAAGATATGCGGTCCAAGCATTCGGGTATTTGCGGACTCGTTTGCCCTCCTATGTTTCATGGGCGACTTTTCCCCCAACAGAATTACCGGTCCGAGCATTCGAGCATTCGCGGATTTGTTTGCCTTCCAAAGCTTCAAGGATCATCTTCCACCCGACAAGATCTACGGTTCGAGCATCCGGGTTTTCGAACTTTCGTTCGCTATCCTAGGTTTTGAGGAGGATTCTCTCCAGAAAAAATTGTCGATCTGAGCATCTGGGTATTTGCGGGTTTGTTTGCCATCCTAGGTTTTGCGACAATTCTGCCCCGACAGAATTTCCGGTCCATTGAAAATCCGGGTATTCGCTGGTTCCTTTGCCTCCCTAGATTTTGGGGATCAATTACGATTCGACAGAACTTTTAGTCCGAGCATACGGGTATTTGTGGGTTTGTTTGCCATAGGGTTAGATTCTTCCACAGACAAAATATTTGGACCATTCGACCCTATGTTCGCGGGAATGTTTGCTGTCCTAAGTTTTGAGAATGATTCATCCCCCGACAGAATTCCCGTTCAGAGCTCCAGGGTATTTGCGGGTTAGTTCGCCTTCCTAAGTTTTAGAATTGATTCATCCCCTGACCGAACTGTCGTTTCTAGCCTCTGCGTGCTTGCGGATTATCTAGCCTTCCTAGGTTTCGGGGTTGATTTCTCCCCCGACACAGCTCCTGGTCCAAGCATCCGTTTTTTTGAGGATTTTGCCCGATCTCAGTGTTTTAAGATTGTGAAAATTCCGCCGCACAGGAGCGAAGGTTGCCCCCCTCAGCCCTGCGGCCCTGTGCGCCATATGGGTTGCCCCCCCCCCCTCCCCGAAAGGCCGGTGCTGACATCAATACATACAATAGGGTCACACTATCATGATTTATGCATTACATTACCATCATAAAGGTAGTGGAAAGTGAGCACTATTCTGCGTTCTCATCTTACATATGGAATAGAAAATAACCGGTTGAAATGGACAGTGGCTATTCTGATACCTATAATTAATTGTACTATTTGAATATTCCATGACACGCGAGTGAATGTTATTCTCTAAACCATGTGTTATTTCAAAACTTCCAACTAAGGAATTCAATTCAACCTATTCTGCCCTGTGACGTGAAAACTGACATTTGACCTGTGTAACCTAGTTATATGGTGTTACAGTTGTAATGTATGATTCTACAAGCCCGGAAGAATGAAGTATGGTACCCTCAACTATAATTCAGACAGTGGATTTCTAAGAATTTCAGAAACGTTCAAAGACCTTTTGCTCGCCTTTATGTTTCACGTGTAAGCTAAAAGGCATTATATTTTCATAGTTCTTGAACGTCTCCAAAGAACATATGCATATCGTACGGATCAATGACCAGCAGCTATGAGAGATTCTCAACCGTATGTAAAATATGTTTTCACCAAACAGAATAGAACAAATTTATAACTTTAGCAGACACATTACATGTAACTATATTGAGATAGTTACTGGATTGATCTCATTGAATGGTTGTAGGTATCCCGTTACACATTGGATCCAGAGAATAAAAATCATGTAATCCTTTTACATCTGAAACCTCATTACACGGTTGTAAAACAGTGTTCCAACTTATAGAACACGTATAGCAAATCGAAACTTGAACCTTTCAGTTTTGCTTGACAAAATAGCTAACAATCTGTTATTTCATTGTAGAACATACATTGTAATGTATGTATCAGTCTTCACACCTTCTTTGTTCGACAACTTGAAAGTACAAGTATTTTCAACGGCTTTCGATGTCTGGCAATCGAATTAACCGTTACATACGCGGTATGTATAGAGTCGTTGTCGTTGTCACGTCATCCAATGAAGAGAATTTCAACGGATGACAACCTCATATACTCGCGGCTTCGGGGTTTTAAATCTTGCTGATGTTGTGTATATTTAGCTACATGGTAGTGCGTGAATCTCAACTTGTGTCATCATTCTCTTTGTTTCAAAGGAAAAAAGACTACAACAAAGCCGTATGTAATACTAGGAAACGTGACTTTTAATACCTTATGTACACGATACTTTCCCTCATGGTCTCTATCTCTGCATTTGATTTTTTTCACACCTCGAAGTCTGAAATTGAATTATATCCCACACGAATGAACTCTTTGGTCTGAATACAGTTGGAATGGGGAGGGGGGGGGGACAACTCAATCTCGTTTTGCATCTACAATCTGATGTGACACTTCGTATTAGGTAGGCGTTGACGTGTCTATTCATTTGCCATATAAAAGGGGTGAACTGTAAACTTCACGTGATATCAATCAAATTAGCGCGGGTGTGAAAAAAAAAAGAAACAAGAAAATCAAGAGTGATGGTGAGAAATGCCATGCGTTATACGGTTTACTTCGTACGGGCGAGTTCACATCGGTGCATCCCTCTCAATCTTTACGATGTACATACATGTAAGAATAGGTATATCATGTCGGTTGTGCAAAAGGTGTTAGCACTCGCGGCTTCTTCATTCCTCAACGGTTTGGCGAGTCACGCGGATCTTCATTGCATTGCATTATATATATATGTAATATATTTGAGACGAGTATGTGTTAGTTGGGTGGGGATAAGCTTGTGGTATACTACACGTCTGCCACCCGTCTGCCTTTTCCGCCTTTTCTGAGCCGCGCCTGACTGACTCGCAACGCTTCACTACCCTCAACCACTTCTCTATCTCACTTCTTTTTTTCTTTTTCCTTTTTTTTTTTTTTTTTTAAGCACGCAAGGCCTTCGTTTGCCATCACACATACGTTGTGGCAGATGTATGACGTCGGGTTTTACTCACTGAGATTTTTACAAGTATGTGGAAGTGTCTGTGTGTAAAATCTTTTTTTTTTTTCATTTCTGTATGTGTACATAGATAGATAGATAGATAGATGGATAGATGGTTGGTGGATGATGTCTGAGTGTAAAAGAAAAGGAAGAAGCTTGTATTTTCTGGCAAGCAAGGCGCGTCTTTCTAGGGCTTTTTGGAATGAGTATGGTAACACTATATTGCGAGCTTGAGCATGCGAGCTCTTTTACGCCCATCAATTATTCGAGAGAACCGGTCTCGAGTGCCAGTTAACTTCTTTGATGGTCGTGATTCCGCATTGAAAGATGCGAGAGTAGCTAGTAGTAGTAGTAGTAGTAGTAATAGTGTATGGAGTTTGGCGTCTACGTCGTTTTAGTGATGACGTAGGTTATACGTACTTTTTGAAGGAATTTAGAGATTTATGTATGGTGTGTGTAATACTGATGCCTTTGGAGCTTATTGCTGGCCCTTAAGATTGGGTCAATGGGCTAGGGTAGGAAAATTCGATTACTGAAGGAGCGTTAGATTGTCTCAATTGAGTTGATTGGGAGTGATTAATGAGAACTTGTTGTCTTCATGGTTAGAGGAATTCCACAATGTGATGAGGTTTTTTTCGTCAATCTTGTCATTGGAGAGTAGTGGAAGATATAATGTGAGCATTAATGACATATTGGCATCAAATTTGTATTTCATTTTTTGATATCATCGTTTGGGATTAGCGTGATTGATCTTAGAACGAGCTCCTGAGATATTTTATAAAAGACTTATTCTTAAATGAAGCTCTTTAGGAGTATGAGTAAAGCAAACAAAAAAGAAGAAGCACTTCCTGAGCATGGAATATTTATTTTGTAGCCAGTATTGAGCAAATTTGTGGTGAGAATCTTTTGAATAACGCCAATTCCAATCAAGTAATTTGGTATCCCATCGATTTGAAAGGAAAATGATGAATGTGTTTTGACAATTATGGGTATGAATTCTCAATCTTCAGTTACTCAGAGAGATCCAACATTTTCAGAAAAATTATCGAATTTTCATCGCTTGGTTACCAGATCATCATGAATACAAAAACCCCATTACGAAGAGTCCATGCGGAAATTCATACGTGAAATCGCACGTGAATTATGTGACAGTTTTCAATTTTTAACGTTGATTTTCTACAAGATCAACTCAAAGCTGACGAAAGAAGTTTACACAGACTCTTCCGATGCTCTGATTTTCTACATAAGATGGCGAAAGAGTAAAACTGGTTCAGTAATCTCGAGGAGATTGCTACCGACCTGATTTGATTATTTGACCGTGGAAACTCGTAATCATCCTAATCTCGCAAATGCAAATCGGCACAAGTTATATTGTCAGTAGCAATTGAAATTGGTACCTCCGGTCTTGGTCATCATACACTCATTTTTTTCCTACGAAGGGTCCAGATTTACAGCCGGCAATTTGCCTCAACGTCGAAAAATTCATCAAAATCTGGAGCAAGGATTACCGGTATCAAGATTATTGGTATCCGGAAAAAGGATCATTGGTATCAAAGGATCATTAAATCCAATCAATTTTCGAAAAGCTATAACGCTCACTTGACCAAAAAATTCCAAGTGATCCAATCAAATTTAATCGATCATCCCAAATAAATGATAAACACCTAGCAAAACATGGTTTTATTTTAATCCACTCAAAAACCAAAGCTAACCCTCTTACCAACAACTCACTCCTCACTCGAGATATCTCCTTCACACATGAGAACCCTTCGGATGAATTACCAAGTGTTTAGGCAGCTCGTTGGCCACCCGACAAATAAGCCCTCTCACTCACCCGCAGATCTCACCCGTTATGACACGCCTGTCTGACCAAACCAGACGCTATTCCACTTGGGCGCCCTTTTTCTTGCGCCTTTTACTACCCGCAGCGTAAAATCGCACCCAAAAAGCTTGCGCGACACCAGCACTTTGGAGGCGTGAGATATGCCATACATCTCAAGCTATTCCATTCCTCTTACTGCATCTACTTTTTTCCCTAGAGTCTTTCCGTTGAATTCTTTGGATAAATAATTGTTTGCGGATAGCATCTTGTGTTCAGATTTCATGACAAATTATCTTAGATTTCTGGTCCGTGCAAATATTGGCGGAATAAAGGAGCGTTTCATACGAGTGGTTATACTCGGTGTTGTATATTACATTTTCGTCCCAGATTTGTATCAGCTGTGTTCACGCGAGCCTTTTTGCAACAGCAGTCTGATTTATTTCAGTAACTTTGCTATGTATTAATATAATAGAAAAAGCATCGATGTCCTTCCCCTCCTGTCGAAGGATGTATCTTTTTTCTGCAAACGCGGCGGTATTGTGTAGGATTCCGCAATGTCCACCCGGTAGGAATTTGCTGCGTAGTTCTAACGATTATGGTAATGGATATCCCCCAGAATCTGCGCACATTCCCGAGGCCGTATCGTCTTATGTGGCTAGTTGTCTCGTATTTGCGCAAGCTCGGCTATTCGCAGAATCTCGTCTCTGGGATATGGTAAACATCGTCGCTTTCGTTTCGGGACAAGGTCAAATATCGAATTTTCTGTGGTTCCAGCATCTCTATTCTCATGGAGATATACTCACTGTTAGTATTTATTTTGGTATTTAGTCTCGTGGAGCCTGTCTCAAGATATATTGGGAAATGTCGACTCCACTTCAATTTTATGGAAAACCGTGTTCCGCCTGAAAATCGTGTCCTTCCAAAATTTATATTTCTCAGTATTTCAGGACTAAAATATTTCGAAATTGATGCTCCTGCTCCCATTCCCGATATTTTGCATTTGAAATCATTGGACCCATCAAAGCATGATGAATTTTTGCGAGGACACGTCAATTTTTATTCGAAACACCTCGCGCTTTGAAGTGTCCATAAAATTTCTTCCATAACGATGATATGCAGCGCTCAGATCTATGAAAAGGTTGGAGCAAGGACAGTACCCATCCGAAAGTCCGCGAAAACGCCGGATCCATATGTGGGTATTATTTCTGATTTAGATGCTTCAAGATTTACCGATCCTCAAACGTAATGAACTAGGCCTTGAAACGTGAAACTGAAGTTTACAGATAGCCATTTTAAAAGGGTTTCTCTGGGCTGTAACGTTTGACGGGTGAAACACGCGTACATGTGAAGATGTCTGACTCGTTCTGATTGGTCAAATGAATGAATCATAAAAAATTGTAAAATACCTATCTAGGAGCTCAAAGAGCGACTTGAAACTATTATCTTTTAAAGGTCATTCACTTTTACATCAAAGTTCAAACTTGGAAATCCTGCAGATAAACAGTTTTTGATGAGAACTGAATGAAGGTACTCTACTGAATCCTTGGATATAAATTCTACAAAACGAAACTGAGATTCTCAAGAAAAAAAAAGTCTAAGGCCAGTCCGGAGGGGACTAGGATATTTCGCCCAACACACGGCGTTACGATCGGCCTATGCATGCGATTGGATAACATAAGTGATTGTTTCTGCTCACAGCATTTGAGCATCTTATTTTTGTCCAAGAATGCATAAGTTAGGTGGAGCATCATGAAATTTTCAATCGAATAAGTCATGTCACAGCGATGTATATGCACTGTTTCTCAAGAGGATGCTTGCTGAGCGAGGTATCTTGCTCGATGCTCTCAGCTGTTCATGTTTTTCTCGAAGGGGAGTTCGAATTTTTTGGTATGAGAAGGCTCACTTGATGGGAAATTTCAATACGCAAGTTGGTTACTATTTAATTTTACCCAAAAATGATGATTTGTTGAGCAATGAACAGGAATAGGTGAGACAACGCGATGTTGGACCACATATTTTGTTCACGTTTTTCTCGTTTCCTAATGAAGAGAATGACACGAAATCTCGTGTACTATCATAAAATAACATTTCCGAGGTGGTTTACTATCTGAGAAACTCATTCAAACCAATAAGAGCGTATGAACAATAATTTCGCTCCCAGAATCATTGCATGTAGCCGCAACCTGAAAGTACGCCAATGCCTATCTGGTTGCTGTTCTGCGGGAAGTCCGGACTAGCCTGACAGTGCGGCTACAAGCACTGGTTTGAGGCGATTCTGAGACAGCGGGACACCGCCTCTATCGGTGGATGCGTGTAGTAGCTTTTTTAAGCTTCCAACGCGCCTGCACTACCCTTGTCAGATTTTTGAGACACAACGATTCTATGGATATATTTTATGAATAAGGATAGGATGTGTCCTCCGCGAGGAAAATCTTCGAATTTTGGGAGCGTAACGACCCCCCCCCGTCCCAGTTAATAGCGAGGGATGTCCTTCGTTGATCCTGTGAGACAGACGTACTCCTCGGTCCCAGTCTTCTTCCGCAAATGGGATCTTATAGTATCCTGGGAGCACACGAAAATTTTCCTGCCCCAGTCTTCAGCCCCAGTACCCGTTAGTGTGTGCTGTATGATTCATTGTCCTACTGTGATATTTTGTTGGGAGACGTTCTCAGCTTTTGACGTAACACGCCCGTAATTTACCATCCCGTTCGCTTTTCTGTGTGTAAGAGTCCTGAGCGGCATCTTGGATCGTTCCAGGATTCCCGCTCCTTCGCAAACCCTGTGTCTTCCATCTTCACTCTATTTTCTATTTCTTCCTCCTTTCTTCTGGGACCATAAACTCTGGGTTGGCGCCCTTCGGGAAGAGATTTTAGTCGGTGGGTGCTCGAGTTTTCTCGGGTGGATCCGACACCACCCACACTCTAAAGAGAATATCTTAAAGATCACGAAAGAGTCACTCGATCCATGTGTTTTGAACATTTTTTCCGGGGCTATCTAAGTGACCGTAATCAATTTGGAAATCTAAAAAAAGAATCTCCAGAATCAATCACCTACAACTTCGACGGAAGTGATCCGATCACAAAATATTTTTTTTTATTGATCACAAAAATTGTTATGCGATCTTGTAGGTTGTTTCAAAACCTACACTTTTTTCTTAAGCCTCCTGCACGACCTTTCTTGTGTGAGTGACGAAATTGGAGAGGGGACTTTTTATTACATGGAGTGTTTATGGAGATACCAAGGCATGAAACTGTCTCCTTACCATTGCTCTATTCTAATGAGAAAATTGAACAAAAAAATACCACGCTACATGATTCTGCCATAAAATGATCTCATATTTCAGAAAAGGCTATCAGATTTTGGGTTGAATGTGACCTATAAATATTTTTTCAACTTTTGCTAAAAAAATAGTTATTATTGGGAGATGCCCTTTCCGGTCGGACCACTGTAGTTCCACTACTATAATTACATCACGACGTCGGCTGTGACAGATGAACCAACGTCATTTCATAGTAATCACGCTGAGTATGATGGCCTTGCAATTTCACGCATGTATGAGAGTTTCAGGGTTTCTCTTAATGTTATCCACCAGAAATCATGAGGTGTTGGAAGGAAAGAATTATTGACTCTATCACATCTAAGGATTACGAATATGACCAAGCGTCAGATTGAATCCCATAACTCATTCATGCTACCCAAACCCCCATGATTTCGAATAACGATACATGCCAAAATCAACCCAAAATTTAAATTTCAATAACGCGTGGTATAAGATGATTCATTCACTCAATCATGTCTGAGTACAACTTGTTACGGGTTTGCGCTCTCAATCTTTTATCCTGTAAATTTCGCTCGTTGAATCAGATGAATAATGTACCGAGCAAAAAACCAACATTAGCTCTCGATCGCGCCACAGAACTCGCGGTAACATTGTACACATGAATTATTCGCGATACAGAGCCGTTCAGTAAGTACAGCGATTGTCGATAGTAAAACATTTGCGCAAGCATCTGGTTCAAGTATCACGCGGATCAACTATGGATAGGGTTTTGTATACATGGTTTATCTTATCTCTATCTTTTTTGGTTCGTTTAAGAAGATTTGTCGTAGTAAGAATGGGGATCATTTATCGGAACCGATAACTTCCTTTCTATTTGGTTGTATATGAAAGACCAAGTTACTTTTCTAGGCCAAATGTATACCCCAATTTCGAATATTGTATGGTGTTACATACTTCGTTTTCAATCATTTTTCGAGATCATTCAGTTGAACGTAGGGTTCTAGGTAGGTACCGAACTACAGATTCCACCAAAGGAGGAACTTATGAAAAATCTCATCAGTGCCGGACAAGAATGGAGCCTGATAGGCTCTTGAGTTAAAATTCCAAAGTTCAAGACCCTCACATACCACCAGATCCTAATGGTTTCATCCTCCAATTCATAATTTCTCAATATCTGAAGATCTACGATATCTCTAACAAAATCTCCCAAATATTTAACCGATTAGATGTCGTTGACCCCTGCTCAAAAACAGTCGTAAGAAAAAAGCCACAAGCTTGATGGGAAAGTCAGCTGGTCAAAAAAGTCAAAAAGAAAAGAAAAAATAATTTTCCACTGTATGGACACTATACACCAACGACAAAGAGATTCCTGTGCATGAATCTGGTCACAAAAAAGATCAGAATCCAAGTGTTTTATTTTTGGGTGTACGCATGGATGACAGTATTAGTGTCGTGCGCAAGCTGTGCATCGATTCAGCAAGTTTTTGCCCTTTACTCCTAGGAAGTATGTACAAGAGGGAGATATGCTTCTCGTAGAGAAAAAGGAGTGAGTACACTGTGATATATATATTATATAGATATAGATGCATCGTGAGGGTGCGGATGTCTCGCTGCGCGCTCTGCTCGTTTGACTGGGGTATATTACAACTCTGTAGCAGTAGCGCAGCGTCATCGACCTGACTGACCTCGTGCAACGGGGCAAGTGCTCTGTCTGAGTATCGTGGTGGCCACCACCAGTCACTATACCCTATACTACCACTCCCACAAACATCTCTACGACAATTGCGAAATGGATAATACGAGTGTGACAGCAATTCTCTTGTCACGTGGATTGCTAGTTGTGTTTCATCATATATGGCTCTGTGTAGTTGAAAAAAAGTATATTCGATTCATTGGTTGGATCTTATATGCTATTAGGTTTTGTGGAATAATGTGAAGGCCTGGCGGGTCCAGTGATGTTAAGTAGAAGATTTTAAAATGATTGGAGAAGAGATGCAAGGTCTTGGATTCGAGTTTAACTTTGGTTCCCATATGCACTGGCATCGCAAGAGTTCGTTCAAGTTTTAGCGATCTATTCTAGAAGTTCAGTCTACTAGAGTGCTATTAGAGTCTACGTGGCTGATAGTAATGGGTGAATTTTATACGATTTAGCTTAGAGAGCCAAAACTATTTAGAATACAACTGATTTCACAAAAATATGAAAGACAGGGAAACTCATGTACCCAACTCTCTCCGTCAAAATCAGTGAAAATCCCTCCCAACCACTGATTTGCAGTGAAATTCACTGCAAAACAGTGTAGGAGCGATTTTCACCGATACCGCCGGAGAGAGCATCAGATAATACTTCTTTACTATACAAAGTTTGAAGGGATGCATATTTGGAATGCTCGAAGAGGAAAAAATGAGGAATAATTGGAATTCAAGATACCGACGATTTGGGGTATTTCTACGAGAACTTTGAACATTACATTTTCATCCCCAAATTTTTGACAATCGATCATTTTGACCGTACTTGATTTTAGATTCTCATAGCACTTCGAGCTTGGCGTTCTGATTCTTTACCCGCATTCCTGTATTTTGGATACTTATCCCTTATTAACTTGATGCATTCAAGCGAAGTGTTGGCACTCCGGGATATTTTGCAAAGTTCAAAATGAGGAAAACTCAACTGCGAATAACGAACAATTTGAACAAACCAAGGTTGGGAATGCAGAATCATGGAAGGATAAACACTCGGTAGTCAGGAGGTCAAGTAGTCAACAAGTTGGGATGCCCTTATTTGAAAGGCGTAGGAGTCCGGAATGGTAACAGCTCGAGGCATTTTTTCTTCAACTCTGTCTCTTCGAATTTTTAATTTCGATTTCTTATCAATTCAGATTCAGACTATTGTTTATTTTCGTCCTTCGGGGCGTTTCAATATCTTTCCCATCAAATTTTTGGAATTTGGAATGAGTGAACTACAAATTTGCTAAAATCATAGATTTTCTAGACTTGAGCAATCTCTGCTCAAATCCAATGAGCCGTACGTGCATATGCGTAGTGTGCACTAAATATGCATCATTTGTGGACACACCCTTAGAGATTTCCTCTTCCACCCGTTAAGATTCGTGTAAAAACTCGAATATTGCTCCACTGAATGGAAATCTGTACTTGTGAATTCGACGCCGTGTTGATGGCTATTAGCCTAGTATCAGTTCAAATCTCCTAAAAAAATTTTCCCTATCTAGACATGACACCATCTTTGCCCTCATACTTCTCCTCAGCCATCCCTTTCGAGTGAACAAAATGTTATAAATCACCGTTTCATCATCACATCCAATCATCTTCCAATCTTGAGAATAGATCCTGCAAGCTCTAGTGGGTTCCAATTCACCCATTCAACACGTAAAAAAACATTTATACCCTGCTCCCAAGCAACATTATTATTGATAAAATCGATCTCGCAAAGCTTGCCAGTGCAGGGTAACAGGGAATCAAAAAATTTTCACTCCATTAAAAATTTCTTCACACGATACGAGGCAATAGTATAGGAAGCCGTACATCTCGTAAATGTTGGCATGGCTCTCTTAACGGAGTGGGAAATAAATTTGGTGCTATATAAAAAACGGGTTATCCTCTATTCCCTTTTACAACGTATACATTCTTCTATCCTTCTTTCCTACCGTTTGAAAGCGTGCCATAGATCCGCAAGCGCGAGAAAACGAGCTGCCGCGAAATTCAAACGTCTCGGGTCGAGCTTATTGCGCTCGACGCACTTGCTCCCACGACGACCGACCGACCGACCGACCGACCACACCAAAACCACCCCCTTTTATTTCGTATTGAGAAGAACAAGGACCGACAACGAAGACGAAGACGACGAAGACCAACAGATATATATATATGTATATATATATATATATATATACACACACAGTATTTTGTAAAACAGTGGCATAGCAGTGTAGTATAACGGCTCTGCCAGTTTCCACTTTAGCGGCTTTCTGGCTCTCTGTATATGCTTGCGGAATCGCTTCGATACCACGTACAAAACTGGCCATCGCCGCAATGCGACACGCAGACCTCGATCCTGTTCTCACTCTATCGTATCGGATATAGTTGAGTGTATGCTGATTTGTATGTGTATGTACTGAAGATAGGTTTAGTTTGTGGAATGGTCTCGTTGTGATTTGAGGGTTGGGTTTGCGTATGTATTCAGATTAGATTGGCCCTTAATGACCTACGTGATATGGATTTTGGGCTCATTCAAAATCTCATTTACGTCTGAAACGCTGAATCTTCCTTATAGTGACTCAGGACTTGGATATTGATTCATGTTTCGACACTCTCATGTAGATGTGTCCCTCCCGGAATTCAGTGACTTTTCGCTCTTTGGAGAGCATTTTACTGGTTTCTGGATAGCTGAGCTTTGAAGAAAACAATCTTTTCATAGCATTTACTTCACCAAAATTTGAAATTTGGATGGACTCAACGGAATGTGCAAAAATTCTACTTCGTAGGTTAGAGTGTTACTTTATTTCACGTAGATAATGAACGGCTTGATCATCCAGTTCATCCAGTCATCACCCCATTGGAATTTGAAGAATTCACAACTATTTCCATCGAGGAATCAAAAATTTTCGTGGATGGATTATCATAACAGTAGTAGCACGGGTTGGAGTAAATTTCTGATGTCGCACAGTAAGAATCGTTGGAAGAAATGAAATTCAGAGTATGAAAGAATCTGTACGTGAGGTTATCACTCGTGTAGCTGCAGCAAAGCCTCTAATACATATCTGAGATGTTTACATTGGGAAAAAGTCTCGTAGGACATAATATGCCAGATGCAATGTCAAAAAGAGATCATACAGTTGCCTAATGAAAAAACCGTACAAGAATAGAACCCACTAATTATACTGAAAATCTTTACGAACAGATTGTCTCTCCCATGAATATCCGGGCCTTTCAAATCCCTTTCATGAGTTTTATAAGAAGTTCTGACAGCTCCGAGAAAAGAAAGAAATGTCCAACTGATGATATAGAGTGCTGGGTGATGAAGTTTTCGAAAAATACTTGACTATAGTTGGGTAGCAGAAATTGTAAGTGATTTTGAAATGGATCCGTGCCAGATATTAGCCAGGAGTCGTATGGGGAGGGGGGGGGGTCAGACGAGGGAAAACTTCCAGCTTGGGGTTGAATGGCTCATACTGAATATTCTGGATTCTTTAGGTGGCAAAGGCGTGCACGGAGACGAGAGTTTGAATTCCCGAGCTCATTCTGATTTGATAGATTAGATTGATCGGGGCAATTTCAGCGGTCAATCGATGAAACTCACTGTGAACCGATATATTTAAGATGAATCCTGAGTAATTCTGTGAATTGGAATGAAAATTTTACCCCCGAAGGATTATTATTGCAGAGTGAACGATCAATGATGAAGATGAGGGAGATTCATTCGGATCGTATAATTTTGGCCAATGTTGAGGTGTTGGTGCCAAAAGTTAAAAATATCGGGTTCAGTTTTTGAAAAAAGTTTCAAGGCTGAAGAGGAAGCGTAAATTTGAATGCCAAAGATCTAAATCATACATTGCTGCCTCGAATATATATCGCATTCGAATTCGTGTGGCAGTTTGCATTCGGAATAAGGTCGTCGGTATATATTCTTTTCGATTCATAAGCCATTTCTGTTTCAATGCTAGACAATTTGTATGGATTCTCAAATCATCGTGGATTAAGTGGAGCAGAAATTTGTGATAGAAACATTGATTTCATGCAGATGCGGTACAAAGTAGAGCAAACGCATACTATGGATTCATTCCGGTACGCCAGAGAGTCATCATTCATCTACGCTGCATTGAATTTTTTTCAAATTATGATTCCGGAAGCGGTTCTCAAGAGCTATAGTCAGATTCACGAACATTTCTTATGCGATCCCGTTGCATGGGAAGTATAACCCTTCATAAGAATACCAAGTCACGGGAGCGCTAATAGAGATGATGATATTTATGAATAAGTAATTCTAGTATTTTTGTATGAAAAAAGAGCAGACATGTGATTCATCAGTATTTTATGTTATATTGGTTGCATTAATCATAATTTTAAGGTCGGTACAATCGATAAACCTACGTGGAAATATATGAGAGATATTTGTGGGGGCGAGGGGGGGGGTCGTCCAAAAACACGATGTGAGAGTGGGCTCACACAGAATTCAGAGGGAATTTATGCCAATATTTTACATTTTTTGATCTGATGAGATCTCGGTTGGAGAAGATTTCATAGAAATTCTTTCAAAAGTTCTATGTATGCACTTCCTACAATTTTCGAGGAAGTACCACTGTAAAGGTTTCTTGTCTGAATCTAATGAACGCCCATAATCCGATTTCTCATGGAGGGAATTATACTCACAAATTTTTTCACGGAGCCTGACTATTAGTTTTTGGCTTTACCGGGAGCCGATTTCTACCTGAATTCGTCGTGAAGTCACGAATAAGTCACTAATAACGCAAAAATTCTCATGTTTCTGGGTGGCTGTCTATAGTTGAAACAAATTTTCGACCCTGAAATGTTGAGTGAACTATGGTCAGACTGATACAAGACTCCGGGATCTGGTCTGAATAGGCAAAGTATTAAACATTTTGAAAATGGAGGTTACGATGATACATAACATGCTTGGTTCAGTCAAAATCTATTTTGTATTTTACTCGTGATCATCTTCTCTTAGAAATGCGACGAACCATGTTTGCGCCCTTGAATGGAATACTAATGATATAATGTTTTTTATATCTAGCGGAGCTTGTGGTGTTTTCATAAGTAAATCTATGAAAAGTAAAAATTGATTCGATGAGTGCAGAGTTATGGAGTCGAAACAAAATTTTGTAAAGTATCAGATATAAATTTTTTCATACCAGCCCTAAAGACCAAGTTTTGCAAGCTGCTATGAATATTTCCCAAAAATTCCAAAGTGACTACCATAGCTTCTTGCAGATCTCTCAAAAAATTAACCGAGTTCGGTAAAGTAAGCTAGCAGGACACTCATATTTTCTTCAATGCATCGAGTTCTTCGCGTTTCATACGAAAGTGATGGCGATAGCTCAGTGCCAATGGTCACATCAAAGTTAATCCTGATATCATGACTAAAAGTATCTAGTCACCGTGTTAGCAACTAAAATTTTCTCAGATCGCAGGCGCATACGTGGATAAAAACCGTTCCGAAACAAATTTCGCAACCGCGTTGCGTTGATGTAGGAAATGACGGAGTCTGTCGGTATACACACGCTTTGACTCGGCATTGAAATTTCCACCTCTGCACAAGCTGACTCAGAGAACTCGATAGAGAAAGAGAGAGTACAATCTGGTATGTTGCACCTGCGCACGAGCAACACGCCTATAATTTTGCCCCAACCCCCGTGACTTGTGCGGACCAACGAAAGCCTTGCTCTCGTCCGCAGACTCCTGGTACCAGACTGCGATTCGTTGCCCCAGTGTTAGGTATCCAATACACCTGTGAGGATTAAACTTCCAACTCAAGTGTTCATCACCGCGTTTTATGCTCTTCTTGATTTTTTCTACGTAGAATCCTGGCGATTAAATGAACAAAATTCATGATGTAATGCATTTTGAGACTTGTACATAAAATTGTGAAGGATTGTTGTCACAATACTATGATAGGTACGTCAATTATTTATGACATGGAATGGAGTAATTTTTGCAGACATAGAATACGAGCCAGATTCTATATTTAATACATTGTGACGTTATAATGTCTGTAGTGCAGCTCTCAGCGGGCTGAAATATTGTAAGTAGATAAAGACGAGCAAGGTCAGACGAGGATACACGAAAATACTTATATGTAAATAAATACGAGGCTGGCATATTCTGAAAGTTGCAACTGGATCTTCATCCACAGAGAAAGTTCTTTACGACCTTATCGAATATCATCAATGCGAGATTGAATCATGTAGACTTGAATAATATTTCGAATACACTCAAAACTAGCTCTCAAATCGTTGGATTTGACTGAAATTAGGATCACGACGTGCCTTAGAACGGAATTTTCGATCACCGTTGTAGGATACGAGTGGGGGTTGGAAAATTTTTACACGAGTGATTCTTGATCAATATCAAAGTCCGAATGTGCAATATTCACATGTTGGAACCTCGGTTGGAACTGGGTGAGAACTAAATTAGATACTTCCTCCTGATTACATTGGGACTCGAAATGGAAAGGGACTAGGCGGTTAAGCATGGTGAAGTGGACCTTGTCAGATATGGCCCCGGAAGTATTTTTCCCCACTTTCTAACACCAAATGATGGGGGAAGCAAAGGTTTGTAGGTCCCAAAGTCGCCCCTGTTTTTTACAGCACCCCAGAAACCCTCTAAAAAACGCTAAAAATCGATGTTCCTTCTATCAAATCGCATTCTGACGCATTTCAACGAATCGATCTGAAAATTCTTTGACATACTCTTGAAATGTGGTCAATCATGAAGAAAATATTTTCATTCCGACAACTCTCGATTGAGGCCCTAAAAAAAATTCGTCAAAACTTCAAAGTCAATTTTCTCATGTAAATCGGAGAGAACTATGTTGGATAACCATTGCATCGTGTTCATCAGGTTATTTTGCATCGAAAACGGGTATTTTTAGAAGTTTTTAAGTGGTGGAACATGGTCAAAAGTGCAACAAATCGTTTTCAAAACAAATTTTAATTCAGTAATTTGCATCTTCTGCGCATGCGCGTCCTCCTACGTCTCTGAAAGTATTCTCAATCGATAGCTGATGCAATTTCCTTCAAAATGACCTCTTGAGAAAGTCGATTTGATGCAGTGAAACCTGAGATCTAACTGGTCCAAAAAATGAAGAAATCCAAGGTACCAAATCCGTGAAGCCGTGGCTCCTTCAATGGGCCCGAAAAGTGCGAATTTTGAGTCGGACTGTTTCAAAGATGTGAACATGTGTTTTCGATGTAATTTTTGACGTAGAAACCGAATCCGTGGTCAGTTTTGTTCCAAACCTTCAAGATTTTTGATGACACTCAAAAAACCGACCGGGGGGTGTACGGCCATTTCCAGCCTTTTTCTACACATTTGAGATGTATGATGAGTATAGTCAAAGGTTTGAACTTGTCGCATAGAGGATGCAAGAACGTTTTCCTTTGTATTTTGACCAGCTGATGATGATGCCGATGATTTCGAGGCTTGGGAATGAGTTGGGAGTCAGATTTGGGCTGATGGAGCTGTATTTTGTTTTATGATCTCATCAGAGAAAACTGCATCATGCACCTTATATCTCTCTCTCGAGTTATTTCTGTGCTTCAAAACCATCGCTATCGTCTTCAGCTGGTCAAAATACAAAGGAAAACATACGCGCATCCTCTATGCGACAAGTTCAAACCTTTGCCGATACTCATCATACATCTCAAATGTGTAGAAAAAGGCTGGGAATGGCCATACACCCTCTAGTCGGTTTTTTGAGTGTCATGAAAAATCTTGAAGGTTCGGAACAAAACTGACCACGGATTCGGTTTCCACGTCAGAAATTACATCGAAAATACATGTTCACATCTTTGAAACAGTCCGACTCAAAATTCGCACTTTTCGGGCCCATTGAAGGAGCCACGGCTCCACGGCTTTGGTACCTTGGATTCTTCCATTTCTTAAACTAGCTAGATCTCAGGTTTTACTGCATCAAATTGACTTTCTCAAGGGGTTATTTTAAAGGAAATTGCATCAGCTATCGATTAAGAATACTTTCAGAGACGTAGGAGGACGCGCATGCGCAGAAAATGCAAATTACTGAATCAAAATTTGCTTTGAAGTTGGTTTTTTAGATTTTTGACCATGTTCCACCACCTAAAAAGTCCCAAAAATACCTGTTTTTGATGCAAAATAACCTGATAAACACGATGCAATGGTTTTCTAACATAGTTCTTTCCAATTTACATAAGAAAATTGACTTTGAAGTTTTGAAGAATTTTTTTTAGGGCCTCAATCGAGAGTTGTCGGAATGAAAATATTTTCTTCATGATCGACCACATTTCAAGAGTATGTCAGAAAATTTTCAGATTGATTCATTGAAATGCGTCAGAATGCGATTTGATAGAAGGAACATCGATTTTTAGCGTTTTTTAGAGGGTTTCTGGGGTGCCGTAAAAAACAGGGGCGATTTTGGGACCTACAAACCTTTGCTTCCCCCATCATTTGGTGTTAGGAAGTGGGGAAAAATATTTTCGGGGCCATATCTGACAAGGTCCACTTCACCATGCTTAACCGCCTAGTCCCTTTGGGAGGGAGGGGCGGTGAAGGAGGAATGGAGCTACTTTTATGAGTAAATTTTCCCTTTGAAGATAATTCGATCTGCTGTGATCATGACGTTACTAGACTAAGATTCCTGTGTGCATTTGAAAGATTGACTAATAGTGTCGAGAAAAATTTCAAAACGAGAAATGGAGCCTCATTGACTGTCATATTGAATAATCTAAGGAGTCGGCTCAGAATCCATTCCAATGATATCTCGACTTTCATCCAATCAAATAATTTGAAATCCCATATGCATCCATAAAGAGCTTGTGGATTTTGAGTGATTAGGTTTAGCACAAGTCGAGATATTCTCCAAATAAATTCTGGTCGATGTTGCCAGAATATTCAACAATACGACGGACTCACCTTCTATCAATAATTTCAAATCACTTGGGCTGTTCCTCGTGGTCACTTCAGAATAAGTAGTAAGATCTTCGATTTTGAATCCAATCCGTAGATCTATTGTATACACTACGCGCTCAAATTTCGATGCATTTGTAAGGGGTTACTTGAAAATCATACAGCGTTCTCGATTTCATTACACCTATTCAGTCATTAAGGGTCGTTTTACAATTAGTTTTTATAGTTAGTTTTTAATCAATACCTAACCTTTTCTCCTTCAACAGCGGGTTTTAACAGAATTATAATTTGGGGATAGTAATCTATTATACAGGTCTCCCAGTCATAACTTGCAGAGGGTGAAAAAGTAACTTTCCTCGTCTTTCATTTCAAAGTTTGCTTTTTCATCATTTTCATATTCATAACTTACATCAATCCATGGGACGGTAGTTGTCTCTCATATATTTGGTCCTTGCGTTCTCAATATTTGCCTTCAGTAAAACTAACGATATTCACACCCTCAATTTCCTGCAATGTGTACGTGAGAAACTCAAGTGAGAGACACACAATTTCACTCAAATTTGTTATTTTGACAATAACTGTCCAAAAAAGTTGTGACCTATGAATTTATAAAACTTGAACAGTCACCGGATGATGAAAAATCAACCTGACTATGAGTTAATTCTATCACGAACATTTATTTGTCATGCAACGGTCGGAGGTACACGAATCATCACACATGTAAAGGTGGATTCTGCTGTGAGCCACTACCAATACGATGATTAAATATTTATTTCCCAATGAATAGTACTCTTTGGGCAATGGGCAACAAATGGTTCTAATAACACCAACTGAAAGTAAAAAATCCAATCATTGATTATTATGCTATAAAAATTACAATTCAATATCTCATCTATGGAATGAGTATTTAGTGACTGTGAAAAATCATTGAACATTTCAGCAAGAAAAAACAACAGACTCAACAACAGAGCCTAAACCTTTTTACCAAAAAGTTTAGAGCTTTCGGTGGAGTTTGAAATTTCGTGTTGGATGAACTAGCAGTATGTTGAAAGAAGGAATATGGAATGAGTATCGACAAAAGAGTGCAGAAAAACTCCGTCCGCAACTTTGTTGGCCAGCAATATCTTTGCATACCAGACCATTTCCAAAGTTACTTCGGAATGTCCATTTTGAATGAAACTTTTATTGGTATTCTTGGCCGTGAGTCAGTTGCGATGATGTTATACGTAAACTAAACTTGATAAGCTTACGATCAAAATCTCAATATTCTAGAATACGATAGTTTTTGACAAGTCGTTTTAATCATGACATTGGATAATGGAAGTATCGAGAGTAATCGCGTATTTTGGTTCGAGATCAAGCCAGTGAACAAGATCCAGAATGTTATTTACAGTCGAATTCGGTTATAACGAGAATTCGGTTGTAACGAGCAAAAATTCTGGCAAAATTTGGTTTCGGCACCGGCTACACCGAGTAAATCGATGTGAAAGCCGTCCAACTCCGAGTTCAGGAGCCTAAGACTCAAAGTGCCATTGATATGTCTTCCCAGCAACCTATTCGCTCGAGAAAAAATCTGAGGCGTGTGTGCCTATCCAAGCAACTCATTTTAGAAATAATTATCGGTCTCCCGACCATAACCTCCAAGAAATCGGAGATAAACCCCATTTCGGCCCTCCCATTGCGTCAATTTTGGGTGTTCCCAGCGATCAATCGGGTCGAAAAATCATATGGGCGTATATTTCCAACTGAAGAATATTTCCCGCAAGCATTCACTGGTCTCCGACCCATGACCGTCAAAGAATTGACATAGAGGCGAATATCGCTCTGAGCATAAAACCTATTTCTAGGTCTTCCCAGCAACCGATCTGGACAAAAGAAAGCTGTGGCACGATCTCCTATCCAAGCAACTGATTCCAAGAGTATTCAGCGGTCTCTCGGCCATAACCTCCAAAAAATCAGAGAAAATCCCCATTTTTGCCCTCCTGTTGCCACGGTTATGGGTGTTCCTAGCAACTGATCGGATTGAGAAAAGTCATGTGCATATATTTTCAACTCGAGGATGAAATCCAGATGGATTCATCGGTCTCCGAACCATGATCTCCGAAAAATAGACGTAGCGATAATATCGCTCTTAGTCCAAGCCCTTTTTCTACGTCTTTCCAGCAACCGATCTTGCCAAAAAACGATCAAAAATATGTATTCAGTTTGGGGCAACACAATACAGAATCATTCAGTGGTCTCCTAGCCATAACCCATTTTAGGAGGAAAACCGTCAGGAGACTCGAAGTGCCATTTGTGTGTCTCCCCAGCAACCGATTCGCTCGAAAAAAATCTGGGCATGTCTGTCTATCCTAGCGACTCATTTCAGAAGCAATCATTGGTCTTTCGGCTATAACCTCCAAAAAAATATGACAAAATTCTATCCTGGTCCCTCCCATTGCCTCGATTTTTGGTGTTCCGAGCGATCGATCGGGTCGAAAAATTATATGGGCGTATCTTTCCAATTGAAAAATATTTTCCGGGAGTATTTATCGGTCTGTGATCCATAACCTCCAAAGAACCGTCATAGAAGTGAATATCGCTCTATCAAGGGGGGGGGCACCACGGACTCCGGGTTGCCAATCGCGCACAAGATTTTTTTACAGTTCTGTATCATCGAGAAGATTGAGAATCCAGAGTAACTTCTTCAAATGGGCTTTCTGTCCACAGACACAGCCACTGAGATTAGCATTGCTCATATTGACGAAGTTACTCGAGATTCTTTATATTCTAGACGGTACCAAACTGTGAAAAAATTTTGGGGATGATTGGTGGCTCGGACCCCGTGGTCCCCCCTTGTCAGTCTGAGCCCCATTTCCGGGTCTTCCCAGCAACCGAACTGGTCGCAAAATATTCCATGGTGTGTATTTCGACCTCTTTGACAAAACTATTGACTTTCCGTCGGTCTCCCGCAAGTACTTTTCAAGAAAAAAATTATTTGATACAAAAAACGCTTTTTAGACATGAAGTAAACCTCGGACTGGAATTTTGGACATTCCGTCGTGTTCCTGAGAAAAATTCTGAACAAATGAAGCAAAAAAATCGATCTATGATTGATTAAAACTCCACCGACACGAAAAAAGAGCAAAAAATTCCAAACCTGTGCCTTGCGGCTGCCGAGCGTGCCCTCTAAAAACAACGATTTCTCAAGCCACTGGCGCGATATTTTTATAAGCTTTCGAGCCGTGCAAAATTTTTTTGGATCATGGCACAGTTAGGAACCGAACGGGATTTGATTCGTCTTGTTTTGGACTCTGAAATCCCCCTTCTACGTTCTTTGTTTTGGATAAGGTATTCCATCATGTGAGCAAACTAGAGCCATAGTATATTTCTTCACAAAACCGAGTTACATCGACGAATGAGGGCTGTAATCATAGCCAAAGCTAGGCACATCTCTGACTCGAACTTTTTTCGAAAATATAATTATAGTAGATGAATATGTAATTCTATCAGAATTCTTGAGGGTTAGGTATTTCTGGTACAGCACTATCAATTTGAAAAAAATGAAAGTTCGCACGCGAAACACTCAAAAATCGGTGATTGCGGTCTGCTGTTGACAAACCAGAATGCTTTCCAGCTAAAGTGAATAAAGTACGTCTTGGATGATGGCAGATACTATGTCATGACGCTTTTTTTAGGTACCAATAGTTCAGAATATCAAGGAACACTCGAGTTACACATAACTTAGAAGTTTCGCGGAAGCCTTCCTAATGTGTACGACTTGTTAACAAGGTCTTACATGGGAAATGCTCATCACGTTAGCTGAGTCTGGAGATGAGAGGCCCATTGGAAGAAACCCTGTCAGGTACCTTCATTTCTCACTAAATCAAGATGATTCCCAAAGTCTCGTCAAGATTCAGGACGCGCAAGGTTGGTAATCTCCTTGTAAGAGAGGTATATTTGGCTAAATCGATCGGAAACCATTCAAGCTTATAAGATGAATTCAAACGTCGATTTGTCAAAATCCTTGACACGAGAAAACTGTCACATTCTGTGGCCCTCGAGGAGACGTAATATTGATCTAGTTTCGGTTGTATGGATAATAAAGATACTGTTGGCCTCGCTGTTGGGTTCAAAATCATTTGTCATAACCATACGCCGCCAGGTATATTGAATATTTTCAGTCCCAAGTGACCGGGAGATGAATGGAGATCGAATGATCAAAATGGTAAGGAATGTGACTAAAAGACAAAATTTACCCCCAAAGTTAACACAGTTTCGGTAGAATTCCTCACATAAGTGTTCAGGAATGGACAAATTTATGACTCGTTCAAGAAATCCGGAGAAAATTCAATGGGTACATAGGCATTTTAGTCGGAGATTGGTGGTTGTCAATGAGTCGTCAAATTTCCAACAAATGCGGGAAGATGAGGGATGAAGATGAAACCACAAAGAACGATGGTCTAATAATGTCCTGCTTGTCCGTAGTTATCCCAAAAATGATCATACGAGAATGGAAATGATTTATTTCCTCAATAAAAACATGTTTCATCACACAAAAATCCATTTTGAGCCACGAATTAAGCAATTGAAATATTCCGTATCAACTTTCATTCCTCTATCCCGAACATTATCCTGATACCATTGCAATGTGTAAGATCACGAACTACCGCAGCAATTTACTTCTCTCGAGCGAATAACCACATTAAACTATTCGTAATGCAGAACTTTTATATTCGGCTCAGGTCATCTATGCAGTTGTACGCGTTATACTCGTTTCTTTTTGCAAAACTAATCTGACAAATGTGCACGAGTAATGAAACTTTTGTACGAGAGCTTTGAGTAATCTAAAAATATTCGGTCAAATTACGACGTGACTGAGGTCATGGAAAATCTATTAATATATAACACTGCGTTTGGAGTAAAGGTAGAAAGAATCTGACTCGTATCGTTTGACGCTGATCATTTGATGGATTCCGAAAGTTGTGTCATTATTCAAGGACAAAATTCCAGTTTGATTGATTTGTGAACCGCCAGAATGAAAAGTACGTCTTACTCGTTTTTACGAGTATACAATAGTACAAATACGAGGCTACTATCAGTTCTCACTCCACACTTTCGTTTTCTGTTTCCTCAATTCTCTCCTCTATTTTTCGTTCTTTCTTTTTCTTTACCCGTCTTCGCTGACTAGTAGTCTGATACTGAGGATGTTTGATTGCGCTAGTTCAAACTAAAGTTTTCCTTCCATTGGCTCCTCCTTCATCCAACTCTCTTTCTTTCGAACTGTTCGAAGTTTAAGGCCAATTTCTAAGAAAAGTTCATATTTGGTGTATTCGAATCACATACATTCGTGGTGGTGCCCATAGGGAAAGAAAAAAGTAACAAAGGCACCGATTGTCGCAACTCCAAATACTTTGCGGTGGGATAGTTTTTTCTGGTCTTTTTCTTCATTTGGGTATATGAGTTTATCATCTCACGGTATATCTATTATCTCGTCAGGTAGAAGTTGTTATTGCTGGATGCACACGTACCTACTCTGAGGCTCAACCAAATGACTACACTTTTCATTATTCTTGATTTAGATGGTAACAATTTAGTCGAAATTCTGATGATAATTTCTTCAAAATCGTGGTTGAATGGTTGTTGGGTACCTTTAATCTCTACGAATCATTAGCAACCAGTGATATTAAGGGAGTAACCTCGGTAGGAGATCCACCGATCAGATTTTGATCAAACTTGGCATTAGACGTGTATTTGCATGTCAAATGAACACAGTAAAAAATTTCACGTATCGGCTACCTTTGAGTCAAACCACCAGCATCAACATCTTACGGGCCATCGCGTTGATCGTTTAACTATTAGAGACTGGTTGATCAGTTTTTGTCTTTATCAAGCTCACTTGGAGACATTTACACAAAGAAGGTGCTCGAACCTTTTTTCTTTGAGCTCTAGTTAGCTTGGATAGAAATTCTGGTAATTTTCAGCGTGAAGTCACGAATTAGTCACAAATAGGAAAAATCTGTTGATACTCGAGGATCGATATTTCATAATTCATGCGTCCGATGCTTATGCAAATTCAACTGTGAGTCCACTGGGATTCGATTAACACATGAGACAAACATGTGGCAGATTCGCGATGTATAGAAAAATTCGATCGATTTGACTAGCGTGGTACCGAGATTACTCCCATAATTACAATACACACAATCACCGTCAGTTTTCATGCTTATATATAAATAGCAGATTAGGTATGTGTTTTTATGGGGGTTGACTTGATTTAATTGTCTTCTTGGAACTCAAGAAAATCTTTCAGCAAGATCCGCTAGTCGAAGTGAGTACTGATACGGTACAGCTCAATTTCACATTTATAAATTTGACTATAGTACATTTCGATACGAGGATGGGAATGATGATTTCCTGACAACGAATGATATTTTTCGGCCCGGGCCGAAGACGAGGGGAATAATTATCCTGAATCCACAATCCAGAAGATGTAAATAATTATGTACATACAGGGCTTCTTATGACGATATAATAGTCTCTCAAATTGACAATATTATGTAATACGCTTTCAAAATAGTGTCATTTTAGGTTAGACCCGTTTCCCTTCATTCCGCCCCCCCCCTGCAAGTACACCGAAAAAGTCATTTTCGATGGTCATCACTCTTTCCGTGTGGTTCTGTTTTCGCGAAACTGAAAGGTTTCGCCATAGAAAAAGTATCTTGACACCAGAGAGCCCTATATAACACCGAGCACTGAGCACAAATTGATACACTCTCGCGTGGCACAACGGAATTGTACTAAGAAAAAGTCAATTGTACCTCTAGCAGAACTTTGCAACTGGAATTTTGTACTTCAAACTTTTGTGTGACTGTTTCCATTGTGGCATTTCTGACTTCAGCTGAATTAAAACTTTTTCGCAAACTTTGAATTAATCGATTCTTGAGCTCATTCTC
This sequence comes from Eretmocerus hayati, assembly GCA_029851415.1. Classification (NCBI taxonomy): domain Eukaryota; kingdom Metazoa; phylum Arthropoda; class Insecta; order Hymenoptera; family Aphelinidae; genus Eretmocerus; species Eretmocerus hayati. The sequence goes on from CM056742.1 coordinate 163,298,362, forward strand.
CGCTCTCCCAGGTCTTCATAACAATACGTTGGAGTGAGAAGAAATTGTCGCAGCACAAAGCAAAGTTAATAAGCCCCAAGCCAGAACGGAAATTCTTATCTGGACTTGAAGTCTCGTCGGCTGGTTTTGGAGTAATGTTTTTTGAATTTGTGGAAAATACTAACTCAATGTCACTCGAATCACTCATAAATTGTGAAGTTATTCCCTGTACGATAACGGAATCAACTTCGATTTCTGGGGTTGAGGAAAAGTTCTGAGACCTAATTCACACGATACTTGTGAAGATCTGTACACTGAGTAGACATTATATCTGTTCAAATCTGAAAAAGTTTTTTCGTCCGTAGACTGCTACTTGAAATCCTGAGACAAGGTTCCAATTCTGAGATGTTGAGGATGAGGTTATGATTATCAAGGCACCAAACACGATCTGATTCAAATTAGAACAATAGACCAGGGACGAGAAGCTTTTTCAGATTTGGACAGATAGATTGTTTGATGAGTATACAAATACATGCGTAGTAACACAGAGCTTTGGAGATGATTAAATTATGTTTCTCATGAATTCATACTGGAGGATTTTTCATGCGCAGGAATGAGGGTCGTACAAATTTTACACCTCATTCCAAATGACGATAAATAAGTGTACCACTCACCAATACAAGACTATCGGAAGTCGAAGGTATGAAATTTTGATTAATATTAGCCTGATTATCTTGGAGAACAAAATTTTGGATGAAATGTTGATACTTAACAATGTTGTACTCTAAAGGTCTTGCTTCAAAATTCAACCTCGGATAGTATGTGCAATGGTTATGATCTCGAAAAAAATGTGTTCCTGTAGCAAATGATGAAACAGTGATAAGTGGAAAGCTGAAGAAGACGAAGAAAATCTGGGTCCTCAGCTAGTTTCCTGATTTTCGAGGTCTCTAACAACTCTTTGAAATTATACACTGTAAAAAATGGGTTGACTTTTCACCAAATCGGTAACCATTGGTTGGCTGTCTAATTCAACAAGATGGTTGAAAATTCAACCACTGGTTGCCTATCAAATCCAATCACTGGTTGACTTTTTCCCCACAGCGAATATGGGTATTATACGGGGCCCATGAGATTGGTCTATGAAGGTCCCCGGGTGACACTTTTGGGTCAGAAATACAAGTTTCATCATGTTTTTTTCATTAAGAAACAAGAATCAACCTCAGCGCCGGCCGCGCGAGCATTTTCGGAAAAAAATCAAGGTTAAGCATCGTTTTCGCGATTCATTATCCGGATTGGTGACCGCTCGGCTGGGGCTGCCTGCTTATCTAAGCGAGCCCATAATCTATTCATTTGGCAGACTCAGCCGAGCGGTCACCAATCCGGATAATGAATCGCGACAACGATGCTTAACCTGAATTTTTTTCCGAAAATGATCGCGCAGTCGGCGCTGATGTTTATTCCTATTTGTTGGTAGAAAAACATGATGAAACTTGTTTTTCCGACCCAAAAGTGTCACCCGGTGACCACCATCGACCAATATCGTGGATGCCGCATTCATCTTTATGTATTAGTTGCGGGGAAAAAATCAACCAATGGTTGGATTGGTAGTCAACCAGTGGTTGACACTAAAAATCAAGCAGCTGGTTGGTTTTTGGCCCAAACCAGTGGTTGAGGAGGAAACTTTAACCACTGGTTGAAGTTTTTCCCACAAATTTTTTACAGTGTAATTGAGGGTAAACTAATACTGTGAGGTCTTCAATGCCAAGGATATGTGGGTTTGAGTTTGTTACATGAAATTTCAAATGAAAGAGTCCAGGGTACAGCGTAGTTTACAGAACTAGTCTTCTCAATACACAAGTCTCAAGACTATAATTTGGCCTGCAGATGTTTGGAAAAGATAACACGTGACCACCATCCCAGCCTTAGCCGCGTATTAGCCGTTGATGTGGTCTATGGTAAGATTTTTTCAATAAAATATTCAAAAGTATGAATATTGCAAGAATGAGGTCTGCAAAATTCTAAAATTTTCTTCATGCCTCTATCCATTGGTCCTGGACTTTAAAAATGATATGATGAAGACTATGACATCGGCGACTATTTAAAAGCATTTCTAACATTCACGGCTGTTTCACATAATATTACAATCTCGGTTTAATTGATCTGGCCAAATGATTTTTCAATTATAAAATCCTTTGCACCCAGTAAAAACTGTATATTGAGCAACAACAAGACGCTATTTGAAGCTCTTTGTACTTTGTTCCCAATCAACCGAATTCCTTTTATAAATTCTCAACGCTAAATTCCGACCATCCGAGTATTGCAAATCAGAATGCCGAAATATCTAAAGAAAATTTCACATACTAACAGACGGTAAAGCTCAGAGTTGGACAATCCAATCGCGATAGTGTGTGCGCGCATCTTTAAAATACCCAAACAGATTTTCTTTCAAGAAACACTGAGTATTCGGAGAACAACTTACGGCTATATCTAGCTCTACAAGACCATTTCCGGATCTCTCTCTACTACTTGACGTATCATGGAGTGCACAGAGTTTATACAACCTCCTGAAATCTACACACCCACACAAACACACACACATCCACATAGCAGCCGCTGAATATATATACATTATACATGTAGTATAGCGATACACTAACTCGTGTCGTAATCGACGTAACACGATCGCGAGAGTATCGTAAATCCGCTTCTAAGGGTAGGTAGGAAGGGAGGGGAGGGGAGGGGGGGGGAGGAGGGTCTATACCGCATCAAGGCGTCGCAAAGCTCCCTAGAAAGCAACGAATGAGTGAGAGAGCGTGAGAGAGAGAGAGAGCTTGCAAGAGCTTGCAAGAGATGCGGCTCGTGGCCAAGTCGTTCATTTAAAGGCTCTCCGAGGAAATGGCGAGCTCCTGTCGAGATAAAGATTCGAGGCTTGGCCCCCGTACCGCAAAAAGAACGCCCAGATATTCCTCTCTCTCTCTGCTTTTCTTTAGTGTAGTAGTATTACCGACATACCGAGTAGTATAGAAACATTCGTTGTCGTACTCCTGAAGGGTGACGATCCGTAAGCTTTGCTTGGCTGCAACGCACTCTCTCTCTCTCTCTCTCTCTCTCTCTCACACAGTTTTCTTACACCATTTCTTAGTTTCTGTAATTCTCTATTTGTGTGTGTAGAAGAAGGGAATGGGGAAGGACGGGGGGAGGGGGAGATGAAGACTGGAATTTTGGCCTGAGACAAACTGGAAAGGAGACTCGATTTTTGTAATTGAAGGTAAATTGAGCGGGTTGGGAGTAAATTTTATCGGCCAGTACGTACGAGGTATGATTTAAATTATGAGCATCGAACGCTCCATTAAGGTTGTTCTTTTGCCCTTTGCTGATATAAGGAGTTGTATAAAGAACTGGTAGTATACTTTACGAGGGCGATCAAATTTGGCAATCTATGGGAGGTGGTTGATAGTGGTAGCGTGCCGGATGAGTGTAACGCTTTAGCTTTTTACTGTCATTAGAAGGAGTTTATACTCATCTATGTCTGTCTTCTATGGTTAAACGATTTTGTGAAGTTCACGATTGAGCGGTGGTTTGAGATATAGGTGATGGAGATATGTTTAATACTGAAGTTCAAATGATCTACGTTGCTCGTTTGTGTTTCATACTGGAAATTCAGCTCTAATTTTTGTGGGGTCATTTTGGAAAAGTGAACGGTCATTATTCTGAAATCCTCCGAAAATTTTTTCTAACTCTGAGTCGTGAAATTATCATGACAAGTTTTTTATTACTAACAAAATTGCTCCGCTATGGTCAAATTTTAGAATGAGCTGCATTTTAGTGTTAGCTGAAATAATAGTATACCGCACATCGCTGCATTAATCACTTCTGATATCTCAAAGCCTCACTCGTTGAACCACTCATCACATTGAAATAGTTTACTTTTTTACATAATCACAGCCGATCATTTACTACAGACACTAACCATGCCCCACCTTCCCAATTCATTATCTTTCATCTTCTACTTCCTTCACTCACCACATTCAATCATTTCACATTTACAGTTAATTTGTCTATAATTCATCATCTAATCTTTCATCCAATAGAGTTCAACACGCACATACACTATTCGTGCATGCCAATAATCGCCTACTAGAAGCTGAATATTTGCACGCACTTGAGTCACCTCACGGTGCAGACGTTGCGTCCGAATTCGACTTCAATTGCGAGGGTGAGGCGATCATCCTCTTCATTTCATTCCCCACATCCCCATCGTTTCATTCGCTGCTACCCCGCACATTTCGGAATTCATCATCTTTCGTGATCCATCTGATTTCACCATTACTTCTTCCATTTTATCTTCCATTTCTCTGTCTACATTCACACCTCCTCATTTCCTTTCCCACATTCTCGTGATCTTGCTATCATCACTTTCCTTCTTTTATATCATATTTTATTTATTCTAATCATTTCATTTCCTAATTCACACCACACCTCTTACAAGTCATCATTATCCATTAATCACGGTTACATTTTCAATTCATCACTGCATGTGTCATCATCATTCTCACTCACGTATCATTTACTTGTGTACACACACTCATCATATACGCCAATGATCGCCTATCTCGGGGTCATCCCCAATCTGCATTCAAAGGCTGCTTACCTGCGTGCAAGAAGAAACTTCTTGCACACAGGTAAGCAGCCTTCGGGTGCAGATTTTGTATCCGGAATCATGCCCAATTAAGAAGGGGGGGATGAGGCGATCTTTCTTCTTTTAATTCACTCTCAACATTCTCATCATGTCATACTGCTTCACCGCACATTTCATCATTTTTCATGATTCATCTGATTTCATCATGCACTCCATATTTCTTTTCATCTTCCATTTCATATTCTCCATTCACACCATCTCATTACATCCTCCATATATGCCAACGATCGTTCACTTGTTGGGGGTTGATTTTTGGACGCAGCTAAGCCGCCGGTGCCAATGTTGCGTCCGAATCCATCTCCAATTAGGAAGGTGAAGCGGTCATCGTTGCATTACATTTTCTACATCCTCATCATCTCACTCCTTACCCCATTGCACATTCCATGATTCATCATCTTCAATTTGATCATTCATTGTCTTATATTCATTTCTATTCCATATTCCATTTCATTCTCTTCATCCCTCGTAGAAATTGTGAACATTTTTTGTCCAATCTCACCTAATTGTATTGTTACTATATCTATATATTGCATGGGTGGCCAACAAAATTGGTCACATTTCTACCAGGAATTTGAACCATCTCATCTTCTTTTCTACATCTCATTCCCGTCCCCACCGTACATTTCATAATTCATCATCTTTTGCATCATTTAGTCCATTCTATCCTCCATTCTATTTTGCACATTCCATCAATCTTTCTCATCCATTAATTTCCATTGATAGGCAGAGACAGAGGGACCCAAACTCCCATCGGTGGAACAATCCACGCACTTGCGACATCATAATATCTATACATGGGAAGCAGATGTAGAAATACGAGTGAGTTCAACGATGATTCAAAAAGAAGGTTCAACAGACTGACTTTAGACACATTCACTCTTTTGAATTAGATAGATTGAGGCCAAACCAGAGGGACCCTCTATACGCTTGGAAACATTGCAGTGGCACAAGTTCTTGGTACCTGACACCACATGAAAGTGTGATGGGCGGGTGCTCATAAGGAAATTTGGTGCAAAAAGTGATAACACAAGACAAGGGTGCATTAGAGAGATTTATGTCGGATTGAATTTAATCGTTCCATCTTGAGCGATCATCATTGCATCTTCTATACAAGTTTTCCGGAAAAATCTAGAAGAAAAACAAATGGTAATCCATCGGTGATTAATCACAAAATGAAAAGAACTAAAACGGCGAGAAAACCTGAAGCGAAAGAGAAATCGAAGAACAGGTGAAGAGCTGTTTAAGGGAAACTTAGAAGAAAAAGGTAACGAAACAACGTTGTAAGAACAATCAAAACAGCTGAGAAATTTGAGGACAGATAAAGAAACTTTGACAGGTAGAAATGAGAAAAATCTGGGAGGAAAGAAGAAAAAACGTCGTGAGGAAGACTAAAACGAGTCAAATATCGGAAAACAGGTAGAAATCTTGTGTCAAGTGGAATTAGAAGGAAAGGTGAGAAAGAACGTCGAGGGGGAAATAATACGCGTGGGAAATTTCATAACAAGTTGAACAAACACAAGTAAACTAAGAAAAATGGGAATAAAGAACAGTAACAAAAACTACGATGACGGAATTTCCGGGTCAATTCAGGTTAAGTTAGTGAAAATGTACGGATTTTTTGTCTTTAGGGGTCAAATCAGGCGAGGTTGGGTTGGAATACATCTAGGGGTATTTCCCACACCATGACGACTTAGGTTAGGTTAGCTCAAAATAGATCTGCTATCGATTTGAAAAAGATTGACACCTAGAGAATTTTCGCTATACCGGCTCCAAAAAAAAATCTATAATCCCTCTGACTTGGATAATATCAATGCAAATCTAGTTGCGGCCACGTTAAAATTCATTTGAGGCCGATGGGTTGATAAGAACGCGTATAGCCGTTATCAGAATGTAAGGAAACGCAGGTGAAAGGCCTATTTCAGAGGTAACTTGACTTTCGGATGCTGCAGCTTCGCCAAAAAAATTTTCAGCGCACTGCAAAAAATTGAGGTGATGGATTCAATTATCACCAGCTTCCATTAGGAATCAGCCAAAAAGTTTATAACTTCTGGAGGTAATTCAGTATTTGTTATCTCGAGATCTACTGGAGTCAGAGACTTGATTCAAAAACAGAAAAATCATGAGAAAATTCTGGATATCAAAAATGATAACGCGATATCAGATTTCAAAAATTCAAACGAGAGGCGAGGTCGCAAAGTTAAAAAAAAAATCAGAGTCTGACCCCATCGTGAGGCCATTATTGTCTTTTACAGCCGGGGCCCTTCAAATCGTCGATGAGCGGGACTACCTGACCGCGGATCATAAAAGTCATAAAGTTTGGGTTTCGAATTAAGGTGCGGTACGATCAGTCAGATGCAATGATGAGTCTGAAATTTCGACAAAGGGAATGATAAAACTATTTCGATACACTGTGCGTAAAAGTGCACTTTGCGCACAGTTTGTCGACTTTTACTCACAGTTTATTGGAAAGTATAGTTAGATACACGGGCGTAAAACCTATTTTTCGCACCCTCGGGACGATGTCGACCCTTGTCTGCAGCTTGGGCCGGAAACCCATCACTCGGACGCGAATAAAACGTTTTACGCCCTTGTATCGAAATGTACTATTTCGAGTGCGATTTGGGCCTTGCGTTACTATAATGAGAAGTATCCTTGATTCATCGATAAAGGGTTATCAATGATGGTTCGAATAGATTATCAAATAACATACAAGTGTCCTCCTCATTCTCAGAGTCTTAAAATTTTCTCATGATTTTTTTGTTTTTGAATCAAGTCTCTAACTCCAGTAGATCTCGAGATAACAAATACTATAAATAATAGATAATAGATAGAGAATATAAATAATAGATAGAGATAACTGAATTATCTCTAAAAGTTATAAACTTTTTCGGCTGAATTTAATGGAAGCCATTAATAATTGAAATATCTATCATCTAAATTCCTACTTCCATATTATCCTAGTTCAAAAAATTACCAATTTTTTTTTTTTCGAGCCAGGATAGCGAAAATTCTCTAGGTGTCAATCTTTTTTAAACCGATAGTAGGGACATTTCCGCAGGTTGAGGTTAGTACCTAGGAGAAAGTCTAGTGATTCCGGACACTACAACAGTCGTCAAGCGACTCACTACTAGGTAATTTTATCCCAGGAAGAATTTTTGGGATCTGGAAACTCCAAAGTACCCGTCATATCTCACCTACTACAGCAAAACTCATGAATAGGTTTGAAATGATTTCAATTATTAGATTTTCATTCTAGAAGATACACCGTCACTCATTCGAGTTAGGGTAGGTTAGGTCTTAGGCTAACAAGGAGAGCGTCAGGTCTGCGGAACACGGATCTTGATGAAACTCTGGGAATCATCTTGTTCTGGTGAAAAATGAAGATATCTCCAAGGATTAATTCCGATGGGCCTCCTATCCCGAGATACAGCTATAGGGTTAGCATTGTCAGTATATCTGTATTTGTATCTTTTTAACATGGGCCTATATGGACAAAGCTTATCGTCATGGCTTTATCTTGGGATAGGAAGCCCATTGGACTTAACCCTTGGAGAAACCTTCATTTTCCATTGAAACAAGCTGATTTCCAGAGTTTCATGCAGATCCGTGTTCCGCAGACCTGACACTCTCCTCGTAAGTTTGAAGACGTAACCTTTCGCAGGCCTTCATATGCCTTCTTAGCACGCGGGTTCTGATAGCCATTATGCTATGCCCCGTGTGCTCCGCATACAAGACACAATTCCTAGTTTGCCAATTGTTTTCGCTCATTAGACTATGAGTCCACAAGAGGTCAGGGTTCTCAACTGTTTCATCAAGTCCTCTGGAGTGATGTCATCCGACCTTCTCTCCACCAATTCACTCAAGTGCTTGAATTAAGACCCATTCAAGGGCTCTGGAATAAACAAGTTGGTTGGTCCTTTCTGTTTCTTTTTCTGGCTCGGTTACTCATTCCGGATCATGTTGAGTCACTTAGCATTTTCTTTGCCTCTGCAGGTATTTTTCTGGCATAATTACTCACGCAGTCGTTTGAAGTTTCATCGCTTTTTCCTCTCCTTCTTCATGGTTGATCTCGATATCCCACGTAGCCTGATCTTGCAATACGAGCTTCACCAAGTTTTTTTTTAGGTGAAACAACTTCCTATTGCTGTCTTCCATGTCGCAGTTCTGAAAAAAATGCATGTGTGGCATCATCTTCGTTGCTATGCCACACATCAGGCACGCTGGCGTGTCGCGTTCTTTGAACTTCGAAAGGTAAGTACGCTCCAAAGTAACAATGGTGTGAAATAGTACTCCATCTCTCCATGTTTCCGGTGTACTTACGCAGCTATGTTAGGGATGAATCAATGTGCCCATCGGCAGCTCTTTTTAAACGCTTTTATTCCACTTCGCCTTGGCCATAGTTCTTATTGTTGGCCATGGTATTTTTTCCCCATTTCTGGAACAACGTTTTGGCTTCCTGTTTCTCGTTCGCTTAGGAACGATTGACTTCAATCAATTGAGTGTTAGCCAGGAGTCATACGCGGTGGGTGGCGGGGGGGGGGAGATTGTCCTTGCCTACAGTATCTGCTGCACGTAATGATGAGTGTGTGACTCGCCACAGAGTACCGCCACATTCTAATACGAGACACCCATAGAGCTTATATAGGCTGCCCAGTCCCAGTGTACGCATAGTTTCTTATGTACCGTGCAATTCCTTTCTGCGCGATTCTTTTTTATCGGTCTCTCAAATTCTATCTCTATGATACACTACGCCAAGTTCCACCACGCCGTTTGGATCAGTGAATAAAAGCGTTTTTTAAAAATTCTTTTTAACCTTTACTTATATTGTTCCTGAATGTTCCATTGTTACTACCCACACGGTGGCGGTTGTCGCATATTTGCGTTCTCTTCATGCTCTTTGCTATTGTAATTCGTTCTAACACCTATATATATATATATATTCCACTCATTAACCTTTTCTGCGAATTCACATTGCGAATCACCTTACGAGTAAAATATCACTTACTCCTCAATATCAGTGAATATATCAATCAATCAAGCCTTTTCGTAAGTCATTCCTGGCCGGGTCATCATTTTTGCTGCAATATTCGTCATGGTGCGGTAGACACTCATGATACGCAGTGCCACTAAACTCTGTGTTGGTCCCATTTGTTGTCAAAGATGTTGTTTCTATGACTCGCCTTCGAGTTGTCTCCCTTCAGAGTATTGCAAAAATGAAAATGGTGTGGAGGGATTCTCGCAACCCGAGTTGCAGGTCACGAATAACCAGAATTCGGTGTTGTATCCAGCTAATACTCCTGAGTATTCCACCACACCCTCTCAGGACTATTTTGCCCGTCCAAGATTTATGCTCTGCATTTTTTTTTGGTGACAATGACGACTTCATGATTCAAAATGACTGACTCTGAGAACCCTTACGCCATATTGCGTCCTGAAAGTGACCCAATGCCTTGTTCGCCATAATCAGCAGCACTGATCCTTCAACGGCTACGTCGACGACGACTGCGACGTCACGCATCGTCCACAAAACCGACCAGAGTTGCTTCCTTTTGGGAGATCGAGAAATTTACTCAATAATCAAAAAGTAAAAACATGAAAAAAATAAATAAATAAAAAGAGACATAAAAAACCACTTTTCATAGTCTCTATCCCAGACTGCCATGAGAACAGAAGCTCCGACTTGTAACCTCATTGAAATGGTTCAAGATTTGAAAAATTGAATTTTTTCATCAAGTAATCAAGGGTCCAAATTGCACCCATACGGGAACAACATCGAGTCGTCGACTCAGCTAGATAAATATTAAATAGCTTGAATATCTAATTCTGAGTGAATGGTCCGTAATTTGTTCAGTAGAATCCATTACAATGTAACTCATCAATAGCCACAAAATGTCCAATTTCTAGCCGACTGGTTAACACGTTCATTGCGGTGGGCCCCACGGGTGGGGCCCACGCTTCCTTCCCTTTGTACGATGGGCCCCACCCGTGGGGCCCACTTTTTATCGATTTGCAGCTTCCACTACACAGTGGAGACATATTCAATGGCTTATGTCGTGATTATTTCTCGTTGTTTATGTTGTGAGGAACATATGTACACAGCAGTTTCGGTATCGGACTTGATTTCGATGAGTTTTACTCGATCCCTGTTTTTTACGTAGTTATTCGTTGATCAAGTGAGATCAATCGATGAGTAGCAGATCACTCCCTTTGAGGTCGGCGGTTTTCAACGTGTTTTAGCTCGTTTGAGAGCTCATTCCAAGACCTACAAACTGAGTCCAAGTACGTCGGAGAATGTTGAACCTCACTCGGGTAATCCTCAATTTACGCGAGAGAAAAGTTTGGGGAAAATCGAAAATCGTTGGGTTCTTAAGCACAGCCTTGGCCCTATCTCACCTGTTACCATCATGCACTGTAACTTTTGGAATTCGAACTAGAGAAGAGATTGTTCTATTTGAATATCTGGCTTCAAATGCTGCAAACATCTGAAGTACGTCAATGAACCGCAGCCGAAGATTCGGCTTGACATTGCATGTGAATTGCAAGCGCGGAAAAACCATGGTCACGATTATTGTATGCCTGGAGGAGATATTGAAGCGCAAGCCTTTTTAGAGGCTGATAACATCGACTTTGACGATTTGGTTGGTACCGCTTATCACCCTAATGGATATTCTCAGCGTTATAGAAAATTTTTTGGGCCCCACCGGTGGGGCCCACTCAATGTCATGGGAATACTGTAAATAGATGCCAAACTGATGATTTTCCAAAAAGTGTTACCAGCTGCCAAATCCCACGCCTTGCGCACAATCTTCATTCCTCATTCCCTCTCCTACACCATAGTCTCGGGTGGCCCACAAGCCCGAGCAATTCGTCACGCCACCGCTAGGTGGCGTTCATCCTTGCCTGCAACCGAAAGAGAGCCCCGTGTCTTCAGAACCGGTGCCTCAACCAACTTCCACGACCCCCCCGCAAGGGAGATCTTCGGATCTTGGGAGAGTAACGACTCCCCGGCCCCAGTTCCGCAAGGAGGATCCTTAGTTGATCCTGGGAGACAGACGCACTCCCCGGCCCCAGTCCTCCGGCAAGGGAGATCTTAGTATCTCGGGAGCATACGACAACTCCCCCGCCCCCAGTCTTCAGCCCCGGCACCCATGTGTGTGCTTATACCACCTCGTCCGCCTCAGTGCGTATGGGCCCTGAGTGGCATCTTGGACCACTTCAGGGCTCCCGCTTCTTCGCAAGCCTCCCTATATCTTTCATCTTTTCTCTACTCTCTGTTCCTTCCTTCCTTCTTCTGGGACTATAACCTTCGGGTTGGCGCCCTCCGGGGAGGGGTTTTAGTCGGTAGGTACCCGAGTCTTCTCGGGTGAATCCGACACTACCCACACTCTTGTGGGTGTCTATGAAGATTTCCCCTTCCCGGCCTACCAAAAAAAAAAAAAAAAAAAAAAAAAAAAAAAAAAAAAAAAAAAAAAAACTTCCACGACGGCCCCTCCGGCTGGACTTCTACAGCACTGTCGTGCTCGGGAGACCACCGGACGGGTACCCACACCCAGGTCCACTTCTACAGCGCTGACGCGCTCGGGAGTGTTCCGACCTAGTGGCAGTCCATATCTGTCCCTCGGGCTGATGTTTGAAGCTTCTTCGGCACTCACGCGCCCGGGAGCTCTTACGTCGCTCGGGCGGACTTCTTCGTGACGGAGACCACCCTCGACCCAAGACCACATGGAACCGGAAGCTCGAGGCGAGTTCTACGGACCCAGCACGACCACGGACGACGCCATCTACTAGCCGGCCCCCAGGGATCGGAGTCTCAAAACCCAAGGAGACGGGATCCGCCAGTCACACACTCTCCATGACGCGCTCGCTGGAGCAGATGATGCTGGCCCCAATGGCACGCTTCCCACACTTGGGGCTTTGATGAAGGTTGCAGGAGCAACTCCCACGCTGGTCGGCTCGTTCCTGATCAGCTTCCTAGAACATCGCCAAGATCGACGGACCTCCGGAACCACCAAACTGCGACATCAGCTCTTTTCAGGGCTAACCCACAAACCCAATCGGCCCTTTTCAGGGCCACCAACTTTCTAACGTATGAACCACTGTTGTGGCCCACTCAGTTGCCTCGTGGCGCAAGCCATCCCGGTAACAAAAGTTTGGCTTCCGTAACTGCTGAAACGCTCATTTGTACTCTCGCAATCTAGATCGGAATCGCGATTTCGCCTTCGCAGTGAACGTGTTAAAATGTAAATGATACCAAAGTCCATGAGAATGATCATACGCATCATCATGGTATACCTACATACACGAAGAAGGTATTCAATTGTTAAAAACGATCACTTGCACTGGTGACCTAATTAAAGCGCATCGAAAACGCAAGTATATAGCACATACTCATTCTTTCCAAGCTCAAACTGATTGCTTTGGAGAACAAAACCCAAACGATCAGCGAGTAGAGTAATGCACTTGCTCGTACACCATTTCCTATATATATATATATATATATATCTTTCTCTTTCCGTACATTCAACCACTTCACAATCTACCTATATATATAAAAACACCCTAAAATTCCTCTCTCTATATCTCTTTCATTCTCTATGACCACCCAACATCAGCACACGCAGTAGAGAAAAGAGAATCGATTCACCAATTTGGAGCAATGAAGTCGCATGCATCAGTTGGAATATATTCCCTTTCGTCGGATGAGAGATTACTCGAATGAAATTCGTTCCAAAATAATCGGTATATCTATATATCTATCTACATATATATATCACACCCCGTACATACCTATGTATTCATACTTATATATAGATATAGTTAGACCTATAGAACTTGCACGGGTGGACGAGCGGGCAAAAAATAAAAGAGTCAGAGAAATCGAGTCGAAGTAATAATACGAATGATTCACCGTAATCTCTGAATATATACATAATATCTATAGTTTGCACAAGGAAAAAGGGGATTGTAGATACATACATCATAGCTTCGAGTATAATTGATCACCCGATCAGGCTTTTTGGTTGCATTTATACTAGTGAATATTATCGAGCGCTTGCGCGCCGCAGCGTTGAAATCTCTCAAAAAATAGTGACCTATGCAAGTCTCTGTCATACTTATTATACATAGCTGTGATTTTTATTCTATGTTCCAACTACAAAAGTCGATATTTAACATTTTTGGCAATTCTACAACCATCTCTGCAAGTGTAAGAATTTTCCAAATATAGGTCTGGGCCATTCATTCATACATGTTACACATCAATATAGGTATACATGATGAGTGTAATGAGATTTTTTTTGTGAGAACTTGCAAGCTTCCGATCGCTATAGTTTATCCTTCGTCTTCTTATAATACAGATGGCCGTGCGTCACGAAACCTTGACCTGTCACTTATTCTTACACGTGTGTCGCTATCTTATAACAATTCTAATATTTCCAAAAAATTTTCTCCTACCAAAGAGTTTTCAAAGATGGGGGCATAATCCATAGCCTGAAAACTTTACGATCTTTTCCCGCCATTCGAAATTCAAATGAGCTCGCATAGAGTGCCTCCGTTACGCATCCTTCATATTTTCTTTTACATATACTTATGTATACATGGATATATATATACCTACGCACACAAATATCGCAATTTCACATTGAACGGGGGTAGAGGGTATGGTAGGGATATAACCCCGTGACCGACATATCACGAAGGAGCAAAAAAATTTCGGCGCCTCATCGCTTGCGAGCTTGCCTATATAAATGCCATCCACTCTCACAGAAATATATATACGTACACCCGCATAATGCATCCCTTTTTACTCTTTCACAGCTTTAACACTGATTAAGTGTGTGTGTGTGTGTGTGTGTGTGTGTGTGTGTAAATTTGTGTGAGTTGGACGTGCATAAAGTCGGGTATTCTAGAACCCACGCGCGGAAGGACTCGCAGAAGAGCGCGCTATGAATGACTTCCGGTGAAATTCTCTGTATATATGCAGTATATAGGGGATGTGTACTGCAGTATAGGACTTAAGAAGGATAGGTGGGTTATGAGTTCAAAGGGATACCCACATTTCATCCTCGATCTTGTTTAATCCGATGTGTTGTAACGATTTGTAAGGAGAAGGAAGATATGATTCAGATCAAAGAGAGTGATGAATGGATTCAAGAGTTTTAAGACTCGAATTAAGATAGTTACCTTCATTTTGTTGAAGCCTTGAGACGAATTTTATGGTTAGATTTATCATGAATCCGATAGACAAATGCAGCTCAAAGGTGATATTCGTGAAATATAATGGATAATCACCAACTGATGGTATCGAGAAAAGGTTTCCTACAGAGTCTCTGAAGATATTATATTGCCAATCGGTTAATTCAATCCCACCCATGACCCACACTACTAAATAATATACTTGAGCCAGACCAGACCAAACTAGACCGAGTTAGACCAAATGTGATCAAATTAGACTGGATTCGCTCGAATTCGGCCAAACTTACCAGGAGAGGTCACCACATCCGGATCACGGATTTGGCTGAAACTTTGGGAATAGTCTTTTTTTAGTACCAAAAGATGAAACCCAAAACTATAGACCCTAACGTTAAAGCGTTTTCGAGCTACAGCCAAGGACATTAGCATAGCAGGTATACCTATATGTGTGATTTTTAACATGGGCCTATATGGGCCATGCTAATGTCGTCGGCTGTAGCTCGGAAACGCTTGAGCGTTAGGGTCTAGAATTTTGGATATCGTCTTTTTGTGCTAAAAGAAGACTATTCCCAAAGTCTCAGCCGAATCCTTGATCCGGATGCGATGACCTCTCGTGGTTAGACCAAATTAGATCACTTAAATTTTGGAATTCTTTACTCGTCCTCGAATGATTAATTATGGTTGAATCTTAACTTGATCTTGGAGGACTGGAATGATGTTCTAGAGATAAACACGAAAAGATCTTGTATCGTGTTTTATTACTTGCAACGTTTCGTCAACTACATTGGTTGACCTCATCAGGTACTTGTATCACAAAGTAGCTATGTGATAGCTTCTTATGTGATAGCTTCTATTATGTGATAGCTTCTTTGTGACACAAGTACCTGATGAGGTCAACCAATGTAGTTGACGAAACGTTGCAAGTAATACGATACAAGATCTTTTCGTGTTTATCTCTAGAACATCATTCCAGTCCTCCAAGATCAGGTTGAGATTCGACCATTACAAATTAGATCACATTAGACCACGTTAGACCAAACTTGACCAAACTAGACTAAGTTAGATCGTCGTTGCGTAGATCTTTATTGTGCGTAAGCTTTTACTGTTCTTATTATTATTATTCTTTTTTTTTCATATTTCAGCTGAGACTGTTCAAACCTAATGCTTTCAAACGGCCGAACGCACACATACATGTGTGTGTACATGGTCACATCGCGTGATCCATAGTTTGCACCTCCCATTGACGAGACAGCTCGGTGACATCTGCGATTTCGGCAGTTTCATCGAGCGCACTCAGTTATTGTTCAACAACGCACCGAACAGTTGACCATCCGATCTTTGCCTCTCTCCCCTCAATTTTTCCGCCTTCTGCAAGATTGAGATTTTAGTTTCTTCGACAAAGATGGACTCATAGCTTTATTTTATATTTCAATCAGTATTATTTTATCCACTCTGCATTCAAGTCATTCAAGTGAGCACCGCACTTAAGAGATTTAATGCTGAGATTCTGATGAAACTTGTCACACACGTTGACTTCAGTGTCAAAAGACTCCATGTGGATTTTGGTGGACTTTGCCTATCCGGGACAAAAGTTATGGCTAATCCATTTTCGGCCATTTAACACGTAGTCTTATGGGAGGTGTCAATTTTTCATCTCTATCAGAAAATTCTACGCTGAGTTTTTGACCGAAATTTTTTCATAGATACAAAAGCCTCTGAAGTTATCAAAAACTTTTTTCCAAAAGGAGTGCCTACCTCATTTTCGTAAAATAAAAGATTTTCGATGGGAATAAGACACGAAGTCACGAATATTATATATATTAATTTGAGTGACCATTTATCGTCCGGAATCACTAGATTTTCCCCTAGATTGACTAACCTTACGGAAAATTACTGAATTTTCTCCTAAATGTTCTAATCTTACCCGGCTGACTAACCTTACCCGGGAAATCACTAGATTCCCCCCTAGATGCTCTAACCTTACCCGGAAAATTACTAGATTTTCCCCTAGATCGACTAAATCTACCTTAAAATTACTAGACCTTAAAATTACTAGTATTTTCCCTATATCGGTTACCTTTTTTGGGAAATCACTAGATTTTCCCGCATATTGACTAACCCTACCTTAAAATTACTGGATTTTTGTCTATATCGATTACCCTTTTTTGGGAAATCACTAGATTTTCCCATATATCTACTAACCTTACCTTAAAATTCTTAAATTCCTCCTATATTCTCCTCTAATTCGACTCTTACACCTATATCGATATACCCTTTTTTTCACTGGATTTCCTCGTATATTGATTCAACCTTACTTAAAATTACTGATCGATTACTGTTTTTTCGGTCTACTGTCAAGTGTCCGTGCGTCTGTCAGACTCCTTCCTTTTCATTAGAATTCACCAAATTCCCTTGAGCGTCTGCGTATCGGACTTAGATTTAGTTCGTGAACTACACTAAGACTTCAAACATTCGCAGGAAAGTGGTTTCATCACCTGATCTGGTCGTGAGTCTAGCGGTCTATCGGTCCATTGTGAGTTCTTACATGATGTTTTATGTATGATGTATTCATGATGATCAGTGTGTGTAATGTGATGTGAGAATACTTGATGTACCTCGTTGATGATTGAATGGTGTGTTGATGATGATAAAATTCTTTACTTAAGTGTTATATTCTAATTACTTCGTGGAAAAATGTATACATTTGTTATTATTATTAGCACTTGTGTTCGTTACTCTGTCGAGTCTGATGTCGAGTGTCCGTGCGTCTGTCAGACCCCTTCTTTTTCACCAAACTCCCTTAAGCGTCTGCGTATCGAACTTAGATTTAGTTCGTGAACTACACTAAGACTCCAAACATTCGCATGAAAGTGGTTTCATCACCTGATCCGGTCGTGAATCTATCGGTTTATCGGTCTATTGCAAGTTCTTTTAGAATGTATGATGTATGATGTTTTCATTATGATCAGTGTGTGTAATGTGATGTGAAAATATTGAATGTCTTTTGAATAAGATCATGAAACTGATGAAGTTGTAATGATGCATGATAATGAAAATGTGTGATGTGTGCCTCACCCTCCGATGTAGAGATGAATTTCATCTCTACATCGGCGATCATTGGCGTTTTGAATGATGTGGGTGATGAACGGTGATGATGATGATGATGATGATGATGATGATGATGATGATGATGATGATGATGATGATGATGATGATGATCTGATGGAGATGTAATGATGCATGATGATGACATTGTGTGATGTGTGCCTCACCCTCCGATGTAGAGATGAATTTCATCTCTACATCGGCGATCATTGGCGTTTTGAATGATGCGGATGATGAATGGTGATGATGATGATGATGGTGATGATCTGATGAAGATGTAATGTTGCATGATGATGAAAATGTGTGATGTGTGCTTCACCCTCCGATGTAGAGATAAATTTTATCTCCACATCGGCGATCATTGGCGTTTTGAATGATGTGAGTGATGAATGTTGATGATGATGATGATGGTGATGATCTGATGGAGATGTAATGTTGCATGATGATGAAAATGTTTGATGTATGCCTCACCCTCCTCAGTAAAGATGAATTTCATTTCTACATCAGCGATCATTGGCGTTTTGAATGATGTGAGTGATGAATGGTGATGATGATGATGTTGGTGATGAAAATGATGAACGTGTGATGATTGATGATGATGAAAATGTTTGATGTGTGCCTCACTCTCCTCAGTAGAGATGAATTTCATCTCTACATCGGCGATCATTGGCGTGTTGGGTTGATGAATGTAATGGGTGATGAAACTAAATTGGGTTTTTCTTGATAAAGTTATTAATCGCCACATTTTCATTTTTGGGACTTTTTTTTAGATTTCTGTTTTCAAGTTTAACTGTTGTTAGTTTCGAAAATATCTAATTAAAGTTATCGTTCACATTTTTATCAAAGATATCTCGAGAATTTGATTGCCTCATATTTGTACCTCACAGAACGGAGCGAGCGTTAGCGAGCGACGATATCGCTAGTGTCAAGATTAAGACAAAGTGTCGAATTTCGTCGATTCATATTACCAGAGTCCTAACTGCTGGGCTTACAAGAATGGACCGAGAGCTTCAATTGACCATAACCCAACTATTAGAATAGTCATTACGTAATTCTGGTCAGATTAAAAAAATTTCCCCCTCCACTGGTGCGGCACTTCCTTAAATAGGTTAGCCCAGGTTTCTTGGATGAAGAATCTGTATTAAAATAATTAAAAGCCCAGCCAAAATTAGTCCGTCAGCATCTTGCGTATCGGGTGGCCTATGTGGAGGAAGTGAAGTTCGATGGGTGGCCGTATGGGTCATGGGTGGGCCGATGGGTGGGTGGGTGAATGGGTTAGTGGTCAGGTGGATGGATGGATGGATGAGTGGACCGATGGATGAATGAGTTAATGAGATTTGAGGAATGAGGTGTGAGGAACGAGTTATGTGGAAAGAGTTATGAAGAGTTAATTATGAAACGAGTCATGAGGAACGAGTTATGAGGAAAGAGTTATGAGGACCGAGTTATGAGGAACGAGTTATGAGGAATCAGTTATGAGGAGGGTGTTATGAGGGATGAGTCATGAGGAATTAGTTATGAGGGACGATTCATGAGTAACGAGCTGTGAGGAATGAGTGATGAGGAACGTCGTATGAGGAACGAGCTGTGGCACTGGGAATAGACAAGCTGGAATCTCATCCAACTTATCTGGTCTAATTCAGTGTAGTCCGTTCTAGTGCGGACTGGTTAGGTTTTATTTGGTTTTACTCGGTCTAGCTCGGTCTCATTCGGTCTAGTTCGGTGAACTGGGGTATATTTGGGTCTAGATTGGTCTAATTCGGTCTCATTCGGTTTACTTTAGTCAAATTAGGTGTAAGTTAGTCTAGAACGGTCTAATTCGGCCTAGTTTAATCTAGTGTGGTCTAGTCCGATCTAGTTTCTTTAAGTTGGGTCTAGTTCTTTCTAACTTAGTCTAATTCAGTCTAATTCGATGCAGTCAAGTCTAGTTCGGTAAAATTCAATTCAATTCAGTTCTGTATGTCCGATCAAGTTTAGTTCGGTTCAGCTCAGCCCAGTTCGTCGTAGTTCGATTTAGTTTGATCTAGTTTGAGGTAATTTAAACAAGCTCGGTCTTGTTCGGTGTAGTTAGGTTCAGTTCGATATAGTTCGGTCTACTGCGATCTAGTTTTGTTTAATTCGGCTTAGTTCAGTCTAATTAAAACTAGCTCATCAGTAGAATCTTCTACACTGCTATTAATATTCCGTGGTTACTCGAGGGTTAATGTCAATGGTGCAGTCGCAGTGGGCTGAGAACCAGTCCGAGCTCTGGTTTTATGCAGGGTCTTTAATTCATTGCTACGCCATACAGACAACAGCGCTCAACCCGCGGATCAACTCATAACCTTCAGGTTACCCATGACTATTAATACCAGCGTCGATAGTTCGGGCCTTCAATTCAGCCAAGACAGCCGTTTCGAAAATTGAGGACAATATATTTGAATTTTTTAATTCTATATCTCTCAGCAGGTATAAGTCAAGATAATACCAACTTTGCAAACTTCATGAGAAATTTCTACCTGGCATCTTGAACCAATCACCAATCATCATCTTACAACCATCTTTATTAAACTACAGAAACACTTCAGGAGCCTCTGAGTTATCCAGGACATTTACAAGCCGAACGAGCGGTAGCGAGTGCGACAATAACGCTAGTCTTCTAATGAACTCACGAGTGATGATTTCAAGTGCCTAATCCGACTTTCCTTACCCACTTTTTTGAGTGCAAGTTCGCACTTCTTATAACTTGTGCCATCAGATCGTGTTGGGTTGAACTAGACCGAACCGGACCACACCGCCCATGGAATGAGGATTAATGACGTAATGTTAATCAGTGAATTGACCAGTCAGTGTTATCCATAACCCGTACGGCGACGTAATGCATCTCAGCCAGACCAAACCGTATTCGATCTAATCAGATCAGACTAGGACAAACTAGACTAGATCAGGCCGAACCAGGCTGAAAGAGACCGAATCAAACTCACAAAGGAGGGGGGGGGGGGGGAGTCACAAGGTCCGGGTCACAAATCTTCACCAAAATTTTTTCAATCATGTACCAACTAGAATTTGAAAAATCTACGTTATCTTTGTCAAATGGGCACTCCAAACAGACTTATGGAATAATCGGATTTCCCGATTTTGATGATTTT
The DNA here is from genome assembly GCA_029851415.1 of Eretmocerus hayati. Taxonomy (NCBI): domain Eukaryota; kingdom Metazoa; phylum Arthropoda; class Insecta; order Hymenoptera; family Aphelinidae; genus Eretmocerus; species Eretmocerus hayati. Next base: position 163,319,464 of record CM056742.1, read on the forward strand.
TTGTTGTATTTTGCCTCTTTAGGCATCCTCACAATCATCTAGATCTCATTCCGGAGACTAACCTGTGATGGTTCCGATTCATTTTTCACAGTTAAACCGGCATATTTTGACCAAGTTTGACTCACAAAAGCTCTTATGTACACCTAACAACATGAGGTAGTATCCCTTGCCGAGCCGAACCTTTGCAACCAAAAGCTGCCGTTACTCAATGTCCTCGTCAATGTCACAACTCATGTGTATTAGAAATCCACACTATGCACCCATACGTTGCTCAACTGGACAAGTACTAACACATGAACCGAGGGCTTAAAACTCATTGAAACCTTGTTAACACTGGCTAGAGTTCCAAGAGCGAGGCTGAGAAGCTTAATCGTAACTCCACAGCAATGGCTTATCAATCCGCTAAGCGTGCTGATTTCCCACGGTAGGTTTATTCGATTATTGAGGTCAGACCGGTCTGACTGACGTGACCACTCTCATCTAACTTGACCAACCGCACGTTTGGTGGAGTTTATCCTGGCCAAGTCAGACCAACCTCTTCCCCTGACACATACTCAACTACGATTTTTCTTGGCGAGAGTGTTACTCAAGACTCAATTTTGTAGTTCTGGAAGTGCATCCACCTGAATCTGGAAGACATTGCATTCCTTGAAGTGTTTACATTAAGATAAATTGTGGTTATGCAACTGAAAGGGTAACAGCTGGTCTGACTTGGTCAGATTGAATCATAGCCGAACGCGCGATAGGTCAGTTCAGATTAGGGCTGTCACGTCAGTTAGACTAGTCTGATCACCATAACTGCATGAATCTAATAACACCAACATTCCAGGACCATTTTCGGTCTGGTAGCTTGGTTTCTTGTATTCACGATCAGTAAACCCCCCCCCCCCCCCCCCCCAAGCCGATTGCTATGGTCCAGCAGCTCCAGATGTTGCTGCATAAGCCAGTTCTTTCCCCAATTGTGGAAAATAAATTTCCACCAAGAATTCAAGAAAGGACTGATGAATGGCTCGGAAATCATCTGTTGAGAAATCATCTGACCAGAACTCTCTATTTGTTGCGTGCTCGTGTCTTGTATGGAAGTCCTGAAACAGATGGACATGAATTAACTTGGAGGATCTCATCCCAATCTCAAACTGAATTCACTACTGAGTCATATTGACTGAAGTTCAATACTCATATAATGATTCCTTGGACAACCCGACCTGCTCCCCCTCACTCTTAAAGTATTCCCCACAAGTATCACGACCACTTTTGTGCGGGTACAACGCAACTTCGTTCAGATTTGGAAAATCCGTGAAAGACAATGAGTTGTGCCTCTATTTTCATTTAGGATATTCCAAATTCAGAAGTATGATGGACTTCTTTTGCTATCGCTATATAGTGGAAACATGAGCCAAATATGATTATAGACCACGTGATGGAGCTATGGCATAAAGTGTGCATGCACGATCCTATCGCAGGACGGAGCACAGAGGCCAATGTATCGTGCTCTAGAAAAGATAATGAACGTGATTTGACCTACTATCAAAAACGCGAGGAACCTCGTGAGTAACGATTTGGACAAATGTGTTTTTGATACGTCTCCACAACAATATTAACTCTGTGGAAAACTCGGAAAGCCTTAATGTAAAATCTTGGACATGTCATGAAAGTTCATCACATGATCATGTTTCTCCAAGTTCGTTACCCGCAGTTTTAAAATAACGTGATATCACGTTCATCATTCTCAGTGAGACACGCATTTTTGGCCTCTATGCTCATCTGTCCTGCAGTAGGATCGCGCGAGCGCACCTTGCGCCATGGCTTCATTGCGTACTCTATAACTATATTTGGCTCATGTGGTTACTATGGAGTGACAACAAAAAGAGTACATCATATCTCTGGATTGAGCATATTCTGCATGAGAACGGGAGCATAATTTACTGTCTTTTACGGAGTGCCTAGATCAGAACAAAGTTGCGTTATACACGTACGAACTGACAAAGTCGTGATATTTGTAGAGAGTACTTCAAGAATGAGAGGCAGCAGCATGGGTTGTTCAAAAAATTATCAGATACGTATTGGAGTCTAGTCAATATGAATCAGTAGTGGATCCAGTTTGAAGTTGGAATCTGATGCTTTTGGTGAGTTCATGTTCACGAGTTTCAGGACTCTCATATAAGACATGAGCACTCAACAAATGGAGATTTCTAATTGGTTAATTTCTCAACGGATAACTTCCAAGCCATTCGCCAGTCTTCTCTTGAAATCTTGATGGGAATGGATGGTATACAATTGGGCGAAAAACTGGCTTAGGGAGCAACATCCGGAGCTGCAAGGACAGAGCAGTCGGGTGCCACGTCAATACTCAAGGAGCAAATTATGAGTTAAAGAATTCAATTCAAATCCACCCAATGGACTGTTCTTGCCCCGAATGAGTGGAGTGTACTGATCGTGAATACAAGAAACCGCGCAACCGGACCCAGAATGGCCCTGAAATGTTGGGATTACTGTGGGAAATCAGCACGCTTAGCGGATTGATAAGCCATCGCTGTGGAGTTACGATTAAGCTTCTCAGCCTCGCTCTTAGAACTTTAGCCAATGTTAGCAGCTTTTTAATCAGTTTTAAGCCCTCGGTTCATCTTTTAGTATTTGTTCAGTTGTGCAACGTATGAGTGCATAGTTTGGATCACTAATACACATGAGTTGTGATATTGAGCCATGGCAGCTTTTGTTTGCATAGGTTTGGTTTTGCACAGGGTACTACTTCATATTGATAGGCCTATATGAGAGCTTTTGTGAGTCAAACTTGGTCAGAATATGTTGGTTTAACTGTGAAGAATAATTCGAAACCATGACAAGTTAGTCTGCCGAGTGAGATCGAGGTGATTGTGAGGATGCCTAGAGAGGCAAAATACAACAAAAAACCATCAAAATCTGGAAATTCCATTATTCTACAAGTCTGTTTGGAGTGCCCATCAGACAGAGATAATGTAGATTCTTCATATTCTAGTTGGTAAAAGACTGTAGAAAATTTTTGGCGAAGATTGGTGTTTCGGAACCCGTGGTTCCCCCTTGTTAGATCGAAGTAGACCGAATTAGACCCAACCAGGAGTAATTAGACCGCATCAGACCGAACCATCCTGAATTAGGCAACTGGAATCTGATTGGCTCGAAATAGACAGAATTTGATGGAATTGGACCGAACTAGATTGCACTTACACCATACTAGTACGGCAATTCTAGGATGATACTGATACGGTAGTTCTAGTACGGTACTCGTACGGAACTAGAACGGTCCTAGCAGCCTTAGCGGTACGAGTACCAGTACCGTGGTGCCAACGGTACCAGTCCCCGTGGTTTTAATATTGGCACTAACGGTATTAGTGTGATCCTTGGGATACTAGTATCGCTTTGAAATTGTACTAGTGCCGAACTAGACCACCATAAAGTAAGTGGCCGTATTAGACCGTTTTCTCTGAACCAGACAAGACCAGACCATCCATCTATACACCCATCCACCCGACCACCTACGCGACCACTCACCCACCCATTCACCCATCAACCTATCCATGAGCCATACGACCACCAGTTACACTGTACCCCGTCCACCTTGGCAAGGACTCGGTCTGACAAATTTTGCCTGGGTGCATGATCAATCATCATATTAAGTGTGATAATACATATTAAGTGTGACTTGTTTTACCCATTCAGAGCTCTCCTAGCTCAAACTTCGATTTGCTCCAATATCTTAATTTCATAACTATTAATCCAGCGAAGACGGAGTCCATTCTAAATTCTGGCAAGTAAAGTTCTTTCAACTGGGGCAACTTCGGAACACCTCTGTGATCTTGAAACATCCGTGGAAGAATGCATTGTAATACCAGTCTAGGCTTAGATATCTCGGTTAAATCTGAGACATTGGATTTAGAACCCAAAACTCAATTTGGAACTTGTGATGTTGGGGTCCGAAGGCATTTTTTGGTCGGTATCCCAAAGTTACCCCAGGTAGCGGTACTGGCGAATCATAACAGGAATCCCAAAGGAAGAAACGGCACTTTTCAGCCATCTTCGCGTTTTTCACTCTGGTGCTCAATCCAAAATGACGAGCTTAATTGCCTCGAATCGAGAAATCGAATTCGATTCTCACGCAAAACCGTTTCCCTCTACAACAATAGGAATCGATCAAAAATATGTCTGTGAAAGCATCTGAATGTTCACATCTGTCATTCGAGATTCAACGATTTAAAATACTCAAGATGAGCTGATTGAGCTTGTGAAAGTGAGCGTCACAGAACCGACAGAAAGATTACTATTCTTTGAAATGGTTCTGTAGTCCATCTTTATGAGAAATACGAGAAGCGAAATTTTGAAATATTTTCTCAATCTCTGCGCATAAAATTGGTACAGATCAGAATTCGAACTTTTTGGAATTAGAAATCAAAGGTGCAGCCTAGGTTCACGATGAGATTGTTGAAGCTAATAATCTTTCTGCTATTGGGGTTCCTAGTCTCGAAAACGTACAAAATAGTCGGGTTAAAGGTTGTATGAAACGTCCCTTCCAGCTGAAGCTCAAAAACTCTACAACATTATCTCAAATGACTCATTTTTTCATTCCCAATAATGTTCAAAATTGGAAAATTCGGAACGCAGTCAAGTCAAGTCGCAACCGAGAGTCTCATAATTGGAGGGATCGACCACTCCTGCTCTGGTATAACTCGAAATTGCTTGCGATTCGCTTGCTGATCACTTCCGGCTGGCAAGTCGAACTTTTTCAAATCCAATCACATGTGCAGATATGGTCCGGGGATGCATTTTGTTTCCTCGAAAAGTTTGGGATCGAAAAGGAGGATTCGAGAACTCACAAATAATTATTCCTTTAAAAGTCGCACAGGCAGAAGTATTTAAATATGCTTTCTTCGCCAAAGAAAAGTTAGATCTACTATAGAAAAAGTTTTCTACCCGGGCTTATTCCACTCAATATTGTACTATTTAAAAGTTCATTTTCTGTGTGTTATACCAAGAATCACTTTTAGAACTCATGAAAAAATTAGTCGGAACTACCAAGGATTGATTGAAAACCATTATGCTTATTGTAACAATTTATTTCAAATGTACCGTAATTTGTTTTACTTTCTGTCAACTGCTATGAAAAGTTTGATTTTTCAAGAACCGATAACGAGTCTTTGAAAGCTTCCATGAACGGAAATTTTTCCACCGTTTGAACTCAAATATATGGTAACTTTCATTGCGTTGGAGTATAGAATCAAGATTATTAGGATGCTACAAAATCAAGGCTGATTGGAAGATCGGGATATTCTGTTTTAAGTAAGATACTTCCAGGTAAGTTCAAAATGTTCACATGTAAAAAAAATTCATCTGTGGGTAGCCCTATATGATAGGGTAATTTGATTCCTTCGAAGAATGTCAAATGTGCAAAATGGTTAGAGCTTACAACCTACAACCAAGGAAAGTTTTATAGAACTGATAATTTTTCAATACGCAAAAAATTCCAAGTTTCATTATACGACCGTTACCGAGCCAATGTTATTCCACGATCCACTGGAATTCGAATGGAACTCGAAATGAAATTTTTGATTGTAATTTCGATCGTAGTTTTGACCGTGGGAATGTTTCTTGGTCAAGAAGAAATAGTATAGGATTAGTATCGAGAAAAACTCCACCAGTAGCGAGGATTCATGTCGAGTTGCACTCAAATTTGAGTGTCTCGTGGAATAACATTGGTTCGAAATTGGCTGTATAATACAGCCTTCCATCATCGAATCAGCCCAACCATAAAATCTGCATTTATGTGAAAATCTCCTTTATCAAAATAAAGAAATCAAGTATCATTACGTATCTCGAAAATTTCATGATGCGATGTTAATATTGGAGGGCAAAATAATATTTTCATAAAGTATCAATTAGAATGAGTATGAATAACCGTCACACCTTGTTAAAAATAATTCGACACTCTATCCCGTCCTTTTATGTAATGTGCTCATTATTTGCTTTTCAAATATTCTGATGGAAACAATTCTGCTCAAGGAAAAAGCCAAACTCAGAAAGAAAAACGTTGATAATGTTTAGCAAATAGTCTGTATGACCTAATAAGCTTTCCAAACCAATTAGCTATACAATTTCTCAAGGTGGTACTATTTCTACATATTTCTTTGAAGGAGTAAATTACACGAGCACTAATTCATCAACGTCACACATTTATTTGGCTCTACTCTACCATTTTTCGAACTTTATATGATTCGTTCGAGGGTGATAAAATGTTCTAAAACTCATTGAAGCTTTTCTCAGCTCCTTACATTGCAAAAGAAGTCTGTCGCGTGCTGTAGGTACATATCAAAATTTTGATAGAACTATCATCACAAATTCATGAATTAGGTCACAATCAATCGGTTTTGGCCAGTATTTGTTGTCCTTTAAATTCTCAAAGTAGCAGGGTTCATTTTAAGCAGTGATAGATCCAGTCAACCATCGTTGAAAAAATACTACTGTCAAATTCCGAGTTGCCATCAACTAAAAAGCGTTACCAAATCCGTAAAAACCAATAGCAAGGAACATACTCAAAGGATCGAATAGCCTAATTATTGATTCTTGATTGAGGTTGAGAGCCGATATGATTAGGCAATGCTAATCTATCACTTTCATCTCATCGTATCAATGTATGATGTACAATCGGTACATCAGTAGTGTAAAGCCGAATCGATTTCAAGATGAATGGATATGTACTCGGTTATGCAGCGCGTATCATAGCTTGAAGCGTGCATTGCAAAAGGTCAATTGCCCCTTTACGCTGTCAACTTGAGGAAAGTTGAATCGATACACGCGTCAAAGTAGAGCATCGAAAGCATGCGTTTTATTCAATTCCAAGTCAATGCGGCCATCATCGGATATACGTGTATGCATATATATATATATATATATATATTCCATACATCTATTCACACAACAACAGCATATTCTGAAGTCCAAGAGCATCGTTATCGGAGTCAAGGAATCTACGTAAGTTCACATGCCACGACACGAATTTGAGTTTCTTCCGAGGCAAACACTGAATTGAGAAGATTGATTCTTGTTACTGTCTTTGCATCTGAGTCACATGAAGTTTTTTTCAAGACTTTTTACCGAGGAAAATCTTCTTTTAAATTTGTGGAACTTCGGTGAGTTCTACTCAACGTCCGATTTCATATCAAAATCCCAACTCTAAATCAATGAAATTCAGTGAGATCAAAAATGTATCTCGTTAAAAAATCCGGTTTCTCGGAAATCGGTTCAGTGATGATCGACTTGGATGGATTTCTACTCAATTTTTTGTAGGATTCTTAAATCGATGTATGAATCTCAATTTCAATCAATATTTCATCACCGATTTAGTTGTATTCAAGCTTCACAATGATCAACAATGATTTTCTACAATTTTTATCCAACAATTTTCACATCAACTAGCAACACTATAACGATTATTATCAGTTGCGTATCCAACAATTTGATGGACCATTTGATATTGTTTCGGCATACGTGTATGCTTCTCAAGTATGTGAGCTTCTTCTGCTTCTTCAAAACTTCTCTCATAATCTAGTGCGATATGGCGATTCCACGCCCGTTAGGTTTTCATGAATGGCTGAGCTGACCAAAACTGTTGGAGATTCAAGCAACTTCTAACATCTTCCTGTAATATATATCCAGCCTATTCTTTCACAAACTCTGTAGAACCTACCAGTCCTTGCACTCATATCTTTGGCGTTATGACTTTACTCACTGCATTATTCTACATAGTTTCCATGAGATCATAATAACCTAATTTAATAGATTATCGTGATATTTTTTCAATTGATTGACAATCACACCGTCGATTTTGAATGATTTTTGGAAGGATCTTGAAGAGACCGATGACGACTTCCATGTCATTTGGAAGATTGAGCACTCAAGATTTCGGATAACTTTTTGGATTAGTTGGGATCAAGATCAAAGTTCAGTCATGACGAACAGTATGCACTTTCCAATCATGGAATTCGTTCTCAAATCATGACAAAATCCTACATGGATCATTTTACGAATCCTTCGTAAACTACAATATGGACATCAATGGAGAACCTGTACGAATTAATTTTAAAGTCAATCCACAACAGTGATTAGTTCAAGAATAGTTCGGAGACTCAACGAAGTCGGAACTATGGAGAATTCATGCACTGTGATGGGTATATAGGTTCATTGTACGACGACCAAGATTTCTCGTTGCATGGCATCAACATCAAAGCCACTGCAATATTAGTATTTTCTCCAAGAAGATGATGACGGGCATCCGTTGAAATCCCCTATGAATCTAGCAAAGATTTCCATGATGAAATTCACAAAGTGGTATATTTGGAAAGCTTCTCACACGCAACTGGTGAAAATCATCGGGAGGTCTTATAGAACTGATAGTTGTTATGCGAAACTCCTCATGAGAATGATTTCATCAAAATTAAAAAAAAATATCTACGAGGGATCTACAGGAAGGTTTCATAGCAAGGCCTCCTGTCTGCATTGCTACGTAATAATTGAATACTCAATTGGGAAAGCCTATGAAGAGACTTACTTCTCCATAAAACTCAGAGATCCTCGTAAACTTACACGAAGAAAATTCTCCAGAATTACTTCAAACATCACGTTCATCTCCCTGTAGGACCGTCGCTCGACGTTTGTTGATCATTTGTCAGTGATACTACTGTGCAAAAGTTTCAACCCCATATCACTGATTTGCGAGATTCCTTCAGATTCCACGATACCAGTCATTAAATCCCAGAAACAATATTCATCTAAAGTTCAATACACTCCTTGATTCCATGATTTATCCCGAGACAGAGGCAAATGGAACCATCATCGCAGTATAAAAATTCATTTTCGCAGTATTATACACGAGTGAAATGTTACAGTTGAAGCGATACAGCTTGCGGTTTCTATGTGAATCTCATGCCGAAACGTTATGTGACACTTTTGGGAGCTATTACACAAACAGCTAGCGAGAATCTATGACAAAGTTTTTGTAGAACTACTTCGCAGAACTTCACATGCATTTTGTGGGTCGTATTCTATAATTATTCAAGGCCTAGCCAAAATTTGTCTGTCTGGGTTTATCGTAACGGGTTGCCTACGTGGAAGGGGTGAAATTTAATGGGTGGTCGTATAAGTCATGGATCGGTCGGTGGGCAGACGGGATGGTGTTTGGGTGTATTGATGGTCTAGAATGGTCTGTCATGGTGTGGAACGATATAGAATAATTTGAAATGGTCTGATTCGATTCGGTGAAATCTGGTACGTTTTGGTTTCATCTGGGACGGTTTTTCCCGGTTTGGAACGATGCAGAACGATCTGGATCAGCTTGCCATGATCTGGAATATTCTGGTGTAGTCTGGGACGGTCATTTGTACGGTCTGGTACAACTTGGGATGGTTTGAAGTGGTCTGGGACGACCTGGTGTAGTCTGAAACGGTCTTGTATGGTTTGGGATAAGTCTTGCACGGTCTGGTACGGTCTGAAATGACCTGGGGTGGTCTGATTTAAGTTCGGCTCGGGTTCGGCTGGCTAAAATGCAATTCGTGGCCGAGGGGGTCATGGGCGGGTGAACAGGTCGATTAGTGGATGACTTTATTAGCGTTACCAGTTCAACAAAATGTCATCTTTACAAATTTCATATGCAACCTCTTGTTGATACCATCAAATGATCATTACCCATCATTTCACAAATAAGATTTTAGAGCTATAAAATCATACCAGGACCTCTGACTTATCAAGAACATTGACAAACCGGACAAAGAGGCAATCGTGGTAGTTACCATGAATTTTTAAAGAAGATCTACGAATATTTTTAGCTTGTCTTCGGTGCTATTCACGGGGAACCGTTGATTACATTTTCATCGGGATATTAATAAGAACCCATAGAAAATTTAAAGTACTTCGCTTGTAATTCCACGTGCAACTACCTCTGTCTGTAACTCACGATTGCCTGTTGGGAAAAAGTTCCAGTAATCGTCCACTCTTTTCCAGTTTCATAAATCGAAGACTATCATTTTTTTCTTCCCCACGCCATGAAAAATATCAAAATCACCAAATACTACAGCACAATACACACTTCAATGGGCCAATAACTCCCTTCACCACTCACTCATTGGTAGTCATATTATCCGTATCGATTTTGTCGTACCCTCTACTAAAACCGTGTACACCAATTAGTCTATGAGCGTACGCATCCGTATTACAACGTGTACGCACTAGTGTCATTGACGCCCTTATCCGCCAGTATCACATGTACAACTATACCGCTTGCATACAATTGTCATCGATACTGATGTTGATAGAATAGTGGAGTCGAGTGATGGGCGGGTGAGGTGGTGCGGTGTCTGCGGCAATCGACCGTAATATGCTACAGAACTTGTAGATATCAGTCAAACACAAGAGGGTCAGACGTTTTAGCAGAAATCGCATGTGCTAAACTATATGAATGCCTTGTCTATATGATGCAATTCGAGGAAGATAGAGATATATAGAAGTATAGAGAAAGAGATAGAGAGTAACCCTGATCCAAATCTATCGCCACGTGCTCCGGATATACTCTATACTATCCGCGACAGACTCGCGCCGCCCACGTGTGTAGATGCATTCTATCTTCTCTCTCTCTCTCTTCTTCCTCTGACCGGCGATATATCCGTGATCGATGACTGCGCCAGTGTGCAGAGAGTGAGAGAGACCTACGCCAGTTCTCTACAATCGGCTAATCTCTTTCGCCTCTATATATATATATATACATCCCTCTCTCTCTTTGCATTGTTTCAACTCTACTATTTGAGAGAGTGAGCTCTTTGGTAATAGTCCCTTCACACCCTTTTCCGAATTTTTTGAGGTCGAGTAGGTTTGAAATTAATTTTGAAATTGGTGATTATTGTCATGGAATGTTTAAGCTTTCATAAAACGATGATGCCCGCTAGACTCATTGACAGTTTGTTGAATATTGGTACATATCTATGTCAATATTTCATGACCCTCAAAGTTTCATAATCTTTATTTAGGTCATACCTGAGTACCCTAGTAAAAATAAGTGCCTCATGATCATCTATGAACATGTTCCCGACCGGACTGTGGTCATACATGACTACCTATGACCATGAGTCCGGAGTCATAGGTCGTCATCGGTCTCCATACTTGATCCTAGGAATTCATGTTTGAGATGAAGCACTTCATTGCCAATTCGAAATCTTTCTCAATCCGAAGCTTCAAAATAAGCGCGCTTGGGGCTTCAACTGCTAGGTCTCCATCCGATATTGAAAATGTCATGTACAACCATTTGATTACAATACTCGACGGCCATTTACGAGTTGGCTTTGTGTACCTATGACTAACCATGGAGACATAATATTTTCTGAGGTCATAAATGGTCATAGATGACCACAGTTCGGCTGGGAACATGTTCATATATGATCATGAGGCACTTATTTTTACTAGAGTATTTTGTATGGTTATTGAGGCCTATGGAGCGTCTCCAAGTTTCCAGACGACTTTAAGAAAATCGTTCGGAATTTTTCAATTTGGTAACGATAATTCGTCACTTCACGAATAGTATTTCACATTTTCTGAGCTTTTAATGAGGGTTTGAGTCTACGGGGATTTCCAGTGGTGTATGTACCACCCCTTTGTTAAAAAATGCACCCCTATAACATTCATAAATAACTAAAACTGTGAGAAATTTCAAAATGACGAGACTTATAACTGGCATTCTAGAATGTTTTACGAGATTTTACGTGCATTACGCTCAATCGAAACCTCCAAAGAAGCGAATCAAACCAAGAATCAAAATATCAACCCGATCTCAGATGATCTCGGTCTCTATGGGTTGAGGGCCCTACCTACCTTTTTTGTATGGTAATTGAGACCTTCTAAAAATCTCTGAGTTTCCAGACTATTTTCTAAACATCGGGCGGTCGGATTTTCAAATTCGTGAAAATAATTTGTAAATGTACGCACCCTACTCTACATTTTATGAATTGCGGGTGAACTTTAGATATACAGGTATTCTTCAGTAATGTAAATAAGACTCCTTTAACCAAGGATGGACCCGGAAATATCCATAAATATCCAAAATCGTGAAGAATCTGAGCATGATGCTTCACAGAATCAATCAAGGGAGTGACGTTTTCGAATATTTTACGGGATTCATCGGGCGTTGCGCATATTCAGAACCTCTGAAGAAGTGAATTCACTCAATTCAAGAAGTATTGATGAGCTTTTAGATGGTCTGGATTGTAACGGCTTAAGATAGGATGAGTAATGCGTGTGTGACAACTATCTCATAATGATTGTAACCGAGTTATGTCGGTCACTCATAAAAAAAAAGTGAGATTAGGGGTACCAATTGGTATTGATCATGGTGAATACCGTGTTTGCAATTATAACCGCTGAAGATATTGAGTTTCATAAGAAGTTGATGTCACGCGAGTCATTCACTCGGAAAATGAGAAGTAATGGTATGGGATGAGATGAATATGGATAGGAAAAGCTTTTAAAAAATTCAAAATTAGAATTTTGAGATCTAGTTGTACAGTCTATAATATTGTTTCACAATTTGATCGAATTACCAATCTGACAGCTCCAGTCATTAAATAAGAAATGCAATTGGATTGAGGTTAATAGCCGTAAAACACTATACCATCTGGGTATGAAAATTGAAGCGATTATAGAGGTCAATGCTACGGCCATCTCAAGCTCATTATCACCAGACTCTCGGCACCTATAATTCTCTCACAAATTATTCTGACTGCTTGACAGAGCGATCGTTTGCGTCAATTAAGCTACTTATCCAGTTAACATTTTAAGATGGAACACACTCGAAATTGAGTATCAATTGGTATGAATTATGAATAAGATGGTCGCTATTGTGTTCCTTCCACGAGTCGTTTGATTGGTTATGGAGCATCGATTTACAAAGATTAGGTATATAAAATAATGTACGAATTTGATATTTGACATGATACTAGTGAATCGTACTTTAAGTGGTCACACGAATGTGATTTTGATTAGATTTTGATCGGGACGAGTATGTCACATGAGGGCTTGATCAGAAACTCATTGAAAGGTAATGAGCTCATATTTGTATTGAAAGTAAACTAGCTCGATTGATGACAGGGAGATGAAACATGTACATCACCAAATAATGAAATTTATCCAAAAATCTTTTGAAGCTACCTCATAATGGATCGACGCTCAAGGGTGCATCATGAGTTAAGTTGGTAAAATTGAATTCGATTCATCACAATATCACCGACTAAATGTAAGAGGATTAAGTCGTAAAGAACTCGTTAAACTTCGAAATTTTGAAAAATATGAGATCGTTTGATGAACGTTGCAACGAGAAATCCTACAGTGATGGATTAGGAAACGACTAAAGATTTTAATGTCAGGTAAGTTTTCTTCGTCCTTAGAAAATTTCGAAGATGATGAACCATTCGGAGACTAGTTGGTAAGATTACAGCAGACGATTGAAGAGTAATTAATCTCGCGTGAAAACCTACTCAAGTCACCTGGAAGTTCCAGAACGTGGTAAACCAAAGTTACCTAATCAAGCAATGCTTCCTCCTATAGGAGCCTCCGAGCTGTAAATGTTTTCGATGTAGAATCACAACGTGAAAGTAAAATCTCCTTTGAGTTCATTGTATGGACCAATTAGTTGTAAATAGTAATTTTACACGACTAGGATGTAAGGTTATACTTCCTTCGTGTAAAGCCATTACACAATATTCCCAATGGAAGATCCCATTCCCAAAATGTAAAAATCACTGTATTCACTGTTGCAACTATTCAAAATTTACAATGAATGTAGTGATTTCACTTTAGTTGACCTTTGGAAGTTTCTACGCTCACACCCAGAGAAGCAATTCTCAGCCTCACCATCATGATGTACTTCTCTTCAAATTTATTTGGACTTTCTAGTTACTCAAATGAGGATTTTTATCGTTATGATTAATCCTCGAGCTAAGGAACTTGTTGACGATTTGTAATCGTCCATGTATCTTGATATGAACGGCGTCTAGATAGAAGTCACTCGCCATAACGATTGTAGAAAATATCTCTAAGTAATCATATTGATTTGGAGAAGTCAGCGACGATCATTAGAAGAATCTGCTGTCAGTAGTCTAACAGGCGTTTGTTCTGCGTAACCTCCAACGTTTCTTGCTTCCATTCTCCCCTCAAAGACGGTTACAGCTTGAAGGTAGTGCCTGCGGATTTGTCACAACTGGCTTGGGCGATCAGGTCAAATACCTGTCTATTTTTTATGGAAAAATAATGATGAGATTATTGTTGGGGTCATTTTTCTGAGTTAACAGGGAGCTTAGCCATGGTTTTCGAGAAGAATTATGCATCTGTTACAGTTTCCTGAGCTATAGAATCAATTGTCGAACGAGTGCTTCCACGATGATGAACTATAATGATTGAAAAGCCAAAATCGGTCTGTCCGTACCCCGTAAATCAGGTTACTCCCGGTAATGGGTCAGAACATAATGGATAGCTCCATGGTCATGGATGAGTGAGTCGGGTGAGGGATGGATGGATTGGTGAGGGGTGAGGGTCCGGTTGGATAGAACGGTGATCGGGTGAATGGATGGATGGGCGAGTCGGTGGGTGGGTGCGTGAACGCTTGGATGGGTGGGTAGGTTGATGAGTGTATAGGTGTTCGGGTGGGTTGGGAAGTGAGTGAATGCAGAGGTGAGTGTGTGGGAAGGGTGATGTTTTGGATCTTTAACACTATCAATTGATCAGTACTCATCATTCTTTCAATATATTCTCGGTTTAGAAGTATTTCATGGGCCTATGACTCATCGCGGGAACATCTACAAGGTAAATGAGTGGTAGCGAGAGAGGCAACCACCACTGGTATCATTTCATCCTTATTTTGTTAAGCACAGTCTTCGATTTTTTGTTGACAGACGATCTAGCAATGGATCTATCCGTACATTTCTATACCAAGTATCTTCATCTTCGCTGATCATCTGGACGGTCTGATTTTGTCTATAACTCTCCAACCGATCCTAAAACCCCTTTATTACAACGTCCGCTATCGGAATAGTCTTTTTTAGTAATTGTATCTTTACAATCAGATAGTTATTCAAAGAACTATCAAGTTCATAACGAGTAATGTGATTATGATTCTTTTCCCTCCTATGCAAAGCATCATTTTTTAAATGTCCCACACGCATAAATTTATATGAAAGTATAGTGACTCTAAGTAAAAAAAGGGAGTAAAAAGTGTATATCAACATGAATGTACCGTCTGGTCGACGTCTGTGCCTCATTCTATAATGAAGCCGAGTCGAGCTTGGAGAAGAATCATATACGAAAGCCAATGTATCTTATATGTGTAAAGGTGTTGGGAAAAGGTGTGACTTAAGTGGCGGCTGGGCGCGCGAAAGAAAGCGCTTTACAAACACGTTCAGCCACGGGATGATGATGATGATGGTGGTGGTGGTGGTGGTGGTAGCAGCGGCAACGACGATATGGTGCAGCTTGAATGTCTCAGTCGAGAGCTTGTGCAACATCGTGTGGGGCCTCTATACATATATATGCAATGCAGTACAGTGCAGTGCAGACATCGGCCCCTGTCTCGTCTGAAGTACCTCTCGCCCTTGCCTCACTTCACACGTACTTCTTCCATCATCACTAATATTACAACTACTACTACTACTGCTACTACTCGGTTATAAGGTGTTACATGGTAACCCCCAGAGTTTCATGAGTTATAGAAGAAGAGAAAGAAGTAGAAGAAGAAGAATAGTAGCTGGCTGAAAATTTTCGTCGTCGGCCAAGGCTTAACGAGCCGCCGAAATGATTGCTTTGAGGTGTAAGTATGTGTTGGCTGCCTCTACTCAGCCTTCTTCTTATTCTTCTTCCTTTTCTTGTACTTTTTTCTTAGTCCAGAACCCTTCACCATATACTCAGTATATACTGTATATGGAATAAAATGGGTGTGGAAGTGACAGAAGAGCCGCCGGCGCTTGTTAAATTATGCATCCCAGACGAGGTGTGAAAATTTTTCCCAAGATGAGATAGAGAGAGAGAGAGGAAGCAAACAGAGTTGTCGAGACTTGCAGCCCTTACGAAACATAGAAGCAAAGATGAAGAGAAGACAACATTGCCGAAAGGCGAAAACCCTACGGCTAAACGAATACTAATGAAGTGGACAGCCAGAATGAGGAAGAGAGAAAAAGAGATAGAAAGATACCATGTTTTTTTAGAGTTACCCAGACCGGGTTATTGCACCGTTTCGCCCTTTTTACTGCAATTCATGTAATTCTGTGATCCGAGACTATATATAGACATTCGTCGATTTTTGAAATTCTGTGTAAGTGAGCTTCGATTTCAATATCTGATTTTACGATTGACTGAGTAATCGTCTTTTTTTTTATGATCTTTTTTTTTGCCTTGTCTCATTGAGTACAGTCTGGGTAGTTTGTAGACGATGAACGATTTGATTGTTAAATCTATCGGTAGAAAATGATAATGAGGTTAGAATTCGATCGATATCGGGTAGAATAGTTAGAAATTTTTGAATTGCTTGCATCAACGCGCCGCATGCGGTAGAAAATTCTTGGCTAGCTCAAACAGTCGGCCATACAGATTGGTGCATTATCTCCTGTGAGCCTTGAAACTTTGATCCCGTTACATATTTGTGAGAGGCGATGATATCGTCCAAGTTTTTTTTTTTTATACTTTCGTCGAACCCCAACCCTTTTGATGCAATGAGCAGACGACGACGACGACGACGACGACCGTGACATTTCAAAAACAATCATCTATGACTTTGCCGAAAGTTGGCTGCCTGCGATATCCTGCACGAGTTTTGGCCTGACCCGCGATAGTTTGTCGTTATATAGATGAGATTCCGTTGATGTCTGCAAAATTTTTGCGGATCGAGCGTCATCTTATTACGGGCAAGTGAAACAAGCTTCGGTGTAAGGTTTCCAGTATGTTTCACGAATTACGATTTTTAAAATTTTGGCTCTTCCTCATCTAGATTGATGAACTTTCAATTTAGTGTATATTGTCACAAGGGATTCTTAAAGTCAGGTAGAAATCGCACTGAATCACAACAAAACCCCTAACGTTGTAAGGTTAATTTTTAGATAATTGGTCTGACTCTGAGAGCTTCCTTTTACAGTTTCAGATTCGAAAGAACTATATGATATATCACACAGATTCGATCAGGAGCGAGAACTGATTTATCATCTTAATCTAGTAATTAGGTCGTAAACATGATTATCGGCTTATTGATGATTTGGATGATATGTGTTTCTTTGGTAACGTAGAACGATGTCGTTATCGAACACATGTTCTATCCACGGTTTATCTCGGTTCTACAAGGAAATTTCGTTTGACCCTTATAACTGAAGAAATGACACAGATAATTCTCGATTGATTCAATCCTTGCTTGATATACAACCCAAGTCAATTATAAGTGACGCACTGGGGTCAAATTGACCCAAGTAGAAAATTTAATGTTCCTCGAGGTGCATCCAATACTTATCTTAAAATTCTTGTAGGTTGTAGCTGAGAATCCTTCGGAGAATACAGTACGTCTTTGGTTCTACAATTAATGTTGCAAAAACCCAAAAATCATTTGGCTCAAGATTATTTTACATCAGAGCGATTGCTGAAGGCATCCCACTGAATTTGAGATCATAGAGAGACTATGAGAAGCTCACCGGCCATCGCAACTACACCAACCAATAGTTTGGATTTCAAAGTGAAACAGTTTATCGTGCAAGATAGTCAAATTTTGACGATTTTGAAATCGTAAAAAATGTTGAGTAGTCATTTGGGGTAACTTAGACTCGATTCAGCAGATCAGAGATAAGAATCATGAGCTACATTGTAAACTGGTCCACAAAGTTCTTTGAAAAAAGTCCAAAATTTGTTAAGAGATTTCACTCAATATAATTTGGTTAATATCAACTAATTAAAATAATTAAGAGCCCAGCCAAAATTTGTCCGTCGGCATCTCGCGCCTCGGGTCGCCTATCGGCAGGGGGTGAAGGGCGATGGGTGGCCGTATGGGTCGTGGTTGGGTCATGGGTGGGTGGGTTGGTGGGTGAGTGGTCAGGTTGGTTGGTTGGTGGATGGATGGAGTGGAAATCACTAAAGTTGAAAAAAAACGTTTCACTGAATTTCAATGGAAATCTCACTAAAGAATCAGTGAAAATTTCACTAAAAAATCAGTGAAAATTTCACTAAAAAATCAGTGAAAATTTCATTAAAATTTCAGTGAAAATTTCACTAAAATCCCAGTGGAAATTTCACTAATATTTCAATGAAAATCGCTTGAATTTTAGTGGAAGTTCTACTGAGATTTCAATGAAAATCGTTGAAAATCGTTGAAAATCGTTCAAGTTTTAGTGAAACTTTCATTGAAATTCCCGTGAAAATTTCTAGAGTTTCAGTGAAACTACATTTTCAGTGAAATTCCTGTGTAAATTTCTAGAGTTTCAGTGGAACTCCCAATGAAATTTCAGTGAAAATCGCTCA
Organism: Eretmocerus hayati; assembly: GCA_029851415.1. Lineage (NCBI taxonomy): Eukaryota > Metazoa > Arthropoda > Insecta > Hymenoptera > Aphelinidae > Eretmocerus > Eretmocerus hayati. Next base: position 163,338,007 of record CM056742.1, read on the forward strand.
AGTTTCCACCGTCTATTAGATTCGAATAGTTGTCTATTTCAGTATAATTGCATCATCGGATGTAAATAACTGTTTCGAAATTAGTGTATTGATTGAGTCCAACGAGATGGGCAATAAGGGTATACATGTTATTCATTGCTGAAGAGAGAAATATCCTTCGTGATTAGTTTTTCACCTACGTACAAATCATAAGTGGGATAGCATTCATAAGGTGAATAATCGTAGATTTCGCAACATCCTTCCAACAAATTAAATTAATTAAGCGAAATTCCCAGATACTTACTGGAGATTCAGGAACCTCACTATGCGCAACATTACACCAACTCAATAGTTCTCAATCACAGTTACTAGGTTTGATCAAGGAAATTATTTTTTCCGAATCCACTGTATTATGAAATCTCAACGTAACATTGTTGAACTACAGAAGCATTTCAGGGGCTCATACTATATCAGAGACACTTCCAAGCCGGACGAGCGTTAGCGAAGTAGGCAATAACGCTAGTTTGGATATAAGATGCCAAAGAGCTGTCATAAAATCAACGAAATTTCGAAGATTGAGTGGTCGTGATTTAAAATTTGATAATCGTGAAGATTTTAACGAAATTGAAAAGTTCATCTATGTAAAAGTTGCGACCAGATTTACAAACTTATTTGCTATCATATACTTTTATTAATTAACAAAAAATATTTATATCTACTAAGAACTAAAGAAATTCTAGCAATAAATTCGTCTAATAGGAAGTCAATCAAATTCAAATCAATTTCATTTTGGAATACGCTGACAAAGATCCAAAAACGGTTGAGAAAACAATTATTTCAAAATAGCCCAGCTATTTCGATCAAAATAATTCGAGTATAATTTTTTGCCCCAAATCAAATTAATCACTCAAGATCAAGCAGAAAGAATTAACCTCACGCGAAGTTTACGTTGATGTAACGTATCTCCTATCCAAATATCCATCAAAGAGATCGAGCTCGCACGCGCACGCTGCGTTATACAGCTTGAAGTTTTCAGTAGTAGAAGCCGAATATGGTGCGGCAGCAAGCTTGATATTCGAATCATAGAACCTGATTGTATATATATATATATATATATATATATATATATCAGTTTACTTTTCGCTTTTATTCATCTTATGCACGATTCATTTCTCTTCGTCCATACAGTTACATCAACCCTCATCAATCTTTCAACCACCTTACACTACATCAACTTGTTAAACCCTTCGTCCTTAATAGCATATCGCGATTTTCACGCTACCAATCACATACATACCCTTTTACACTATGCACTCTATATACTTATCTAAAACCGTGACTGATCACCGTACTCATCACGACCTAAAAAAAAGAAACCCTTCTTATCTATCAATCTCAATTACCTCTCCCTTATCCCCTCTATATCCATTACTCTTATTAAAGGTGTCGGTAGACCTTATTCAAGAAGAAGTTAACAACCAAGGGTTAACTTCTTACTTCACCATTTCTTAAACCTTCCAAGAAGGTCCGATACCAACTTCCTCCTCTCCTCTTTACTTTCCTCTTACACTATCTGCAAAGTGGTGGACGCGTATGCGGTGTCCGCGCAATGCCAAAAACCTTCTCGTATAGAGAATGAGAGAGAGAGAGAGAGAGAGGGGGAGGAGGGGGAGAGGAAGAGAGAATAGTCCTCTCTCGCGGCGAAACACAGCAACGCCAGCAATGGTGACGGCAAATTTTGCGAGATGTTGAGTATATATATATAGATATATATAGTATAGGTTATGTTAGAAAGAGGATCCGATGCCAGGAGCCAAAAGAGAGAGAGAGAGAGAGAGAGAGAGAGAGAGAGAGAGAGAGAGAGAGAGAGAGAGAGAGAGAGAGAGAGAGAGAGATGATGATACGTAGATATTGGTTAACGCGTGCCAGAGAGTGAGCAAAAGAGGGAGAGAGAGAGAGAGGAGAGTTTGGTGAGGATGATAGTATATAGAGTGAGGTAGAAAGAGCGGCGCCCAGCTGGAGCCGCGTGCATCGATCCTCTGGAGCCCAGTGAGTATGGCGCCAGTATGTCCTATCCGTCGCTCTCACAAACTCCCTCTCTCTCTCTCTCTCTCTCTTACTCTATTCGACCCTGCAGCTACACATACACATGTATATACGTCTCTCTCTCTCTCTCGATCCTGAATCCACATGTAGGACTACCCGTGTAGAGGAGATACGTGGACAAGAGAATTTTGGCTAGCTCGCGCTATGAGAGAGAGAGAGAGAGAGAGAGAGAGAGAGAGAGAGAGAGAGAGAGTCGCAAGTTTTTTGCCGGTGCCCTTCCTCGCGGTTTCCGTCGCCGTTTATACCGATCGCCCTCCTCACTCCCTCTTTTATCCTATACATATTATACGTATGTATATTCTCTGCAGAGAGGTTATTGTATACTATGTAGTATGGTACATCAATTCATACTATGAGAGGTTTGAGCATTGACAGTATCGTACTGAGGTAATAAGTGTACCCAATATGACCCCTCCTAAGAACAATTTTGGCCAATTACAATTTTTTTCCATCGTACTTTATTACATTTTGAAGCTCACTCCAAGGCCTTCATAGAAGCTAGGGTGAAGTCAATTTTATTAAACCAATCAAAGCCGAGCCATCACGATTTTTTCAAATAGTGATTTCCCACGAGTTCGTGAGAGGCCGTGCCCCATAGGCCCAATGTAATCCCGCGATTAAACGCGTAAAATAATTTTTAACCGTTATTATCGGCGTGCAAGCACATTTGGAGTGTTTCGAGGGTCCAAAATACTATTCTTGACTCATTTTGACGTAATTAACACGTTTTGAATGACAGAAAGAGTCTTACTACACTCCCTTTCAGGAAAATAGTACAGGAGCAGGTTGAGTTCACGACAATTTTGCACTCCATTTTTGTGGATGATCTCAATAGTATGCTCGTACGATTCCTCCTAATACAAATTTTGAAGGTCGTGGAAAAAAATTCGGATGCGCTTAAGTACGTTAAAATTGGTCAAACCAAAAATTTTTTGCCCCGTTTTTACTAAACGCAATTTTTTTAGCGATTTTTTGAGTTTGCAGAGACGGAAAATCCAACGACTCCCTTTAAATTTTCTGAGGAACGCAGGATTGGTCTAAATCACCAATTTTCTCATAATTTAACATATCAATTGTGAAAAAGAAATTGCAGGAAAGTCTACGAGAGCCTAGTTCTAAGATAGGCATATAGGAGCACGTTGGGAACACTTCGTATGTATGATTGTAACACAAAATGACAGAACCGTCAATTGTGAGACCATCGTCCCTTAGGAATTTTTAATAGGGGATTTGAAATGCATGCCCGTGAGCCTCTGAGATGATACGATCTAAGTAGGCTGCAAATTGTGGAGCAGCCATGCCATGACTGGACTATATACAAAATAAAAATAAATAATGTATAATATAACCATGCCAATTTTTATCATTTTCGACATGCCGATCATCTTTCCTTCTCTATATCTCGTTCATTCGTTCGTTCATTTTCTCGGATGACCTTCCGCCGCTACTATTGCCACGCAACTTTCAAACGCCTCCACCGCATCATCCATACTTTTATATCCTATTAAGAGGGAAGAGAGAGGGCTTAGCATGTAGTATAATACTTTTAGCGTATGTGATGAACGCGTGGCTAAGAGTACGAGAACATCTTTGATGCATAAATCGTATTGTCGAAACAACAAGTCTTGCGTGATAATTAATTGGAATCGTATATGTTATTTGCTTTAAAGATAAAATTGACCACTTTGGGGATGAACAGTGGAGAATTGAGGGTGGTACTCACAACTACGACACGAATGATTTGTGATTGATGAGCAGCTTGATTCTTCACGATTGTCATGAAAAACTTAGCCCACAACTAATCCGACTTTTTGAAGAATATTTCCATCTAAAGTATTAGCCAGAGGCTGTCATCAACTTTTTTAGATATTCTTAAGCATAGAAATGTCTAGTTCTCCACGTAAGTTCAAACAAAGTTGCCAATTTGTCATAAATTCTCAATATTCAATTTTTACACAAGTTGCTCTTGCATTCCGAAATCTAATTCACGTGTTGTAACGGTTTATCGCAGAAAAATTCGTATGGTCCACAGAAATTAGCATCAGACTCATTTTCAATCTCCGTTCTTAATGGTCCCCCATGAAAAAATCGGAACGATATGATCATATATGAACATTGTGTCCTAGAATAGTACATTTCGATACAAGGGTGGAAGAATAGGTTTTACACTCGTGTATCGAACTGTGTTTTTTGACAAACTGTGCGAAAGAGTGGAAAATCAGTGCGGAAAAGACATTTTTCCGCACAGGATGTCGAAAAACACTTTGCTGACATATGTTCATAGCTGAAGGCTTGACAATGATCTTTTGAGCTCATGCAAGCTTTTACTGATCTGAATTTATCTTCCATGGATAGTCAACAAGACTCCTTTTCGCAAAGACCCAGTTGAGGTCAATTAGATGCATCAGAACCAAGTGAAGGTGGACACCCCTTGGCATTTTTTTTCTCTGGGAGGTACAAATTGGATCGAAGTTGATTTTTACATGGTTTGACCTGTTGCCTTGGATGCTGAAGTGAAAAAAAATCAAGAAAATAGGAAATTCGATGCAAACGGGACACTTTTACTTTGAAATATTCGAGAAAAATACGTTTGCGAACCGGCATCGTGGAGCTAATCAAATTTGGAGTCCGAAATGACTTGTCCAATAATTTTCTTACTGCTCAATTTTCCAGGGAATTCATGGGAAATGTCTTATTTTGAACTTACCACCACAATTGCGATAGAGGTTAGTCGCCACACGTGTTAGGTATTGTTATTGTTTCAGTGTAACCCCACGTGCTCTTGTTATCGTTTTGAGGTTTAACGTTTGATCACGAATGTTCTTTCGTAGGTTATCCAGCCACCTCATTCACAATGAAAATTCGTGATCGAGTGAAAATATCGAACGGGCTTATACGGTCGCAAGATTTCAGATGCATGGAGCATGTATTCTTGTACCTCCCAGTACGAGAGTCCAATGATGCGTAAAAAAACTGTAGGAGTCATGCGATCAAAAATCTCCAATGTAAAATAAAATGGAAACAATCCCGCATTCAAACGTCTTAGAAGATAGTAATGCCTAGCAGATTCAGGTGGTAGTTTTTAATTTTAGACATTTTATTACCCAAATTCTGATGACAACGTTTGGAAAAGGTTTGTATTACATAAGGTAAACAGATTATGGGCTGGAGTTATTAGAACGGTATCTCGGATCTGAAGAATGAACAACGTCTGAAAAATCGTGGCTTTGACTGCTTCTCCACGTCGTCAAAATCCTATAAAGTGGGTGGTGCTCTCGAAAATCACAAACGTGAACCTACTCAAGGATAATAATGCCAAGCGGATTTGAATACTGCTTTTGAGTTCTGAATATTCTCTCAACCAAAATCTGAACAAGAAGTCCAGAAAAAGTTTGCATCATGAGTAGATGAATAATAGGCACGGATTAGAACAGTATCTCATAATCGGGACGGGAATAAATACACGAAAATTTGTGGCTTCGACTGTACAGTTACAAGAGTAAGTTCTCAAAAGTGATTGAGTTTTTGATGAATTTATACACGAATTTCTCAGAAATGGGTGATACCAAGCAGATTCTAGTTTTTCTGTCCAAGTTTAGAAGTTCTGTCAGCTAGAATTTGACTACAAAGTTTGGGGAAGTTTGCATCACGGTTAGATTATAAACACGAATGGACCTGGTACCCAGTAGCTGAAAATAGAAAATTCTTTGAAAAAATGGTGGCTTTCATTGCCCAAATGTGATGGCATGATTCTCAAAAAGTGAGTGAGTTTTCCTTATGATTTCAAACTCGAATGTGATTGATATCACGATTCTCAGTAGCTTCACTTGTGGAATTTTCTATCAACTTTTTCGCCCCTCTGAGGATCATGATTTCATAGCTGGGCAAATGAAGTCACAGTCTTCGAATAATTTTCCACTTTGATGCAAACTTTTCTCAGATTTTGGACTCAGATTTCAGCTGGTAGAACTTCTGTAATCAAAATGCGGAACTCGAATCGTTTGGTATTACTATTCTCTCGTAGGTTCACGTTCAAAATTGACACAAACCCCACCTATTCTTGGGGATTTTGATCCCATACGTGAGCAGTCAAATGGACAATTTTGTTCAAACATTTCAAACTCCCCAGTACGGGATACTGGTTCTACTCGTGTTTATAGTCTATCTTTGATGCCAACTTTCCTCAATCTTTGTAGTTAAATTTCAGCTGATAGAATTCCTCGAGGAATTCCTATAATCAAAATGCAGAACTCAAATCTGCTTGTACTTGCCGTTCTCTAGTTGGTTCATGTTTAAAATTTACACAAAAACCATCCGTTCTCTTTAGATTTTGATCCCATACTAGGTGAGCAGCAAAAGCCACATTTTTCTCAAACATTCTCCTACTCCCCAGCTACTGGATACCAGTTCAATTCGTGTTTATAATCTACATGAGATGTAACCTTTCCTAAACTTTGTCATCAGAATTTGGGTAATAAAATGTCTAAAACTAAAAACTACCACCTGAATCTACTAGGCATTACTATCTTCTAAGACGTTTGAATGCGGGATTGTTTCCATTTTATTTTACATTGGAGATTTTTGATCGCATGACTCCTACAGTTTTTTTACGCATCATTGGACTCTCGTACTGGGAGGTACAAGAATACATGCTCCATGCATCTGAAATCTTGCGACCGTATAAGCCCGTTCGATATTTTCACTCGATCACGAATTTTCATTGTGAATGAGGTGGCTGGATAACCTACGAAAGAACATTCGTGATCAAACGTTAAACCTCAAAACGATAACAAGAGCACGTGGGATTACACTGAAACAATAACAATACCTAACACGTGTGGCGACTAACCTCTATCGCAATTGTGAAGATTTCCCATGAGTTTCCCTGAAAAATTGAGCAGTAAGAAAATTATCGGACAAGTCATTTCGGACTCAAAATTTGATGAGCTACACGATGCCGGTTCGCAATAGTATATTACGCAACGATGTCGAAAAGTTGGATTTACGCACGAGTGAAAATCTTTACACACGAGTGTGAGTCTTTACGCACTGGTGAGATTCTTTACGCACGAGCCGCGTAGCGGCGAGTGCGTAAAGTATCTCAACAGTGCGTAAAGATTCACATCTCGTGTGTAAAGTTTTCCGAGTGCGGAAACCTTTCGACAGAGTTGCGTACGATATTTTTCGAAATTTTGTGCGGAAAGTTAGTATTCTGTCGGTCACCTCATATGCCAGTAATCAAATCGTGATCGGGGCAGGTGGAGGAAAAGGCCGCAGAGCGGGGTCCAGGGGAGGTAGCCCCTGGTGGGGGTGCAGGGGGCGAAGCCCCCGCCGGGGGGTTCGGGGGGCGGAGCCCCCCGACTGAAAAAAAATTCTGAAAATGTATCAGAAAAAGATCTTTTGTTTGATATATCATATGTTACCGCATAGTTTGAAAATATCGATCTCAATCCTCAAAAGTACAAATAGTGGACAAGATCCGAAATATGTAAGTTCATAAGATAATATCAATTCTGAATTCCGAGGAAAATTATTATAGAGTTTTATGAATATCGTCAAGGACGGGCAAGAATAAATCAACGGATTGATGAAATAATATGCCATTTCTATGGTTCAATAGAAAGAACTTGGACAATTCTAATGATAATAATAATGCTCTGAATACACGGGATAGAAAGCGATTTCGAAACCTATGGATCCTTCCTTATAAAAGAATATGAATACATCGCCGACACTCTTTTTTGAGGCGAAGTATCCGAAAAGTGAATTTACATTTCCTTTGGACGTACGGTCCAAGGTAGATTTCAAACTACCGAAACCACGGTGGAAGCACTCCAAAAAGGTCTATATATTGTATTGAACTCAATTAAATTCATGATCCACCGAAGTGAACTATTTCCATGTTCAATTCGATGGGCCGACCAGGATATTTCAATTGTATGGACTTATCGAGAGAGCAAGACTGAGTATAACAATTTAGAGCGTTCATAAGTTTTCATCCTATCGAGTGAAAGAAGTCATTACACCTGCTTTGGGCAGCTTCGAATCAACGATTGGAGCACTCCGATTCTACAGAATTAAGACAGAGATCATTTTGCTAAACAACGCAGAAACTTCAAGAGATGTTGTAGAATATCAGGCTATAAAGAAAATACGGCAGTGCGTAAAGATACGTTCCAGTGCGTAAAGACCTACCTTACGCACTGTTGGTGACTTTACGCACAGATCTTCACGCATTCCGTGCGCAAAAATTCCTTTACGCACGGAAAAACGTTCCTTACGCACTAACTTTACGCCCATGATTTCGAAAAAGTATTTTTCTCGAAAATTTCAAAGAAAAAGTGTCCCGTTTGCATCGAATTTTCCATTTCTTTATTTGTTCACTTCAGCCTCCAAGGCAACAGGTCAAACCATGTAAAAATCAACTTCGATCCAATTTGTACCTCGCAGAAAAAAAAATGCCAAGGGGTATCCACCTCGACTTGGTCAAGCGATATTCCTAGTATCACAATTCAAAGATGTTAAGCCAAATCCTGAAATCAATTATTGAGCAACAATCCGAGAATAGCGCACTACCCAGAGATCAAGTGGTTAGAATATTAACCATTTGGCCAAACATCTCGAATCGGTCAGATTCCGCACCACATTACCCTGAAACAACTTTTCCCGTATCTGACAATCTACATTGTTGAATACGAGAAAGTTGTTTCGACAATACGAGCAATTGATTGATATATTCTTCTGGTCAAGAATGAGGATATTTATACTTGTACAGTGATTTATGATGGATTGGAAGCGTCGAAGAAAATAGTGGAAATTAGCCTCTGTATTTCTCACAAGAATGATCATATATCCGATTTAAACGAAGAAAACATAAGGGTTATATGTCACCAAAATGCTTCTCGACAAAATCTAATCTAAAAGAATCTCAATTTGATCGTCCACGAAATGTGCAATACTAGCAATAAATGAGAGGAACAGAAGAGTAGAAGAGGGTGGGAGAATATCTGGCACGTTTTCGGTATAGAATGGCACTGGGAACGTGAATTTTTTCGCCATATCAATAGTTGTCAATTTATTCTTCTCGCGCACTAAAGCTGGCCATTTTTCACATTTGTAGCATCTCGTGGATAACCCTCGCCCTCCACTGCAGACAGGCTGCCACCAATGTGAATATGTATGTATATGTATCTGTTCTCATGTGTATGTGAGAATTTTTGGCGAAACGGTTGAGAGCTTGCGCGAGTACACGATACATAGAGTATCATATACATGTAACAGTATAAAGTTATACTGCATCGCTTCGTACATGATGGTCTCAACTCAAGAGTGTAAATGCATGTCTGTGTGTGTGTGGATGATGTGGCTGCTGCACTACTGTGTACGAAAGAGTAGAGCTGCAGAATGAACGACTCGCAACGGAGATAAACTGCTAATCCTCACTTCACATGCCTCGCGAAAATCGCTTCCGGAAGTTCGACGACACCATTAACCCACTTGTATAACAAAGAACAAACCACCCTTCTCTCTTACACACAATTTTAAACACTTATTTTCTATACGCATGCGTGTGTAGGGTTGACAAAAATTTCAGAGTCTCGTATCGGATTTTGAGAGTCATGCAAAGATGGAAAGTTACCCGATTTGCTTTCCTGGGTATGTGTACTTTGCTTTGAATGCGAATCTATTTGCAAATATATCTTGTGTTTCTCTTGAGATCGAATTCTTAGAGCAAAGTGCAGAGACAACATGAGGATTAATAGTCTGCCATAGCTTCATTTGGTTATTATAACAATTCAAAGCCAGTCCAAGATTTGTCCACTCGGATCCCGATTATTGGGTCACACTATGTGGAAGGGATGAGATTTACTTCATGGGAGGCCGTAAGGGTCATAGATGGGTTGATAGGTGGATGGGTACGTGGTCGGGAGTGCGAGTGGATGTTCACGTCCCGTCTACTTTGGTCTCGTACGGTTCTAGTACCACACTAGAACTATACCAAAACCGTACTATTACCATTCCAGGACCGTATTAGGAGTACCGTGCTAGTACAGTACTAGAATCGTATGAAATATACCGTACTAGTACAGTACTGGTCAGTGCTAGAAATGCAGTACCAATACCGTGCTAGAAGTACCGTAGTAGATAAACTGTAGTAGGATTGCCGTACTACTACCGTAGTAGTACCTTATTGGAAATACCGTGCTAGATGTACCCTAGTAGAATTACCGTAGCAATACCGTCGTAGTACAGAACTAGAATGGCCGTAATGGTACCGTACTAGTTCAGTGCTAGAAACGCCTTACCAGAACCATATTAAAAGTACCGTACTAGTACCGTGCTAGATATACCATAGTAGGGTTCCCGCACTACTACCGTACTAGACCTGTATCAAAAGTACCGCACTAGTACCGTACCACATGTACCGTGGTATGAATACCGCATTAGTACTGCTGTAGCACAGCACTAGGAATATCGTACTGGTCCAGTGCTATGAATGCCGTACTAGTGCCATTATCAGAAGTACCGTACCAATACCGTACTAGAAATATAGCACTAATAGGGGCTAATACGGTCTAATTCGGTCTGATTCGGGTTATTTTGGTCTAGTTCGGTCTAGTTCGGTCTGGTCTGCCTGAAACCTGATCAAGTCACTGATTGACAATATTTCATTGTTGCGAACTTCATAAAAAATCTCCTTTAAATATCATTATTTAATAATTACCCACCATTGCACAAATATGATTTTCGAGATACAAATTCACTCATCAACAATAATTACAAGCCGAACAAGCGATACCGAGAGAGGCATTGAGTGGTGTCTCTTTGAGGTTGATACGATTGTAATTGATTTCTGACCGAATTCAGAAATAGAGCTAGGAATTCTGTAGGTCCGGATAGACCCAGATCTCTCCAATTACAATTTGAATGGAAGGGTTCAAAAAAATACTGATATCTTCGATTGGATAGGAGACCTTTGACATTTCGAATTCAAGTCCACGGTACACCTGTGGATCCGGATTCGAACTGATGATGTGGATCCGTGGCTAGTAACAAGATTGGATATCTCTGATCAATTGTATTTTACCAAGGATCCAAGTCTCGCCTCTATAATAACAACTATGAGTGCCAGATGCTAGAGTATTTTAAATTGAAGGGTCTCTTCTTAATTTTTCATGATGAAGCCTCCGCGTCCTCGAATTTCACAGGTTCGCTGGGACGGTGAAAATCGCAGTTCCTTCCCTGTGTGTGGCGGGACCCACGGGCGGATCCTGCGCAACGTTGAATTCCACAAGACGAAAATCTGCCGCATATGAAGAAGGACAAGCAGGACCCACCTTTGCATGCAGCGAACGTGCTAAGATTCTGGTCTTCAATTCAAAAGTCCTGATGATTCCGACACGGCATCAATATGGAGTTTCATGCCGGATGGCTTCGTATGTTTGGAATTCACCCTAGACTCTATTTTTTGACAGATACTCAACAAGAAAAAAGATCGATGTTGCAATAATAAAGAATATATTCTCCATCTTTCTTCATAACTGAAGAACTATATTAGTACCGCGTGTAAATTTCATCGGAGGTCTATAGACTTGTGAAAAAGTGAGCGATCGATTTCACATGGAAACTGCTGAGATTTGAACCCAGAACCCTCAACTCCACTAAATCAATAAATCTCGGAAACCAAGCGTTCGAACTACTGTCCACGACCACCTATTCATCCGTCGTCTCATCAACTTACATATTCAGGGATAGAATCCGAAAATGCTCGCGTTGCACTAATTCAATGCTTGGCGCAAAGTGACATCCGTCACAGTAGACCCGACGAATTCCGGATACACACCACTGTCGGGCTTGTCACGCACGATTCATGATTATTATTATACGTCAAAATGAATATCTTGATCGATCTCAACGGAATTTTGTGTGGTTCATATACACGAGAGTGTCTCTTCGGATTTTTTTCTAATGACACGGATGCCATCTTATATCGAGTCAGGTCGGACGCCATTACCTTTTTGGGTCAATCAACTTTGGACGCAAACAATTTCATTTTTCTTAATCATCTCATTTCTGATCGCAAGATCTTGTTTGTTTTTCCCTGGTCGAGACTCGAAATCTTCTCTCCAGGCAATTCATACACTCTCGTTCCTTTACTGAATGTACTCACTGTTCTAAGTAGGAACATCTCAATAAGTGTCGCACAATTTGCCATAAAATTATATTTGAATCGTGCGTCGTCTTTTAAACGAATTGATTCTCATGATATCTCGTTCAATGCCTTCACTGCTATGGGCTCCATTGGTGGGGTCCACATGTCCAAGTCTGTGTGCAGTGGTGATCAAAATTCCAGCCAATGGGCCCCACCGGTGGGCCCCATTGCATAAAGAACTCGAACGTGATTTTCGCCGCCGCAGAGAACGTGTTAATAGAGATTTCAAGATATCCGAATAGATGTTTATAAATTTCAAAAAAGTCAGACTGTTTAAAAAAATTTTGAAATTAAAAAACATTTCGAATGGAATAACTCAAGGGTGTCGGGGGGTCAAGTTGGGGACACTTACCCCAGACGACGACGCTCTCACAAGGTGCTTTACATTTTTTTTCTCATTCTTTTTTCACCCTCTCTTTCTCTTTTAATGTGTACAAGGGAGGGTCTCGAGTGGCAGGCAGAGTGTCGTTTTGAGCGTGTGAAAAATTGTATGTCTCAATTTTAGTAGCGAGTTATATGCTATAGAGGACGGGTGCAAGTAGTTGAACGAGAAATTTCGTATAAAGAATCGCCAGAAAGATTCGACGCCAAGATCTGTTAGGGGGTAAGATTGCATGGAATGGCTGATCCACTCTCGCTTCTGCACACAATCTTTTCTGTTTCTTACATAACGGCCTCGCGAACTTTGTAGAGGCATTTTATCTTCAAATAGTATTGTAACATTTCATTCTTTTTATTTGCCATTCATCAAATACGATGACCGTGTACCTATATGTCTACAAAATAATCTTATCTCGCTCTGAACTGTTGATTTTTTTATGGTTACAGGGACTCGTTTTCGCAGCGTGATTTTTATTCTTGCATATCTAAATGATCTTGGTAACGAGTATGAGCGCTTCTGAAAGTTTTTTTCTCGTGAGGTATCCTGTTAATCATCTTGTCAGCTTGAATGAATCAAAAATTATATCCTAATAAAAATCTAATATACTTGCTCTGTAGTTCCACAACTGTGAGATAAAGAAAATTCCGATCTCATGTGATGGGCCATGGATTTTGGATGCTTCTAACACAAAATCTCGAGTTTTTAAAGCAACATTAAAATGAAACATCAACATGCTTACATCTCCGCTATCAGCTCATCCTCAACTTCCATAGGTGTCTCAACTGATTATCTTTCTTGCAATTATTTTAGGCATTACTCATAATTGTCAAACAAACTCTTGAGAAATTTCGAAACACGTGCTTTCAAAAGATAGCTGTTTGCAAAATTACGATCGAGATACCAACTCAAGTTTTCACTATTCAGGAACCATTCTTCCAATTTTAGTCTGAAGCTATCTTTGTTTCAATAAGGGCCAAGTAAAAATGGAATAGTCTCCGACAGGACACGCGGATATGCTAATCTATTTTGAATATGAATTCTTCGACGAGCCAAATGTATATCTGAGATATTTTGTTTTAATACAACATCAAGCGCAAGCGCAGACGTCTTCCAACTTCCTGACTGATAATTTTCATGAATCAAGAATCGAAGAAGATTCATTCTCACACACTGCATCAGCTCGTTTCGTGCATTATGTGGATGCAATACAGTCTCAGTAATGGTAAATAAATGTGATATTTTCTTATACAAAGCCTATTTTTTTCATTGCAAGCTACTATCACATATCGATAAACGCACGTAATTCGTTGATAGATTCGTTCATAGACTCTTTTCTTGCAACAAATGAGCGCCATGATAGATAATGCTTAAAATATGCAAGATTACGATACTTTTGAATAGCTTGTCTTTGATTATGTGTCAAGCCATCTCATGATACATTGTTTGTATAGTCTACACAGATTGGATGCACAAGCTGCAAAATAAAAATTTCTTATCCTGAAACATTTTGCTTTTCCATACGAGCATATCAAAGCAGGTCCAATTGATCTAAAGAGCAGGAATTTTTTGATTCATTCCTCTCGATTCGATCAAATAAGAGAAAAAAATATATTTGCGCTGCAGGCCAGGCAAAGCTTTCGTCATATTCTTATGCATTTTCACAATTTCTCTATCACATTCACGTCATTGTATGGTTGCTGCAAAACACAACTCTTCAGATTGAATTTCGGAAGGATTTCTCCATTTGGTGGAAGCATGTGTAGAAATTACGTGGATTATTCAAAAGAAATATAAGCAGGGATTTTATTTCGATTCCAGAATATTAATAATCCACTCTTGATATCTGAATCCGCTCTTAGTTTGGATTACAAAGTTAGTGTTTTGGTTTCAGAGATGAAAATATTTTTGATGTACGCAGGAATTATTCGCCACGATAATTGCATCTGTTCAGGCGATATACTAAACATACAAAACCAAATGAAATTGAGCTAGCACAAATTAGGCCATGCTTGGAATGTCTTTACACTCGTGCCGACAGACGCTAAATCTCCTAAACTTGAAAGCCAAGATCAGGCAAGACTCGCGCATAGAAAGCTGTGAGGTCGTGAGATAGTTTTCAACACTTTTTTTACGACTATTGCAGAGGGTGTGGGTGAGGGAAAGAAGCACGAGTGAAAAGACGATAGCTTCTATGGAGGAGCTCTGTTCCTTCGAGCGCAATTGACTTTCACGGTTTCAAACTTGCAAACTCGTAGTAGCAACACTAAAGTTCATCATTCTCGATGCACGTACAGTGCGACGTGATCTTGACAGTAAAGAGAGAGACTGTTTTGTCGACTACAGATAGATATTCGCAAATTCGAAAAGATTTCTGAGATTTGCCATATTTATTTCTTGGCTGTTACTCTAGCTGCCATAGATTTTGCAGTAGATTTTTGTAGGAAAGGACGATTGCGTACAGCGAAGCGAATTTCGTTCTTTTCAAAAATTTACTGGTGGAACGATAGAGGTGATACACAAAAGTTATTCATTTGAAACCATTTCTACAATGGAAAGTTTCAAAAAAGTATCATAAATAGCTCTGGAGGGGATATTTTTTCGTGTTGACCGATGAGGAGTTCAAAATCCTAGCTTTCAAAATCACGTGTTTGACGAAATTGATGAATTTGAAGTTCGGCCATGGACTATCATTTGATCGCAAAAGTAGTGTGTAGACAGGTATGGAGAGACGCCGGGCCAGGAGGGGTAGCAGGTGGCACCAGGTGTCAGGGCGCCAGGTGCCAGGTGGCACCAGGTGTCAGGGCACCAGGTGTCAGGGCACCAGGTGTGAGGGCAGTAGGTGTGAGGGCTTTAGGTGTCAGGGTAGCAGCTGTGAGGGCCCTGAGGGCAGTAGCTGTGAGGGCCCCAGGTTTGAAGGCACTAGGTCGCTCCAGGGGGAGGGCCCCGGGATACAGAGCACCGAGAGCCGTGTTGTACCAAGTGTCTGGGAATTACACTAGGGATGCAGGGCATCGGGGGAATAGTTCCAAGTATGCAGTCCTGTACCATTTCCACACCACCCCGGAGGTAGGTACATTGGTGCGTTTTTGTTTTTCACCAAGGTGAAGGCGGTGTCCCCAAGAGGCCTAATCCGCCGCGAATATTGTATCAATTGAGCATCCCATGACTTGGGATCGTTCATTTGCCGGTGATCGGATTCATAGCAATTATATGAAGCGATCTATGTGTCTTAAGGGAAGCAACAGGAATCAACTGGTATGGTATAAAACACACCCATTATAGATAAGTAAGACGCGAGGACATCCAACAACATGACCATGCGTGTGTTCAAGATATTTGAAAGAAGAAGAAGAAGACAAGGAATGTGAGAGGAACTGCAAACGTGTTCAGAAAGAGCACAACGATCAAACTTCACCACCACGAGTAACCTCCCCAAAACAGTCTGAGTTCTGAGGTAATCTCCAGAATCTGATTATGCTCAGGATGTGTGGGAGAAGTTTCGAATCAATTTGGGAGAAAATATAACCCTATTTAAAGTCACACTACACATCGTTGGTATTGAGACACGTAAGAAGATAATATTCAGCGCAAACGATGAACTGATCATCATATGCTATTGAGCAGTCAATCGCTCATTGATAAAGAATATACCACAGACAACAGCGATGCAAACTCAGCACCATTCAGCTAAAAACACACTTCTAACTGTGATACCCTCTACAGTTATAGTTGTAGCGCCTGCATGAATTTGGCAATGAGTGTTTCTACGACTCACAAACAATGTACTGATGCAGCTCCTCAGAAATCACAAAGGAAAGGAACTTTTATTTACTTGAGCAACAATTACTTTCGGTGTTATTAGTGTCACAGCGCAAGGAGTGATTAGGATGTAGAAAAAAATTTACATTCTCATTGATTGAATACTCATGGACAATCTCACAGACCAGGGGGAAACGAACTTCCAACACCACGACAAAGTGTCACGTTTGTGAGAAACCTTTCACGACTCAAGACGCCAGAGTTCGGGACCTCTGTCATCTTGCTGGAAGGTAAGTCAATTTATCTTTTCTCGGACCCTAGAAGAATACCATTTGAAAGAAGATGACGACGCCTCTGTGGATCCTCTACCTCGGAAATACGACGGAGCATTTTGGCTTTACACTTTACATATTATGATGAATGAACGACTGTTCTATTACGAACGTAAGCAGATTTTCCCATGAGACCTAAGTTTCTATACATGTTTTCACTTATTGATTTTTACTCGACAAAAGGTCTTGCAACTTCTTGAGAATGATGGGCAGTCCGAATGCGGAAATTTCTGCTAAAAATAAATTTCTGTGTTTAGTGTCAAGACCATCTGTACTGTTAGGGAATTTGGCATGGATATATTCGCAAATAGTATCGCTATGGGCAACATAGTATTGTTTGAATTTTCTGAAATCTTTGAGGAGCTCAAGTGAGCTTTCCCCCTGTTCCGCAATTCGATATACCAGGTATTTTACAATGGATTGACTGAGTTGATTAACGCCTTTGAGAAGAGATTCCAGTGTTGTTAGATGGATATCTATCAAATGTCTTTGGGAATACAAGCCATCAAATGTTGTTGTCTGCATGATAACTGAGGGAGGAGTAATGTATGGTTTCTTACTTGGTGAGGTACTATCGATCTTTGAGCAAACAGTTACTCTCTCGTCGATAATTACTGCCTTAGTTCCAAATCTTGAGTCGAGTGTCAAATCATGCGATGGTAGGGAAAGCTTGATGGGTTTTCTGATATCTCGGTTAAATTGTTGTTGGTTGTGGAAATAATTGACGATTATCTCAAATTGCTCTTTGAAATTTCCCCATCCAATTGAGTCAAATGTCACAGGATTGTGAGAACTCGGAATTTGAACAACTTGTCGAAATTCTCCATCATCATATCTCAAGCCCGTACAAATACTTTTGGTGCTTGATCTGTTCAATGTGTAGGTGGTAGATAGAAACAAATTAGGGAGTTCACAGTTGTCTCGATAGTCACCACTAGATCGACAGCGAGCCATTCTTAGGAGTACTCTTACGCACGGTCAGAGCCTAACTAAGTGAATTCAAAGCTGTAAGGTACCTCCTACCACCAGAAGGGAGATGTGTTCAACAAAATGTGGCGGGAGATCATCCCCTTACAATTCTCCAGTGGTACGAACAATCATAAAATTTCGGAGGGATTGACGCCCCTCTCCAGTGAGTGTAGCAGCTGCTGATTCCCTCTTCAAGGGACAGACCTCATAGGTTAATATAGAAACTTAGAATCAGGAAGCTTAGGGAAGCGTGCACTGATTCATTATACATTCACAAACAGTTGTATAACAGGCCATTAATAACACTGTATAGAGTCACAGTTCCGGTAATGAAGTGTCTGAAACATTGTGTACATGAGGAGCCAGATAGGCCATGATTCACTTTTATGTAATTGTGGCAACTGGGACAATAATTTCGATGATAAGGTAATTCAGCCCTGAAAGTAGTTCAAGTTGAGTAAATACGGTGAATTTCGACCCGTCGACGATGTTATGTTTCATTTGAATGAGTGTGTAGGCCAAAATATTATACAAAGCTGTAGCTGACTCTCATAATATTACCGATGAAGAATATGGAACTGTATGACAGCAAGTTTCTATTAAAGGCTGATGGGCTATTCTCCGTTACCGAAAAAAGCAGCTGTGAAGCAGTGGATGATTAGAAAACAAAGTGAGAGTTCTCTGTTTGTCTCGAGGGGCGATTGTTAGGGGTTTTCCTTGGAGGGTCATGATGAATTACCGACGCTCGTATACCGAAACGAGAGAAAAGAGCATGAATATTTAATGAGCCCTACTGCCATCCAAGCATTAGTGAATTACTCACAATGATCTGGATACATTACCATTTCTATAGACTAGAATATCGTGGGTATCAGCTACAGCTTTTCGACAACATTCTGTTCCATATTCAAATGACAGCAGCCAGGTGCAGGTGTCAAGTGGGGCAACTCATCCCGGTGCTCGCATCCTGATGCATGCGCTCCCCTCTAGCGGCCTGTTCTGATCATTCCCACGACGTGCCGGTACTCAGCTATACCGCATGGTATTCGATCGGTATTCGGCTATACCGCGCGGTATTCGATCGGTATTCGATCGGTATTCGATCGGTATTCGGCTATACCGCGCGGTATTCCGTCGGTATTCGGCTATACCGCGCGGTATTCGATCGGTATTCGGCTATACCGCGCGGTATTCCGTCGGTATTCGGCTATACCGCGTGGTATTCGATCGGTATTTGGCCATACCGCGCGGTATTCCGTCGGTATTCGGCTATACCGCGCGGTATTCCGTCGGTATTCGGCTATACCGCGCGGTATTCGATCGGCATTCGGCTATACCGCGCGGTATGCGATTAGTACTCGATCGGTATCCTGGTTTGAGTCATCACGAATGGCCAGGAACTCTGATATAAAAGGGATGATTCCTAGGGAGGTACTCCAGTCAATCAGAGCACGTCAAACCGCGGACATGGAGGACTATATCAATCAAAGAGATGAACTCGTCAAGCTCATGAAAGCCAAACGAGCTCTCAAACGAAAATATGTGGGGATGCAGCGCCAACAAGCTGAGTTTGAGAAAAACATGAGTGATACATTCAAGCCCATTACTGATCCACTCGAAAAAATCATAGCCCATCAAGAAAATCACCGGGATCTCCAGAAAGAATTCGGACAACTGGACGATTCGGTCAAGGCCTCGTATATAGGCGACGAGACTTTAATGAATCGGAGCGTTCCAGAGGATATCGAGAGTCAAAATTCATCGGTTGCTTCATTCGAGACGGCTGATGATCAACTTAGCGAGCCCGAAGACTACTTATCTACCCTGCGTAGGGATGATCGTAATCTTGATAGGATATATGGAGTCAGACGGAATGGGGATTCCTTGGGAATCGGTAAATCTCGAGTACAGCTAACCAATGACTATATCACAGTAGATAACCAGCGGTTCCCAACCACAACTGGTTTGCTTGAATTGATCTTCAAAAGATCCCCAGATCAAAATGTGATATCTGAGGAAGATATGAGAAACTATCGCAAAATCTTGGATGTCTCGCATGTTCACCGTAAAAGATTCGTGCACGATGGAGAACTGCGCAAGAGCAAGAGCCGAAAATTCCAGAACATAATCGCGCCACTATTTGACGCGGATAAACGAGGCGGATCACTGGCGAGTGGGTTGATCACTATATATTGGGATGATCCGAATAAGACAGTCGACAGACTTCGGGGTCTAATTGATGAAAAGTCAGCTGGTAATCGAAATAACGATGATGAGATAAGAGCTATCTTAGAATCTTTGTATCTGGCGGGCTACATAAGTACAACTTACTCTTGAATTAGTATTCTTGAGCAAGATTTAGTATAAATACAGATAAGAATGACCAGAGGAACATTACTCATTGAGCAGTTAAGCTGACGACATGGGTGAGAACTTTGAGGAAGCTCTCGAGAGAGCTGCTATGGCGGTGAAGAAGAAACTGCAGCTTCTACGCGAGGAGCCCTCATATCGAGGGGACTTGAGCAAATCGAATCAGGTCCGAGTACCGGGTGGAAATGAGGAGCCTCCACAGGCAGAAGAGATCGATGAATCGATGAAATTCATCAAGAATCGTCTTGGCAAGGATCAACTTGTAGTGAATGGGAGTCATTTTAACCGAGAGAAAGTCCATCGAGACGGTACAGTTCGATGGAAATGCCATGCATACTATAAGACCAAATGTCGAAGTACAGCAGTGACTCGGGGAACGAATCTGGTCAGCGTTGGCGATCACAACCATGCCGGGGAGTTCATTTTACGAACACAACCGTCTACGTATGAGAATGCAGAGAATAGTGGAGCTCTTGGCAATGTTGCGCCTCCAGAGAGTCGTGATGAGAACCAGTCGATAATCGTTGAGAATTCCAAGAGTTCGGTGGAATCGTCTCCTCACGAGTCATCGAATAGAGAGGGAGCTGTCGACAGTGTTACTCCTACGGAGGGTCGCAAGGAGAGTCATTCAATGTTCGATAGAAGTTCTGACAATCCGGGTCTCACCAGTTCACAGGGTAATGCGGAATCATTCCCTAGCTTTGATATTTCGGACCCTAGCAGTATGCACGAAGACCTAGAGAGTATATCATGTTCACAGAATGATTCCGGAAGTACCCGAGTATCCTACCCTTTCAGTTCGAGGGACGATTCACAGTCTGACTCAGATAATCCATGCATTGATAACTGGGAGTCCAAACAAAATGAGTCCAGTGAGCAATGGCTAACTCGCGATCATTGGCAACCCCATTGTTACTCCAGAGGGTCTGCGACAGGTGACGCCACAGACGAAATATACGATAGGGGAACTTCTCCATACATGGATTTCCGAGCCCCAAAGGCCGGAGCGTGGGTCCCTTGCCTAGTCAAAGGTTATTCGGGAAAGAGTCAGCAAACTTCGAGGTCCAGGAACAGAGATTTATTGCTCACATTCGCACGTCAATCATTCAGACGATTAGGACTTCCGTCATACGAGACTCTCCCACGGACCATACAATATGTGCAGGGTATCAGGAGGCGTCATTATAATGGGAGATACTACTGGTCCAAACTGGAGCCAGAAATAGGGAGCTGAGCGACTCATGTTTACATGAACCCTTAGACAAGCGTCTCTTGGTTGATGAGGTAAACTTAGTCCAAGGACTCTAACTCTCGACCCGAGTTGCGGGATGATTTGAGGGAGAGAATAGCGATAGAGTACCGCGCGGTATAGCCGAATGCCGATCGAATACCGCGCGGTATAGCCGAATACCGACGGAATACCGCGCAGTATAGCCGAATACCGATCGAATACCGCGCGGTATAGCCGAATACCGACGGAATACCGCGCGGTATAGCCAAATACCGATCGAATACCACGCGGTATAGCCGAATACCGACGGAATACCGCGCGGTATAGCCGAATACCGATCGAATACCGCGCGGTATAGCCGAATACCGACGGAATACCGCGCGGTATAGCCAAATACCGATCGAATACCACGCGGTATAGCCGAATACCGACGGAATACCGCGCGGTATAGCCGAATACCGATCGAATACCGCGCGGTATAGCCGAATACCGACGGAATACCGCGCGGTATAGCCGAATACCGATCGAATACCGATCGAATACCGATCGAATACCGCGCGGTATAGCCGAATACCGATCGAATACCATGCGGTATAGCTGAGTACCGGCACGTCGTGGGAATGATCAGAACAGGCCGCTAGAGGGGAGCGCATGCATCAGGATGCGAGCACCGGGATGAGTTGCCCCACTTGACACCTGCACCTGGCTGCTGTCATTTGAATATGGAACAGAATGTTGTCGAAAAGCTGTAGCTGATACCCACGATATTCTAGTCTATAGAAATGGTAATGTATCCAGATCATTGTGAGTAATTCACTAATGCTTGGATGGCAGTAGGGCTCATTAAATATTCATGCTCTTTTCTCTCGTTTCGGTATACGAGCGTCGGTAATTCATCATGACCCTCCAAGGAAAACCCCTAACAATCGCCCCTCGAGACAAACAGAGAACTCTCACTTTGTTTTCTAATCATCCACTGCTTCACAGCTGCTTTTTTCGGTAACGGAGAATAGCCCATCAGCCTTTAATAGAAACTTGCTGTCATACAGTTCCATATTCTTCATCGGTAATATTATGAGAGTCAGCTACAGCTTTGTATAATATTTTGGCCTACACACTCATTCAAATGAAACATAACATCGTCGACGGGTCGAAATTCACCGTATTTACTCAACTTGAACTACTTTCAGGGCTGAATTACCTTATCATCGAAATTATTGTCCCAGTTGCCACAATTACATAAAAGTGAATCATGGCCTATCTGGCTCCTCATGTACACAATGTTTCAGACACTTCATTACCGGAACTGTGACTCTATACAGTGTTATTAATGGCCTGTTATACAACTGTTTGTGAATGTATAATGAATCAGTGCACGCTTCCCTAAGCTTCCTGATTCTAAGTTTCTATATTAACCTATGAGGTCTGTCCCTTGAAGAGGGAATCAGCAGCTGCTACACTCACTGGAGAGGGGCGTCAATCCCTCCGAAATTTTATGATTGTTCGTACCACTGGAGAATTGTAAGGGGATGATCTCCCGCCACATTTTGTTGAACACATCTCCCTTCTGGTGGTAGGAGGTACCTTACAGCTTTGAATTCACTTAGTTAGGCTCTGACCGTGCGTAAGAGTACTCCTAAGAATGGCTCGCTGTCGATCTAGTGGTGACTATCGAGACAACTGTGAACTCCCTAATTTGTTTCTATCTACCACCTACACATTGAACAGATCAAGCACCAAAAGTATTTGTACGGGCTTGAGATATGATGATGGAGAATTTCGACAAGTTGTTCAAATTCCGAGTTCTCACAATCCTGTGACATTTGACTCAATTGGATGGGGAAATTTCAAAGAGCAATTTGAGATAATCGTCAATTATTTCCACAACCAACAACAATTTAACCGAGATATCAGAAAACCCATCAAGCTTTCCCTACCATCGCATGATTTGACACTCGACTCAAGATTTGGAACTAAGGCAGTAATTATCGACGAGAGAGTAACTGTTTGCTCAAAGATCGATAGTACCTCACCAAGTAAGAAACCATACATTACTCCTCCCTCAGTTATCATGCAGACAACAACATTTGATGGCTTGTATTCCCAAAGACATTTGATAGATATCCATCTAACAACACTGGAATCTCTTCTCAAAGGCGTTAATCAACTCAGTCAATCCATTGTAAAATACCTGGTATATCGAATTGCGGAACAGGGGGAAAGCTCACTTGAGCTCCTCAAAGATTTCAGAAAATTCAAACAATACTATGTTGCCCATAGCGATACTATTTGCGAATATATCCATGCCAAATTCCCTAACAGTACAGATGGTCTTGACACTAAACACAGAAATTTATTTTTAGCAGAAATTTCCGCATTCGGACTGCCCATCATTCTCAAGAAGTTGCAAGACCTTTTGTCGAGTAAAAATCAATAAGTGAAAACATGTATAGAAACTTAGGTCTCATGGGAAAATCTGCTTACGTTCGTAATAGAACAGTCGTTCATTCATCATAATATGTAAAGTGTAAAGCCAAAATGCTCCGTCGTATTTCCGAGGTAGAGGATCCACAGAGGCGTCGTCATCTTCTTTCAAATGGTATTCTTCTAGGGTCCGAGAAAAGATAAATTGACTTACCTTCCAGCAAGATAACAGAGGTCCCGAACTCTGGCGTCTTGAGTCGTGAAAGGTTTCTCACAAACGTGACACTTTGTCGTGGTGTTGGAAGTTCGTTTCCCCCTGGTCTGTGAGATTGTCCATGAGTATTCAATCAATGAGAATGTAAATTTTTTTCTACATCCTAATCACTCCTTGCGCTGTGACACTAATAACACCGAAAGTAATTGTTGCTCAAGTAAATAAAAGTTCCTTTCCTTTGTGATTTCTGAGGAGCTGCATCAGTACATTGTTTGTGAGTCGTAGAAACACTCATTGCCAAATTCATGCAGGCGCTACAACTATAACTGTAGAGGGTATCACAGTTAGAAGTGTGTTTTTAGCTGAATGGTGCTGAGTTTGCATCGCTGTTGTCTGTGGTATATTCTTTATCAATGAGCGATTGACTGCTCAATAGCATATGATGATCAGTTCATCGTTTGCGCTGAATATTATCTTCTTACGTGTCTCAATACCAACGATGTGTAGTGTGACTTTAAATAGGGTTATATTTTCTCCCAAATTGATTCGAAACTTCTCCCACACATCCTGAGCATAATCAGATTCTGGAGATTACCTCAGAACTCAGACTGTTTTGGGGAGGTTACTCGTGGTGGTGAAGTTTGATCGTTGTGCTCTTTCTGAACACGTTTGCAGTTCCTCTCACATTCCTTGTCTTCTTCTTCTTCTTTCAAATATCTTGAACACACGCATGGTCATGTTGTTGGATGTCCTCGCGTCTTACTTATCTATAATGGGTGTGTTTTATACCATACCAGCTGATTCCTGTTGCTTCCCTTAAGACACATAGATCGCTTCATATAATTGCTATGAATCCGATCACCGGCAAATGAACGATCCCAAGTCATGGGATGCTCAATTGATACAATATTCGCGGCGGATTAGGCCTCTTGGGGACACCGCCTTCACCTTGGTGAAAAACAAAAACGCACCAATGTACCTACCTCCGGGGTGGTGTGGAAATGGTACAGGACTGCATACTTGGAACTATTCCCCCGATGCCCTGCATCCCTAGTGTAATTCCCAGACACTTGGTACAACACGGCTCTCGGTGCTCTGTATCCCGGGGCCCTCCCCCTGGAGCGACCTAGTGCCTTCAAACCTGGGGCCCTCACAGCTACTGCCCTCAGGGCCCTCACAGCTGCTACCCTGACACCTAAAGCCCTCACACCTACTGCCCTCACACCTGGTGCCCTGACACCTGGTGCCCTGACACCTGGTGCCACCTGGCACCTGGCGCCCTGACACCTGGTGCCACCTGCTACCCCTCCTGGCCCGGCGTCTCTCCATACCTGTCTACACACTACTCGCAAAAGACCACAGAATATATTTTGACATCGGGGTGCAATAGTCGCTGATTTTTCGTGACTTTTTAGTCCCTCGCCTTCGGCGAAGAAGTAAAATATTACTAGGATGACGGGAATTGCCTTTTGACACGATTTACACCAACGTGTCTTAATCTCATGGAACTTCTACTTTCACTCACAATTCATGGGAGAGTATAGTTTTTTATACGTCCATACGTAAAAATAGCTTGTTTCTATAGAACCAGTCCTCGCTACGCGAGGACACCTGGAAACGAGCTGTTTCTGCTTACAGACGTATAAAACTGCATACGCGTCTCGTGCGGAAACATTTTTCCTTCAGGAAAACCAAGCTGAACATTGCTTTTGCCCACGTCCAACCCGGTTCCACGAAGGAAAAAATGTTTCCAGTACTCGACGCGTAATGTACTAATATACGGGAGTGAGATCTATTTTCCACTGCCTCGTCACAATTCCAGTCCTCGGCTCTGGCTAAGTCCGGAAAAGTCATTCGGGATAACCAACTCTTGTGCGCGTATCATAATCTACTGATTGTAATACTGTGCATAAAATCGTACATTGCGACCAGTTTTCCGACTTCTACTTCCAGTTCATTCGCGGAAGTATAGTCTGATACACGAGAGTAAGACTTACTTTTGCACCCTTGCATCGAAATGTAAAGTACCATGTTAAAAGTTCGTGAACGATGATGAAATTCTCTCCTGCTGCTAACGTCGACTGCTTGGGCTCAGATCGACGTCGAAAAACTTTGTGAATTACATCTTACAGATAAGAAGTAATCCTGACTTTCTGGGATTTTGGATTTTATTTCAGCCTTTCTTACTGGCTTCAACAGCTGACGTCATTTCAAGAATTTTGGGGAAAAAACGTTTTCACTCTATCAGCTGCCATTTGGACGTGGATGAAGATGGAGCAATTTTACAAAGAGCAACTTGAAGAGCGAAAGAAATTCCATTTGCAATTATTTTTCGATGAATTTTTACGTCGTACAGGCAGGAGTGAGAAAGCTTCCAGAGTAGCCAGACTCTCGCATTTCTGATGAAAATCTACAGTTTTGGCTACTTTGAGAGCTCTCACAATCTTGCTCGCAAGACATAAAAGATAAACAAAAAATTATTCGAAGTAGGATCTTTTTTCTTTCAAGATACTTTTTGTAAACCCCTCCATCTTTATCCTGATTCAAACTGCAGCTGATGGAGCAAAAATGTTGTACTTGCAAATTCTTGAAATTACATCAGAAGCCACTAAAGGATGCGGCAAGGAGAAATCCAAAACCACAAAAAATTAGCATTTTTCCTCATCTCCAAAATGCTTTGTATAAAATTCTTTTACGTTGATTTGGGCTCGAGCAATCGACGCTAGAAGCTAGAGAGAATTCCATACCGCCGTTCATAGTTGTATGAAATGTTTGCACGGTACTGTTCGTTTAGGGAACTCGGTGTCGTGAAATAATTTTTGATCGTGTTCGGATTGAGAGGATGACATGAATTCAAAAATACAGAGGTGAACCCCCGGGAAAAAGATTTCGTCGGTCCGATTGAACCCAAGGATCTGGAAAACATTCCGCGTCGAGATGAACTCAACTCAATATTTGATTATCTTCAAACACCAGTGAGATAAATCCTCTTTGAATGTCAAAAAATTGAATTAGACCTCTGAAAGCTACTGAGTTGGACAGCCATCGAAAAAATTTTGGAACCATTGTACAGGTATGAAACTTTTGAATGAACTTTTGGGATTCAAGGAAATTTTCATCCCACCATGATTAGCAGATTCATAATAATTAATAAGCATCCTCGAAAGATTCGACCTTAAAAAAGGTTAGTCATAGTATTCATAGGTCTTATAGAACTGAATCAATTACTCATCATTGAGCCATTTCGGTTATAATAGAAAAAGTTTGTGCAGTTAATCAGGCTATTTTTAAAAATCATTCAGTCTCGGGATAAAAAATAATGTATTCCCATCTCAATAACTCTATTGTGTCATTCTACAGTGTTCATGTCAAGACATTTCAATGACCTTAATTCAAAGTACTTTCATCTCCTAATACATCCTTTAGAATTTGTAGAAGTTTGAAGGCCACGTGTAAGCTCAAGTCGTTACAATATTTATTTATAACTAAAATCATTGAAACGGTACATGATTCTTTATAAATTAATTACCGAATTAGGTTTGTGAAAAAAAAGCACAGAGATCAAGGCTTAAACCATACTTGGAACCTCAAACAAGCCTCATTGACACAGTCGGGCAAAGATCGCACCAAATTTTCTTCCAAAAGTTGGCTGCTTGCAAATGCACAGTAGAAAGATTCGAGGTGTCGTCGCTTCGATTCCCATCTCAATCCAGTTCGCATTGAAAGAGATTCGTACCACTATACCTCGACATAGAAAGAGATAGAGATAGATAGATAGAAAGAATGCGAGGGGCTCATGTAAACAAACTTGTTGGAATTTGCCAAAGTTTGCGCGCGCGAAAAGTCGCGGCCGTGGCCACCACCACCACCACCACCACCACGACACTCTATAGGCCACGATACCACATATCGGGAAGCAAGTGTTGAAAAATCGATTTCTCTAGAGTAGTAGTGGCAGCAGCAAGTGCCGCATGCTTATATTACTTATATACCATATCAACACACAGTATATCCAGCTATACTTTATAACATTCGTCGTAGTAGTACAAAACTTGGGTATTATCGACGCATTCTGGTGAATCGAAGGAATACAAAAAAGTGTATCCAATTCATCCTAATATATATATACTGATGTTCACCAAAGTATCTCCTGAGTCCGAGTAGTATAAATCTTAGACAAGGGAAAAGCCTCAACGTCGAGTCAGACGCACGTATCCAGCAAACTAGATGCAATATATATAAGAATTTATCAAAGAGTTTGTGTGATGGTAACTGAGATTTCTTGGAGTTTTTTTTTCTTCTGTGATACTGAGTAGATCGGTTATTACTGATATTTGCACGTCCTTCGAATGAGTTAAGGAAATCTGAGATTGTCGTCGGGACGAATCAGAATTGTGATTGTTAGTCGATGCAAGATATCTATACTATTGTGGTATAAGGTTAGGGCAAATGTATAACACAATCGGTGTGTGAGCCAGATAAAAGTCATGAGCGAGGTCATGAGTGCAAGGGCATGGTTTCCATTACGGAAATAATACAATGGAATGTGAATCAGTCCGATTACGAAATGGGGTCGTTCACATAATATCCGACGCTTGTGAGGAGCTTTTTTAGATTTGTTTGGGGTATCTTTGAATTGAGAAATTTTTTGAAAGAAACAATCGAGATCATTGATGGAATATCCACAGATTTCCAAATTGATTGGCCTTTGGATTTTTTTTCTACAAATATTTTTAGTAGTTTTTTGATCATTTTTTGGTGTAACAGAACACATCAAAGATTTTTTGTGCCGGTGGAATGAAACTGATAAGGATTCCTAATCGACAGAATTTGATATTTGTGGTAAAGATAAATGATCATTCCTGGAAGGAAGCTGTAGAATCATACATTTTTGTCCAAATGACACGAACCATTTATCACTTCAGTCTTCCAATTGTTGAACCCACTAACAAACGGAAAACCTCGAGTTCATATTTCAGTTTCGTGAGGATTTTGAAAACTTCCCTATGCTTCAGAGAATTTTCTGTAAGACACCGCGAGGATGATTTATATGATTCTAATGTACAAGATATCCAGTGTAATCTAACGGAAAAACCATCACTCATCGACTCCATAAAATAACGTCTGTATTGGAATTCAAATCCTCGCGAGTAGAATCAAGTTTTAAATCAAAATCATATACTGATAAATCGCTTCAAATCCTCTGTACGATCTCCCAACAGTCTGTCTCTCTTGCAGTCAATTTTTGCACAATTCCCCAACCAGTTCACCACTGACAACTTGCACGTCATTCACACGTGACAGTATTGAATAAGAAGTAAGATGAATGAATCTGGATCTTCAAAATTGTTCAATCGATTTGGACAGAGAAACTGCAACCTCAAAATTGCAAAAAAGGCTGAATGACATTTGGTAGCGATGTGGAAAGGCCGGCAATGTTTTTCCGCATAATCGGGGGCCACACTGCACGAACTCGAGTCCTGGCGCCCTTTGTTTAGCCCTCAGCCTCTTTCACAATTCTATTTTCGAGCAACGTACGCCTTTTTTGCCGGTTTCACGAGACGCGAAAAGTATACGATACACTCTCGATTGATCAATATTAGAGTGATGATTTACGGAATTGAATAGTGAGAGAACGTTCAAAGTGAAAAGTCAGATCTCTCACGTATTGATTTTGAAGAGAGGACTATAGGATATTATATAAAGAGTGAGGAAGACAGAAGAAGGAAAGGGAGTCTGCAGTATAAAACGAGAGCATGACAAACGTTGGCCTGTCAGTGAGGAAGTCTCGGATTACTCATCCGAAGGGGTTGCCCTTCTCTGTACCGCCACCAATCGCAAATAGTGTGATGGCTTTGTATATCTAGATATGTGTGCGTGTGTATGTGTATTTGTTTGTGTGAGGTAATGGTATGTCTGAGTCTGGGGTGTGTCATAATTGGCTCTAGGGTCTGGAATTACCCTTGCACCCTCGCGCGACTAATTTGTCAACGATTAGTGAATTACCGCCTGTCCTTGGACTAATTGACAGATTGCAGGAAATATTTGCCTAAACGTGAATGCGCATACAT
The DNA here is from genome assembly GCA_029851415.1 of Eretmocerus hayati. NCBI lineage: Eukaryota > Metazoa > Arthropoda > Insecta > Hymenoptera > Aphelinidae > Eretmocerus > Eretmocerus hayati. The sequence continues at coordinate 163,368,057 of CM056742.1, forward strand.
TGATAAGGGTAGTAAAAGGAAGAAAGGTCGTGGCAGATCAATCACAGGTGTATTCAATAAAGTTATGTGTATTCGACGGGCAACCATTCGCTGGGATTATTTTAAAATTCAAGCTCATACCCGTAATTACGGTATTTTTAGAATTTCCTCAACTTTAAACTCGCGAAGAATGAGTTGAAGAGTGTCATTTGATGTCACACATGCAAAGTTCATAAGGATTCGATAGATTTTTTTGACAAAGGTTTCTTGAGAGAAGGAACCCACTAGCACCCTGCGAGGAGACGCGAAAATTGTTGATAATATGCCGATAAGTAATGGTCAATTCTTACGCAAATCAATGCTGGAAGTTTTACAGCAACGTCCAAGCCTTTTGGAATCAAGGAGAAAATCCCAGTAGAAATTCCTTGTGAGCTATCATGGAAAGAATCCAAAAAAACTGTTCAAAAGTGCCTCCTCTCCTTTTTTTTTTTTTTTTGAGATTTTGACTGGAAATTTTCAATTTCAATTATCATTATCTAAGTCGAAAACGGATTGTTTCATGATAACCTGTTCCTCTTCATTTGTTCTAACAAAATTATGATAATTCGACCCCCAGCCAAAGTTTGTCCATCCGAATTCCGAGTATTGAGTTGCCCACGTGAAAGAGGTAAACACGTTTGCTGCGACGCTGGTCTTTCGTGATTTCATTTTCGTCACGAACTGAACCATCGCAATCGGGTAAAAACCAGGGTTTGTAACGAAATCAATTGTGAATTTCGTTGAATTTTGTTAAGGACCATTTTCTGTCCAAGTTGAGCGGTTATGGTGGTCATAATACTCATGATTGACGAAAAAAAGAAGGATGAGATGGGTTTCCAGGTTGGATTCGGATAAAAACCTTAAGATAACGAAATTCAACTGAATTCAAAATCTATTTAGTTACAAACCCTGGTAAAAACGCCAATATAGAGATAGACTCGTTTTCGGCTCATTGTTCACGACCTTGGTGAAGTAAACCACCACGGTAGATTGTTTTGGGAGAATTTCCCGAGCCCGTCTAAGTCGGTGAAGATTGGAAATTGGAAAATCGCGGGTGCCACCGGTGAGGCCAGTCGCAGCGAACGTGTTAAGTAAAATGGGTGGACGTATGGGTCATGGATGTGTCGATGAGTGAATGGATGGTCTAGTCCAGTCTGGAACGATCTGGGCCTGTCTGAGATGAGCCGGAACAGTATGGTGTGATCTGTGCCGTTATGTTACAGTCTGGATCGCGGTTTGAGGCGGTCTTGTACGATCTGGGATGTTTTGGTATATTCTGAGCTGGTCTGGAACGGTTTGGAATAGTTTGGAATGATCTAGGATGATATTGCACAATTTGAGACGGTCGGGTATGGTCTGGAAGTTTCCGGTCTAGGCTAGTCTCGGATGGGTAAAATATGATTCGTGGCTGCGTCGGTTATGCGTGGTGGTGCGAGAGATCCTGTAGGTGGGTATGTTGGTGGCCGATCGGTCGGACGGACAGGGTGATGAGTGGTTGGCTAGACGGGCTGCTGAGTGATCATAACTATTAGTGGCACCAATTCAATAAAATTCGATTTTCATGGAGCTCATAGCAAACCTCTTCTTAATACCATCACTGAATCACAACAAACCCTCTCAGCTAGTAATTATAATTTTAAGACGATGCGTTTAATATTGAGATTCTCTTCTTACAGTGACCAATTGTTCATACCCATCATTTCACAAATATTATTTTTGAGCGACAAAAGTTCTTCAGCAGCCTCTGAATTATCGAAATTAGTTCCAAGCGGAAGGGGCGATGAGACTAAAAGTTATACTTCGGAGACTTGTCGAAATTCTTACATCGTTTTCATGTATACTCTAGCATTAATGTAAGGTGTAATCCTTCAATTCTCCCTCAATCTACAGAAAATGTCCAGTCAAATATCTATAAAGAATCTCTGAGAAGAACACATGAAAGTTAACTCATGTAATACAAGGAATTATTGCTTTGTGTGTTTTTTTATAGCCTTCTGGATACAAGTTTTCATACCGAAGTATCTGATGGTTCCTCAGAAATTTATAATAAAAAATGGAGTCATCCTCTAAAGATTTTTGAGATGTACGTAGGAATCTACGAAGATGATTTTATTATACGTAACCGTCGTATAACGAGTCCCAAGAATGCGTCAAGACGTTTCCCTCTCACAATTCACAAGGAAGCTCGCGGCAAAATCATGCAAATGTCGACCAAAAATCTAAAATTTTCGAGTTTTTTGGTTATAGCTAAAGAAGCAGAGGAAAATGAACATGAAGAAGTTGTAAAATCCATGGATAAAGAATACATATCTGGTTGATCAATGATGAATCTATCACCCAATAATCAAAAGCCCACAATCAACCAGATCTTATCAGTAAAAAATGATAAAAGTGGACAATAAAAGGGTGCTTCTATTCGGCCACTCTCTGTCGTTGGCTCTTTCTTTGGTCTTACTTATTTCTTGCTCTCAGTTTACAGTGTTTCAAGACAGAGACTTTCGTTGTGCCACGTTGGACGATTCAAACAACGATAGAGCGCGCGCTGAGGGAGCAAGAGGTTGAAAGGAAATGGCAAGAAAGGAAGTAGACGAAAAGGAAGGAAGGGAATTCCTGCACGCTCAGAAATACTTCTGCTTCTTCGGGACTAAAGAAACGAATTTACGAGATTTCTTATTCTCCTGATCTGGCCCTGCGCGTAGATACGCATGTATGAAAGCTTTTCACTTGTATGCATGGCCACCTTTACTTTTTCTTTACTATCCAACTGGCCGGATTTTGCCTACAATACCTTATAAAACTGATCTCCGATGTAAAAGACTGACCAAAGATTGATTGTCTTCTTCGAGGTTTTATATGTATCGATCTTTCCTTCCAACAATAATTTTGGGTTGTAAGGTTTCTCTCTTTGATATTACTAATTTTATTGGATTCACTGATTTTTTTACCATCGAAGAGAAAAGCTTAGCTCTGTGTTTGATTTTTCATCCGTTTTTAGTTCAATCTGGTTAAAATGAAGTAAGGTAAATGTACCCAACTTGCCCCCATATGCCGATCTCGGGAATGGTCAATCCTTTGCCTGAGATGCAACTTTTAAAATGATTAGGGTGCACAAAAAATTGTGAACACAATGGAACGAAATTCAAATAGTTCATTTCAATATAAGGGTGTAAAAACTTTGTATCCCATCCAAATGCATGGCCTGAGCCGCACGTGAGTTTCGGAATCATCACAATGATGCGAAAAATAGGTTTCACGCCCGTGTATCGAACCATACTTTTTGATAAACTGAGAATAATAGTCGACAAACTCTGCGCGAAATACATTTTTACGCACGGTGTATCAAAGAATTGATTTTGGTTTGATCCCTCTAAATAACTGGATTGTGAACTTTAAACTTCACTCCACTAGGAAAAATCAAATTTTCCATTGGAATAATCGAACGCGTGGAATTCTTTATTGGTTGATTCTGTAAAACCAATGTTATCAATTCATTCGACATTAAATCGGAAAATTAGTTTTTTTTCAAGAAAAATTCTTACAAGCTCATAAGGTCTTCATTATTATTAACACAGAGCCTAAATCTCTCCATCTACTCGAATGCCTAGTCACAGTACTCTACATTTTCTTAATAATCGAATATAGTGTGTGAGTTCTCACGGTAATGTACCATCGAACATAAAAGTCAAATTAAGAATGAATGAATCAAAATTGTAGAACTTCCACAATTCCAAACTCATTTGAATCCAAAATTATAATTTTATCGCTTTTTGATATAAATTCAATCCCAGAATTGAGGTTCACATAACCTATCTTTGATAGAAGAATTTTTTTGAATTTTCTTCATCGTGATAAATTGGTCTGACACCTTCAGCTCAATAAGAAACTTTTCGCATAGAGCTGGGTATAAATCATCAAAATCATTCGATGTGACATTCCCCAACGCACTTGCAGTCTTACACGGATATGCAACCAAATAATAAATATATTGGTCAACCCATTGAATATGAATAATGTGCAAAAAAAAGAGTAGATACGCCAAGCCAACAAACACACGTGATCGATAAGCTGATGTGTAGCACAAGTCCCGACAAAGTCTTGCTCTTTTTTTTTCCTTATACTTTTGCTTCGAAAAGCATGACGTGTTCCCGCTGTCTATGCCTATGTGACAGAATGGGATCAGTAAGAGGTACATTGCACTTGCATCTTGTAACAGTTTACCATACTTTATGTGGCGCCATATACTCATTGCACACATTATACACATATAGAGTTAAATTGTAATTTCGAATCTTTTTATCGAGTGAAAGGGAATTAATTTTGCAAGTATTGCACATACACATACATTTATATATAGATAAATATATGCGAAAGGTACGCGTGACCACTTTTTGCTCATACTTTAAATTCCTGAAAATTTTATGATTCCGAGAATGAGAAAGCGCGAACGCGCCCGCGTCGTTATGCAAGTTACGCGCGCTCGTACGATAAATTATGCACTTAATTGAATTAATTACGCGGTTCAATATCCTCAGAACCAGAGTAGGATAATACTGAACAAAAGTTTCTAGTTTTTAATTGAAGATTTGCATATTATGCAGTGTTAAATTATTAGTACCACATCTTCCCAACCGATCATTCAGATTATATAAAAAGATGACACATTTCATTTTGCACTTGGCACTTCGTCCCAAAAAATAATGACGATGACGTCAGTAAAATTTCTGATAATCGATTAAAAACGAGTTATTCAGGCATAAGTGTAACTCGGCTACCGTTTGACTTATAAATTGATTGCACATCGTGTATAGAAATGGCGAGTGCGATCGAATCGGTAAAAATCTGCGCGCGTCATTCGACACGTACCGGTCTTGTATTTGCCTGTTGCTCATAATCATTCTTGTTCAATTAGAGCAACGGTATGTTGTATAGGCGTGAAATGATAACGCCACCCGGTTCTGATTCTCATTACCCTTGTTGCATTACCATTGAAAACTTGGTCGTGGCATTATCATCTATAGACTTTAGTTGTCGCTTCTGTAGGCGCCACGTGGCTTCCAGAACGGTCACACTAGGCCGCAATCTCGAATTTATTCAATGAGCCTGGAACTTTCGCTTGTATGATGATGAGTATTTCTGTAGAATCTTTGATTTACCAAGCACACTCTTCTAGTAGAAATGATAAACATGTTTTGGTCAGTAACTGGCCACGTCGCGTTGTTACTGATCACAGGTGGCCAGAATAAATGGTCACATTCCTACCAAGGTTGACCCCTAACAATTGGATAAAAATTGATTAAGTCAATTTGACGTACTTGATTGATGGAATCATTAGTTCTTTGCCCTAGGGTCACGCTAAACAATTATCAGCTTGAAAGGGGTCAAAATGTCAATTCTGGTGTCTTGTGGTTTTTTCTTTTCTCAAACTTTATGACTGACCACGAGAGATCATCACATCCGGATCACGGATTTGGCTGAAACTTCGAAAACAGTCTTCTTCTAGTGCCAAAAGATGAAAGCCAAGATTATAGACCCTTATGCTCAAACGTTTCCGAGCTTCATCTTCAGGGAATAGCATTATCCACATGGATCCATGTTAAAATTTATACATATAGGTATCAGGGTTTGGCACGAAACTGATTTTTGAATTTCGGTTCATTTCGGATCGGAGGGTCAAACTTCTGTGATAATTTTGGAATTGATCTACATTGATCTTGTATACACAGCAACAAAATTATTGATTATATCTCCAAAATTATCACAGAAGTTTGACCCCCCAACCCGAAACGAACCGAAATTCAAAAATCAGTTTCGTGTCAAACCGTGATAGGTATACTTACGATGCTAATATCCTTGGCTGTAGCTTGGGAACGATTGAGCGCTTGGGTCTATAAGTTTGGATTCCATCTTTTGGCACTGAAAGAAGCCTATTCCCTGAATTACAGTCGAATCCGTGATCAGGATCTGAAACACTCTCGTGGTGAGTACACCACGGTGAGGCTTGTTCAAGATTCAGGAAGGCAGCCTTATCAAACTTAATAGTATCAAGCACCAATTTCCACAGTTATAAGAACCAACCGACAGCTTTTGGGTACACGGTGAGAACGTACATTTTAGAGCGTAATTTTGCCTAAGATTTCATTCACTGAGTTTTTATAGACAGAAGGGAACTAGCCTCGTTCCAGGCCTCTCTGTGCTCTTCCCAAAACAATTTTTTTCAAAGTAAACTTTTACTGAAATTATTGGTCAGGTCCACGTGACAGTGGTACGACCCTTGGTCTCGACGCTACTGAGGTCCTAGTCGTTCTCCATCTACCAGAGTATATGCTGATCAAATAAAAATCCCAAAACCCCAAAACTCCAGAACCTCAATGATGTAGCTTAAACCATTTGGCCGTATAATCAATTTTAGTAGAAAATGTCACCCTTCCGTGTCATCGTCATGGATATTGATGAGTGATAATGGATGCATTGAGCCTCGTTTTATTTCGTATTTGATTCTCACCGGACAAATTAGCCATAGAGCTGGATTTAGTCGAGTTTGATAAAAACGCCCTGAAATTCAGTCGAATTGGAGTGACTCGACCTGTCGGTCGAAGCTTCGACCGAAAAAGTCAGTCGGACACATTTCTGGGAAATCCATTTTTAAGGTTTTGAAAGTGGGATTTACCTATGGCATATTGTCAACCCGAAAATGTCAAAGTTTTTCAAAGTATCCCTCATAAATTATCACAGTACGATTTTCGGAGATTTTTTCGTTACCAAGTAGGAAGTCTGGGTACCCTGCGGAACTCAAAACATTTTTCCCTCAAAGCTTGTCCATCGTCCGATATGAATTCCGGAAGGTTTCATGTACGGAACTTTGGGAGTTTTCTGGGATTCCATCTCTCTAAATCTGTTCGACTGACTTTTTCTGTCGAAGCTTCGACTGATAGATCGAGTCACTTCAATTCGAATGCATTTTAGGGCGTTTCTATCGAACTCGACTGATTTTAGCTCTCTGGCTAATTTGGCCGGTGAGAATCAGTCGAAGGTCGACTGAATCAGCATAAATTTTCTGATTTATTCTCATTCGTATGTTTCTCTAATGTGGATTAAAATGTGAATTACCGCTCAAAAACGTCGGTAAATTTCTCAAAATTTTAATATTTGAATTAAAAGTCAGTCGAAGCTCGACAGAAAAGTCAATCGAGACGCGTCTACTGCACGGTGTGGACGGAATTGTAGTCCAGGCTTTGACTGAAAAATCAGTCGAAATCGAGTGACTCACCAGTCGAAGGGATTTAGAGAGACCCAAAAATTAAGACATTTCAATATCTTGGCGATCCCAAAGTTTCTTTAAATAAAATACTGGTTCTCAAATCCATGCTGGACGGAAAGAGAACTATCGAATTGAAACCTCGCGATATTTATCATGAACCCTCAGGGTAAAGTAAAAAATCTCCAAACTTTCGGAGCGCGAGTGTGAGAGTGCATGTACGTCTTTTTTCTTATAATCAAATGGTGAGTTACTAGTACACACAATTGATATCATTCCGGGCATTACACATATAGGCACAACAGTATATCTCATTACTCATGCAACGTTAGTTGGGCAATAGCATTTTTAATTAGTTTATATCGCCTCGATATAGTCTTCTATCGGTAATGCATAAAGCTTAAAGGCATTTGACTTTCTTAAATATAGGTGAGCTGAATTATAGCCATATATCTGTATTGTATGGCTATAGTTGTTGTCCGATAGGTCGTAACACATACCGTTTGATGGGAGCTGATTTCTAATGGCTCGAGTCGATCGTCGATGAATGTGTGTCTATAGGGCGAAGAGGGTACCACCTAAGGTGATAGACCGTTTGAGGGGATACATGAATTGCGAATGTAGATTTATATGTATGAGCAGATGTTGACGAGTTTGAAATTGTTTATGTATGATGCATTTTCTCTTCTCTGATCTATAGACTTCGAATAATTCAATGACAGTGACTCCACAAAGTGTTTTGCGTTTGAGTAAATAAATTGTATAGGTAGTGATGAGGGAGTCATCTTACTTCATAATAATGAAATTTTGATGAGTTTTACTCATGAATGCATTCTGATGCATATTCTAATTGGATGTTGTTTTTCAAGATTGGGACCTTGTACACATATCTATTTTGGTTGTAATTTTTGGCAAATTTCAAGTAGATACAAGGCTTCCGTTAAGTATCCAATTGAAGCAAAATTTAATATCAAAACTATCGAGTGTGCAGTGCGTAATATTTGGTCCATAGAATGCATAACCATTTTCGAAAATTCACGTGAAGCAAAGATACTTCGCGTTGAAATTATTCGATATGGCGTACAGCCAAAAGATAAAAGTTCGACCTCCACTGTGTATACCGCACACTTCATTTTCGATTTAAAATTTTGACCAGAATTGGATAGAAGTTTTGTCAATAGAATTACTCGATATCAAATTTGAGAGATATCAGTAGATTTATGAATAATAGGATGCTTGAGAATTTGATGAAAACTCTGTTCGAATTTTGATTTTGGATGATATAAAATGATGCGTGTTGGGTTTGTCTTCATACTTGGTCAATAAGGCCGACTGCAATTTCTTCGAAGATAAAAATATTCATGTGACGCAACAAAGACATTCATACCTAGAAAAAACTGCTGAGCATGCATTATGAGGTAGCAATAGTACGATAACCCGCCTCCATGTGCCCTATATGTCGAGTTTCTCTTTACCCCATAAGAGTTCGTGTCGATATTCGTCAGAGTCGGTGACTACCTTTTTCTTTCCTTCCTCGACAGCCAATGCATGCAACTCGCAAAAATATTGGCAAACGATTCAATCTAAATAATTCAAACTGGAAAAGGGAGGGGATGGGGGCACGGGGTCTGGGTCGCCAATCATCCCCAAAATTTTTTCACAGTTCGCTACCAGTTAGAATATGAAGAATTTAGAGTAACTCCGTCAAATGGGCCTCCTGTTCAGAGCTACAGCCCATGACATTAACATTGCCCATATAAGCCCATGTTGAAAAGTGATATATATAAATATACTAGCAATGGTGAAGTTTCTGGCTGTACTTCAGAACAAAAGGCCCATTTGACGGAGTTACTCGAGATTATTTATTTCTTTGGTAGTACAAAGCTGTAAAAAAATCTTGGGGAAGATTGGCGACCCGCACCCCATGGTCCCCCCTTGTGAGTCTTGAAGAATGTTCAATACACCAATATCCCAGCGATGAAAAAATGAGGAAAGTGTACCTAATTTTCTCCCATATACTGATTCCGAGAATGGTCACTCATTGACCTTTCCTCAAATATTTTGTGAGTGAGCCAAAGTTAGACCGTGACTGGGCATCTTTGGTACACTTACAAAATATTTCATTTCTATCCATAACCATGCAAGCGAATGAATTCTAATCCTTCAGAAGTTTTATTCTAAGCTGTTTGAAACATTTTGATACCTCATAGACCATCACTCGACTCAACATGAGTTGGAAAGAAGCTGTTACACAGGACTGAACCAAAGTTACCCCGTAATACTTCTTACGTAGAGTAGGGTAACTTTGGTACACTTTTTCATGGTTTTTTCCGGTTTTTCAGTCGTTAACACGTTCGCTGCGACGGGTCCCACGGGTGGGACCCGCGCGTCCTTCCCTGTGTGCGACGGGTCCCACGGGTGGGACCCGTTTTTGTTCGGCTTCTAGTGTGCACCAAACAACGTAGACACATCCAATGGCTTCTGTAGCGGTTCTTACTAACTATATACGATGCCAAGAACATGCGTACACGCCAGTTTGAGGATCGGAATCGATTCGCGCGAGTTATACCACAAAAACTGAATTTTCGTGGGAACGGCGATGAATAACACAAAAATAGCAAGTAAATTGTGAATATATCAAGTCCGTTTCAATATTTCACAACGTATCTTAGCTCATTCGAAAGCTTACGTCAAAAACTACAAAATGAGCCCAAGTACGCGTAATTTGAGCGAGATAGAGCCGAGTTATCAGAAATTTTGACGCAAAATAACCATGAGGCAAACCGAGTAAATGGTTGACGTTGCAATTGCACTTCCTTTCTTCTGAATCTATTTTATCTCTCCGAGTATGAGGAACTTTTTGTACCCAGAGAAGTTGAAGAGTATCTCGGATAAGCAGCTGTGTCTCGCGGATTCACGAGGATAGAAAATCATATTCGCGTGGATCACAATCGCAATCCGCGGTTCTTACGACGAGGCAAAAGCTTCCAATTCAGGCCATGCTCGCGAGTTACCCGAATGGTAGCGGGAAATCAACGAATGCTCCCGAAAAGCTAAATACCACATCTCAGGATCACTAATTTTGGTAGTTCGGCCATTCACACCATCCCCCTTTGCACGATAGAAATTTTCGCGGGTCCCACCGGTGGGACCCGTCGCACTGAAAAAAGTCGGACTTAATTGTGTGCGACGGGTCCCACCGGTGGGACCCGCGAAAGTTCTTAGATTTCTTGTATATACATACTAAACTGATCACAAATCAAAAGGTTCGACTATTTTAGGTGGAAAATCACGCGTTTGTACTCTCTCGCACTCTGTGACGGAATGCCGGTTTTCACCGTCGCAGCGAACGTGTTAAAATTCCAAATGCAGTAAATACTCTAATGTAACGATGGTTTCTCCAATATGGTGATATATGTAATGAAGATGTAGCATTATACACCCGTAGTTCGTTCCGGAACACTTCATGCCAGGTACACTAATTGGACCACTCGCGTGCCGCTGCTAAATTAGCCTTTCCGGAAAAAGCTTCAATAAACGAGTACATACAATCATCCACGCGGGATCTATGATGGCTCGACACATTGTTTATGTGAGTGTCAAGAGGGAGAATAGGTATCAAAGCCGTAGAATCATTTACCTTACCGAACGCAGCTCTGAAAGCCATTTTTCAAGGGTGTACCAAATTTGCACCCACTCTACCAAAGTTACACAATTTGACGATACCTTTCAGCTCATTTTGAAAGTCCCGAAACAAGTTTCAAAATGAGTTGAAAAACGTGGAAAAATACCGAAGTAAGGCCAAAGGGCCTTATACTTCGGTGGATACTCTCACCTCATCATTATTTATGCGAAATACTGCTTCGAATTATTATTTCGGTAAGACATCCTATGCGGTGTAAAGCATGAATCTGGTTTGCACAGCGTGCCTTGTCATCTGATGTATGTGATCATTTCATCTTTAGCAAATGTGGCTCAGGGTTATGTGATGATTTTGAGAGAAAACTGTACTTTTCGGCAATAATGATCCACCCAGCTCCAATCATGAATAATTCTAACAGTACCTGGAAGACATTCATATTTACTCTTTCATGGGGATTGGATGAAATTTCATTGACCAGTCATCTCGTGGACCATGATTCAATCCAACCCGTTACCAGCTTGGATGTTTTTTTCATTTCAACCTTTTCAGATCCTCTTTTATGGTCTTATGTGGCTAAACTTAGAAGTTAATTGTACTCCAGAAATTTGTGTCGAGGAATTCTACTATATGGGACATGGATGACATCGATCATTCTGATATTCTTATTTGTTCTAAATTTTCAAAATGTAAATTAATTCAAATATCCCGCTACGCGTCTGAAACTTGTGATTGGTTTCATCTCAAGATTCATTCTATACGATACAAGCTCACTGAGTCGTTAGGTAACGATCTCGGGCATGCACCCATGATTCTTGTAAAGGGCTATTCGTTGGTATCTGGGAGTTTACATACAGAAAAACGTTACAAAAAGCCCGGGCTAGCCACGTTGGAAATCACCCTATGGAACCAACTTACATCTCCATCCAAAGATATTTCTGAATCCAGAATCTTGTACGCTGGAACTAATAAAGGGGTTTGGGGTGAGGTTCTTAGTAAGGGAAATTTCCAAAAACATTTTGAAAAGATGAAGAGAACTTGTATGCAAATCGTGCAGCTTCCGGTATTATTCAGGCGGATCTGTGTTAGTTCTTGTTCAGGATCGTTCATGATGATTTCTGATTCAAGTTCGAGGTTGCAGCTACAAATGAATTTTTTCAAAATTTCCTCGCGAATACTGTAGGCACCCCACACTTGGATTGTTTGAATTTCGGTTTTATAATGACTCAACATCTTTTCTCGTCTACTCTAAAAACTCTCCGCAAAAGTTACAAACAAGATTCTTTAAAGACTCCTGCTGGAGTGAAATCATATAATTGGGTGTAGATGTGCATGTGTCAATCAGCATCCGTTAGTTTGATTTGAGTTAGCTCCATCAGCTTTACCCTCTTCATCATCTAGCTAGGGTTTACTTATTATGCCGATGAATTGATCGAATAGACTAATTCGGTCTCTTAGAACTAGAATGAAGGTTTAGAACCTTGTGAGAGCTTAGTTTCCGCAACCATACATTTACATAAAAAGTGTACTTCAACACCCTAATTTCAAGAGATTTAATGAGCCACTTGCATGAAACCCTCATTGAATAACCTTGCAATCATACCAATAGCTGACAAAAAAGACCCTTCATAACAATATTGAATAATCGATACAAAACGATGTAGTAGCTCGCCTAAATATACGGATTATCCCATCCACGTTTTTGCCATCTTGCAACAGGGTAAAAAGAGTCCAATGGCCTGATGGCGTATACAATAATGAATACCAAAGGAGTGTATAGATGGAAATAATAAATCGTATTAGCACGAAATGCGAGTAGAGCGCATTGGTGGCTGTGTCACGTGCAAAAAGCTTGGCTTTTTGCGCAGTGTATAGAGTCTGTTCATCGCGCACCAAGCTGAGAACCTGAAAGTAGAAAAGTGCGTAATACACCGAGTCTCAAAGGCGTTGCGGCGTGCAACGAAAACGCGATGCGCCACGCGGGAGGGAAAACTCCATGTATATAGGGTCTGGCCTTAGCCCGTCAAGTTCCACACGACTTGTATTATATAGCTCACCACGAAGTGCTAGGGCGTGCAAGAGCGGATATTTTATTTCATTTCCAAAGCCGAGTTTTGCAGCCACCACACTCTCGCACTGCGATTTCTATGCGACTTTTTATCACGCGGGCCATTTGAGACGCGGACTCCGGACTCCGCCACTGAAAGGTTATAACATCTTACTATCTCTATACTCTAGCAAAATCTCGCTTTCGGCGTTTTCACAAAATTGGATTTCACTTCGCGCAAGATCTAGAGACCCTCTTTGTATCATAAAATTCAAATTTTCTTCGTGTTGTTTCACAAATTTTTCTTGTATTAATTCAGGAATCCTCACAAAAATTTTTGTTTGGGTGACGCATTGTTTAAGTGGGTTGATGGGAGCATTCAACTGTTCTTCAACATCAAGAGCTGGTTCTGTATGTCACAGATTACTGCTATGATGATTGGAATCAAATTGATGGTCCTGATCAATCAAGCTTAGTAAATTAGGATTCGGTAGATAAAATTCCCACACCTTTGGTATTGACAACATCGAGTTCATCATCTAATTGAATCACTTCGGCAATGGTTACGAATCCAAAATCTAAAAATTGTGGATTCGTGAAAATTGAGGAACTAGTGAAAGGAACTTGATCACTCGACCTCTGCTAAGATTAGAAATGTCTCAGAATTTGACTTGAGTGGTTCCAAGAAAAAGACAATTCCGATGACGATTCTTGATGTCTAAAAGACTATATAAGAGGTGGACCCCTGAAAACCGCTTGATGGACAATTTAAGCGAGTAGATATCAGTAATACTTTCTATGGATATCAAAAGTCAATTCTATGGAAGATATTCATATTAAAAACATTTCCTAAGATATTAAAACTCAGCTCTACCATCGTTCTGATGGATATGGATTCATTTTCTTTACTCCATCAAATAGTAAAGTACAGCACATGCAAAATTCTACATTTAGGTACTCAAAATTCTTCGCAATTCATTCGCACGTTGCGTGCAGGACCAAGAAAATCGTTGTAATAATTCCACTGTAACGACCGGCTCCTGGAATACTTCGTGTTTTTGTATTGCATGCCTTTCTAAATTGGAAATCCAGACACGGCTACAAATCAAGCATACCAGTGAGGCATTCAAGATTTCAAATTATAAGTTTCGCCTAGTAGCATATTTCTGAAGTTAAGGCCTACTGACGTGATCGTATAGAAATCTGTTGTAGACTGCAATAGTTTAGTAATCTGAATGGTGCACGTGCTAATGAAATGGAGATTCTAGCAAGGTAATGTAAAACAAAAATGAAGATATCCGCAGAGAGATGGATCATACCGGAAATAATTAGTCCAATTCAAGCGAGGGCCCAAAAACCATTCGAATTCTATTCATGATGGTGACGATTTCTTCCAGTGGTGAGAAAATTTAAAGGGAATCACATCACATCAATTATGCATGTGCGTATGATCACAACAAGCGTTGAAGTAGAAATCATGCCACATTCGCAAGGGGTGGACTGTTTAGCTTCTTGAGTCATCATCCAAACAAACTTTTCTTCGATCAGTCTCGAACAGGGATCAGCATAATTTCCCCTTGATCTGACAAAATCGATCCAAGATACAATGATGATTGGCAATGAGTTCTTTTCTCACCTGGCTCTGCAAACGTGATGATTTCCGACGTTCTTGCGTAGAAATCATCCGCGACGTCCGAATCTTGCGGATCAAACGGCTCGTCGTAGTCTTGATAAGGCAGTAGATTCTGGTTGTCCATAGTCTCTTCATCGGTCTGCTCTACATTTTTGTAAGAATACATATCACCATTGCCAAACGAATCGTCATACGGGCTTGATATTTTGTTCCTCTCAAAGTCCAGATCTTGATGATACGGTTGACTGGGGGCAGCATCTTCGGACCTTGTTGGTTGCTGATGCTCAGCTCTGTAAATAGTTTCCAGAGCAAGGCGTTTTGGCACCGAGGCCACAGTTCGATTAACGTCGGGACGATTTTTCAAACCGAGTTTCGACAGTATCTGATGCTTTATAGCCTCGAGACGAAGCTCATCCGGATTAACATTATTGCCCTTACGATGCGGATGCGCATGTTGCTGGTGCGGACAACCGGGACAGGTTTGATGCAGATTTTGGCGTGCCATCGTCATCGGACAAAGGCTTGTGCTCCAGACGAGTAACGTTAACAATATGAAAGTGGAAAGTGATGCCTTGCGTAGTTTCAAAGACACGCATGGCATAAGACGTCTATGTTGCAGCCGGTGACGCTCCTGTACGATTTTGGTTTCCGTGACGCTAGGTGGCGCTGTGTCGAGGCTGTTGGCAATAAGTCCAGAGTGACGGTTTGGCATCTGGCGCATTTCGGCGGTGAGTCACCTCTTTGCTCGTACTCCAGTCTCCGTCCTTTCGAGAATTCGTATCTCTCGTTGGCGACCGGCGTCACTCGCGTCACTCTTATCCTGCGACGTCGGTAACTTCGTCGTCGCGTCACTCGAGAATTTTTCTTCTTCCGTGAGCTGTTGAATGTGGAAGCTGTCGAAAGAGTTGGCTGGTATATCTTTGACTCTAGGCCCCGTAGGTGTGACAGAAGTGACGGAGGGTATCGCAATGACGCCAGAAGAAGATGAGCGTAACAACGGGGAGAAGGCATATTCGCCTAAGCCCCCCATTACCAACGCGTTTGAGTTCTGAGGAACAATTCGTTGTTACCAGCACTTACAAGGCATGGCAATCTGGTTCTTGAGGCCATTCGCGTCACCAGCATTCACAGTTACCGGTCTCCGAGCAAACCCAATGGGATCATCACTCGTCGAAGTCCCAGTATACTAAGGCGATCTGCGTCACGAATAAGGCCAAGCACTTTGAACTATTCACCACAATCGGTTCATTGTCCAACCACTAGGCACAAACATGAAAGAATTCTATTCTACTACTAGTCCGCTAACCTTCTTACAGAACCACCGTCACAATTTTAATTCGGCGTCACAGCCTTATGGGCGTCTGGACTTTCTTGGGCACTTTCGATGTATAGCTAAAGTTTCACTACGAGTAAGGCTTGCGTGGTGACGATGCACCATTTAAGCAGTCTTGTGTTGCTGGCTCAATTGCAAACTGCTGATCGCTCACTTTCACACACCAGGCACGCGGCGTCACGCCCGTCGCATTACCTCCAGTGAAGCTGGTACCCTGTCATACCTGGTGATCCTTAAAATCGTAACTTGTTAATTTATCAGCGTCTCATCATAGCACTCGCGCAAGCTGTAGAGTGAACCACTCGACGGCACATTTGCACTGACCCTTGCGTCACCGCGTCACCAGGTAACGTCACAATGACCCTCACTGTCACTGGTACACTCGCAAACGGTTTGGTCTCGCTAAATTACACAGTCCGATCGTAGTTCTGAAGGGCGGACGCGTGCAAAAAAGGTCGTCTGTGATTCGCAGTAAGACCAACAACTGCACGAGGCACGCTTGTTGGAGGCGCGCCGGACACTGAGGTTCATCCACCACCGCCACCGCTGCCGTCGCCACCGCGGCGCTGCCGCCACCACCACTATAATGTCCACCCACTTACCACCCACCCGCTGGCTGAGGCGCTATCTCCGCTCTCTTTGCACTTGCTGCGAATACCGGCAACGCGATTTACTCATATGCGGAACATCGGCGACTCGCTCGCCCTTCCGTACGGGTTAAAGGGTTGACTATGTTCATGTGGTGCAGCGAGATTGTGGTTAGACAATTGTAACTACGCGGAAGCTGGTATGAAATACCTTGAACAATAGTTCCATACTGGATCTCATTGGTGTACACAGATTCAAGTGATTACTCGTAAACGGATTTTGAGATAGCGATGATCATGTGGTCCCGAATTATCGGTTCACAATTAAATTGATGAGTCCTCACACGGATAGGTACGAAGGCCGACAGTGGGTGGTGAACATTTTTATGGGTCATTTTGAAGCTGCTTCGCATTTGTGTTTGCAGATATTGAGAACTCTAGACAGAGGCTGCGACTTCGACGCCGATTTGTGCTTGGCAGCTTGATCGACGAGCGAGTACGCGCGCTTTCGTGAAATTCTTTATCCACTCATCGGCACGATATGTGAACGATCGTATTCAAGAATGATGAGAATTGATGAAAGTTTTGAAGTTTCGTGACTAAACAAGAATCATTCAAGTAACTGGGAACATCAGCTCCAATCACCACGTGAGGCTCAGTCAGAGATCATTAAGGTCAGTCGATTTGAGAGTCACTTGCTCATCAGATCATGCAATTCAATAACAGGAGTCCGTATTCTTTCACGGGGGTTTGAGTTTCCATTAAGTACCGCGAATAACGAAATCACGGATATTAAGACCTTAGTCTTGAGAGAAACGGAAGGTGAAGTTCCACTGGCTTCGCAAGTCATGATGAAGGTGATTCATTAATGCCTACATTGAGTACAATCCTGCTCTTGAAGCATTTTTGTCAATGTTGCACAAATAAGTATAAAGAATAAATTCAACGAATAGGTTGTCACTCTCTCAAAATAGTATTACACGCACCGATGGCGAGAAAGTAGCTTTACGCACGAGTGCGATTCTTTAAGCACGATTGTGATGCTTTAGGCACGGTTGAGTTGCTTTACGCCCGAGGAGCGTAGCCACGAGATAGATGAGTCCCATGCCCTTCACCGAAGGGCGGGCAACGGTTGTGTGCTGGAGACCGGACCTAAAATTCGGTAGTTGGTGAAAGCAAGTAGACCCATTGCTAATTTATTCGTAACTGAGGAATGGTCCTCCTCCAAACCAAAGCAGTGGTAGGGCGTATCCCTGACCCGCGCCTATGGGGGCAAACTGGGATAAACTTGGAAGCTATAGGTATCCATTAAAGTAATTGGAATATTTGTCTCCTCTGGGCTTAACTATATTGTCTAGTCCAGGTCTCTCTACATCTTACAGAAAATTAAAGGTTCAAAATGTCCATCTAGACCCTCACCTGATGCATCAACGGTAATACGCCCCGCGTAATAGCGAAATTGGCATCTCTAATACAAAATGGTAATACTTGAAAGCTGAATCATCCCCCCCTCCTCACCCCTGGTGTAGATGGTGAGTATTTTTTGCGAAAAATTGACCAAGTCACATTGCTATGTATTGCATAGGTGGCCAGGAAAAATCGTCACATGTCTACCAGGACCTTTGTAAGTAATTTAAGAGTCATCTCAAATTGGGAATCCCGTTTATATTCCTAGTTCAGCCGCTCATCTTATTTGTGAGCGGGCATAAGTGGGATTGCGTTCTCACTGAATGGTCATTTTCGGGTCGTTAGCTAGAATCTCCATCTCACTCCTTATTTGAGGCTCGTCCTCAGAAGTTTCCACACATACTTTAAGACACTTTCTTCGTGGAGAAGTTCCACACAGAGCATTGGTTCAGATGGAAGCGTGTGCGAGCCGTAGTTATGGGGTATTTTTTTCCAAAAGTCAGGAACCAAAAACGCCACCGAGATTTTTTTCACCTTTGATTGTACTCATTATAGAGAATATTTTCTCGAAGATTATTCGACGAGAAATGGAAGATTTTTGCACACAAAAAGCTCAATTTTAATGGACTGTGGCTTCTAGTAAGAGTCTCAGTATTGGATTTCACCAGAGGTCAACTCGCAAGTTTTTTCAAGGAGTAAAAAGAGCATAAGGCGTAAATTCGCTGAGTAATACGCACTTTCGGTTGAGTCCCACTGCGCAGGACTGCGACGCGGAAGTTTAAAACGGTCATTATGTTCCAAAGCCTCTGTGTTCCTGACCCTCGCACGTATGCCCAAGCGCACCAATTTCGACCTGATTGGAGTCTACCAGTGTGATGCTTGTCACAAACATTTTAAATGGTTGAATTCCTATGAAATGATCAATTTCATTCCAGTTGTTGAACATTTTCGAGAGTGCTACTATGTGAAACGATGGAACCTCCAACTGATTCAAGTGGGTATTGATTTCATATGAATATTCATCACTTAGATCTTGAAACGGCACGAAAATTCATAGTAATTTAATCAATTATGGACAGGTCCGTTGCGAGTACAAATAGTGCAGATCCCACATCTACTTTTTTAACTAAAATTATCAGAAGAATGTTCTATTCAAAAATCGAACCAGCAAGCTGTAGTTCCCGCTCTTTCACTCAAAGTTTGAGTTTTTCGTGTTCATTCCGACCAGTCTCAAGTGCTTTCAAGTAGTTCTAAATTTTCCTGAGATATTCAAGACCTACAATATAAGGTCTTTTTGAGATATTTAGCAGAGCAAACACTTCAATAAGACTTTATAGCACTCTAACCTGAAAATCACAACTTCGAATACGATTTTTGAATTCTGGTGCTATACAATATCGTACGACACTGCGTGCAGATGGGCAGTTTTATAGAAAGAACTGTTTGTGCAGTGTCATAATTTACTAATTGTTGGGCACACTATTCGTGAAAATAGTGATGGGTCGTAAAACACATGCTCAAGTTCTTCGCATTGATAGAATATTTTGCTCAAGTTTGAGATTGACGCATGTTATGGTTTCCGAGAATATCGTGAGTGCAAACGTAAGATTCGTTAATTTTTGTCACATCGTTCAAGTAATACCGTGTACGCAGGATGAGTAGGTATACATCCAGCCTTGAGAAGGTTAACTTATTCAAAGCTGCGTCAATTGCACTTTGTTCCTCAACGAATTCAGCAAGCGCTTGCCTATAGTTTGAATGTTAGAAAAAAAATCTTTTTAAACGTTAAATCGGGATATCGTGAACAAATGCATAATCCACCGAAGTTATCTTGAATTTCAACCGGCGCGAAAACCGCAATCTCAATACATTGGCGCGTTTGGTTCACACGAGATGCTCTTACACAGCGCCGCATAAAAATCGAAGCGCGAGCAATAATATTCTCTTGTTCGTACTATGACCAGTCTTGCGTACATGGTGAAGGAAGCATAGAATTGAGAAACTGTAAGGTCTAGAGGAAAAGCAAGGAAGAGAGAGTGAGACAGGATCTTGCTGTAAGCATATTGATCAGGAGCCTGTAGTTGGCCGAATGCCACGTGGTGATGCTTTTGGTCCACAAGAGCGAGAAAGATAGAAAATCGTCGCCGACGCTATACCACCCAGGCTCTCTCAGTTTTATGAGCCAAGGCTTCCATCTTCGTTTTCTCCCTTAGCTTTATCCAGGTTTTGGTGTGCATGCATCCGCAGCGTGGCTACATCTTCGCACCCGCATCCCGTCAATTTCTGAACCCGCGAACCGGGAATATCTTAAACGGACTGGTACAGAGCTTTTGCAAGCTTTTCTTGAAGATAATGCGGTTCTGAGATGGTTTTATTTATTTTTTGTGACGATGGCATGTATTGGGAGGGAAATGATACATGTGAATAAGATATAGATGGTTTGTCGTTGTAACCTTCGAGGTCAGAGTCAAAGCGGGCAAAAAATGTCTGGAGGACGGGGAAGGACGATGAGGAATGACAGATGGCATTTATCCGCAAATAGACTTATATACTTTTCTTGGAGTAGTCGGTGGCTTTAGTTAGTGGGACATGCCGGTATTTTGATAACATAGTCTGGTTTTTCGTATGTTCTCGCGTTAGTCTGTGAAACTCGACTCCAAACCAAGTGAAGTAACGAATTATTTCATTCAGTCATGCCTGCGTCTGATTTGAATCAGGTAACTAAATATAATTGGGAGAGGAATGGGACTGTCCTCGTAAAATTTTTTTGAAAATAGGCAGTTCTGGTTACGACTCACACGAGGGTGCAATCTGAATAATGACATGTTCTGAGTCAGACAAAAATGAGTCCATATTTTATATCAAAGGAGACTCTGATCTTCATCTTTCTGATTGTAAGTCCTAGAAAGTTGTCGGGACTATTTTTCCAAGTACAGAACAAGAGAGAGTTGCGGAGAAATTTTGATAGCAACTATTGTACCTGTTTGGCAGATGTAGAAAACAATTTTGGGAGTTGGGAACCTCGGTTTACAAGAGTGAACTAGTCGGCCTTGGATCTGAATAACTCGGCGTTCACCAAACTTTCATACCTGTCTTATTAACTTCGTTCCACCAACTTGAGATTACTGATCTTGTCATTTCAATTTCTCGAATGGATCTCTTGCGATAATCTTCAAATCCAGAGTCAGAACTTATATTACCAGGGCAAATCGTAACAAGAAGGAAAGGAGCATTCGTAGAAGAGGCAATCGGAACCGGCGTGCGCGGTTTTTCCCAAGAATTTTTTTGAGGATCAAAAGTGAGCGCCTGCAATGCTTTGGAAATCAATGTACCATTATGTTATCATAGAAGATGAACTCCTACTGAATTTCATGTTACGATGGTGAGGCGAGAATCTTGCTAACCGAAGATGTATCTGATTTACTGCTGTAACAGTTTCCGTACCGAAACGCTGCTGTGGAGGAATCCAACTTGACGAATCTTGGAATGGATTTAGTGATGTGTATTTCGCTTTGAAAAGTGTAATGAGTATTAGTACCCTCAGAATGAATTTTGACGCACTTGAATTAAACGAGCCAATATCGAAAATAGTGTATCACGTCAACTTCGTGCGAGGTGAGATTCGTGTATTAGACTTGAAAATTATCGCACGGTCGTACCAATTTCAATCATCAAACACATTACCACCCGCATCCATATGAATGATTTGACAAGTGAACAGATATACTTTTATAAAATTTTCCGACATTGAATGCCGATGAAATTGCATGCAAAACTTTTTCGCTTCCTTGCTGAGGTTTCTTGCTCGCTCGTGCTCGCGCGGATCAGGTCGGACAGATATACAATCGCTCGAAAGCGAGCAAAAGCCTCACAGATTTGATGCAAAAATTACTAGATTGCAATTTTTCGACGTTTGGAGGCCTCCGAAATTGCGTGAAATAGTATTCGCGCCTCGTTCATGAGGTGTTTGCTTCCGAGCGGTTATTTTGACCTTCTCCTGCGGCTCAAACCACCAACTAATTGCTCAGAAGGGAGCTACAATCCCAAGAAATAATCGGTGCAAATATCATGTTCCACGATGCATATGATATTTCTCCATCGGCTGTGTGGTAATGAAACATATTTGGACCGTTTTTCGATTTCATTCCCCACATAGCTGACAAGACAGGAGTTTTCGATACTCGGCGAGGTGATTCTCACTTCTTCTTGATGAACTCGATTATCTCCTAATACAATTCTAAATGGAAGATGCCACTTTGCGTGCGGAGAGCAACATTCTCGCGATCAGATGGAATTCTACTATCTCGATTGTTTATATTGTGATACGCATGCGTGCAGAAAAGTTGATTCCTGGTGTGTTGCACTACTTTATTGCGCGCTGTGGAGCAGAAGAACACTTTGCTCCAGCCTACTTGACGCTACAATTTGAGGTCTAAAATCAACCCGGGAGAGTAACTACATACGCTGTTAGATCAGAACATCAATTTTAGCCTAGTTCCTAGATCGCTATCACCAGAGCACACAATGTATCAATAATGTCAACAAATTTCTTTTGACACACTGTGCGAGAAAGTAACTTTTTCGCACTGATTTCCCACTTTATCTCACAGTTTGTCAAAAAATAGTTTGCGATTCCCCGATGTTTGAGTCCTAACAAAATTGCAAAGAATAGAATCGCACCTCATTCACGAGGTTCCCCGCTTCCGAGCAATTATTTCGATCTTCGCCTGCGACTCAGGCCAAAAATCAATCGTTCAAAAAGCGAGCTACAACCTCATAAACTCGGTGCGAAAAGTACTATTTTGATACACTGTGTGTGAAAGTATAATTTGCGCACCTATTTGTCAGCGTTTACTCACAGTTCATCGAAATAGCACGAAGATCGGAATCATCGCTCGAAAGCGAAAATCACCCCGGCCGAGTTTCGAGTACTATTTTGTCATCGTCGACGTGGGAGAGAAAATAAAAAATTTGCGCAAAGATGGCTCTTTCTTGCACAGACGATGGAAAAGTATAGTTCGATACACAAGAATTCAGACCTGTTTTTGCATCCTCGTGATGATTTAAACCCTCGCCTACGGCTCAGGCCAAAAACCTATCATTCGGGTGCAAAAAAGTTCTCACACCCTTGTATCAGATTGTACTATTTTCATCTCCCTTGTGACTTTTCAGTACAGCTGACAGGATAGTACATTTCGATACAAAGGTAGAAAACTTTTTTTCGCACCCGAGTCATGGGTTCCCGGACTGTGCCGTATGCGAGGGTCGGAATCAACACGAGGATGCGAAAAATAGGTCTTACACCGTGTGTCAAACTGTGTTTTCCGACAAACTGTGCGAGAGAGTGGAAAATCAGTGCGGAAAAGACACTTTTCCGCATAGCATGTCGAAAAACGGTTTTTCGAATCAGATGAGGTGTTTTCCGCGTTCTCGTGATGATTCTGACCCTTGCCCTTGGCTCTGGTCCGCAAATATCACTTTCTGTGCAAAATCCAACACTGCCGCCTTCGCATCGAAATGTATTATCACGATGCGTAAACTTAGTTTGGCGTAACGTCATCGGTTAGTCGGTGGGTTGGTCAGTTTCTGCTTAATCTCTGAAAACGGTGACTATACTGTACAGAACTGGTTGAATTCTCAACCTCCTGGTCGGATGTATCTCCCAACCAATTGATTGAATTCGTTTTCCAACCGAGTGGTTGAATTTTCAACCAAGTGATCAAACCCCGAGTCACGTCGGTCGGAGATCCAGGATAGGCACCGTTTCGGTGGCAATTGTACCCGGATTCTGACGCTCAAGTCGCATAAGAAATTCGCCGACTCTATTATAATGGGTATAATATACGCGACCCATATGCGCGATTGATAGATGATAGTCTACGAACAAGATTTTTGGGTCGGAAACACAAGTTTCCTCGTGTTTTCTTGTAAAAACAGGAAAGAACATTATCCGCGTCCATGCGAGCCTTATCAGTCAAAACTCCAGGTTAAGCAATTTTTTTGCGGTTCAGTATCCGGATTGGTGACCGAACGTCTTGCGTTTGCCAAGTTCTTGAAGAATACAGCTATGGATGATGATATAAGAGAACAATAGAGTGTATTGGTCCCAATCGAAGTAAAAACACCATTCAAGCCTCAAAATATGATATCTTTGAGTTCTGTGTGATTACAAGAAGTTGATACGTTCTAGCTCACCCGAAGAGAGAAAATCTGCAGAAAATTATGTGGAAGTACGTGGCACTCTTCTTTAGTCTTACGGATATTCTGGTCATGCCACGCAACTGTTCGCGTTGATTCCAGCTGTATTGGGTGCTCAGTGTATTGGAGATAAGTGACTTAGATGCGCGATAGTGTGGTCCCACTTCAGCAGAAACTGTATGACTTTGAAAGTTGGGAATAATAAAAAGTCAATCAAATCTTGTTCAACTCAGAAATGATTACGCCAAGCTCATGCCGTAGCACTCGATGCAGTTTTTGAAATGCGTATGTAAGATAGTTCGCATGATATCAAAGATTTTGAGATGAGTCACGTGACTGTGCAACTTTCCTATCCAGAATACGACCACTTTGCAGTGAAATCGGAAAATGGTGATTTATGACCAACATTTCATTTTCCTCATCCTACATTGGTGGATCGAGTTCTATGTTGGGGAAAACCAATTGAGGGAGTGGGTGGAACAAGGCCCCAAGTCATCATTTCGAGATCATCATTTCGAGAACAACGATGAGAACTAACTGTATCTTGCCCGTGGCATAATTCGATGCGTATACCTGGCTTATTTCGAAGATTTTGGCATCCTCGAAATAACCGCACAGGAATAGAAAGATAGCTGTCGATTTTGGAGGGTTATACAGCCATTCGAAAAAAATGTAATTTGGATCTTTTTTCCAGTACTGGGTCGATTTTTGGGATAATCACTCCACTAAAAGTTGAAAACTGATAAGAAATCGAGTTCAATGACCTTCAAATTTCATCAGCATATCTATGGGTATGTCACTCAAGATATGCGATTACGATTTAACTTCTAATGCATGTTCATCGATTCTGCTCGTGGAAGATGGTTTTATTGGGAAGTGACATCCATGTTCAATTCTGGGGGCATGCAATAGTTCCCGACTCGCCGCAGATGGCGCTGTCTAGTAACAAGCCCGTGTTAAACTCGGGGCATGCGGCCGCCATGTTTGACCTTGATGTCACATCCCAATTGAGTCTGTGAGACTGAGTTCACTCAATATTCACTGAGCAAGAATAAAGATACTTTTTTTGAAGGCCAAAGAACATGATTTGATAGTCAGGATTGGTAGAGAGGAGATATGGAGGTCATGAGCATTTTTAAAAAAATTTTTCGTGAAAAGTTAGGCTATTTTCACCTCGATTTTCACCAATACCCCACCGGTTAGGCCCTTTATCCGGATATCGATAGTGGGGTTACGCCCTTTTGAACGAATTTCTTAGGTGACTTAGGTCCTTTTTACCAATACTATTGCACTTCGGCCCTTTTTACCAGTACTCTTACACTCAGGCCCCTTTTTTGAACAAAATTTTTCTGTGGCTTGGGCTCTATCAGAAAATCTTCTCGGCCTTGATCGATTTTTGGGTACCTCTCTCTGCAGTGATAAGGCCCTCTCATGAAGTCACATTCGTATTGAGATTCGATTCTTAAACGAAGCTCTCTTCCACATTCTCATTGTTTTGATGTTCGAAGTATCTCTCGAAGTATGCTCGAGACTTTTTTGTTCATTTTGGAAGTACTATGTGAGGAACAGTCGGGAACGAAGTGTACTGCAATAAGATGGCACTCAGCGGCCATTCGAGATCTTCCGTCTTGCTCGCACCTAATGGATTATCCCACGAGTGCGGGGGAGATGACAGATCTCGAATAGTTACTGACCGCCATAGCCATTGCAGTTCACCTTGTTCCCGAATGTATGTCGGATTGGATGTGGTTCGGATGAATATTGTAAATATGATGATGCACATGTCTCATGCATCATGATTCATAGCATTTTTCTTGTATGCCCCTGAGTGTAAATTTTCTCCTCATTTACTGAAAGACATACAGAGAGTTGGTGAAAGTTCTGCACAAGGCAAAAGGGAAGTCGATTCAGGTGGCTGTCCCAGACAAGTTTACGGTTTAATGAAAAGATTCAGGGGAATTCGAAGGAGTTCAGTTTTCCCAGGTAGAACAACGATTGAAAAGAGAAATTTAATCTGTCAGAGTTACGATTCCCCAAAGATAGCTAATATGCGGGAATTGTGCTTGTAAAATACACTTATCGCGCGATATATTTACATTTTTGACGAAAAGTCGGGAAGGAATCACTGAGTGGAGTGCATAAGTGAAAAGTTCTTTCCACAGAACTCAAACATGAATGAGTTTCATCACATGTTCCAAATTTAAACGAATTATCATTATCATTATCGAATAAAATTAGCAGCAGAATGATGAATGATAAAATTCTGGAAAAACTCAAAAAATTCAAGAGAACGAAAAAGATAGATACACAATGAGGTGATCACTAATCATCGACTTCACTTATTCTCATTAAAATTCGCCTAAAACAATCATTTAAAATGAAAAGGGAATACATAAACTTGCCTACTCATGACTCAAACTGTGATAAAAACGACAACGAACAGTTATCGTCGTATTATCGAAAAGAAAAATGGTCCGTTAGGCTCAGAAAACTGACCAGTGACGGGCGAACCGTTTTCAGTCAATATACATACATTCAGGTTGCATTATGAGAGTACAGGTAGGTTTTAACCGGGTGTGTTTTAGATAGCATTGTGATTTCCACGTATTTCGACTGCCTGGAAATGATGCTGATGATTTTGATGCTCAAGGAAGCGTTGTGATCGAGGCATTGACCAGTTGATGCAGTTTTATTGAAATGAGATAAGAGAACGAGATCTAATTCTTTCCGAGGTTCCCTCAGCGGAATTCTCACCCTCAATTGGTGCAAGAGTGGCAAAATCATCTGTATCGTTTTGAGATGGTCAGAATATAAGGAAAAACATGAGGCAGATCAGTACTCACCCGATTCAAACATACCTGTATACTCTCCATGCATTTCAATGTGTGTAAGAAGGCTGAAATGACTCTCTATTCTCGCGTCAGTTTTTTGAGCCTACCAAATAATCCTGAAGGTTGCGGACAAAACTGACTTCGGTTTCTACATAAAAAAATACACGAAAAATACATGTTCACGTCTTGGGAACGACCTGGATTGAAATTCGCATTTTTAGCGTCCATCAGAGGGGCCACGGATTCACGGACTTGATACCTTATAGTTTTTCATATTTTGGACCTAGATCTCGTGATCTAATGCCTTAAATCGCGTCGCTCGAGTGGCCATTCTGAAGTGAATTACACCGGCTATCAGTTGAAACTACTATCAGAGACGTAAGAGGACGCGCATGCAAAGGAGATGTAAATACTGAATCAGAATCTGTTTTAAAGATGATTTTTTGCATTTTTGACCACTTTCCATCACTAGCAGTGGTAGTATTTGGAATAGTTCTCACTGTGGAATGACCCGGCAAACAGGCTGAAGTGGTTGATTACCGTGTCGATTACAGGTAATATGGTGAAAATCGATTCTTATCTTTCAACAATTTTTTAGAGGACTTAATCCTAGGTTGACAGTATGAGGATCCCTTCTCCTGTTTGCAGAAGTTCCGATGATGTGTCAAAAAAGTCAGATTGATTCATTGAATTCCATCAGAACGCGATTTTATGAATGGAACGCCGATTTTCAACCTTTTGGAGTATTAATCAGAATACCCGCCGACACAGAGATGACCTCGGGACCTAAGAAAGCTCTTTCCCCACCCAAATCTAATGAAATAGTGAGGTCATACTTTTCTCTTCAAAATGATTTGTCAACCATTCGTGTCCAGTAGTGCAGCATCGTAGTTAGACGATCCATTCTTACCCGTCAGAACTATACAACTAGCTGTCCAAGGGGTCTAACTGCCTTCAGCCTCCAGATAATAGACAAAGGACCTAATTCTAATCTTACAATCGACAAAAGGGCCTAAGTGCAGTTAGGCCCTTTTATCGAACACGTAAAACGGACTAAATGCACTTATGCCGTTTTATCGAATACGTAGAAGGGCCTAAGTACGCTCAGGCCGTTTTCTCGATCTATATGGTTTTCGACGTTAATGGAAAAATAATTTTCATGAAGCGATAGGCCGGAAGGAGGGCCTAAGTACACTTAGATCCTTGTTCCACCCACCCTCTCAATTAATTGTGATCGGATACGTTGATCTCATTAAGCCCCAAAAATCCCAAAGCATTCATTGAAATGGCCAATCTTGCCAAATGATTGCTTGAAAAATTCTGGAAAATCGATGAAAAGTGCTATCAGCTGGATCCTTACCGTGATTTTGGCGATGCCACGGACCCTATATGAATGACAGAAATGGAATTTTAACTCTCAACCCTACATAAACACGTAGAAAAAAACCACAGATAGACGTTAAGCTGTTCCAATTTTTTGTTTTTCATTAAAGTTTAAGAGTTCCAAAGAAACGCGACCATGTAGAGGAGACGGTGGTAAGGTGTAAATTCTCTTGTAGGCACGTCCCTGTCTTTGACATTGTCAACTCAGAGAATTTCTTATTGATATCTTTTGTTAGTTTACAGTGCTGGATAGAACGAAGCAAGGAAAAAAGGATCCCGGATATTCTGATGCCGATTTCCCAAGCCCATCTACCATAAAAAAATTCTTCAATGATGGATAGTTTCAAGCGCAAAACTCTCATCAGAGCAATTTGAACGAAGTGCATTGAGCTCAGATGTGCAAAAAATTCGCAAATATCGGCAACCACGAAGAATAGCATCTGTCTTATCAGATAGTGGTTGCTTGTAGCATGATCGGTAAATACGAACCGAGAGTCGGTAAGGAAGCAAACTCAACTATTTGAGCGCCAGGATGCATGCCGATTCGAAATGATGCGAACGCTGGAATGACAACGCAGTTATAAGCCTTGAACTTTGTCCAAATAACAGTTACTTAATCGTAATAAGATTCGATTGATACGGGCGCGAGTTCGATTGGTGAGAGAAGAAATTTTAGCGTGCTTGCCAGGCCATGTGCCCGTCTGAGCACGTGAATTAGATTGATCTGGCATTATACGTATCTACGTTGTCTGGCGGCCGTCTGGGGCACCGATTAGATTTGTGAGAGGCGGGCTCTTGGAATATGATTATGTAGTCTTACTTAATTTCAAGCTGTTTATGTTTTGAGGTGCCAAAATTCTTTAACGCATTTCTTACAGTGCGGCCATTCTTGCATTTTGATTAACTCGGTGAATTTATTTGTCTTCAAATGTTCAAGTAGTCATGGCATTACATTGCAGGAAAGTCGATGGGTGTTGAATTTATCATGAAATTGAAGGTACTATTTGAAGTCACATCCCGACCTTAGCATGATATTTTGTGTTGACAAATGCACAGAGACAATGCATGTTGGTTGGATTGCATTGGATGATGCTTCGACGATTGGCTCGTTATGTGGTGAAAATGTGATCAAACTTCGGATACTTAGCACTTGTTATCTGGAGGAATATCAATCGTAGATGCTTTGTATGTTCAAACTGCCCTCCAGCGGGATCAAATTATTGATAAATTTTGATAGTTTATTATTAACTTTATCAACAATTGACACTACATTCTGAATTCTTGTTTGAAGGTCGTCAAATGCTCAAGGCATCAGTTGATAAAGTCTATTTGTTAGCTAGCAAAATATAGCAGCTCAGTGATTGAATTTGAATTAGTTGGGAGCACTCATTTACAAGGAAATGATTTTTTCCATCGCATGGTTTGCGCGCGGAATGAGCCCATTCTCCTCCTTTTCTCCATTAAAACCAATAACAATTAAGCGGTACTTGATAAAAATTGCACGATGGATAATGAAGCGTATTTTGAAGTAAATAGGTAATTTGGCACGCATGTTTTAAATTCAAATTGATACTCATTGGTGACAGAATGTGCAATTGTTTCTCGACTATTTGAGCACCACAGTAAGAATAAAACGGCTATTCAAGATCATCCTTGATTGCTTTCCCATCTCATTCAAATTGACTGCTCAATGTATATATCTCGAGATAATGCGTTTATTGACTCACAGCCATCTGAAAAAAGTTTCTGAATGATGGACTCGGAAGTAGTGGAATCCCGGGCCCACTAAGTGGCAAAACCATTCGACAAAAGCTGAATCACGCAGAGTTTTTGAACATGATGCTATGATATTTAAATGAACGATGTCACATCTGACTGGCCTCGGAATGAATCCAGTTATTTTTTTATATACCAACGATATAAGTTGTTGACTCGCTCAAGTGTCGGTCAATTGCATTTTCAGAACAACTAATACTCCTACGCTGGAGAATAGTGCAATATCGAGAGTTTGTTGAACCGTGTGCTGGGATGTCTTGCATTTGCCTCTTTTAAAACTCAATCTTTCCACATTGTCTCACCTTGCTCTGTGTTGTCATTGTACTTTCTTGTATGTTGTTGATTATTTTTCTTCTCGTATTATGGAACATGACTTTGTGGACCGTAGTAATGACAATGGGTACGGTGAATAGCCGTGGTTAATAGATAATTTCGAAAAAAATTTTCAAACTCGTACCATTTACTAGCTGAAACGCGTACCGTGAAGATTTCGTGCTCTCGTGAATTTTATTCATTGAGTCATGTGAGCTTTTCTAATGGAAATAATTTTCTTGCAAGAAGAATAGAATTATTCATTTCTATGCATTGTGCGAAAGGGTGAGCACACCTGAAACTGCTGGAAGTATAGAGAATATTGAGTTGGTGGCATTATTGAGAGCGCTCTCCTCTTCTTAATCAAGGATTTAATGTCAAGTTTTTCAGTATGGATGTTTATTACTATAGACATACAAGGTAACAATGAATTGCCGATTACTCTGTAATGGATTGGAAGAAAAGTCTGAGGTGAATCAGGAAATTACTTGTATCTTTGTGAATCAAAATCCAACAAGTATTATTCCAACATCAAGTTCTGCGCGCTAATTAAGGGTAGAAGATAGAAATTCTTGGAATCCCTAATTCTAGTTGTTTTGTTCAATTTTGACTCAAATAACATTCTTATATCATAAGAAAATCTTTCCGATGTACTACAGTAGGATCCGTGATGAAGGGATGAATATGTAACCGAATCTAAGTTCCAAATTCAATGTTTCTCGAGTAATGTTGGCTCAACCCTGAGCTACATAGATTTACAGCTCCGAATATCAGAGGAAATCGTCGAAAATATACCAGAAAAACACGGTCTTGCGTGCAGAAGAAATTTGATTGGCAAGCTAAAGGGAGTAAAGTTGGTTTCTAGTACACTGGTCGCGGCAAATTGAAGTATCGCATAAGTTGTTTGACGAGCGCATCATGCAAGTGTTGGTGGCCGTTTCGATTCCCTTCAGAATTTCTTTCATGTCTCAGCGGTGTCACGTTGGGGTTCCTTAGAACCCGCAAATAGGCGATAAGAATCGCAGCCCTCTTGCGATTTTGGGCGAGGTTGCGCGGTCGATTGTACACGCGAGTGATTAAATAGGGATGTGCGTGAGTAGGACGATCGCTATAAACTCCTGAATTATAATGTGAACGAAGAATATCGTAGAAAAAAAGAAGATCGTTATGGAAAAAGTTTGCAATATTCTAAGTGTGGCACGAATCGACACCATCAGGTCCGTTAGCTGAATTTTTTGCAAAAGGCGACAGTGCGTTATTACCTACCCTTGGTCACGCACCCCCATAACAGGCCTATAAACCCCCATAGTCAAGAAATTTGACCAGACCCATCCATCATTCGATGCTATGGGAACGTGATTTCTTGTTTGCCGTGTGCATATCCCTGTTGAATGCAGGTGCCCATGGTTACAAAAACTAGTAGATACCAAGTTCTGGTTCCAATTACCATCTGGAAGGATATTCATTGACGAAGCTAACAAGGTACCGCTAAGAAACGTTCATCCTAGATTTCTGCCAAACCCTCGTCCGAGCCTTTGTTTTACAGTTTTGCATACTGCGTAACATAATGAATCCAAACTCATGTCTGAAGTTGTACGATTCATCGCGAGTGGATATCCGCAGTCGTCCTCTGTACGCCCGTGTGCCATATACACAGTATCCGCGGGTCCGGAGTTCGATAATTTTCGAGATCGGGACACTCGAGGGATAGTTTAGTGTTTGAACGCAGATCAAAATTCGCCACGCGAAAAATACCGAAACTCGGATCCGCGGTTACCGTGTATAAGGCACACGGATTCCACACGGGACGACTGCGGATACCCACTGAATCTATTGATACAGTTTTGCACTGGGACGTTGAATTGCCGTAGCTGCTGTGAATATGTGAGACCCAGATGGAACATTATAGCTGAGACAATATGAATCCTTGAGGGTAGACCTCCAATATCGCTACCAGGATGCGTTGCACGAGAAAAATGGAGACTTCTTTGTGCATTTTTTTTGAGTAGTCTGGTGGTTCAGTTTGATGTGTGTTCATGATCGTAAGTAAAGTTTTGTAGAGCGATGCAAGGACCTTATTCGTGTCAATTTTCGCCAAACTTTTGGACTACAGTCATGGATTTTGTTGGTGAGACTTTTGATGAGCTCTTCAAGCTATTGCTCCACAAATAATTTTTCAAGAAATATTTTCCCTCTCAAGCTACACTGGAACCAAAATAGGGGAACACCAATGAACCGCATGTTGAGACTTTATTCAAGATACGTTTCAGAATACCATTTTGATTCTCGTCAGGAAAAAATAGTGTAAGTTGCGTATAACAAGCTCCAGAGTAGCGCTTGTTATATCTTCTTGGTTTTTTGCTCATAAATCAAATTTTTACATCTGGATGATTTCTTACAGCAAAGCTGATCACAAAACCTGATTTAGCATGGAAGACAAGAGAATGGCTTTGGAGGAACTGAGATGACACTTCAAACCTTTGAGGTTATGGGCAGGGTTATATTTGCTCCAGAATAGCAGCTCATCCTCCTACATCTACTTTTAGCGGATTTGGATATATTTTCCAGCCAGATTGTCCACAAAAAACATGAATGAACATGTCATGGAGAGGATCGTTAGGGGTTGAAGAAGTCAGAAAGTGATTTTTTGGGGAACCAATCCGGAGTCCTCGGGAATCCCAAACCTTACATTCCCCTGAGTTGCTCAAATAGTGACGACTTACCCAACTATGTACAGGCAAAGCGACCTCAAATGCATTGAAGTGCTGATGCTAAGAAACATACAAGTCAAGTGTATTCTGAAGTTTTATGAGTCCCTAGTAACTATGATCAATTTGCATCTCTGTATCTATAGCATGGAAAGTTTTCTCAACCTCGGTTCCGCCTCGGATGCCGATTTTCATGTGATCTGAGAACTTTTTATGCTACTGCCAAGGTCTGTATACTATTTTTTCGTGCGACGAGCCAACATCGCGAGCCAACATTTGTCCGATAGGGGCAGCGAAAGCGCGCTCCCGGTGTCAGAGTACGGAAAAAGTGTTCCACTCTGTGATGAACATTCGTCATCAACACTGCGTGACAAAAATATTCAGTACTCGTACAGGGTGTCTTAGAGCATTATAACCAGCAATTTAAGACGGATACATGTAAGTTGTTTGTAGGGACAAATTGCAATTTCTCTGATTTATTTAGACCTTCTGAGGGCTATCCATTTTTGTTCTAATGTGATCCCCATGCAGGGTATTCGATTCGTCCAAGTTGTCATAGGTACCTTCTTATGACCAATGGTTATGATGTTGTTCCCCAGCGTAATCTGCATCAATGATCGGCTATTTTTATATGTATGACTGTATTTTTTTATGACTTTGAATATACATAATCTGATATTTTTATCTAAAATCACTTCTCGAGAAATTCCATTTGAACGTGTAGGAAATTCTGAACATTCTTATTCTTGAAGCTCCTAATCACGACTACATCCTCTAGATACCAAGTCGCCGAGAGACCAAGTTGCATCCATGAGACCACTGGGTCTTTCATGCCTTACATATCATAACCCATGTAAAAATGGGAACCCTATGATCATATATGAACATGGGGTCCAAGGACCCTATGACCATATATGAACATGGGGTCCAAAGACCCTATGACCATATATGAACATGGGGTCCAAGGACCCTATGACCATATATGAACATGGGGTCCAAAGACCCTATGACCATATATGAACATCTAGGAAACGATTTTCAAAATTTTTTAAAATCCGAAAAGTTGTTATGGTTACATTTTCAGGGAATATTACATTAAAAAGTCACAATGCTGATCTTGCATAAACGAGAAAATCTTCAAGAGTTCATTAAGTATAATTGAATCAAAACGATCTGTAAGTGATATCATTCTCCTACTAGAAAAAAAATTTTAATTTCCAAGATTTAAAACGTTTGGCAAATTGGTGACCAACCTGCACAATTTGTTATATCTTGAGATCATCATTTTGAGAAATATTACATTCATGCAGGTTCGTCACCAATTTGCCAAACATTTTTGATCTTGGAAATTAAAATTTTCTTCTATTGAGATATATAATGATATCACTGACAGATCGCTTTAATTAAATCACCTAATGAACTCTTGGAGATTTTTTCGGTTATGCAAGATCAGCATCGTGACTTTTTGATGTAATATTCCCTGAAAATGCAACCATTTCATAGATGTTCATATATGGTCATAGGGTCCTTGGACCCCCTGTTCATATATGATCATAGGGTTCCCGTTTCTACATGGGAAGTCATATTATTTCATAGAATGACAATAACCCAATCATACATATCTTTGCAACTGTAACACCACATCAAATGACAGGATAAATAAATAATTATCATGGACAGAGCCAAGTACCGTCTCAAAAAAAGCTCTGCTTATGCTATGTTTCGGAGGGAGTCAGCGGCGAGTCTTCATATATGAGAATACTATAATAGTCATTGCTAGAACGCAATCTCATTACAAGAGAAGTGAAGTTCCTCCAGCGTGATAAAATATTATTGTTACATAGATGCCTAATTGAACCAAAAGGTACTATAACCCGTTTCATCCTGGAAGCCCATTCGACCTCACATTACGTCACTTTTACACGGTTTGATTGTGGTTTCGATTGCAGACATTCAGTGTCAAAATCGTACCGACTAATTCATGATTAGAGAACTTGATCGGATAGCTTACTGCAAGATTGACTCAATCCATGTCCACATTGTGATTCTTGCATTTTAGTTTCAGAGAGATTCAATGTGATCTGACTTAATGCTTGTCTAATCAATTTCATCCCGATTTGCCATCATGCGGGTTGAAGATTTGCCATAATGGGTCATCACGCTGCCATCCAGAAATGATCACTTTCAAATGTTTACTTGTGGTCCGAGGTTAGGTAGAACTTATGTGCGGAACGTAGCGCGATGATTCCGTTAGTTTTGTGTTAGCCGCGGAATCGTGAGACTTATTGTAGATTACTAAAATTCCTTAATTAGTTGCATCGCCACGATGCCATAATTTTTTAGTGTCCCATGTGGCGTGCTGCGAAGCTATGAGTGCCGAGTTGTGGAGTGATGTAGTTTTGCGAAGTCGAGTTCGTGAGTCCGGTTGAGCTGAATTGTCGAAGGTTCGACAGCGAGCCATGCGGGGAGTTGGCTGTGGAGCATCGGACCGGCCAGGCTTTTGCTAATCAAGGTCCCGGCCGGGTCACGTGTTGACATGTTTTGGCGAGGCCAAGCAGACGCCACGCGAGAGCGCCAATTTTTGCAGGCTGGCGCGTATGTAACAGCTGTTTATTGTTGTTCATGGCAAGTGAGTCCGCGCTTGCCGAGATCGGCGATTTCGTGTTGCCCTTGATTCGGTGCATGATGTTCACCTGCGTCGCCGTCGAACGTTGCAGCAGGAAATGGCTGCAGTAACCCGCCTCACAGAATTTAGTCTTGATTAATTTTTTTCAAGTACGCAAATCTTGAAATCTTGTCTAATGTCCGGATGCAGTATGTCAAATGAGTACTTTTTTCTGTATTCGAGTGATGCTTAATTTTATTCCTGTAGAAAACCAGGATCGGTCCGGGACCAGTTTGGGACTGGCGCAACGTGGTCCGACACTCCCATGGGACCTGCACGACACCGCACTGGGACCGGTTCGGGACCAGTTTGGGACTGGCGCGACGTGGTCCGACACTCCCATGGGACCTGCAAGACATCGCACGAGGACCGGTCCGGGACCAGTTCGAGACTGGCGCGACGTGGTCCAACACCTCCATGGGACCTGTACGACATTGCACCAGGACCGGTCCGGGATCACTTTGGGACTGGCGCGACGTCGTTCGACACCCTGAATATTGTTGCATATGCACCAGCCTGCATCAATCAGCGCTCTCGCGCGGCGTCTGCTCGGCCTCACCAAAACATGTGACCCGGCCGGGCCCTTGATTAGAAAAAGGCTGGGCGATCTGATGCTCCACGGCCAACCCCTGGCATTACACCACTGTCGAACCTTCGACAATTCACCTCAACCGGACTCTAGAACTCGATTCCGCAAAACTACATCACTCTACAACTCGGCATTTATTGCTTCGCAGCACACCACATGTGACACTAAAAAATTATGGCATAGTGGCACTGCAACTAGTTGAGTAATTTGGAGGCAATCTACATAAGTCTCACGATTCCGCGTCTCGCACAAAACTAACGGAATCATCGCGCTTCATTCCCCACAAAACTTGTACCTAATCTCGGACCACAAGTAAACATTCGAAAGTGATGATTTCGGGATGGCGCTCGTGATGGCAGCGTGATGGCAAATTTTCAACCCGCATGATGGCGAATCGGGATGGAATTGATTAGCCAAGCATTGAGTCAGATCGCATTGAATCTCTCTGAAACTAAAATGCGAGAATCGCAATAACGCTGACTTTTGCAATTTTCGTTCTCGGGGAGTACTTTACAATCACGTTGTACATCCAGTTATTTCCAAAATGTCCAATGAGACATTTACAGTTTCTAATTGAAAAATTATCAGAAAGCAAAAAAAGTACATGAATTTTTCAACACATTCAAGAAATGAAACAAAATGAGATATAGCTCTCGAATGAGCTGTTGCGGCTGAAAGTCTAGCAAATATCGATCGATTCAATCTCCCGCCGAAAGAGGAAATTCTTGAATGCACGCACCTCAAATGATTCGACTATGGCATATCTATAATCCAAACCAAACAATGGAAAGGTGACTCGACGAGGTGGTGCCGAAACAATAAAATTGTGCGTCGAACAACGCGAAGATTAACTCAGCGGGTGTGAGCGAGGAAATCGTGTGGTATGATCTCGAGCGCACGCGGATGAAATCTGTACATTGTCTTCAGTTGAAGTCGACTGGGTCCCAAGGTAGACTGTTGTAAACTGGACCTTCAAGACGTCATGTGAGCTTCCTCCAGCTCAGCGCAGTAGTACGAGTCGAGGGTGAGATTGAAGTCGGCCATACTCCGAACGACGCATGTCCATGGCCAAAGAACTAACCAAGATTGGCTGTCCTGGAAGTACTATCAAATCTGTCAAATTTCTCACAGCAGAAAGAATATTACTCACTGAAACCACTGGTTCTACGCCTAGAGAAACTCATAAAGGACTCCCACAAGGGGTTGTTATGAGCCCCCTTTTATTTTGTATCTATATTGCTCTCATAGCTACTGATATTCCTAAAAGTGCATCTATCTCTATTTTTACTGACGATATAGCTCTATGGTGTAACCACAAGTACAGCAAAAATCTGCTTGAGAGAGCCGCTGCATCATTATCTGACAAATTGTGTAACTTGGGTTTAGACGTGAATCCCACGAAACCAGTTTTCGTTCATTTGAGTAAAAGCTCCCGGAATGAAGGAGGAGATCGAGTCATGATTAAGAATCACTCTATAAATAACAGCAATACAGTTGAATTCTTAGGTATAACTTCCGAATCTAAACTCACTTTCAAATCTTAAATAGATATCATCCACAAGAAATGGTTGAGAGACATGAATATAATCAGATCCAGCCAAGGTGTTTGGTGTGCCATACATGCTGAGATACTGCCCGTACTATACGAAAGTTTCATTCCCCCGATCCTTGACTACGGTAGCTTTGTGTACTTCCCAACTCAAGCAAGACAGAAAAAGAGGCTGGAAATACTTAAATACGGCGCTGTGAGATTATGTTTAGGATACAGAATTTCTACTCCCACAAACGTTTCACTTGCTAAAGCTGATTTGACATCTATTAAAGACCAAACCAGATTCTTGTGCAACTGCTATTCCCACAAAATTTTCTCCGATAAGAATTTGAATATTCATAACACAATCTCAACACTCAGAAACCGAATGGTTAGAAGTTCTCAGTATGATCAATGTAAGAGACTACTTTAGTACGGTATAAAGGATTTCCTTTGAGTAGCTGATCATATTTTTACTGGCTCTAATTATCCTTTGTACACCATGGATTATAACACCCTTGTATTTGAGCCAAATGTTGACATCTACTATTTCAAGTCACTAAAAGACACTAGGGTTGCATGAAAATTTTTAAACTTCTTATCTGAAAGTCCTTATTTTATAATGAATTGAGAGAAAAAATTGCAATTTTAGGATGCATAGGATCGGAGATATGATTTTTCAAAATGGCAATTTAGGGGCCTGCGCGGACCCGCGCTCAAACGAGTTTTCTCGTGCGCCACTAACACACGCATAGATTCGTGACGTCACAGATCAGCTGCAGACGAGCCGGCATATGAGATTTGCACAGGCATCCACATTCTATCAAATTTTTACGTGAAAAATTTGTGCGAAGGGGAAAATATTGACGATGTGCCTTTATATTGTAGATAATCGAAACCTGGTGAGTGACAATAAAGTGCATAGTGATCGCGTTGAGTCAAAACGTTTAGATACATGGCGGTGTTTGATTTTATGTATCGCTTGTGGAGTGTTGTTGATTTTCTTGGCTACATGGCAGCTTTGCCCTTCTTAGACACGAGTCTTCTCCTCACGGAATATGTAAACTTTGTCTCTGGAAGATCGCGCACCGTCTCCTTGCCCAAAACATATCTATAATCTGGCGTAATATCTTCTGGCGTAATATCAGTTACACTCCTCACGCGATACGTAGCCTGAATCACCGCGAAGTATCTGTACTTTTTCACTCAGCACGGTCACAATACACCTTGCACTTAATCACCCAGGTTTAACACTGTGAAAAGGCACATCACCAATTTTTTACTTAGTTACACAGTTTCACGGACGATAATTCGGCATGCAGAACGCAGATTTCCGATAATACGGCTCGTCTGCAGAGCTGACCTGTGACGTCACGCGTCGTTGTAGGTGTGAGTGGCGCGCGTGTGTGCGCCAGCAAAGTCGTTTGAACGCGTGCCACCAAACTGCGATTTTTGGAAAATTGATTCTCCGTTCCTATGCATCCTAAAATTTTCATTCTTTCCCCTAAATTCATTAAAAAATAAGGACTTCCAGATGAGACATGAAAATTAATAATTAATTTTTCATGCAAGCACCCTATTGCAATTAGAATGATAAAATTGTGGACTTGGTGGATGAGCATAACGATATTGACATTTACACTAATGGTAGCAAGTCCGATAGCTCCGAGTCAGTTGAATGTGTTTGTATTTGTCCTGAGTTTAATACTTCTTCAAGTGTGACTTCATTCAAAGTGGCCTCAATTTTCACTGCAGAGACAATAGCCTTGTTGAAAGGGATCAAAATAGCATCGTCCCAACCAAATCGTGACTATCTCATCCTTAGCGATTACTTGAGCGCGTTGACATCTCTTGAGAATATCAAATGTGACATGAGAGTGAATCCGTATATTCTTCAGTTAAAAAAGAATATACGAGAATTCAATGATAAAAGTGTAGATGGTAGTAGTATCACTATTTTCTGGATCCCTGCACACAAAAGCATCCAAGGGAATGAACTCGCAGATTCTATGGCTAAGGAAGCATCGAGTACAGAGCCTTCGCCTCACATGAAAATTCGCTCTACCGACTATAGGCAATCGGCTAGAGCTTCAGCGTTTAACGACACAATCAGTGATATCATTCAAAGCAGTGCCAAAAAAGGTACAGAACACCTCCAAAATTCTCATAGTCCATCTCACAGCCTTGGTTTTCAGGAAAGATCCTTGCTCAGGAAATCACTATCACAACAAAAAAGGTACCGTGCAAACCATTATTCTCTCAATGCTTCCTAGGCACGCATTGGTTTTGTAAAAGACTCAAAATTTAAATGTCACCACCCTTCAGAGGACTTGAACCATGTAGTATGGCAGTGTGAACTTTGTGATATTCAGCGAGTGAAGCTTCTAAAAACACTGCAAAGATTTGGCATGTGCCCGCCGTACCATGTCGAGATGTATTGCTATCTTATCCTTCGGTGAAGAACTGTGAAGCACTGTGCTCTTCCTTGAAAGAATGTAACTTGAGTATTTGAATTCACGAATATCATAATACCATGATTGTAATCTAGTATAAGTATATGTATATTAGGGTGTCCGATTTTGCCAAGTTCCTCCGATCACCCATGCCACCCCCCACAACCTAATCATTTGGTGAGATATTGCGAGAAAAAAAATTTCGGAGACCTAGGTGAAGTTTGAGTGCTGCCCCACCTAGAGCATTTCTTATTTGAAATGTACCCTTCTAAATAAAAATTTGAGACAATGATTCGCATATACCGCGCATGCATTCCCTTCTACGTCCGTGAAAGTGTTTTCAATCGATAGCGGGTGCAATTTCCTTCAAAATGACTACCTGAAACATTCAATTTGATACAGTAGGACCGGAGATAGCCCACTCATTCGCATATCATCCACCTGAAGAACATAAAAGTGACTGAAAACGACAGTTTTTTGTTTTTTCGGTTTTCTGAGCCTAGTTAAAAAATCCTGACGATTAGAGGTGAAACTGAGCACAGAGTCTGTTTCTACGTTCAAAAATACATCAAAAACACATATTCACATCTTTGAAATAAAACGACTCAAAATTCGCATTTTTGGATTCCTCGAGAAAAAACCCTGTTTCACGAATTTGGCACTTTGAATTTTCTGAGTTCCAAAAACAGCCATAACTCTAGTTCTTCCCCATCAAATTGACTTCAGCAAGGCGTCATTCCAAAGGAAATCGTACCGGCTATCGATTGAAAAAGTTATCAAGGATGAAGAAGCACGTCCATGCCCAAGAAATGCTGAATACTGAATCAGAATTTGTTCTGAGGCCTGAATTGAGACAAAAACGCTTCAGGTGGGGCAGCACTTAAACATCACCTAGGTCCACGAAAATTTTTTCTTCGCAATATCTCAACAAATGATTTGGTTGTGGTGGGTGGCACGGAGGATCGGAGAAACTTGGGAAATAACGGACACCCTAATGTATATGTATTCAGACTTGTCGCAATAAAATCCTTTCAAAGATTGAAAATGCTTGAATAAAAGAAATAATAACAATAATAACGTTGCGACATGGCACCGTGTAGCTCATCAAAGGACCCCCGCACAAAATCAAAAGGAAGTGGCTTAAGGCCAATTCTGATGAAACTTGGCAGTGGAGTAGATCATTTCATGCTGATCAACTTTGTCAATGAGCTTGCAGAGCGCCTAAGTCTGTTCTTTTTTAGATATTCTAAAGGGAAGTACGAAATTAATCGAGGTTACGTGAGCTTTGCTGTCACTTATTATTGATTTTTTTTCATCGAAGGCTATTTACATTTCTCGAACGCATTAGAGCCCTTATATTAGCCACTAGAATTCAGCCAGGACAGGGAATCCGACAAATTACTTGGTTCGCATCGAAATCATCCGAAATCATCAAGAACTGATTACAATAGAACCAACTACAATATTGTCATCTCCTCTTAAAAATGGTCCTCTTTTTGATTGCATAGCGTGACCCAGCGTTGGGGACGTCTCGATGAGATACGAGCCATATGTGAATGGTTAGTAGCCTTTGTAATTTCGTATAACATAACTGATAATGAGCCTTGTAATGAGTAATACATGTATTTCGAAAGCGTGGGCGGAGGAAGCTAGGGAGGGCTTCATCGTAAAAAAATCTTTTTCACAAAGCATAGTGCTGGGCATCCCTCAACTTGGGGGTTTTGGGATCAGTGAGCTTGGATACGTTATCGTACAGCCTCTATCTCGTGATGTGGTGGCTGCGTCGCACAATGGAGCACAAGGAGCTTTTCAATAATTTGTCTTCGCGTGGATTTGCAACCAACGGACATGTGCGCAGACGCAAAGGGTTGTTCTCATTGTTCTAAAAGTTGTCCGCTTGTGCATATGTTGATTGGTTGCGAATTCACATGAAGACGGTTTATCTAAAAACTCCTTGGCCCCACCGTGTGCGTCGGCGGGCCATGCGCGGGAGGAGAGTGCACAATGAAAAGTTGATATCATGGCACCCAAAGGTGATACTTTCGGGGGTTTTCGAGGTCGCTGAGCTCAAATACGTTATCGTCCAGCCTCTATCTCATGATGCGGAGGCTGTGTGGGTGGACCATGCGGTGAAGGGGGCTGCGGTGAAAAATCGATATCGCTGCACCCTAGATCGTCAAGCGGTCGATGACGAGAAAACGATCAGCTTATCTGCCCGAGAGAATTCTCTGGGATTGATAGCCAATATCGATTTTGCACCGCAGCCCCCTTCTCCCGCATAGTCCACCCACGGAGCCTCCGCATCACGAGATAGAGTCTGAACGATAACATATTCGAGATCAGTGACCCCAGGAACTCCCGAGTTGAGGGATGCCCACCACTATGCTTCGTGGAACAGATTTTTTACGAAGAAGTCCTCCTCAGCTTCCTCCATCCACGCTTTCGAGATGCATGTATTACTCATCACAAAGCTTATAATCACTTATGTTGTACGCAATCACAAAGGCTACTAACCATTCACATATGGCTCGTATCACATCGAGACGTCCCCAACACTGGGTCATGCTATGCGATCAGAAAAAGAGACCATTTCCAAGAGGAGATGACAATATTGTATTTGGTTCTATTGTAATCAGTTCTTGATGATTTCGATATGAAGCAAGTAATTCGTCGGATTCTCGGCCCTGACTGAACTTTATTAGCTAATATGAGGGCTCTAATTTGTTCGAGGAATGGATATTGCCTCCGATGAAAAAAATCAATAATAAGTGACAAAAAAGCTCACGTAACCTCAATGAATTGCGTACTTTCCATTAGAGTATCTAAAAAATGAGTCATAGGTGCTCTTCGAGCCGATTGACAAAGTTGATGGGCATGAAAAAATCTACTACACTGCCAAGTTCCATCAAAATTGGCCTTAAGCCACCTCCTATTGATTTTTTCCAAGTCCTTTGGAGTCCGAAATGACTCGTCCGATAATTTTAATATTGCTCAATTTTCCAGGAAAACTGAATCGGTAACTCTGAATTAGCTACCACAGAGGGTAGTTGCACCACATCTTAGGTCATGTTATTGTTTTGGTGTAATGCCACGTGCTCTCGTTATTGTTTTTGTGTTTAACCTATGATCACGAATGTTATTTTGTAGGTTATCTACACAGGGCATCCACAATGGAAACTCGCGATCGAGTGGTAATGTCAATTGGTTAAACGTCGAAAGATATCAGAAGCATCGAGCATGTACACTCGGGAACAAGGTGAACTGCAATGGCCTGATGGTCAGCGGCCATTCGAGATCT
Organism: Eretmocerus hayati; assembly: GCA_029851415.1. Taxonomy (NCBI): domain Eukaryota; kingdom Metazoa; phylum Arthropoda; class Insecta; order Hymenoptera; family Aphelinidae; genus Eretmocerus; species Eretmocerus hayati. Next base: position 163,411,721 of record CM056742.1, read on the forward strand.
TTTTTCTCGCTCGCACCAAATGCGGGATCTCACGAGTGCGAGTGAGATGACAGATCTCGAACGGTCACTGACCGTCACATCCATTGCAGTTCAACTTGTTCCCGAGTGTACTCTTGTGCCGTTCAGTACAAGAGTCCACGAAAGCGTAAAAACTGTGTAGTAGTCATGCGATCAAAATTCCCTAATATAGATCGAAATCTGAACAACCCCGCATATAAACCTCTCGGATAATAGAAGTGTCTCATAGACTCAGGTGGTGGTTATCAGTTTTAGACACTTTATCGCTCAAATTGTGACTACAAAGTTTGGGAAAAGTGTGTACCATATATGAAAACAAATTATGGGCACGAGTTATGAGATTCGTATCTCCTAGCTGGGGAAATGGGAAAAATCCAAAAAATTGTGGCTCTGACTACTTCCTCACGAGATCAAAATCCTATAAAGTGGGTAGGTTTTTCAAAAATTACAAACGTGAATCTACTAGAAAATGGTAATGCCAAGTAGGTTAGATTACTGATTTCTAGTTCTGAACATTTTCTCAACCAGAATCTGAACACGAAGTTTGAAAAGAGTTTGCATCGAAGGTAAACAGATATTAGGCACGCGTTAGAAGAGATCTCATAATAGAGGCTTAGATGAATACACGAAAAATTGTGGCTTCGACTGTATAGTTGAGAGATCAAAGTTTTTAAGAGTGGTCAAGTTCTAGGAGAATTCTAAACACGAACCTCTCAGACATTGGTGATACGAAGCATCAGATTCGAGCTTCAAAGGTGAATTATAAACATGAATCGAACCGGTATCCAAGAGCTGGGAGTGGAAAATTTTTGAAAAAATTATGGCTTCCGGTGCTTACCTATGGGATCAAAATCCTAAGAAAATGGGTAGGTTTTGTGTGAATTTCAAACGTGAACTTACTAGACAATGGTAATGCAAAGCAGATTCGAGTTCTGCATTCTGATTGTGAGAGTTTTGTCAGTTGAAATTTGACTACAAAGTCTGAGGAAAGTTGGCATACCTATGAAGTAGACTATTAACACGAGTTGAACCTGTACGCCTCTTCACTGGGGAGTATAGAAAAGATGGAAACAATTATGGCTTTCACTGCCGTACCTATGGGATCAAAATTCTAAAAGATGAGTGGGTTTTATGTGAATTTTAAACGTGGACCTAAAAGAGATTGATAATAGCAAGCAGATTTACGTTTTGTATTCTAATTACAGAAATTGTGTCAGCTAAAATCTGACTACGAAGTCAGAGCCACAATTTTTCGGATTTTTTTCATTTCCCCAGCTATGAGATACCATTCTCATAACTCGTGCCCATAATTTATTCCCATATATGGTACACACTGTTCCCAAACTTTGGAGTCAGAACTTGTGCGATAAATGGTCTAAAATTGGTAACAATTGCCTGAATTTGTTAGGCATCACTATTTTCTAAGAGGTCCGGGCGGTATTGTTCACATTTTGATCTACATGAGAGGATTTCGTCTTATGGCTAATACACAGCTTTTTACGCAGTTTCCATTGTGAATGCTGTGGCTGAATAACCTACAAAACAACATTAGTGATCATAGGTTAAACACCAAAACAATACCAAGAGCACGTGGCATTACACCAAAAAAATAACATTATCCAACACGTGGTGCAACTTCCCCTCTACGACCATTGTGGTGGCAAATTCAAAATGACCAATTTTCCATCAGTTTTCCTGCAAAATTGAGCAATAAAAAGATTAACAGATGAGTCATTTTGAACTCCAAATTTGATGAGCTACACGATGCCGTGTCGCAATGTTATTTTTCTTGAATATTTTAAAAAAAATTTCCCCTTTCACATCGAATTTTTCATTATCTTAAAATGTTCACCTCACCTCCCAAGGCAAAAGGTCGAACCATGTATGGATCAACTCCGATCCAGTTGGTACCTCGAAAATATAAGAAATGCCAAGGGGTGTCCACCTTAAATTGGTCACACGATATAACCAGCGTTAGAACGATATAAGAAGAAGTAGTTACATATAGGGAGTCTGCACGAGAGTGAACGCGGGTCGCAGATATATTTTGCGTGTAAACGTGTGTGAGCTCTATATATTATGCTGAGTATATTCGTTGCGAATTATGTACGCGTAAGAATCGCAATGGGAAGAGGAGCTACAATATTATACTCTACATATAGAAGTCAGAAGAGGCGGAGAAAGACACACATGTGCGAGATGCTGCGGGCGGAGGGGCGCGTTGAATGCTACTTCAGTAGTGTCTGACCGGCCGGCAAGCTCATAGCATCCATCCGGTGTTCTTCTCAAACGTTGATCTAAAGTTATAATAGACCTCGCAGAATTTATCTCTCATTCTACAAATCGTCACGTGCATCGATTCAGTTTTGCACCCAAGAGTCATCAGATCAACTTCAAAGTTTTACGAATATCAGAATCACCAGTGACGGGGCGGAACCTTAATTTATACATCGACGAATCACAGCTCAAGACTGCCCTCACCTGTACAGGACCCCCACATTGCGTGCAACACAAGTGCTTCGATCTAAAATGACTGTCCTGAAAGCGCAACGTTTGAGTCCGCGCCGACGCATCGGCAAGACATTGGTAGACCTCAACGTTGATCCTGACCGAAAGCTCGCACGATGAAGTTAAATCAAGAACATCATTTTACACCTCAGATCAGATAATTGATCAACAAAATTTTAGTGAAGTATTCCAGAGACTGTGATTGGAAAAAAAAAATCGTGAAGTAAAGAAAGCCATACTTGAACTGAAAAAGAAGTTCAGTGAGGGTACAGAGTCTTGAAAAAGTGGGGGTTCCGACTGAGCGCGACTCTCAAAGCTCTTCAGGTTCGATAGCTGCACCGAGTGTCAGGCCGTTGCTGCTTTTACTGCTGCACATCAGTCGCGAAACGATCGCGATCCAGTCTGCGCCTCTGCAGAGAGCGGCGCATCGGGTAGAAATGCTACTACGCGTATCGAGACTCGTACTTGTATCTTTGGTTCTAATTTTTTATTTTTGTGGGTCATGTTGGGCCCAAAGAGGGTCAGCTGCACAGATGGGTGCAAGCAGTTGCCATGCTTGCCGAATGCACGAAGAAATTCGTGCTCTCAGTTTGGAAGCTATCAAAGAACAAATTTTAAATAAATTGGGATTGAAACAGGCGCCAAATATGACGGGTAGAGCATTACCCAGGATACCACCCATTAATAAACTTATGGATATGTACGGAATGCAGGCAGATCAGCCACAGTTGGAACCTGGTATTAGCCATCATGATGAACCTGATGAATTTTCAGCCAAGACGGAAAGCGTGTTCGCATTTGCTCAGCCACGTGAGTGTTTCTGTTATTGTTATTGTTGGTGTTTTTTTTTTTTTTTTTAGAGTCTGAGGATAGAAGCTTGCAAGCTCTAAGTTAGGTACCGGGTGGTTGATATGGTGGCAATGAAGATAAGATGTAAGACGGGTTTATCGTATCCCGTCTGATCGAAACCGATTTATTGAAGCGCTCCATCTGTGATTGGAGCGTTGCAGTGTCGGTGCCATGCGGTAGAGTTTAAAGATAGCTTCACGGGTGAATCGTGGTGGTGCGGCACCTTATGAGACTGATGTATGTGAGAATTTATGGTGTTTGTGGTCTGGGGTGCAGCTGATGATTTTTTTGTGATGAGTGGTGTTTGCGGTCACCCAAACCGCAAGAGTTGAGAACAAGATTTTTGTGCACATCACTTAATTTTAGCATATTAACATATTCTAGCGACGGGTCCCACCAGCGGGAGCTATAATGTTTCATTTTTTCATTTCTACCAACTTATGTTTGATCGGAAAATATTCTTAAAAATACGTTATGGAATCCCGTTTGCCTATGGTATGATGTTGATCCAAGAAGAGTTTTAGCCTATACAGACGTGTTTGCCGAATCACGAGAATTCAGTTCAGTATGGCCGTAGTAATAATGCGAAAATTGAACTTGCAGTGAATTTGCCAGGAAATCGTATTAATTTGTATGGGTGTAGTGGGGTGATCATATTTGTTTGGTCCATTCAGCTCATCGAATTAGAGTTTTTCTTTCTTTTATTAACCGAACTTGAGTTACTTCCACATGTCCAAGGTCAGGATCTTCTAACAAATGCAGGATATTGAGCTTTCATATAAAAAGAATCCAATCGGTACATGCAAACAAGTACGGCAACAGATATAATGTTATTCCTATTCTTGCTGATTCGATGCCACTTTTGCAATCATGCGGTACCACGGATATTAATTTAGTTATTTGCGCTAAGCAGTAAAGATAACCAAGTATTTTTCCAAAATCTAACATTCCTAGATCTATCTTATTTTGAGAGTGCTCTTTCCTCATCTAGTTATTCAAAAAAGCTATTGAGAGAGTGATCTTCAAGGATGATTTTCGTTACTCTAACCTTAGAATGCCATGTTCGAATGTGGTGTTGAGGTTCTCGTAATAAAAAAGTACATCCGCATTTCATTTGCAAGCCCGTTTTGGGCATGGAGGACATGTTTGTCTTAGTGCCTGAAATAGGGTAACGTGTTCAGTACGGAAATATACTATTTTGATGTTGCAGATGGGAATACGGAAGACCCACTTCCAGACAGAGTGATACGCCGGGTATCTCTTTGTTGTGAAATTATTTTTTATGATTATAATGAAAGTTTAGTTCAGGAGTAGTAATGTAGGTTTTCCAATTTTGTGAAATGCAATCCTCTCAACTAACCAGCAGCACTCATGGGTTGTGGGCCACGGATTTGGCTGAAACTCTCGGGATAGTCTCCGTTCACCACAAAACAGTAAATCCCAGAGCCGCACTTGCCAATGCCAAACCATTTTCGAGCTATAGCCCATGACATTAGCATTGCCCATATGGGCTCATATTCAAAAAAGATATACATAGATATACTCGTAATGCTAATGTTATGAGCCACAGCTTGAAAACGGTTGGGCATTTGCAAATGCGGCTTTGGGTTTCATCTTTTGGCGGTAAAAGGAGACTATCCCGAGAGTTTCAGCCAAATCCGTGTTTCACAACCCCTAGGTGTTCCTCGTATGTAGAGCGCATGATTCCGCAGTTATGTTCCTCACTTCCACGAGGCTGTGGACAACCTCTTCAATTACTGTGTATGGTGACTATTCGAGAATCGATCCTCGAATGTATCTCAATCCGACCACCGTGTGGAATCGAGATTCAAATCTCTATTGGATTAATGATTAGTCATTATAATTCACGTAGAAGATGCTCTCTCGATCACTCATCGAGGATTCATTATTCTATGGTGTACAGTAAATTGAAATAAGATTTTACCTCAAAGATCTGTGACCAAAACTTGGACCTTCATCTCGTATACTCAGAGTGCACGAACAACAGTATCTGGCACAAGTGATCAAAATGCGCTCAGACATTACATCAGATTTGATAAATTCTCTGTTTACATCGTAATTACGTCCATGCATGCAGATTCTTGTCAAAATTCTTATCCTCCATTATTCACGTAATGCGTCATAATCAGAAAAAAGTGTTTACATTGTCGATCATCGATGGAAATACGATGTAAAAAATATCCGAATTTAGAAAATTTTGAAACCAATCTACAGGGTTTCATAGGAGAGATGAGAAACACGTGACTATATTGCCGAATTACGAGAATGGGAAAACGCAGAAGAATCACGCTTTTCACCCTATCTTGTGATTTCTTGACTTAGTATTGATGATTAATCAGAGAAGTCAGAGTTATTCGACAAATTTTGTTCATCTCTGACCAGAGATAGTGAAGATGCTTCGAATTTTTCCATCGATATTGCAAGATTCATGTGCGTGAGATTCATTAGCACTTTCAAGCATCATAATCTCTCTTACTATTGATTGGAAAGAAACAGAACTTTGAGAACAAAACGAGTGTCTTCAGGATACAGTTTCAAGGTTTCTCTTTCAAATAATCATCTGAATCCTTGCAAATACTCGTCACCATCTTCTATTGCATTACATCTATTCAGAGCAGGACGTCTCGGGTGATCGATTTTCTCCCTAACTGTTTTCGAAAAACTCGGCATCAACTGACAACTTTGAAATTTTAGCCCTCCCCCCACCCTCTCCCATTATCTGATGGTCGAATTCTTTCTGCGATGCGAATCAAAAAAAGATCCTTGAACCTCATAGTGAGTTGCTTCTCTACGCCATTCTTTCATTCACTCCTCTTCGAGAATATTTTCATTTTGTCAACTACAGAAAGCAGCATGGGTTTCTAACAGACACGGCGTACATCAATTACAATGGGAAAACGTATACTCAAATGATCGAAACATCATAGGGTCAGATTATAATTCAACTCAAGAAGGCCTTGCCAGAAAGGGTGATATTGTTCTGCTTCCTCACGGAAGAAATGGTCAAGCGGCATGGGTATTTCACCAAAAACTTTTTTCAACTCCTACTCTTCCCGTCCGTCGCCGGTTTGAGTCCATCTTCATTGATAGTCATCAAATCTCACAATGATCAATTCGATGAATGTAATCAAAGTCAGCCACTACACTTTTTATCCTTTTGACCAATATCTACAGGCCACATCATATACATCCATTTCTGCTAGTGTGTGTCGACTTTTTCATCATCTCATTTCACATCTTTCTACTCAGAGTTATAAATATCTGTCTGCACTGGAATCGCAAAATTGAATATCCGTTCCATTATATAAATATCCCTCTAGTTCTCCAGGAACCAGCCATAAATTGGTCAACTTCGGGTTTGTGTCCATAAAATAGCCAAAAAATACGACTATGGGACAAAATTGTGTCACATTGATGAAAGATCCCCAGCAATATAATTTGGTACACTGATTGGTACCCCGCTGGGTCAAAATCAAGTACATACCGAGTTCAAAGCCTGACCATTCTAGGTTCAGAAGAAACGACATTTCTATCACAGGTGCAGAATTACGTAAATTTTTTTACTTCTTCGATTTATTTCTAAGAACCACGGTGACTTTGCTCCAATCAACTTGAATTTTGTAGTCTTTCTTCTCTCTAGTGCATGAACCTTGAGTCACTTGTGTAACAATTGGATTGGTGATCGAGAAATTGGTGTATTATTATCACTGAATTGAGTGAATCGCTTCCAAAATTCCTCAGAAAATTGTTTCAAGTAAGTCAACGACACCCTTGTACAGCAGCCAACGTGCAGAGTATGATCTCAGCTGATTTCGAAGGGACATAGAAATAGAATATTACGAAACGACTTCGATTCTTTGCGCACTATCGGAAAGTCTTACACGCCGGGGTAACAACTTTACGCACCGTTGAGATTCTTTGCGCACTCGCCAGCGCTTATGCGTCGCCAACGCTCGTGCGTAAAGAATCTCAACAGTGCGTAAAGTACTCCGATATTTTTTGCAATTCGATGTGCGTAAAGTTTTGCCTTATGCACCGAAAAAATGTTCTTTACGCACATGATTGCAAGATAGTATATTCCGCACCGAGTCTATGAGGTTGTAGCTTGCTTCCGAGCGATTCGTTATTGGACCGAGCTGCAGGCGAGGGTCGAAAGAATCGCTCGGAAGCCGCGAACCTCATGAGCAAGGCGCGAAAGTTATTTTTTGACACACTGTGTGAGAAAGTAACTTTTCCGCACTGATTTTACACTTTCTCTCACAGTTTGTCAAAAGATAGTATTCGATACACGGGTGTAAAACTTATTTTTCGCATCCTCGTGTTGATTCCGACCTTCGCCTACGGCTCAGGCCGGAAACCCAAAACTTACACGCAAAATAAAGTTTTTCCACCCTTGTATCGAAATGTATTATTTCGCAATTTTGCAGGCTCCCAAACGTTGGAGAATCGCGAAAAAAGATTTTTCATTACTTCACTAAAGGCGCCCATAACCTCAAAACTAAGTTTACACTGATTTTGATAGGTTTTCCATAGACCTTTCGAATGTCGCAAATTGCATCTCTGTATTTCTAAATGGATTCGAGAAATATCAATTTTATTGATCAAAAGACCCCAATTTTGTTGTTGGCGACGATTGAAAAGGATGAATTAGTATGTGCCCTACGTACCTGGAAAATTTTTATGGGTTCCATGGGTGGTGTTTTGTACCATAGAATCGAATGGAAAAGCCAAGAAAATAATCTGAGACGTGACCCTTTTTTGTAGCCCTGTTCGGCGTGGAATTACTCTATTGAAAGTGCTTTGAAGATGTGTGAGAATTAGCTCTGCAAATTCAACATCTCAATTCATATGTGTGATGAGTCGATTTTGTGAAAGCTGACGAAGTAATTCCAATTTTTGAAAAAGATTTCAAGACCTGAACAGTATCAATTTGAATACTGATGACAATGGACTACTTCATTGCCACATACTAGATGATTCATGATTGCTGATTCATACGTTGTATTACTCTGGGATGAGCCGATGCGAATTTTCAGTCACCGCAGTTTTGCAATAAACATCAAAGATAATGAGTACACCTTAGGCGAACGTCAACGTCTCCTTTTTGAAATACACGGTGGATTGTCTGCACATACATGAAACGGCTAAAGTCAAAACCGTATATTTCATCCCAGTGGTTAACCTCCTCAATAAAGTGGTCACTTTTTTTTAAGTGTATGTGACTTATCTCGCCATACGCAAATTTTACGAGCAGCTAAAGCATCTTTGTTGCAAAATTTCCATCAACCTCCTCGCTTTTATTGGATGTTGTACTGTTTCTCAACATATTCCTCTGTCTCTTCTGCTTCTCAGCCACGATTTCTTCTATAGTCATGAACAACTGCGTCGCACGACCTTCCCCAACACATCCAGGCCCATTCGGAGAAATAAGATCCGCTACTTTTTTCTCATTGATCCCGATCGGACCGGTCGATCGATTGACAGTACACAACGCATGTTATGTTTACGCAGTCCTGATATTTACATTGCGGAGTCTATACGGCATCGAGAACCGTGTCAAAATCTACGTGTACTGATTGCAGAGAAGGGATTCGCGCGCTGATTTTTACCACCGTGGCGGACTCTCGCACTGGACTTTCCTGGTCAAGTTTTTTCTGTGACGCTCTTTTTCTATCATTCAACAGACTCAATGCGATCACTTCATGATAGCTATCCACTATTATTTCGATACATCGTCTTACAGGATGATCGTTTCTTTTGCTTAAGGAGTTCGTGTGAATCACGCGCATTATCAAACTAGTTAGCTCATTATGCCAAAGGTGAGGATTTAAAGAGACAATTATAAAATTCAATTGATGTCCCTCCAAAATTGGAGGAAAGTGGCTTCGGTTGTGATCACAGAGGTTCAATTCCACAATATTGAAGTAGATTTATCAATACCATGTTGTATGGTTGTGAGTTCTGTGGGGTTCTGGAACAGGAAAGCATATCTCAGATACTTGGTAAAATGATAATGCTGCAGTAAAAATCAAAATAGAAATCCTGGGAAATATCGTCCAGGGCTGTGAAATTGAGATCCGAAATGTTGCAGATTATGAGACAAAATTTTTCTGTGTCAAACTGAACTTGTTTCGTGGAATTATCTTTCACGTGTTTTGAGAGGCTGATCCCGAGACTATTCCTTATGTGTTATGCTTTGAGAATATCAGCCAGAGTTTGAGAATAGTTTTCTCGTCGTTTAGTCTTACCAAAAGTCTGCTGTTAGAGCTCAGACTCATCCTACGGCAAAGTCGCCAGTAATGGAGCAAAAAATGAGTGGTAATCCATAACTAGCGTTTTTCGAAAACAATTTGAATTTTTCGCAAAGGTGAAGTAACGTATATCTTATAGATATATACTCTTTCTGTACATTAAAAAAAGGTTCACCTCGATTCCTCGTAGAGAATAAGATTAATTGAATGTTCACGAAAGGATTCGTTGTCTGCTGTAGTGGAACAATGAATCCTGTGCTCAGTGCCTTCATTGGGTTGCGAAAAGTCTTCTATGGCAGAACAGCGGTTTGGAGTCATTCTGAGAATACTTGGTGGATAATTAAAGGCTTACTTGTGCTGGTCCGTATGGAATCAATTACGTGTGACAGGGTATAATCAATTCTCGGTGGATTTTCAATACAGTAAAAGTGTCAAACCTATTCCAGTCGAAGGCAGACCCCATGTAAAACATACGATTCTATGGTCATGAATGATCATACATAAAACCGCTCTAAACATTTTTTTCTATTCCAGAAAGTTGTGATATATTGATTCAAACCTATTCTAACATCAGTACGTCACGATATTGATGGCATACTACTAAAAAAATCTTTCTAGGAGTTGGTTTTGTAAATTCTCAAAAACGGACATTTTTGAGGAAAAGTTACATTTAATGTGGATTTTTTCTCTTCAGTGCTTCAAATGTTCAAATCCTGAGAATGACTGCGGGTAGGATTTCTCTGAGTAATGTTCGGTCATCACCGGGAAGTATTGATTTTGCACCAGCTGTAAATTAATATATCACGTCTTTCCGGAATAAAACTGACTAATTTTAAGACCGATTTCATGTAAGATCATATATGTTCAATGAACATTGCTCATGGAATCTTATGTTCTACATGAGACCCTTGTTCCACTATTGGCTCCATTTTCGAGGAAGGCTCTTACAGTGGAACAGCTTCTGAAGAGTGATAATGCGTTCATACATTTTATAATTTCTTCTTTTGATGTATGAATCTTTTACGGGTGTTGCAAGACATTAATTTGAAATATATAGTATCGAAGAACACTGTGAAATTTTCGTGTAGATGATGGATCGACTTTTCGCGGTGAAGAATCCGTGACAATTATAGGTGTTACACTATAGGCGCCCCACTAGACGTGTTACATGCACTGATGACGCTTTTACCTGACAAATTTACTTTTCAGAACATTTGAAAAGTAAAAAAATGTAAGAGAGTATGCAAATTCAGTAAGACAAGATTTCCGCTAGATGTAGAATAAACATTGCAATGCCTATAGGCACACTAGCCGGACACAAATTTTGCCCAAATTTTATGAAGAATTTTTGTCCTTGAGATGGTATTGAAAATCCTGGAATTATATCTTGATCTGAGAAGGGGCGTAGGAAGATTCGGAAAATTCAGTCACCCCAAGATGATCTGAACTGATTGTGAAGACGAAATTAGATCAGCAACTTATCAAATTCCATCTGAAACATTTCATTTCTTCACGTTTCAAGCAGACACAATTCCATCTCTCAGTGACTTGAATGAATGTTGGTTCGAATTTCATATGAAAAATTGAGCTCGTGGACAGGCTAGGGGCATTGACAGAACCTGATGTTCCAAAATAATGAGTTGAGACAAAGATACTCTCAAACAAGACACAATGAGTGTATTTTGAAGAAAAATCAGAGGAATGGAATAGATCATCCAATTAAAAGAGATTCAACAAAGTTACTTGTGTTCCTCAATGAATCGATTGTGGTGCGAAGAGAAGGTTTTGCCAACTATCCAGAGAGGACGCTGCATTGATAACTTTAAACTTGAGTCGTGGAGTTAAGATTTCAAGTTACCAGTGGTTTTAGTTATAAACATCTTGCTGCGTTCAAAAATCAAGTTCAAAAAGATCCAAATCAGTAGCAGCCAATGATTTGATTGTTCAAATTCTCGGCTATTTACAATACTCGTAGATGTATCCTGAAATTTGCGAACGATATTTTTTTGTTGCACTCCTCCTAAAAACAATTGCATTGATCTTATTCTTATTCTGAGACAAAGTGTATGAAACGTCTTTTACAACATCAACTGATAACTCAACAAACGATCTGGAGCCTTGTGAATATCCATCTATTTCTTCCCGAGATCTTCTACTCAAAACCGCAAAAAATGGCAAAATTAGAAAGTCGAAAATTTTTCCATTTTTATTATTTTTCTCAAAAATAGTCGAATATTGAGACCTAATTCTTGTGCCAACATGATTCAACCATGTCCCAGAGATTTCATGATTTTTCGTAGATTTTTCCAATGCTTCTATCAAGCCTTATCACGAAATATCGAAAAAAGCGCTTGTCCAGTGTACTGAACATCGACAGTCAACGGGTTAACTACAACCCCAGCCTCAACCTCAGACCAGCTTCGGCCCGGCCAAGTCTCAGGCTCAACCTCACCCCAAGCCACAAGCCTTGCCTCATCCCCAGCCACAGCCTAGCCTCATCCCAAGCTACAGACCCAGCCTCGTCCCTAGCCACAGGACCAGCTTCAGCCTCGGCCATAGCGCCAGTCCAAGCCACATCCCAGCCTCGGCCCCAGCCTTATCCCAAGACCCAGCTCTAGCCGCAGCCTAGCCTCACCCCGAGCCACAGGCTTTGCCTCATCCCCAGCCACAGCCCAGCCTCATCCCAAGCCACAGGACCAGCTTCAGCCTCGACCATAGCGCCAGTCCCAGCCCAAGCCTTGGCAACAGCCCCAGCCTCAGCCCCAGCCCAGCCTTAACTGCAGCCTCGGCCCCAGCGTCAGTCTCAGATTTAGCCACTGCTCCAGCCTGAGCCTCAGCCCCAGCCCAATCTCGTCCCTAGTCACAGCCACAGCCTTCAAACTCAGCCTCAGCGTTAGCTCCAACCTCAGCCTCGGCCAGCTCCAGCTTAGCCTCAGCCCCAACATTGGCCCCAATTCCAGCCTAAGCCTTAGCTTCGGCCTCATCCCCAGCTCCAGCCCGAGCCACAGCCCCATCCTTAGCCCTAGCCCCAGCTCCAGCCAGAGCCACAGCCCCAGCCTCAGCCCCAGCCTTAGCCCGAGAATCAGCTCAGCCACAGTCTCAGCTCCATCCTCAGCCCCGGTATCAGCTCAGCCACAGACACAGCCTCAGTCCCAGCCTTAGCCTCAACCTCGGCCCCAGCCAAAGCCTAAGCTCCAGCTTTAGTCACAGACCCAGTCTCGGCCCCAGTCACAGCCCCAGCCACACCCTATCCATCCAAAAGAAAAGTTTTGACTGATTGGATCTTAGAACAACTGATCGGCTCATGAAATCAACTAAGTAGCCCAATCCGTACGGAAAAGTCAAAAACCATCACTAGCAACACCGGCAACACCAGCAACACGAATACGGACCCACCAGACCCACCGACAGTCCGACCCACCGGACCCCCTAACCCACCGACCCACCATCATTTCCAGCGACGCCATCATGATCCGAGGCATCCGGACGGATAAAATTGGACAGACGCTTAATTTATTTAATTTCAGAACTTGGCATGGTTTCATAAGTCATGTACCCAAGAATATATCAAAGTTACCTACAAGTTCCAAGGTTGCTCAATTGGTGGTAAAACGCGGCACCATCTCGATTTGGCTATTTTTCTTTTCGTATTTTTTCACATGTATTGTGTTACTCTAAGAGCAGACGAGATTCAAAGTGTGACTTCTATTTTGAAACAAATGCTACAAGCACTGCTTATCTTGTAATAAAAAGTTTTGATTCGTCGATTCATTGCTCATTTGGTGGATTATCTTGAATTGTTTGCTGTATATGGATCTCACCGGTAGATCTCCCCCCTTTTTGTGTAAAGATTTTTATCTCATTGGCTATAGGATTCGTAACGAAATCCATCTCCAATCTTAGTGAATTTCGTTGAGTTACGTTTGCTGGCCGAGTCCACACATCAGTTCTGGTGATCATAATATTCGTATATGAACAAAGAAAGAAATCTGATATGTCCCGGGATACATCCAAGTGAAAATGACGAATCGACAAAATTGAATGAAATTGAAAATAGAAATTTTCTCACTAATTCTGATGAAAAACAGCATCATCCATGTTGTCCCGGTAAGACTCGCCACTTACAGAGAAGAAGATGCGAATTTCGTCGTCGCAATAAACGTGCTAGTAGTTCACCAAATTATGAAGAATTAGAGTTCTTCTAGAGTTACTTCAGTGTATTCTCGTACGATGAATGCATCTACAAACTCAAAAATGAGATTTGCCACTCACTCCTCAGCCGAGCAAAGAGCGCATCGTAGCTGTCCTGACTTCAACTGATTCTGAAGAAAGAAAAAGAAGAAACAGTTATATGCGTCGTTGAAGATAAGGGTGTGTCGTGTATCTGTATGTGTATGAAGGTCATGGCTACGTTTACGGTTTGTAGGGCCTGACCCCTCTTTATCTAAACTCATCATCTCAATTCCATACACAGTATAGCTTTGTTTTCGCTCACTAATACCAGAGCATGGATAGATGTATGAGCAAATTTCATCTTTCTCTTACTACAGAATTTTTGCAAGCAGCCCGCGTCACTTGATTCTCAATGGACTCTTTTAGTTTGCTCAGCTCAATGTCAAGGCTGCGCTAACCTCTCTGTTTAGCTGTAAGCCAAATTATAATTATGGTTCGTTTTGCAGCTCTGTTGTCGCCGCCCATGATGCGCTATGACATCGAATAAAAAGAAAGATGGAATAAGCCATCATAAGAGAAAGAGAGATGAGGGAGTAGAGGAAGAGAAAGAAATACAATATCGGATATGCGTAATTTTGTTCTCGTTTGCGCCCACCAGTGAGGTTGTCGCTCTTATAGCTGCTCAAATTGGATCGAGTGCAACGTTCAACATTCTTTTTCTCACCCTTCCAAACGCTATCTACTCATGAGAGATGAAATTCACAAGTGATGGTGACTTTGAGGTGGCATGGATTATGGAATAGCAGATTTAGCTTATTCATACCTGTTCTCTTATGTTGGTGGAGTTTTGATCAATCATGAATCGAAATTTGTTTCTCTTTGTTTGATTAGAAATATTCCCAGGAAGACGACCGAATCCTCAGAATGAGGTTGACTCTGTGCATAAATAATTACTCTTGGATGGAATAATTTTCGTTTTCTCTGAATCTACTCACTGGATATTGCTATAGCAAGTATATACACTTTTGACGAGGAGGTCATAATACATATCACAGAATTTTTTTCGAGCAGATCGGTTGCTGGAAAAACTTAGAAATACGGTTGAGACTGAGACTGATAATTATCTCTACGTCGATTTTTTCGAGCTTATGGGTCGGGAAATGGTAGACATTCCTGGGATATATTGTTCAGTTGGAAAGATATGCTTGTAATTTTTTTTATAATACTTGACCGTAAAGTTGATGCGTAAAGCACAGTGACCGTGCGTAAAGCAGTACTTTACGCACGAGTGATCGTAAAGCAATTGCTTTACGCACGGTTGTACTGCTTTACACCTCGTTTCTGAATTCATGAAAATTTGCAGAACTAAGATGAATTCAAAGAAAATCGTCATGTTAATAGATGCCAATAGAGAAAATTCCAATTCATTTTTGTCGACGAATCCCATTGCCTAAATTCCCCACAATAACGCAACTATAGCGTTCACGTCGGTGCCACCCTTGTCGTCCATTCCCCTTTCCCGTCTATTCCGGCGTCATCGACCATTTTTCAATGGTATACTAATTATTACGTCCAAGGAGTTTAATAACAACCATTGCACATGCGACAATCTTTCTTATCTCGAAATGAGCTCGTATTTCAAAAACGAGGAATATTATTTAATCAACAGTATGGACTTTCTCGTTTGTGTGTCGCTTTGGACCATGTTCTCGTAAGAGGAATCTTGGTCTCCATTAGATTATTCTCTCCAAATCTCACAACCGGAATAAACTAGTCAGTCTCATCCAATAGGTTGAGGTGCGACGTATTATATGAGAGAGTTATGAGAGGAACTTTTCTCTCGAGATATGGAACTTTAGTATGAATCACAAAGCGGGATTCAGTGCCTGAATAATTTGGTGTTAACAATTGTTGATTACCTCAAAGTGATCTAATGAGAATTTTGAACGTTTCTCAATGATGGATGATAATTTCCAATTCCAATCCCAGTTTTCAATACTGTATCATTTCGCAAGTTTTGCAATACTGTATCATACAATCTCTGGAAGAAGTAACCCTCGGAATTCTCTCTTTATCGTCGGTGGAATGCACTTAAAAGCTAATGAGAATTTTTCTAGCTCCGTCACTTGGATTTTTGTGAATGGAAGGCTGCATCGATCATTGAGGATTACTAATATTGCCAACAGATCGATCGTCTTGTTAGAAAAAATCTCTGACAGAACTAAGTTGATCCCAAACTCCGGTTAAAGCTCCCATCAGATGTATTGCACTTATATCAGAATTTTCTGTCAAGTGGGGGGCTCCGCCCCCCACACCCCTTGCCGGGGGCTTTGCCCCCTGGACCCCCACCAGGGGTTGCACCCCTGGACCCCGCTCCGTGCCCCGTACGCCCTCGACTAATTATACTCGACTCGTATGAACGCAGTACCTGGTCTGATGCGCTGTCGGGATACACAGTACTTTCCTGGTCCAAATGTTACATCAAACGAGGGATTCGTGCACTCTTTCTAACGCTGCTAGCACATCGATAATCACGAGATGAATTTCAGCGCATGTAAAATTAGAATGATCTTTAGATAAGCCCAGCTCCCATCAACTCAAGTTTGGGCAAACTAATATCCGTGAAATGTTCTAACTACACTCAAACCTATCCCGCCCTTGCGCGCTGCTTACTCGCAAATATCTGGGGCTTGTTAATTGCGTGTTAGCAACTTTCCGGTCAGTATTATAAAACATGCAATACGCAACTCTGGCGAAAGCTTTCCACCCTCGTGCGAACTTTCCGCCCTCATGTGATGCTCTCCGCACGGTTGAGATTGCTTTCCACCCTCGTCGCTACGCTCCTCGGGCGTAAAGCAACTCAACCGTGCGTAAAGCATCGCAATCGTGCGTAAAGCATCGCACTCGTGCGTAAAGCGACTTTTTCGCCATCGGTGCGTATAATACTATTTTAGTCGGATCAATCGCTGGGAACACACAAAAACGAGGCAATGACAACGCCCCGCCCAATGGGTATTTTCATCCGATTTTTTGGTGCTTATGACTTGGAGACCGGTGAATATATTTAAAATGAGTTGCTTAGATGGGATGACATGCTCCAGATTTTTTTCGGACGGGTCGGTGGCTGGAGGGATATAGAAATGATACCCCAAGTCGCACGATTTGGGGGGTTTCTCGAAAATTTGGAGATTATGGCTGGATGACCACTAAATGGATTTGTAACGTGTAGTTCAGTCCTGAATACATATTCTACATTGTTTTTTTTTCGACAAAATCAGTTGCTGGGAAGATGTGCTCGTAACTGGGGATACATTCCACTCCCACGCTGATTCTTTGAAGGATTCGGGTCGAAGACCGGTAAATACTTCTGGGACGTATTGGTTGGTTCGGCAGGCATCCCCGAAATTCTCTCCGAACGGATCGATGGATGGGAATACATCAAAACGAAGCAAGAAGAATCGAAGTCTTTGGAAGTATGGCTGGGAGGGCACTGGATCAATCCATAACGTGATGCTTCATCGTAAACTCATATTACAGATAGTCCTTTGACTAGATCAATTAGTGGTCTCTTAAGAGAGGTGTCTAATTAGCCATAATCTCTACATTTTGGAGCAAGAGCCGAAGTCGGTTGACTGAGAGTATCATTTCTATGTCGTCCCAGACCCCAATTTGGTCGAAAAGGAATCGGGAGTACATATTTCCACCCGAACAACTAATTCCAAAAATACTTACCGGTATATCGGCCATGAATTCCAGGGAACCGAGTGAAAACACCTGTTGGATCCTTTCATTGTCTCGTTTTTGTATGATCCCAGGAATCAATTCAGTCGAAAAAAAATTTTGAGCGTATTCTCAACCAAACAATATATCGCAGAGGTTTTCACCGAGCTTCAACCTAAATCCTCCAAAGAATCTACGCGGAAGTGAAATGAGTACCCAGCTAAGACCAATTCCTACGCCTCCCTAGCAACCAACCTTGTCGAAAAACAATCTGGGCTCTGTATTCAGGGTCGTGCAACACATTGCGAAATAATTAATTGTTCTCCGAGTCATAACCTCCAAACTTGGTAGAAAACCCCCAACTCTCGTGACTTAGAGTATCATTTCTATGGCCTCTCGGCCACCGACCGGGACGAAAAAAATATTGGGATGTCTTTCCATCCAAGCAACTAATCTCAAAAATATTCACCGGTCTCCGTGTCATAACCATACCCAGAAGTTGGATGAAAATATCCACTAGGCCCTCTCATTGCCTCGTTTGTTCCCAGCGATTGATCTGGTAGAAAAGAAATCACGGGCATGTCTCTTCATCCGAGAAATATATCCCAGGGGTTTTCGTCGTTCTCCGACTCATAACCTCCAAAGAAGCGACGTAGAGACCGTAGAGATGAATCTCAGTCTCAGTATTAGTCGTATTTCTAAGCTTCTTCAGCAACCGATCAGGTCGGAAAAACTCCTATCATGTGTATTTTGTCACCTCCTTGTTAAATGTTATCTTTTCAGCGGTATTCAGTGAGTAGTTTCAGAGAAAAATAATTCTTCAGGCATGAAGTCAACCTCAGACTGAAATTCTGAGAATTCCATCGTGTTCCTGAGAATATTTTTGATCAAATAAAGGAGAGAAATGATGGAAGGAACGGCCAAATTGCCAGGCATTCCTCATCGAAGCAAGATTTCTTGACAGAGCTTGCGTCACTCTGATTGTCTGGGGAACATACATCCCCTATAGAACCACAGAGTCATCGGGAAGATATCAAGAACCCAACTTCAATATCATTATTAGTCTCAAATGCAGAGCTGATGCTAGTTTCCATCCTTGTCTCTACACCGTACTAAATTATTTAGACTGTGAAAAAGATAAGTGATATTGAGTGTGTGTTTTTATCACAAGATGGCAACCTCAGTTTATGATTGGATTACAAAACTTTCAATGTTAATCCTTCTTCAACTTAATGTCAATCCACCCAATTTACAATAGTGTCTGAGACAGGCCTCTCTTCGTCTCACTGACAAGCCCAAGAGAGAGACCAGGGCGTAACACACACTTAATATCACATATCTTTTTCACAGTCTAAATAATTCAGTACGGTGTAGTAAGAAGGATGGAAACTATCATCGCCTCTACATTTGAGACTAACAATGATATTGAAGTTGGGTTCTTGATATCTTCCCGATGGCTCTGTGGCTCTATAGGGGATGTATGTTCCCCAGACAATCAGAGTGACGGAAGCTCTGTCAAGAAATCTCGCTTCGATAAGGAATGCCTCGC
The DNA here is from genome assembly GCA_029851415.1 of Eretmocerus hayati. Classification (NCBI taxonomy): domain Eukaryota; kingdom Metazoa; phylum Arthropoda; class Insecta; order Hymenoptera; family Aphelinidae; genus Eretmocerus; species Eretmocerus hayati. Next base: position 163,430,810 of record CM056742.1, read on the forward strand.
AATTCGGCCGTTCCTCCCATCATATATTGAAACATAGCGAGGGTATCATTTCCATTAAAAGAAAAAAATGTCGACCAATGATCGATCAAAACTTCACCGACTCATCTTTTTGGGTTCCGAAACACTTTCGGATTCCGTTAAAAAAAAGAATAGCGCAAATTTTTGATTATGTATTATTTGGTTTTAGACAGAGAGTAGGGATCCTGTCAGAATCAATTTCTCTTTAGGTATCTCCCGTAGGTCTGTGTTAAGTTGAGGGAATGCAAGAAGAATGATTCCCGTATGCAAAAGCTCGTTGAGAACTCTGATCTCTGTAATACAACAAAATCACTTTCTAGAACTACAACTTCATATTTCACGATCAATGGATAGTATGCATCGGAAGTATTCATCTAGAGCGATACGATCATCAAATTTGTGTGGTGTAAAATAGGAGTTCATAAGTTGCGATTGGTTACCTTTCTACGTAGCAAATATGTGTATAGAGCAACCCTCAGTATGATCGCAAGATCACGGTGCTTTTGAAATACTTTCATATTCAACTAACGACCACTAACGCGAGGTTGTTGTGAGACACATTTCTAATGTCTTTGAGGCTAATTTCCCATAAGAAGCGAAATCAACACTTGGAACATTTTTAAATGAAGTTGGGAAATCGTGTTTTTGGCCTCTTTTCTATCATGCCTCTCCAATAACTCAACGAGGATTCACTTAACCGAAAAATGTATTGAGGCATCACTTGTATAGTTCTTGAAAAACTGCATAGAAAAGATCTGAGGCACAAACTCGTAAATTGCACTCTATTCGCGACATTTTCGGATTTCCAAAATCATAATTTTTCCGAAAAAACTTAATTCTGTGACTCCAAACAAGCTTGTTTTGGAAGAAATTGTGTACAATAATTCATAGAAGTACTGTACTGGAAGATTCCTCAATGAGAGAGATAGACAAACAAAGGTTTTTCTTGCAGTCGTAAAATTCACTAATCAATTGATGCCGTTCAACTCATTCACGTATTATGATATATACATAGTATTCATATAAAAATGATCCCGAAAGATGATTCTGAACCGAGTACATATGTGACGACAATACATTGCATCGAGTGGATCTCTCCGAAAATACTGTTGGAGCGTAGATACATGCAGTAGAATCTTCACCGTATGTTTGACAATGTAATTCTTATCCAATATAAGCTCACATATGCATCACTAAACTGAACAGTATCAAAGAATGTAGAGGAAATTTCATCAACTTTCGGTAAAACAAACTGGTTCGGAGCCATAGAATTAAGATTTTCCAGAAAAGTTCTGATTTTGGAACGAACATCCTATAAAATATCTGAAGTAGAGTGCAATATACAAGTTTGCGCGTGGAATTTTTCGTGCAGTTTTTCAAGATCTGCCGTATATGCCTCCACTCATTTTTCGGTAAAGTGATTATTGCAGGGGAAAGATCGAAAAGAGGCTGAAAATCATTTTTCTTTGAATTTTGTTGGGAACGGCCCAGTGCCGATCTCGGTTCTTATGTGAAAATTAACACCATCCCACTACATCCCGTTGGTGGTCGTCAGCGGACTGTAAACGAATTCCAAGAGATCCGTAAACTATGATCAAGAAATTGGGCTCTTGCGAGATGGAGTAAATCATTGTGGTTTGGTTTCGGCCAAAATGGAAATCGACTGTCATGACAGAGTCATTGCTTGATTGAATTGATAATGTCTTATTGCCTAACTGAATCCCTTTTCTTCCTCACTAATTTTCTCTGTGCTTGATGCAAGTGTGTTATGCGACCATATTGGGACTGATTATCACACAAACCAATGTCAAACCATCAGTGTAATGGATCATTAATATCAAAAAAGTGTCAGTGAGCTCGTAAACTGACTTTGACAAGAGGAAGTCTTCCTGCTATTCAAGTCGATGGGGTCCCTCGACCTCTACAGTATTGTTGAACGAATCGAACCACCAGGAAATACTTAATACAAGAATTCAATACCCGAGTTTCAAAAACCCCGTTTATGGTAACAAGGACCCTCGTAAGAAGTGGTGGTTTTTGGTGTCGGTATAGTGTATCGTGGGTGCATTGTTCGAGTCACTTGATATGCGAAAGGAGCAGTGATCAGCTATCGGTGGCACGTACGCGTGCGCCCATACAGGAGGTATAGATTTATACGGCAAAATTGGACAACTTGCGAACTGTTTTCGATCTCTCCCGTTTGTTCATTGTAAATTTTTTCTCCTAGCATTTTTAAAAATGTTTTAGTTTTGGTAGAAAAATAGCTGAAAATTAATCAAGATGTATATTATAAACATTGTACCATTTGTACCCGGGAAGCACGCAAAAAAATTTGTGTTCTTACAGAAAAAATACTTTCAGAATATTTTTTGAGTTTCAAGTCGGTTTTTTTGCAGTTTTGTTATTGTGACGTAGGAAACCTCTGTTTTTCACGCATACGCAGATTGGACCTCTGGAACCAATTATTATGCAAAGCTCAAGAAATTTTATGGAAAATAACCAGTGTCCGATTCAATTACGCGCACTAGACCCGTACCTATACGGTGCTACCATCAAACGAGGTAACTTAGCAACACTTTAGATCATTTTTGATAAAAATTTCTCTGTAACTCTTAACTCTTACAGCAATAGTGCGATGTATCTGCGGTAAATCGAAAGCTTACAATTCCAGTTTTCGATTAACGAATGTTGGAGAATATTTGCACGTTCCTGGTCAAAGCTACGGGTGTCTAAAGTAGTGTTCCAAAGTTAGACCCCAATTGAGGTAACTTTGGAACAGTAAGAGTTAAATGTGAGATATTCTGCCATCATTTTGCTATACGAATAATTTTTCCATTCCTAAATATCGAAAATCCGATTTACCATGTCTTCAGTATCATTGAGTGTCATGAGACATGAGAGATCTCGTGGAGAAGACTTTTGAATCGTATTGTGTGTTTCCTAAAGCTCTATTATCAAGTGTTCCAAAGTTACCCTGGTAATCGAAAAAATCCGATTCTCTCCGGTTTTCTGAGATGATCCAAAGTTACCAGTACCTCGAAAAAGCATGTATTTTCCCATTCAAGTATTCCAAAGTTACCCAGGTTTGCAACAAAAACACGAACTTTCCAGTTTTTACACTACAAAATTGAGTCTGGGTGAAAATACACCAATGTAACGATGAAGTTGTCAAAGTAGTGGTATGTTTTGGTGGAATCTAGCGCCATTACCCTGGATTCGGCTTGGAAGTGATCGAACGATACTGGTTGTTTGGAGCAACTTTTTCTCGTTCGAAAATCATCTTTTCGATACACTGTGCGTGAAAGTGCACTTTGCGCACAGTTTGTCGACTTTTACTCACAGTTTATCGAAAAATATAGTTAGATACACGGCCGTAAAACCTATTATTCGCATCCTCGTGATGATTCCGACCCTCGCCTGCGGCTCGGGCCGGAAACCCATCACTCGGACGCGAATAAAACGTTTTACGCCCTTGTATCGAAATGTACTATTTCGATACACTGTGCGTAAAAGTGCAATTTGCGCACAGTTTGTCGACTTTTACTCACAGTTTATCGAAATAGTACATTTTGATACAAGGGCGTAAAACGTTTTATTCGCGTCCGAGTGATGGGTTTCCGGCCCGAGCCGCAGGCGAAGGTCGGAATCAACACGAGGATGTGGAAAATAAGTTTTACACCCGTGTATCGAATACTATTTTTTGACAAACTGTGAGAGAAAGTGGGAAATCAGTGCGGGAAAGTTACTTTCTCGCACAGTGTGTCAAAAAGTGGGTTTTTGAGTAAAAAATCGACAACAGTTTCCATGGAGTCACTTATTAGAAGCCTGATAAGATAGCGAGGAGATTTCTGGAAGAGGTTTCAAATGAGTTCTCAACTGAGTCGATTCTAAACCCTCATATCTTGTTCGAGATGCCCTAAGGCGTTTTCAAAATTAACTTTTTCGATTGAACCTCAAGTCACGAGAAAGAAATAAGTTCTGACCTCGGTAACTATCTCTAGATGCATCAATCCCGTTAGAATTTTGCAAAACATCATGTAATAATTAATAATGATGATATTTTTTGACATTGGGAAACCTTTCAGGCCTTATCAAGGTATTAGCACGGTTACAAGGAAGGTCCACTCTTGAAAATGAAGAAAGTCACGATGTTTCAACAAAATTCACCAGATCGGGCACAATGATTGTACATTCACCAAGTCTCAGCGTTGTATTTGGAAGAAGTTTTACTCTATCGATAGTGCTGATTAAGCAGTAGAGCAATCCGAGATCGGTCAAACATGCTGTTTGTTATCACAAAACGATAAAAACTTCAGCGAAAGACAACGCAGTCCTTTTCAAAGTTGACATATGGCGTCTAGTATCGGATAGCGATCAGAAGAATCAGTGCCTAATCAAATCAATCTTCTCAAATTTGTATCAATGCGCGAAATTTAAATACTTGCAAAGTGTTCCCGAGATCAACTTGCACTCGCGCGAAATCGGAAACATTCTAATGCGAGCTCAGACTTTCAAGACAATGGCAATTGATTCAGCGCAGTCAGGACAGAGATTTCGATAAGCGCATGAGAAGTTTGTTGAGATGTTCGTGACTATCAAAGCAAACTAAACTGCTATACTCTACGAGAGAGTATAAATTTGCAATCGTATATATTTTGAATCCGACGAAAAAAATTTGCTTTTGTTGCCACAGAATAGTCCTGCTTTTTCATCAAAGTTCACTCACAGACATTTGTTCGACTTGCATAATGCATCAAGAGTCAGGATCATGATAAAAAAAAACTAGATAAGTCCAAAAAAAAAAGAAGAAGGCGCAAGAATTGTCGCAATCTATTATATATTTTGGCCCTCACTTTCATCGTTGGCGTTTTTTTTACACGAATTTGCAAATACTCAGATGTGCTGCAGCTTAGACATGCATGCGGGCAAAAAAAAACATTCAGAGATATATACAAAAGTGAGAAAAAGATATGAGCAGCGACGCGCGCCAAAGAATGAGAAATACGAGTGATTGTGTGCGTGATGTGCAAAATGAGTGGCGAGTATTTAAGTATAATACAGATGAGAGAGTTGAACGAAGAGTAAACTGGCAAAAAAAAGGGGGAGGGCATCGAATGAGTGGCAATTATGTGCGGGAAGATATAAGTTAATTTGGCGCTCGTTAAGGTATATAGAGAGAAGCCGGCGGTGGCGCGCGGCGCTTCTCTCCTCTTTTTTCCACTCATCTTCTTTGGTTCACGGCAAAACTCTTTTCTTTCAATGTGTATTTCATGCATATATAATACAAGTGTACCGTATCGATATCAATTTCACATTTACCACAAAGTAAGGTGGTTGATCACTCGTAAGATATACCTTTTAGCGTCTGTGGTCTCTTTTCTCGACTGGAATCGGTACTGTAAATCTCAAATCACTATATAACGAACCGTGTACGCGTAACAATCTCGTATATGAATTAGAAAATACATGATTCAAATTTTGTAATATACAAGTTCTTCTTATTCACGATTCATCACACATTTTATTGAAGAATGATAAGTTCATGGGGCTTGGAAGTAGCTTCAAATTATACGTTTATGTGTCAGTTGCATCACTGAAAAATCATTTGAGTGATCAATAAAAATCTTTCGAAAAAGTGAAGGTGATTATCAATTTATTCTGTGAAATCATTATAAATCGACTCAAAAATTTGCACAGTGACAATCCTGACCATGATTATTTCAAATTTTGAGCTACTTTTTATACATCTTCTCTCATTTTGTTTTAAAAAAATTTCCATTGAATGTCAGTTAACGGGGCATTTCTTCATGACAATAACAATAGCTAGACCACATTTTTAGTCTCATCGAAATAAAGTAATTTGGACTTAACAATGCAAAGTGAAGAGGATCTTCTTTCAAACTTCATTTTCTATCATCCAATCAACTCCCATTCTCTCACGAATTCTAAAATAAAAACACCTCTCTTGCTGTGCTCAATATTTTGTGATGAACCCTCACGGTACCAATCCATAATCCTGTCTGATGTGATTAATTTTCAAACGATACACTTCCATATAAAGTGGAACCCCGTTACCAATTGCACTAAGATTTTTTTTTTTTTTTTAATTCAATGCTGTGAATGTAACGGGATAATATTCTCAGAATTGACACTAAATGAGCACTGTTATGACACACTCATCCTTATGTAATGAATATGTGAATTCAATGTCTTTCCAAAAATTCATTCAGTCGGGTATCAAGTCATCCCAAGAATTTGAATGAATGTCAGCTTAGTTCTCTCAGAGAGCATTACCACTCGGATTTGAACCGGGATTGAGATCTGAAACAGACTCTTCTCAGTGGCATTCAAACGAATTATCGGGTCAAGGTTCTTTGCTCCACTTACACACGTAATAGCAGTTGTAAAAGAGTTCAGGAGTAGTACATTTATGATGAAGGAATGACTATTTTGCCATTCATTCTTATTTACGCTCATTATCGTATAAGCATTATTTATGCTATTATGATGCTAGTATTGTTATGGTATATGTTTGAAATTTTCATTCACACTTCATTTCGTCTATCTTATCTTATTCAAAATTCCATAGATATTAAAATTTCATTATTCTTTTGCAAATTGCAAGACTATATGGGTATTATCGCGAGAACTTACCCGGAATTAGTTTGGCCTTACATTTCGACGCGCAAGCTCCGAATCGCGTCATTCAAATTTTCTACATGCATGTGTACCATTGAAATACAACTGGTACTGATGTTTCAGGTCGATTCGTCGAGCCATCTTTGTTATTTTTGAAGATCAAGGGTCGAAATTGCAGGTCCATGTACTGTTACATCCGCAGTTATACGTATATTCTCAGCATCAGCATCGGAATACTCGTGGTAGTGGGTGTCACCAAATTCTTCCCTCAAAACACAATGTTGATACAACTATTTTCCATAGGTATTATGGCCAGAATGCTCAGATTAGACCCCGAGCCATGTACCTCATTCTTGTTATGGAACTTTCACTAATGATGAGGAATTTTTCCTTAAATAACAACAGCACACCCCAAATTCAATCTGAAGGTATTTGTCACGGACAAAATATCAGAAAAATATGTCAAAAAATTGAATACCAGTGCGAGAAAAGGACCAAAATGGAAATTCTGAGTGCCACATGAACATTTGTAGCCGAAAATTGGCCATGTAATTAAGTTATGTCAGGTCCATATATACCACGTTACCCTACTAAAAGTCAATTCATCTGGGCACATAAATTTTTTTCCATTAGTACATGATGGGAGTAGATGGAGGCTATGCGAAAAAGTTTCTATGTCAACTTCAATATTTCTGTGAGCAATTTCGAGGTCAAGATGTCAGGTCCATGTACTCAAAATCCGTTCCTTGGGATACTCGATAGCACGAAAAAGACAAAGAAATGGAATTATCTGCTCCAGAGCATGTGTTTCCGCCTCGAATCGGTTCATTCGGGTGTTTAGATGGTTATTTGAACACGAATTTCAAGGCCTTTGGTTCCTTTGCGTCGGGATTTTTCGCTAGACGATGAAATGTTAAAAATCGAAAATGTCAGTTCCATGGACTACTTTTCCTGAGTTTTATATGTGAAAATCACATATACCGTTATAACTATTCCCAAAAAATTTTCTGCATATGTTCCATAATATAGTATCACCCGATATGCAAAAAAATAGACAAAGTTGGGATAGACATGCAGGGCATCAATTTTCAACTTCTGGATTTTGAGGACCAAAGCGTATAAGTTTTCACGATAATGCCCATATATTTAAGTATTGATGGGATTCTATAGTAGGTTTGCATCATCAGGATGCCTAAAGTAATTATTTTCAGCTCCTAGCATTTATTAGGATTCTTAGTTTGAGGGCAACATTGTAGTGTACATCAGAATCTTTTTTTATGCATCAAAGATGGTAAATCTCACTATTCTGAGTATTGTGAGGAACATCATGATCGAAAGATTTTTACTCTTCTGAGGCAAGTTCCGTATCAGGGATGATCAAAGTATCATGATGATGAACAAAACATGCATTCAATATTGTGGATGCTTTTACAACAAAAATACCACCTGAACACATAAAAATGACTTTGGATTGCTCCGTCCTCATGAATTCAAGAATAATGACTGTATAAAAATCGTCTTCCTCAAAAAATTTCTGTCGGACATTGAATTTTTCTCATTTTCTAAACTCAAAGAGAATATTCTCAATTTCCCTGTGCACTTTCAATCCTGGAAATATCATTAATTTTCTCATAATCATTTATTCCAATCGATGTACCAAATAGTTGATCGGAATTCAATCAACAGTAATCGAAATAGGTGATACTCACTCACAATGTATGACTCAAAGACATGAGATAGATAGAATTCTCTCCTATACCGATCTTGGGTCTACTGTTATGTTTTTGATATAGAAGACAACCCTTCAATAGAGTAATGCATAACATTGCACTACATGTAATTGTATTGCGCAAGCAAAAAGATCAGATTGTCAGTTTGCTTGCGCGGAAGATACGTGTTCTGTCACGTAATGTACCGCAGCTGAGTTGATTGGCGCTGACAATTACTTGAGCAATGCGCGCAAGAATTTCGTCGAAACTGAAAGTCTTTTCACCAATAGCAGATTCTCAGTTTATGTTGTCACGAATGATGTTATGTATTCTAGAAGGTGAGAGAAATCTTTATGCCTATATCTCAAAATTCAATCAGTAGCGTGACAATATAGTTTCGTAAACTAAAATTATGAAGGCGAGTTCACAAATCCTTATGATGATAATTTGATTAAAAATGAGAGTGACACCCGAGATGAAGTGAAAATTTATTCCATGATTCTGCGTAATGACACGAGAATCAATTTTTTTTCTACAAGAAATATTGAATTTGATTTGATTCTATTTGATATGCGGATTTAACTGAGCTAGCTAAATTCTCTTACAAGCTTGTAGAACGGAAGGGTAGAACATGGCTGGTCAGTGACTCGAGATCTTTTGCAAGATCCATGATATCTTGATTTCAGAAACTGGGTCGCCGAGCGAGAAAGAAACCTACTATTTATCACACATTGATCCTTACCCAGGACACGATACTCTCACTTAGTGAGATCTCTAAATATATGGAATTGGAATTGAGACACGTGCTCATCTTGACATAGTATCTCTGCCTAATGCATTGCTCGAAAAAAGATAAATCCAGTGTTCCGTTTTCTGAGTGTATTCTTCAAGCGGAGATGAATTTGCAATTCGAAAAGCTGTCCACACCTAACAGATCCTTCGATTCCTCAAAATCGTTCGAAGCAGGATTCAGTGTCTAGAAATTTATATGGGCCTCCATTCGTTTGTCACCAAAGTATGCGCTTACAAATGCTCATGTTCTCAAGACACGAATCGTTCTTGATTCTTATTATCTAGCTGTCAAAAACAGTATGAATTCATTCTTGCAATTCAAAGTGACAGATTCTGACATATCGTTATACCTTTTTGGAGAACTCATAAAAATTCTATTCGTGTGAGACAAATATCTTAGCGATCTATTACTCATTTACACGCTAAGACTTCAAATTTCAATTATTTGCAAGCAATTTGCGTGGAGCGTGGTTTCGTTTCTTAGATATCAACTCACCTTCTCTACCCAGTTTTTTCCCTTGGGGTCCTTGAATTTTGACTCTTGATGCGTGCATGTCGGTAATCGAGACAGTTGATCAGTTGAACGACGAGCCTCCTTCTCATTCTCGTAAAACGACTATCTTACCGTTACCTCTGTACCCTGTTTGGGGAACCCGTTGCGTGGAGGGTCATATGGAGTGATGATAACATATTTAAAACAGGAGTGAAATACGGGACTTCATAACTATACTTCATGATTCCAACCCTCTGAGAGATACTTTTGGTAAGTATAGTAGAAAGACGTTTCACTGTCAAATTCTCATAGAAAATTGAATTACCGAGTGTGTCACATCTGCCATCAGAAAGCGGAGGGGAAACTCATCTAGTAATTTTGCGTTTGAATCCGATTTTCAACTTTTCCATGCCTCTTCGCCGACAGTTGCCCATAATCAATCTCTTTCTTCAAGCCGATTCTGTCGTTGGGTCAGGAACGTATTAGAAGTAATCGTGAGGACGATTCCCAGTAAAACGTTTAAATTTGTTTAAATATGGAAAAAGTCATTCCACGACTGAAAATTTAGCGAGTGCTGCTGCTCTGATCATTTACGGAGTTTTGATATAAAATTTCCAACCCTTCCCCATTTTGTGATAAAAAACAAAAATCTGACGGTATGCGATATGTAAGGCCAATCTACTTTTGACGAAATGTTTAAGGCTTGGATTCATAGTCGTTAATCCGAGATCAGGATCGGCGGATTAGGAGCGTTGCGATCGCTGTGCCCAGGATGTGAAATGACTCGCCATGGCGATCGCAGTGCCCCAAATCCACTGACTCTAATCTCGGATTAACGACTATGAATTCCAGCCTTAATCTCAAGTTTCGCCAAACACTCGATCTCAAATAAGTGTTCTCTTGACTCTTTCGAGTGCATTGGACTTTCTCACGTCTATGCACTGCAAGGATGCAAAATGTGTACCAGATCCCAAGGCGCATGCTTTCGTCACGTTAAATACAATAATTTACAATGTATAGGTACATCGAGCGTGCTAGCAACTTTGTAATGGGTCAATCGCGGACCGTCAAATGTGGCTTTCGTAACATTTATTATCTGCTCACGAAGATACAAGCGTTCGGAGATGAGTTGCGCATCTTTGGACATGGGTTTGTCTCCAGTGCATAGACTACTCTAACAGGGTAGCAAAAAGGTCCGAAAGATGAATGAAAGTCCCGGACCGTACGTGGCGGGCCACATCTGAGATCTGCCGCTCTTATTCGCAACGATGCACTCTTGAGATCGCTAACCCTCAATTTTGACGATCCCACATTTCTCGCTTATTTCCTCTCTTCCTCTCATTCATGTTCTCATTCACAAACTGCATCTTTTTCTCTTATGGCGCTGCAGCTCTCCTTCTGCCTCTTTTTTTCACGCAGCATATGACGAACATGTGAGATTTATGCCCGTTTCTTCATTCATGTTCTGCACTACACCGACATTTTTACTTCTTTTTAATTTGCGCGTTTTGTTTCCTTCGGCAGCAGTCTCTCTCAACGATTAACTTAATTTGAAGTGCTTTGAGATAGTGAGTCCGTACTAATATTTTCGGTTATCTGTTAGACCTTCAGTAAAACGATTGAACATGCACCATCCATAACTTTATTTTGCGATGATTCTCGAATTGAATGTTAACACGTTTGCTGCGGCGGGGCCTACCAGTAGGCCTCGCGTGTCTTTCCTCCAGTGCTGAAAATTTTGGCCTTATGGGAAATAACATTGAGTGGGCCCACCGGTGGGCACCGCCGCCCCGAGGGGAATTCCCTTAAGGTCATCGATTTCAGCCTCCGCAGCGAAGGTGTTAACAAACATGAAAATAACCACTCTCGCTCACATGTACATTGAATTTTCAGGCTCACACAGAATCTCACTCACAGTCACGCGATCAAACTCACGCACGTGACTAATTTGACTTCCAATCGGAATCACTCGCGACTACACACACACTCGTAAAATCACTCCCATTGGCACCCAAATGATCCTGCACACCTTCTCATACCTCCACACACACTTACAAATTGTTTAATCTCCACATATACATGAAACCTGCCAACAATGAGTTCATGGTTTTCGATTGCACATTTTACGTTACTCACCAACACTCTCACCCAACCACACTCACGAATTTACACTCCTACAAACACAAACATAAACAATCTCCCTCCATCCACTCACTCACTCATTTACACACCGACCCTGTCACCGACTCATTACTGACTTACTGCTGACTCACTCGCTCACTCACTACTGACTCACTCCCTCACTCACACCCTCACTGACTTACTTACTCACTACTCACTCATTCACTAAATCAAACACTCACACACTCCCTCGCTCATTTCAATCCTCGCTATTCCACCCACTCACTCGGTGCTGACTCACCGCTGACTATCTACTCACTCACTCGCTCACTCACTACTGACTGACTCAGTCACTCACTACTGACTCACTACTCACTCACTTACTCACACCCTCACTGACTTACTCACTCATTACTCAATCACTAATCACTCATTCACTAACTCACTCTTTTACTAAATCGCTCACTCACTCATTCACCCACTTTCTCTTTGACTCACTACTGACTTACTACTCACTCACCACTCATTCACTCACTCACACCCTCACTGACTTACTCGCTCAATATTTAGTCACTACTCCCTCTTTCACTAACTCACTCACTCACCCACTCACTCACTCTCTCACTCACTCACTCCCTCACTCACTCATTCTCTCGCTCATTTCAATCCTCGCTATTTCCCTCACCCACTCACTCGCTAATTCAATTACTCACTCACTACTGACTTACTACTCACTCCATCACTACTCACTGACTAGTCACTCTTCCACGAACTCACCCACTCACTCGCTAACTCACTGACTCACTTTCTCACTCACGACTCACTCACTACTCACTCTTTCACCAAATCACTCACTCACTCACTCACTCACTTGTCACTCACTTGCTCACTCACGACTCACTCTTTCACTAAATCATTCACTCACTCATTCTCCACTCACTCACTCGGTCGCTTAATAACTCATCACTCACTCGCTCACTCAACCGCTCATTCCAATTCTCGCAACTTCACCCTTTCACTCGCTAACTCGATTATTCACTCACTCACTCACACTCTATACCTTATTAGGGAAATCTTCAAATCGTCGGATCTTCGGGTCCAAGTTGGATCCCACATTGGTTTCGGATTGGATGAAAAATATGATGCTCCTTTAATCAAACGTTGATCCAACGTTTGATTTGAAGCGTAATAGTATTTCCTCTTCATCTCCTGATAATCTTTTCGAGGCCGAAGATCTCATCTTCCAGTGTACTGTACAATTTTATCCGCGTGTACTTTTGATTTCACAGTTTCTGGACTGACCCTTAATAAATTCTAGAAGGTATCATCTTTATGCTCACCCCAACACGCTTAGATTCACTTCTATACGTTTGAGTGGTTTAATAGATAAATGACTACATACCCACTCAATTATGAGTACAATTAACAAGACGATGACTCACACTCACTCAAAAAACCCACAACGCTTTTGTATCATCAATATTTACACGCATTCATGTTCACACGTTTACACTCGTGAACAACGCTGTCTCTACTTTAACTGAGAGATATCACCGGTGGAATTGTGTTCGTTCAATGTACCTTTTAGTTGTTCCACATCTTCTTGCAAGTATCATCTCATATAATCAGGAATCGAAAAAATTACGCAGCAAGGCACGCGACTCGATGTCTGTATTGCAGCTATCATTCCGCTTCTGTGGTGTTATTTATTGTCCAGATCACTCGTCCATCTTTTATTATCTCGCTCTCTCTTTCTCTCGGAGACCATTTGGCTTTTAGCCAAGTGCATTTCACATTTGCTTCAGGCGTGGACCATATAAACCTCTGGACCCATATCATTCTGTTCGCCCGGAAGCGAAAATGCAAAAGATCCTGCGCCGAGTCGCGCCATCATCATAGTGTCTCTCTTTCTCTCATCTCCTAATGTCTGCAGCAGTTTCATGCAGTGCAAACGATATATTTTTAAACGACATCGCACGCGCCCGCTAGAAATTGCGACCCCGTGTCTGCAAACTGTCTCGGTAAGACGTGACTTGTGCTGAGCTGCTACTAATGCAACTAATACGTAGTTGTCTTTGGTGTCTTATACATATGTATTTGTGTGCCATAATCTCTTGGCAATTTTAGATACTGATACGAGGGCTGTATCGATAGCTTTTTTTTTTTTTTTTTTTTTAATGATTCTCTTATCTTTGCAAGCATGCGCGCGAATTGCTCTCCTGGGATGCGGCAGAGACATCATCAGTGATACGATTCTTAACTTCAAGATATTGAATCTCCCTATACATCATCTTGGTAAAACTACAAAACTTGTAGTTTTATACATCGAGTGATGCGTCTGTGAAGTCGGTCAAGATTTTTGTCATCTCACGATTATTGCGTCACGCTTTTGATCGGCTGCGCGTCTGCGGAAGATTGAGTTGGAAAAGACAAGTATAATATTCGACCCAGCTGATAAAACTATCATGCTCGATCACTCCATTAGCACGTATGGATTCAATTCACTTCGAACTTCAAGCTGAAGCTGTACGGATCTTACAAAACGGAAGAATGTTACAAAAAAAGTGTTCTTTGAGGGGAGATTGTATAGTATTTTCGTTTTAGTGAACTGTTCACGTATACTTTGTCTTGAAGTCGAATGAGCTATCTTCGATTCTGAAGAAGAAGAGAACGTAAAACATGGCAAAGTGTCATTGACATGACAGTTGTGAGCAACTTGAACTTAATAAATTCGTCACAAATCGTGACGTGGGTTCACCGTGCACGGCTGCTCTTACGCTCTTATGATGTATTTAAGGTAGTTGTACACTGAAGCTGAAAATACAGTAAAATCTCCGGTCGCATGGACAGCTCTGGTTGCATCAAAACTGTCCGCTATCCGGAGGTATTCGCTAATCAGAGGTTTATTTCTGTGATTATACTTCTGCTGGTCGCAAAAAATTGTCCGTTCTTGAGAGGTGTCCGCTTATCGGGGGTATCCGTTAAGGGAGACCCCACTGTATACCAGATAATCACCAAATTCGGGAAGGATTTAGTTAAAGTATTAATGAACACCTGTGCAAAATTTCAGAATGATTGACCGTTTTGTTTCGGAGTGGTACCCATCAAAAATCCGCCACTTTTAACATTGCGTTTATATGGGAGTCGACGATCCCGCATGAGCGCTATGCTAAAAGTGACGAATTTTGATGACTACCACACTGAAACAAAACGGTCAATCATTCTGGAATTTTGCACAGGTGTTCATTAATACTTGAACTAGATTCTCACCAACTTTGGTGACATTCTGGTATATTTTGCATTTTAGTGTACAAATACCTTAAAATGATTGAAAACAATTCATTCTTGGAACCCAAGCGGTCCAAAACTTTCGACTTTGTTCTCACCGGTACTCTCGCCAACCACCGAGTTTTGGGATCGATTCGAATAGAAGCAAATGGCCAAATCCACCCCTCGATGGGCATCTGGAACTCATCTAAACTTCCTAGAGCCCACGGAGTCTCTCGGTTTCCTGATCAAGTTGTCCACACCTCACGGCAGATCATCTCATAGAGGAATCTGCCATAAGTCCCAGGATTCGCTCAGTCCCGGTCATTATCGCTGCCGTGACCGTCGGATAGAGATCTTCAGTCTTCACGCTCCTGTGGGTGCTGACTGAGGTCAGAGGTCTGCCAAGGCCTGGGGTTGATATGTAGATTGAAGTTTTTTAACCGCCCTGGCGGTTTGCTAGAGGGGCCGAACCAATACCGAGCACCAGTCTCGGGGCCAGGCAGTACCCAGCCGAATTTGGAGCGAGGCCCGTGTACGGTGTCCCTCTGACTAAGGCCAGGTGGTCGTCACATCCCGGGATCCCAAGGTCCTCCTTGCGGTTACAAGTTATGGGACGCAGCGAGAAACTTTCGATGAGGGGCTAAGCTAATAAGAGGTGGAACCAAATGAAAGATAAAATATTGAGCCAAGTGCCGTCTGCCGACGACTACGTCTTCCTTCTCTTCTGACTTGATCAGATGGTGCGTCAAGCACCATAGGGAAAGCTTCTCTAAACTCAAGACTCAACTATCTAAAGGGAGTCCCAAAAGTCGGTTCTCCGATGAGACTCGGGAGTGGCTGGGAGATGCGAAAAACGCCGAAACACATGTTTCTCGCAATTTTGAGGGAAATGGTCAATGATGAATTTCGTTTTGATCTTGATGTTCAAATAAATTTCTCAAAATGGTAACAATCATTTCGGGTTTCAAATTCTGATGGAATATGAGAAATGATGAGACTTTGGAATGAAAGATTCTTTAACCTCACCTGACCCGGGCTAGACAAACAGAAATGAATACCGGCAGACGGTATCCTTGAAACTCCAAGAAGAAGCGATCAGTTGGATGATATTATCGACGCGAGTTGTTTAGAGGATGCAAGAATGAAATCCTGACCATGGCTCTGATTTTGATCATGACTGACATTTTGGAGATCGTAGGAAGACCTACTTTGTATTTTCAAGTAAAAACACCTGCATCTGACCTCAGATTCTGAAAGAACGTGGGAATCCATGGAAGTTCCGTACAAACATTCTTCAACCCCACAGTAGGTAAACTTCTTTAGAAAAGTGAGGTCAGAAGCAAGTATTTTTATGTAATAAGCAGAAATAAAGTCCAAATGATCTCAAAATTGACTTTCAAGGTTAAATAGAGAATCACCACCTCAATTTCTTTTTCTTCAATCAAAAGCAACCTCTATTCAAACATATTCCGAAAAAATTTTCCTCTTGAAACTACGATAATTTACGTACAGCAGCGTTGACTTCCATCAACCAGAGTCAAAATGGATCAAAACTTGTTTTACAGGAAAGGCTAATGATTTTTCGCGCTCTTAGCATCCGGTAAGGAGCAGATGTTTCTACCTGAAGAATCAAGTAAACCTCGGAATAACCTTAGAAAATACCTCCTCAGACCCATGAAAGGTTATCTCTGAATTTGTCTTCAATTACAAGAAACTTGAGTGCGGAATATTTTCAAACTCGACGTAACCCTTCGAGAAAGTATCATTCCTATATCTTACCAGGATATGGTCGGATGGAAAAGTGTTCCACACAGAAATTTCATGATTTTTCAAATTATTCTTCCAAAGAGGGCCAAAGTATTCCTTATCATCTTAGACAATCAGCTTGACCAGCTGATGGCCTTGATAATGACTGCCAAAGTCAAATCCAAGGTCATTTTCTCATTGTGCTCTGATTCTGAACCATTTATAGCACACGTTGTGTATCTATTTAATACAATCATGTTGACCTCCACATGACCCTGAAGGTTTTCTCTAAGCTTAACATCAAGGTCACCGTTCCTTACGTAGGAGAACATGCGAGTCAGAGTTTATCACGATTCCCAACAATTTTCAGGTTCTGTAACTGATATGAGACACCCTGTATATAATCGATGATAAGATTCGAGTAAATTGGATGCATTTTGAAAATTCTATATGCTATAGAGTCACTTACGAGTCATCTATATCTTCTCCGGTCCGGTATTTAGCAATGGAATGAACTTGTTTAGCGATTAAAATACTTGTATAGTCTATTACTAACCATGCAGTAGCATGGAAAGTATTCTCAGATCACCTGGAAACTGTGATCCGAGGCGGAGCCGAGGTTGACAATCATGTGATCTGAGGACTTCTCATGCTACTGCCAAGGTCTGCATACTATTTCTTCGTGCAACGGAGTCGGGAGCAACAATTGCGCGATAGGGACTTTGGCATCAAAAGCGCGCTTCCGGTGCCGGAATACGGAAAACGGTATTGTCTTACCTCGAAACTGTTTTTGTAGATGACGAAATATCAAGATGTAGCAACCGATAAGATTCTTGGAAACATTTGATTTCGGAAGCTTCATTCCCAGATTTATTCTCAAAATAGTATCGCTAAGAATTATCGACTTCAAAAAAATACATCCTTTGGTGCAAGTACGAAACTATATACGTATACGAAAATATGTATTGGAAGTAATGAGGAAATTTGTAATCTTATCGTGGTTCATTGAATTACACTTGTACTACAATCATTATACTCTCTCACGATACTGTGACTCAACCAAAGATTATCAAACTTCCACGGTCCATTAATCAAATTAAATAATCATCATCATTAATCTCCTTGTTCTAATATTAGCGTACTCATTGATTTCGCGTGATCTGAGAAAACATGCAGAGCTCCGGTATTCCAAGATCGTATCTTGAAATGCTGGATCATTTGCTGAAAGAATTTGCCAGAGTATTTGCTTGAAGTATTTGCTGTTAGTGAAAAGGATAGATGTGAACAAAACTTTGCGTAACTTTTGATCCCAACACAGTGAGAATCCCCACACTGTGAAAAATTTATCCAAAAAACTTCCACAAGTTGGTTGGATCAAAATTTCAACCATACTGGTTGTAAATCCAACCAGTCTGGTTGAATTTCCAAATCATCTCTACTGTGTTGTGAGCTGCCGAACACGAATACAAAGTCTGAACAGCACCATCTTCTGACCGTTTTCAAGTCAAGGCCATATTTCGTGGATTATAAAATACCTGGGTATGAGTTTTCGCGTTTTGGAAGCGAATTGAGATTTTATGGAGCTGTGATAAGAACTTCGATGTGTTGGAATTCCTTAGGTGGGGCAATTTCATCCTAGTCCAAAAGGGTCAAAAGGTAATGCAAGCGAAACATCACACTTTCCGAGCTCAGCATATCAGCGTATTAATGCTGTGTAATTTGAGTGATTTTCTTAGTGGTTTTTCCTCTGCATCTCATCTCTGGCTCTTGACATCGCTGAAAATTTTCGAAAGACAGGTTATCGTTTTAAAATTTGACTTAGAATTCAATCTCGCCTTTGGTTTGGACCTATCCAGTCATCATTTTGGTCTGGGACAAGAACACCCCGTCTGGGGAATTCCAGCATATTTACGGTTTTTCTAGCCCGCTAAAAGCTACAACAATCCTCAAAAACATATGTTTTTGACGTGAATTTTTTATGGCAAAAACGATCCCGCACTCGTTTCTGCTGTCAGAGGTCTTACTATGCCTCTAGATCGCCAAAACTCATACTCAAATATTTTTGTAAGTCATAAATATGGTCATAACTTGGGAACGGCCAGGGAAGATGCTGCTCTGACTTCAAAATCGTGTTCAGCAGCTAAAAATACGTGAGAAATGACTTCCACCTCTTCTGATGAGGAAACTTTTTTTATGGGCCATGTAAGCACAGAGCAAATAGCATTTTCGACCGGAGAACCACCTCCGGATATCGATGCCCTGACAAAGAAATGGCCAAGAACATTTTCAAGGGATTACTTCAGAGATCATCCTAGGGCTTATCGTAGGGCTCCTAGGGGATCCTAAAGCTCTTATAGGGCCTATCCTAGGGCTCCTAGGTAGTTATACGAGTGCCATGGTAGCCTGGCTCTTCGAAATTTGGTCTACAGGTTGAAAAACAGAACTGAAAAAGTTATAACCACGCAGGAGAGACATTCCGAGCCAAAAATTTTGCTCTCCACTGCAATGTAAGAAATTTCCTGTTACAAGTCTGTTCCATCATATGCACCCTCTTCCTTGACATTTACACAAGTTGGTTGCATTTTTCTCGCGTGCACTCACATCTGCCGTACACGCCATCGCTGTGTTCTTTCATATATGTCAACTTTTGTGCGCGGTCTCTTGCCTGCACTGCACTCTCTCCGAATCAATCAACATCTCTCCCGCATGCGTAACATTTCGTATCCGTCTCATTCTCTGCGATTATACATCCCGGCCTCGTTAGGAGAATATAATGTTGTAAGGTCACGCAGCAGCTGGTCCCGTGTAAAAAATGAGCCCCATAAAAGCATATGTATTATGTATATATATAAAATGCGCGCGGCTAATTTCGAAATGAGACGATTGCATTCTCGTCTAATTGCCACTGATTGATATGTTGCTGCACGCTCAACTCTCGCCAGTTCTGAGAACTAATTGACGAATCGCTAAAAATGCATGCCGTTTCGAACATGGATGCAGGCGGGTGGGCCCCTTAAGAGGAAAAAAAAACTTCGCCCGCCCGCGAGAAATATCGCGACCTTTCCGTTGGTTTAAGGGTCCATGGCAAGGTCGTTCGGTTGGTCGAGGCCACTTTTGTTGAGATATAAATGTATGCTCAAATTTTTGACAGTCAGCCATTACCATGAAGTGTCATCATTTTGGTCGTATTTCTCATCATCGTTGTGTAGGGTGGGTGACTCAATTCAAATCATCGATTTTGATAATATTTCAACAAATGGCTATCGAACGCAAACCTAGAATCTTTTGATGTGACCAATCTTTGTCCTGAATTCCGAGTCATTTCTTGAAATGATTATTCTGACCTTCTTTGGAATGAACATTTTCTGGAACCATCGTCCTTTTCCATCTGAACTAATTGTGAGCATATCTTTTTTTCAGGTATGGTCTCTGTTTCTTTTTGCCAGATATAGGCCGGTTCAGATGACTTCGGTCTCATTATATTTGATCTCACTCGAGATAACTCGAGTGTGAACCGATATTTTTTTCACATTCCATTCTCTTGATTCAATTACTTCCAGCACCTCACTGCAAAAAGTATTCTTACAGTAATTCCATTGAGATGATGAAAAATGCGATGTAAATATTTTCCACCCTGAGAGTGACGACAAGATGACATTTATGATGCTGGGACTTCATTCGTTATTTCTTTGGAATCAGTCCCTCTCCTATTCTCTTTCATGTTTTTCGGGGATGAGATCAAACGGATGGCAGGCCTGTTCTGAAGGTTTTTCTATCCGAAATCCAGATCTCGATATTACGTTGACCGTTTTCCACCCATCACATAATATCTTCAATATCAAAATGCGTGTTGGGAAAATGAATATTTAGACCAAATTTTAGTAACTTTTGGGTCTGATCGGAGACGATCTGTCTGGCATCAAAAAAATTTTTATCTGCTTCACCGGAAGTCAGTTTGGAGTCTAAATACGGAAGACGTATAGCTTGACTAACAAGACAGATCAATTATATCACTTGAGCTATAGTCGGTAGGGAATTTTGAAAAAAAATCAAATTTCTAGGAATGGCAAAGTTCTGAACTATTCTACGGCTTTACGAGTCAAAAAGTCTTTATATCCAATCTTCATTGGGTCTCATGTGCTCATTCGTAGATTATACAAAAGAAATGCCATTGTACCACCTTGACGTCACCTGAACTTTTTTCAATGAGAATAAACGGGAAGTCAAACACTCATTCGTACCTTTAAATGACGATAAATCACGCCCCAGCTTCATCAGTCCCCAAGCGTGTATGCTATGCACTCAAAACCAGTTTGTTACGTAGTACAAGTTGTCAAGTAGCCACATCAAAAAAGCTCATTATTTCATTAACTTGTATCCTACTGAAGATGCATCGGCTTGGTAGTAGACCTTGATATAGGTAATGAAAGAGATTGGGACTCAACTTGAGGCACACACGGGGGAGAAAAAATACTTCCCGGAAAAGCATGCCTCGCGTCTCACGCGCGTGTGCAACAATATTGAGAGTCTTTACAGCTGATTAGCTCTGGGGGTCGGTTTTGTCCTACTGCAGAACGAGAGATCACTCACAAAGAATCGGATAATTGACGGACTATCATAAAGTCAATCGAGTCCATTAGTGAGGTGTAGTACGGTATTGCAGTAAAAAAAAAAAGCTTGAATTCACCTTGTGTTCTTGGTGCTGTTGTTTGCACTACCAAAAGAACATGAGTTTTCGTCCTTGATACTTTACCCATTAGTCATCCCAGTCATCCCTCAATTTGTGAGAGCACAGACTGGAGTCCCACGAGGTTGAATAGATTTTAAGATAGACAAAGGCTCTAGAGAAATATCATCTCAGAAATCTGATAATAGATGTCGTAATTTTGACGAAGATTTTCATGTTTTCTGCTCGTTGCTGTCGGTATACTTGATGAATAAATTCCTCACATCAAA
The DNA here is from genome assembly GCA_029851415.1 of Eretmocerus hayati. NCBI lineage: Eukaryota > Metazoa > Arthropoda > Insecta > Hymenoptera > Aphelinidae > Eretmocerus > Eretmocerus hayati. The sequence continues at coordinate 163,452,554 of CM056742.1, forward strand.
GTATACTTTTGACACGGAAATTGTATTGGAAACTAGTAAATAAAATGGTTATTAATACTTCCAACCAAAGTTTTTCCCCAAAAATGATAAGGTTTTATAACCAAAGAAGCGCACGGTACTTGATTTTCCGCATCAAGGAATGAGGAATTTCTCGATCCAACCATTCAAAAGATATATTAAGACTCTCGGGTGTGATGGTTTCCCTTTTTACGACAGTTTCCCAACCCTCGCCATCCACTCAATTTGAGAAGCAAATGAAAAAGTGAAACTCAGTCTGCCTGCGCTCATATGAAAAATAGTACATTTCGATACAAGGGTGTAAAAACTTTTTTTCGCGTCCGAGTGATGGGTTTCCGGCCCAAGCTGCAGACAAGGGTCGGAATCGTCCCGAGGGTGCGAAAAATAGGTTTTACTTACGTGTATCGAACTATACTTTCCGATAAACTTTGAGTGAAAGTCGAAACGTACAGTGTATCGAAAACGCTATTTCTCGTAGTCTATCGGCGCGATTGTCACAGCCCTTTGGAGAAATCATAGAAGTTTCGTTGACCATCCGATCATTCAAGGATGAACTATCTGTACAAATCACCCTTGAAATGTATCACACTGGCTAGATCTGCAAAACATCAACTCCTTCAAAATCTCAATTTCGGCATTGTTTGATCAAAAATACCATCCTCCAATGTTCAGAAATTATTACTACTTCCAAAGCATTCTCCAATATTTCAATCAGAACAAAGAAAACGAAATGATAAAAACTGCAGCGATCCAGTATCTTGGCCTTCTGATAAATGGGCTCAAACCATTATCTTTAAGAAAATGTAGTTTATCAAAAAAAATCACTGTGGCCAACCCAAACACTGTAGCAAACAAAGTCAGAAGCATTAAGAGGGATGACCCATGAGTAAGACCAGGCGCTTAGCTATGGGAAGTGCGTCATTCAGCTGAGCCCCGATCTGATTGATTGCTCTGAGAAAAAGTGGCTTTGCGCTCGCACGATGGCGCATAACGGTACGATTACCTAGCAAGGAAGCTCGCCTTGTTCTCAGACCAATGGCCTGATTAGAGCAGCGCCATTCAACTTGCATCGTCTTCTTCTCAGATTTTTTTCCGAATGCGTTGGATACCCTCACAACGTGGCGTTGGACCTACGTCATCGTCGTCTTCGTCGACGATGTCGTGTTTGTACATGTCACCATGAAGTTAAAAGGAAAGACTTCATTGAGAAAAACTTCACGAAGTCCGATTTGCTTTGCGGTGGATAGCTCAACGAGATACTCAGTGCCTGCCAATTATTTGGGGTGCTCCAGTAATTTCTTGAATCATAAAATTGGCGTTCAGGGCGAGATAATTCAGTTGTTACTGCAAGGGTCGACTGGTCAGGGACAATTCTGTGTCTTAAGAAAATCAAACCACGAATTTGTGTCCCCAGTGAGAATAAAACGCATCAAACGCGGTCGATGCAAGCTATACTCCAAAGAATCCGCTGATGCTTTTTTTAAATTGAACTGATTGCATCATTTGCTACTGTAGCTGCTCCATGATGAGATGTATTTAATAAATTTTTCAAGTCCCAAACTTGTTTTGTATTGGGCTTAGGACTGATACACTGGAAAGCTTATTCACACTTACACCTTTTGAAGGAATTATTCTAGCCAACTGCCTCATTTTGAAAATTGTTCAGTCATTCCAAAAAGCTCTTCGCAACTGGATAGATGACGAAAGTTTCTGACTATTTTTCAGTTGTAAAAGTCATGTTTTGCATGTGCTGCGCTTTCATGCAAGAATATCTAACATTTGAGATAAAATCTATTTTTGAAGTGATTCAATATTCGGACAAAAGTTCACATCTTTGCGAATCTGGTATATACCCACAAGGTTTCTCTACTCCCTGGTTAGTCATACAACAGGCCAGACATGATACGTTTTCTCACACCATATGCAAACAAATTTATTTTTTTGTGGGTTATCTTCCGTGTACTGGACCGACATTGTTGATATCAAATTGTGCGCTCTTCTAAAACAAATTTCATGTGGAGGAATAAGAGCTGGGGAACGATTTATGTTTCATTTCTGCAATCCGTATCTGACTTCAAATTGGACTATAAGAATCAAATAATTACCGTCAATCCCAAAAACTTCCTGCTCTAGAGGTCAACCAATGATTTTCACTTTTGTTGTGATCAAAAGAGAATGCAACAAAGATGTCTCTCGAGCCAAGATATTGCTTTTCTGCTACGCAAAGTTCTGGGGGAAAATGAATGATTCGCCAATGTTTTTAATTCGTATTGTAATGATAGAAAATCCCTATCTAATGGCAGGCAAGGATGATCTAACAAACACAGATTCAGGATTCGGATGTGGGGGGGGGGGGGGGCGATGTTCGATATATGTAGTATAGACATGCATTCGATAGAAATTCAAGTTATTCAGCTTGAGCGATGTTTTATTGAAATGCATTCGTGGATGAATCTATCAATAATAATTATTGTTTATAACAACAATAAATCCAATTTACGTCTCAGATTACATGAATCTCCCATCAAGTGTGGTGCGGTGAGAGGGGGCGTGGCGATTTGAGCTTAAAAGGGGATTGGGGGATTGCCTCTCTGTATTCGCGCCTATAATCTAATAACTTCTAACGACTCATAAGAACCTCGGATAATATTGAGCGATATTGAAAAATTTCAAATACGTCACAACTCATCTCTGAAAAATGCTACAATGTTATATGAAACACAGAATAGTCTAGCTTAACAAAGTAGAAGAAAATCTATCTGCGCTCGTAGCGGGGCATTATCACAGAAGTTGTATGATTCTCGTCATAAAAACACTCTTTCACTCTAATTATTCAGGATAAAAAGAGTATGTATTCAACCATTTTTATTAGTTTTTTACAATTCCATTCATAAACGTGAGTACAGCATTGAGAGACTTATCAACTTTTACACGATAATTTGTCACATTAATGGCAGTAATGTGAATAATTCGTCGATAATCTTTACGATTGATTTATTATTTGTGAATGCTAATTAAGAGTTGATATCAGCTGGGAGCAAATATTTCTCTGTTAATCTCGTTCGCAAAGATGGGCGTCATACACAAGATTTATATTTTATACAATGACCTTTGACACGGAAGACAGATATGATTTATTTTGACACACTTTTCATCCAAGAAATATACACAAAATTTTGAAGAGCATCGATCAATATGACTCATGATAAATTTAATTGTCACGAAACAAAACCGTAAAAATTGATCCAAGTGTCATTGTGCAAAATCCAACTAGCTGATAGAATTTTTCATCAGACTGCTGGTTAGATCATCCATGCAACCGCTGGTTGGATTTCTCGTTCGACCGTTGACTGAATGATAAGTTCGGCTAGCTGATTACAGTTGTTCGACAAAATATTTTACAGTGAAGAGTTTGGGAAGTGAAATTTCATCGTAATTATGGAAAATCAAGCTGAATTTTTTTACAAAATGTTATCGGACCCAAAGACCAATGTGTTTTCTTAAAACTTCAAGGATGTTTCCCATGGAATCATTCTATCTTCTCCTCTCTTATCTCAAGAGAAATTCAGAACCAACCAATTTCAAGACAGTCACAATGAACTTATCTTCCTCAACCTCATTTGTATTCAAATATAATTTTAACCACCATTCTTGATATTTCGAAAATTCATGGAGTCCACATACTGACAATATAACGGTGATTTATAGAATCTAATAGAATTTCTAGGCTAACATTTCATAATCATATAAAAGATGAATGACATGTTGATGAATTGAGCGCGTGGCATAGTGATCAGCGTAGAAAGTATTGATAGATAAGGCTCGTGGCACGCATATCATATCAGCTGGGATACATTGTAAGCTGCAATTAGAGAAGAGAGTTCACAATGTTTCATAGTCGCAGAACAGCAAATCTTGAATATTATTTGCGCTGTGCATTGATTTGATACTTGTAAATTTCAAAGAAAAAAGAGACATTGTATGGACAAACACTGATCTCATGATTTAGATTCTATCTAAGTATAGAGAACTGTCATATAATATCACCACAATGATCGTAATCAGTCTCACAATAATATCCGCGGGGGATATAACAATCACGCAGGATCTCATTCCGATAATTAATTTGAGCTACTATTGGTATTTTAACTCAACATTCAGAAATGTATACAATTCATCGGTAATCGTGTTTTAGTAAATATATTGAATCATTAAGCAGTTTTTCAAGTTGATTATGGAGTATAATTTTGCATGGAGGACGTTCTCCGGGAGTATAACTGTTATTTTATTTACCATGAAAGCATCCTACTTCTTGTCCCAGGTTTTGTTCAGAAATAGAATATGTACTATCGAATTCATGAAGTTACAATCTTGAGATAATATTAAAACAGTCGCCCAAATTCGCAGTTAGTGATAATTAACGCGTCTCATGCGCCCTCATTATATGTCACAGGCTCAAAATCTCATGTAATTAGCTGGGTCACTAACATTCTCCAAAAGCAATTTGAGATGCATCAGATTATGAGTCAGTCGTACAAAAAATCCGAAACAAAACTTAGAACTCCTCCCAAAATTCAACAATGTTCAGAATCACAAGATGTCGTTTTTCTGAAGCACGAAAGTAAAATCCAATTTTGATTTACAGATCCAAGGCTGAGGCATTCAAAAGGCAATCTCGACGTGCTGTACTTCAAATTTTCGGACAAGGTTGTTCAACATCGGGTAACGAAAGCTGAGCTTTCTCTATGGATCTATGGCACACAAGAAAGCCGTGAACAGCTTTCAGATAGCGGAGGCGGTGGTGGCGGTGGTGGTGGAGGTGAATATTTTGATACCGATTTGCTGAGCAGCAGTAGCGCTGAACAGGGTAATAGCAATGGTGGTGTAGTTACAATAACTCTCCACCGAGTGTTACGAGGATCAAGTGGTGAGTCAGGTGGTTCTCATCAACTTGGTCCAGCGTTAACTACAAAACATCGCAGACCTGTAGGCCATCGAGGTGCTTGGGTCACAATTGAACTCAAGCGAATGGTCTCTGAATGGTTCAAACATCCACGTGATAATCTTGGTGTTGCAATCAAAATCAGTGGCGGGCGCAAGTCTGGTCATGGAAGCAGATCTGTAGAAACTAGTTCCAGTGCTGATAATGCACCATATCTTGAAGTACAGACTCAGGATTTGGAATCACGACGTACCAGAGTTAAAAGGAATGTTGGGCTTAATTGCGATGAAAACAGCCATGAGACGCGTTGCTGCCGGTACAAGCTCACTGTTGATTTTGAAAAATTTGGCTGGGACTGGATCATTGCACCGAAGAAGTGAGTATTTCAAATGTATTTCTTGATCTCCTTGCCTACCGATTGGTTTTTCAATTGTTATACAACTGTCTGATTCTATTTCACGGGTAAATACATATTCCATACAACTGTGTTCAAAGGGTTATACTGCTGTATTACACAGTTCAAAAATAGGAAAATTACGACGTTGTTGGAACTCATTTACAGCTGTATCTAGCATTTCTGAAACCAAAATTATTCCCCATTTACACATTTATGAAAGACTTTTACGCAGTTACATAGCTGTAACACACTCACGCGGCTGTATCACATAGATATACAACTATATCACACAGTTGAACGTGACTCACACCACTCACAGTTACTCAACTACCGATTACACAGATAAATGACACAATTGGACAGCTGTATGACACTTTTACACAATAGCCGCACAGTGTCACAACGGCATCAGTCAATCACACCGTGACACAATTGTATCACACACTCACATAGCTATACCATACAGTTACACGACTGTATCCCATAGTTATAAAAAGTGTAAAAGTGTTATACAGCTGTACCACATAGTTACACAACGGTACCTTACAGTTGAACAGATACTGAACTGTATTGCACAGTACCACAACTGTATCACATAGTTACGCACCTGTACCATCCGGTTACTGTGGTACGTGACAAACAAATACACAGAAGTCACTCAATTACATGATACAGTTACACAGCCTTATAACATAATTACAAAGCAATCGCACAATTAAGCAACTGTATCACTTGATTACACAACTGTATCACACAGTTACAAAGCTCTAACACAGATACACGGCTGAATCACATAGTTACAAAGCTGAGCACACACTTACACAGCTGTACCACGGAGTTGACCAACTGCTCACAGTTGAGTAGCCGTGTAGTAACTGTGTCATGATCCAGTTACACAACTATATCATACATTTACGTAGAAATCATACAATTATAATAAGCATTTTTATACACAACAGTATTATTCAATCACAGAACGGTATTACACAGCTGTATGACACTATCACATAAGAGTCACATAACTGTATCACACAACTACACAGCGATATGACACAGCTACACGTACCTTATATTTACACAGCTCCATCACATAATCGTAAGGCTTCACACACAGTTACAAAGTATCATCTCGGAGTTGCCCAACAGCTGACAATTGGGTAACTGTGTGGTAACTGTTTCATGATACACTCACTCAGCGGTAACAATGGTACATACTTACACAACTATATCACACAGTCACATAGAAGCCACACAACTGTATTACTCAAATTAAGGACTGTATCACTATTTGTTAGTTACACATCTGGTCCACTCAATTACACAGCTCTATCTCGCAGTTACAAGGCTGTGATACATAGCTACAGTGACACAACTATATCACACAATCAGGCAATAGTTACACAGCCTGCAGCCCGGGATTACACAACTGTACTACATAATCACTCAAGTCCGTGACGCAGTTACACAGCCGTCACATAGTTGCTCAGCTTATGACTCCCTTACTCAGTTGTATGACACAATAACTCAACAGTCACACAATTGTATCACATAGTTACGAAGCTGGACACACAGTTAAACAGCAGTCCTTTGGAATCACCCAACTGCTTACAGTTGAATTGTGTCATGATACAGTTACTAAAATCATGACCAGTCACACTGTTTTCGGCACACTGGCATCGAAAGCCTATGGTTTCCGCCCCGATCCCGGGGCAGAAAATGCCGCAATGCCGCCCAGGCTAGAAAACGAGTGAGTATGCGCAGTAGCCCTCGGGCCACTACATTGCATGCTCCGACGTTTTCTAACCTGTACGGCGGAGCGGCATTTTGCCCCGACATCGCGTCGGAAAGCATAGAATTTCGATACAAGTGTCACCGAAAAATAGTGTACGCACCTCGGGCCAAAAATAACCCATCGCGGCCACGGGTATGCCGCCCTCGCCTGCCGGCTCGTGCGGCAACTTACCCGGGCCGCGATGGGTCACTTTCGGCCCTTGTCGCGTAATGTACTATACATAGTTACCCACCCATATGACACAGTTACATAGGAGTCACAATTGTATCACACAGCTACATAACTGTATAAACCAGTCACACAACCGTTTAGGCATTACACTACTGTATCACACAGTCACATTTCTATCTCCCATCTGCAGTTGTGTCACAATTGTGTTACATTTGTATACAATTTATGCATAAATGCATTACGGTGATCGTTCAACTCGGATACGCGGGCGCTCATCTACATTTTGGAATTGTATTACAGCTGTGTAAGGTTGATGACAGACAATCCGGTATGACACGAGTCTCACGATACGACATCACCCGACACGACAATAAATTCATTCCTGTTTACCGGACCATGGATGAATTGGATTCATTCATTCAGCACTAATCATAAATCATGGAAATTAATCGAATCTATTGATGGCTAGGTTCGCAGGAATGAATTTAGCGTCGTGTCGTGAGATTCATGTCGTAGTGCGTTGACTGTCATCGCCCTAAGGGTGATGACAGACAACCCGCCACGACGTGATTCTCATGCCATTTCACGGCACAACACCACTCGACACGACACATAATTTATTTTGGTGAACCCAACTATCGATGGATTGGATTCATTTTCACAACCCATGATTGGTTATATCAAATCCATCGATGGTTGGCTTCATCGGAATGAATTACGTGTCGTGTCGGGAGGTGTCGTGTCGTGAAATGACATGAGAATCACGTCGTGGCGGATTGTCTGTCATCACCCTAATGTTGCTGTAAGCTATGATTGATTGATGTCGAGTGATGCGATCAAAATCAAAAATCATTTTGGACGTCCTCCTCTGTTTCTCTGTATCACTACAATGCTCTAAATCTTCTTTTCATTCGCTGTATTGTCAGCAGTCTCTTAGAGAGGCTAAGTAGAAGTACACTCTGACGAAATGTTTGCACTTTTCAAATCTTGTCGCAAGTATCTATTTGGAAGCATGTCCACTGTATTTGGTATTGCTCGTTACTCAAAACTAATTTACAGCCAACTTACGAAGATGTTGCTTGTTATGTTGAAGAACTTAAGTTTATAATTACTTTTTGATCAATAATGAGGGAACTCACCATCAATCTAGTTAAAATGAAAAAATGTCAAGTTTCATTCTCGCAATAATAAACCTGAATTCGTCTTTTTGTTCACAGATATGACGCAAACTATTGTTCGGGTGACTGTCCTATGGCTTTTTTGCCAGCATATCCAAACACTCATATTGTTAGCCTAGCCGAACCACCAAATAATACAGGACCATGCTGTGCTCCACGCAAACTTTCTGAAATCACAATGCTGTATTTCGATAATGAATACCAAATTGTATTCTCAAGACTACCCGGAATGGTTGTAGAGCGCTGTGGATGTTCATAGTGAATTCATCAAATTAGAAGACAAGAACTGAACTTCCAGGCGAGGAAAGAGGGAGTCTTCATTTTCGTACGAAACCTGCTCTACCTTTACCGATAGACTGAAGTGCCTTGTGAATTTGTGCGATTGACGTTTATCGAAAGCTTGAATTGTGAGTGAATGGAAAATTTTTGCGGGTTTCTTTGAGATATCGAAAAACGAGTGCAACCTTATTTTCGTACGTGGAAGACAGTGATCCATGACAAGGCCAATAGTTCCTCGCGTCAACGTATTATAGTAAGCTATCGTCGCATTTACCGATCCATCCAATGTCTTTTTATATTTTGATTTTCAATAATGATTTCGAGAGGAAAACTTTGATATCTATTCCTGCAGAAGTTATGACATTGAGTTACGTGAACAATTTTTTAAATTGATCGAAAACGGGGATGCGACGGTTTAAGGATCTCGGTGTACAGTTTATTTGTTATTCATCCCATTTATTTTTCTTAGATTAGTTTGGAGAATGAGTGCAATCAAGATATGGGCGTTATAGACAAGTGCAAACTCAGTTTAATTATACTAGTTTCATGCGTATGTGATCTGTACATAGATAGACTTATATTCACACCACATAGTACATAATTGTCATAAGTTGATTGTGTGAGACAATTTATTGTAAGATCCTTTGAGACTGCAAATATTGAAATTGAATCAACAGCAAGTAGCATAGAAGAAGAAAGTTACAGAGGATGTCAATTGAATTTCATGGGACATAGAATATTGCATTCCTCAATGGATAAGTATACTTGATCGTAAATTTCAGTTCTATAGAAGTGAGCTTAGATATCTATTCACTGCTTGTAAATATTAATATGCTCGCATTCATCTCCTCATTTTATTATCTCATTAGGATACGCACACAACTATGATTTTTCCCTTCTCCAACAACCATCACTCAGAATTATCGTATCAACTCATCCATTGTAATTTGTTGTCAAAAATGGTTACTTCGAATGAGCGAATATGTATGGTCAATTCAATGTTTACATTTTAGACGATTCAATTTACTCATAACTTAATGCTGGCTTCATTCAGCTGTATCGATTTTATTTTGACAAATGTTTTTTTCATCAACTCGATTACACTTAGACGGAAATACATGAATGATTCTAGTAATATACTTGATATGATGTGAATAGAAGTTATGTGATGCAATATGATAATAATCTCTCTTTTTCCAATTTTATACGAGAAAATGTAATTGAAGAAGATGATGATGGAGTTTGCAAACGAATGTTTTTCAAAGCCTCGCTCAACCATTTAGATAAGAATGATTTTTTTCAAAATATAGTCTGTTCATCTCACACTCTTATTCGTAAATAATGACTAAAGTTAGTCAATTCAATGTGTATTTGATACCGGACCAGATAAAATATCCCCTGACCCATCGATTGTGTACTTCCAAACGAGAAACAAAAAGAATATTCATACAAATAAAAAGAAATTTTCGAATAAATTTGTTTTTGTCTTTTCAGGTCACTTTTGCTTTCTCTAAAGAGAAAGAATTGTTGGTACAATACAATACTTCCTTCAGCAGGATTTCTTTTATCAGAATGATACCTCAACCATTTTGTTCATCTCGCCAAAATCTAAGGATTATAAGTATAAAACACTTTTCCGCCCGAAGTCCTCCAAAACCTTCGAGTGGCTCATCTCTCCGTCCCTCTGGATCTGTATGTGTGTGTGTATTTATGTTGTCGCCCCTCCCACGCTTTCTCTTCTACCCTTGGCTTGATCGAAATTTGCCTTTCTATGAGTTGTAGAGATCAATCACTTAAAGATGGATCAGTTATTTGGTGGCTCTCCTCTCCCAATCAAATCCTATTTAGAGGTGTTTTGAGGTAAAATCGCTAAAATTGTGTAATTTCATAGTGTGTATATAACCATATTCGAGAGAATATTCTTCCTCGTAATTTCAACACGGCAAAAATTATTTCAAAACCAGGCGTTAAAAAAAAACAAACCTCCGTGGCATCAAACCGCACTTTCTATGGGTACCGAACAATCTTTCTCCTCAGAGTAGCGACCTCGAACGTTCGAATTGATTGATCCTAGCCTGTTTTATGATTCTCTGGAAAGGGACTAGGCGGTTAAGCATGGTGAAGTGGACCTTGTCAGGTATGGCCTTGAAAGTATTTTCCCCCACTTTCTAACCCCAGATTATGAGGAAAGCAAAGGTTTGTAGGTCCCCAAGTCCCCCCTGTTTTCTACGGCACCCTGGGAACCCTCTAAAAAACCCTCAAAATCGATGTTCCTTCTATCAAATCGCATTCTGATGCATTTCAACGAATCGACCTGAAATTTTTTTGACATACTTTTGAAACTTTACCAAATAGGAGAAAGATATCTGCATACTAACAACTTTGGATTTAGGCCCCGAAAAAAATTCTTGAATGTTAAGAAACGATTTTTCTCGTAGAGGTTGGGGATTAGCACGGGATTTTTGGCCTAACCTAAAAAAGTGACTTTTTAAAGAATTTTTCGGGGGAACCAGGACACTTTTCTACGGTTCCATTATGTTTATACAGATTCTCAAGTTCTTGAAGTTCATGAAGATATTATTTACATAACAGTTTCTCAAAAGATTTTGGAAAGGGAGACAATGAGCCAAAAGTTTACCACAGTAGTTCGAGTGTCACAAAATTCCACAGTGGTAATTAAGGGTTAAAAAACGATTTTTCTCATAGAGGTTGGGGATTAGCACGGGATTTCACCATCCCACCGTGTTTTTCGGGTAATTTTACATCGAAAACCGCTTCGGAACATATAATTTTAGGTGGTGGAACATGGTCAAAAAAGCCAATAAACGTTTTTAAAGCAAATTTTTACTCAGTAATTTGCATCTTCTGCGCATGCGCGTCTTTTTACGTCTCTGAAAGTATTTTGAATCGATAGCTGATGCAATTTCCTTCAAAATGACCACTTGAGGAGGTCGATTTGATACAGTGAAACCCGAGATCTAGCTGGTCCAAAAAATGAGAAAATCCAAGACACCAAATCCGTGGAGCCGTGACTCTTTCAATGGGTCCGAAAAGTGCAAATTTAGAGTCGGACTGTTTCAAAGATGTGAACTACATGTGTTTTCGATGTAATTTTTGACGTAGAAACCGAATCTGGCTTCAGGTTTATTCCAAACCTTCAAAATTTTTCATTATACTCAAAAAACCGACCGGAGAGTGAACAACCATTCCCATGCCTTTCCGCATATTTGAGATGTATGTTGAGTATAGGCAAAGGTTTGAACTAGTCGCGTAGAGGATGCAAGTATGTTTTCCTTTGTATTTCAACCCGCTGAAGACGATGCCGATGATTTCGAGGCTTGGGGGTGACTTAGGAATGAGATTTGGGTTGATGGAGCAATATTTTGTTACATGCTCTCATTAGAGAAAACTGTATTATACACCTTATATCTCGCCTTCAAGTACTTATCAAGCCTCAAAACCATCGCCATCGTCTTCAGCTGGTCAAAACACCAAGGAAAACATATTTTCATCCTCTACGCAACAAGCTCAAAACTTTACCTATATTCAACACACGTCTCAAATGTGTGGAAAAAGGCTGTAAGTGGCCGTACACCCTCCGGTCGGTTTTTTGAGTATAATGAAAAATCTTGAAGGTTTGGAATGAAACTGACGCCAGATTCGGTTTTTACGTAAGATATTACATCGAAATCACATGTTCACATCTTTGAAACAGTCCGACTCACAATTCGCACTTTTCAGGCCCATTGAAGGAGACACGGCTCCACGGATTTGGTACCTTGGATTTTCTCATTTTTTGGACCAGCTAGATCTCGGGTTTCACTGCATCAAATCGACCTCCTCAAGTGGTCATTTTGAAGGAAATTGCATCAGCTATCGATTCAAAATACTTTCAGAGACGTAAAAAGACGCGCATGCGCAGAAGATGCAAATTACTGAGTAAAAATTTGCTTTAAAAACGTTTATTGGCTTTTTTGACCATGTTCCACCACCTCAAATTATATGTTCCGAAGCGGTTTTCGATGTAAAATTACCCGAAAAACACGGTGGGATGGTGAAATCCCGTGCTAATCCCCAACCTCTATGAGAAAAATCGTTTTTTAACCCTTAATTACCACTGTGGAATTTTGTGACACTCGAACTACTGTGGTAAACTTTTGGCACATTGTCTCCCTTTCAAAAAAATTTGAGAAACTGTTATGAAAAGAATATCTTCATGAACTTCAAGAACTTGAGATTCTGTATAAACATAATTGAACCGTAGAAAAGTGTCCTGATTCCCCGGAAAAATTCTTTAAAAAGTCACTTTTTTAGGTTAGGCCGATGACAAAGACTATAATAATCCAAAAAACCATATCAAAAGTTGCAAAATTCACTTCTGAAATGATCTTGTCACCTCAAATAGGTCTCAAACTAGCTATTGGACCCCAAAAAGGGAGGGGATTGTCAAAAATGAACTTTTTTAATGTTGCGATTGGCGGGTTTTGGGTACTCAATTCATCAATATTTTGACAAAAAAACTAACAAAAAATTTTCGAACAGTTAATTTGGAGTGAAAGCATCACGACACAAGCTTACATATAGTTCCCGAGAGGCTGGGAAGAAATTTCAGGGTTTCAGCCGTAGAACAAATTTTGGTGGTGCCAAAATACTACCACAGTGGTAATGAAGGGTTAATATTCAAGAATTCTTTTCGGGGCCTAAATGCAAAGTTGTCAGTATGCAAATATCTTCCTTCTATTTGGTGAAGTTTCAAGAATATGCCTAAAAAATTTCAAATCGATTCGTTGAAATGCATCAGAATGCGATTTGATAGAAGGAACATCGATTTCGAGGGTTTTTTAGAGGGTTCCCAGGGTGCCGTAGAAAACAGGGGTCACTTTGGGACCTACAAACCTTTGCTTTCCTCATAATTTGGAGTTAGAAAGTGGGAAAAAATAATTTCAAGGCCATACCTGACAAGGTCCACTTCACCATGCTTAAGGGAGTAACCTCGGTAGAAGATCCACCGATCAGATTTTGATCAAACTTGGCAGAGAGATGTATTTGCGTGTCAATTGAACACAGTCAAAATTTCACGAGCATTCGCTACCCCTGAGTCAAACCATCAGCATAAACATTTTTAGAGGTTATACACGCTGTCTTATGGGGCATCGCGACAATTATTAGACTATAAAAGACTGACCGATCAGTTTTTGCTCAAGTCTTGCTCACTTATAGATCTTAATACAAAAACCGTGCTCCAACTTTTTTTCAAGCTTTGGTTAGCTTGGAAAAAAGTTCTGATTAATTTTCAGCGTGAAGTCACGAATAAGTCACAATTAAGACAAATTCGCCCATAATCAGGGATTGATATTTCATGATTCGTGAGTCGGATGCTTATGCAAGTTTATGTGAGGGTGTATTGAGATCTGATTAACACATAAGACACACTTGTAGGCAAATTTGTGGAAGTTGAAAAAAGTCGATTCATTTGACTCACGCGGTACCGAGGTTACTCCCTTAACCGCCTAGTCCCTTTATGGCGAAATTTGACTTTTTCCCCAGATACTCGGTAGAGTAATTAACTTATACGGCTTCACGGTTACATTGTAGCTTTTTGAAACCACCGGGATCATGTTCAGCGGATAAAATTTCGTCAGAAAACATGTCTTAATATGCATTTTGATCGAATGGTACTCCCTCGCTAGATAATCATCAACTTCAAAAATTGGAAAAAAGGTCCAGAAACAGTATTTTTTTGGAAAATCAGTTTTTTGCGATTCGAAAGGAATCCCTGCCGTATAGGAGTGAATCTGAGCACGAATCCGTTTCTACGGTGAAAGATACATGAGAAAATCACATTCCCCCAGAAGAACATTCCAGATCCAAAATTTTGTTGTCCAGTAATACAAGTATTGATAACTTGACTCAAGGGTTACCGAGGCTCGCAAAATTCAACTGGATTCTACTAGCTTCGGAAGTTCTCCTTACACCGAATTGTCAATATGTGATTAGATTTTCTACCGATCTCACACTTTTTTCCAGTAATTCATTGATTTCAGACAAAAACTTCACGAGCCAATACGAGGCACTCTGTATGCAAAAAAATCCAACTCTTCAAGTTCAGATTCCTTAATAGAGACCCCGCATGCACAAGGTTCGGAATTTTTGGGTGAATTTTGGGACATGCGAAGGTAACCATTGAATCTGATCAATTGATGACAGTATCTATCCAGTATCTTCTCAAGGCAGAGTATCAGATTCATCGAAGACTTGCAACTATCTTTTTGACGAGGAAAAGTCATAACGGATTTTGCTAAAGGAGAATAGGCTAAATTCAAAACCAGATGCAAAAAGCGAGGTTTTTCTCTTCCTTGATATGAATCAATTCTTTCAGTGCTGAGTGCTTAGAATTTTCATCATTTCACCGTAAAATTTGGACAGAAAAGAATCCGTCTACAGATCTTGAATATTACTCATTTTGAACTCTGAAGAAGTGAATATTTACAGTTCATCACAGCAACTGAAGCTCAAGGTTACCCCCGGATCCCGATGCTATCAAATTTTACGACGAGTCGATTTTTCTTTCTTTCCTACATTTGATCATCTTGAGTGTTTCGTTTCGTTTCCTTTGCATGATTCTCACTGGATCTCTACTCTAAAAAAAAATGACGAGTAAATTATTTTGTAAATCTCGGGATTATTTCGTAAGATCCATGGGCAACAAAATTTACTGATAAGGCATCGTTTAGTATTATAATGTTGATATGATGTAGCGCAACAGACCAAAGGTGAGACAGCTCAAAGTTAGTAACACCAAAGACTATGTACTTGAATTAACACCACGACGAAGCATTGCGGTGTATTTCGAGCAGTCTAGGTTTAGCTCTGAAACACTTACGGTATGTCACCATCAACTCTATATACTCTACCAAGAGGCACAGCGTGCGCAACGGGATAATTTCTTGCTCGATTGTAACGACAAGTGCACGCCAAACTTAGTATACCCGTCTAAATCAGAGTAACAAAGTAACTAACTGTCGATTTAGGTTCTGGGTAAATTTGGCCCGAGTTGAAAGACAATGCTGTTAGAAAGTTGATTCATCTCAACCGTTCTGATCAGTTCAGAGATTTTCTATTTATTCATTCATTTTTTTTTTTTTTTTGAGAATTCAAACACCAACTCATCACGGTATGGAGGATCCGAACGCGAAGACTATACTCATTTTCACAATATTTTCAGATGTTACGGGATCATTAAAATTTTAGAATGAGAATCATGTAATCCGTAACAAATTTATGCCCAGCAGTTGAAGTCATGATAAAGTAATACCCCAAGAGTCTATAGGAATTGTCATGGAGCTCTTCTGGAGTTTCCCCGAAATGATCATAGTACCAGCTCCATTAATCTCCGCAAAAGTAGGAAAGTTATTTTCAGGAAACCCCCCCCCTCCCGATACTCTCGAGCACTTTTCAAAATATTTACGTGAAACTTCATTCAGAAGCTCCCATATAGCTTCTAGTATAGCTAACAGATAACTTTCGCGTAGCTTTTAGAGATGAAGGTTGAAATTTTGAACGGTTGAGATAGCCTGGGTGAAACTCATATATTGAGCAGACTCAATTACTGGTTCATCAGTTGTAATTCACCCTTGTTTTACCAACATAATTAAAAAACAAAAATACGATGGACTAGACGCGTGTGAAGATAATACAGTCAGTCGAATTTCATGTCGCAGCGGTTCTACTAGTCATACAAGTTCCCTCTCAGGAATACAAAATCAACTCCAAGGATTTTGTGATAAAAGCCTTGATTGCAAGTCTCTCAGATTGAAAACCATGATATTAAGTACCTACCAGTCTTCGATTTGAGATTCATTATTCCTCTTCGAAATGTATTGACGTGCTAGAGGCTCATTCACAGAATATTGGTAACAGTCATGAACTCGTGGGAAATAATTTCGACGTTTCCTTAGCTGTTATAAGATCATTTGTGTATTCAATTGAAAGCTAATGTGTCATCAAAACTTTCGGGAAGTTATCGGGGATTGTGACGGGGGGTTGAGTAGATAATTTCAACCATCATCTCTCTCTCCTGTCCCGAATCAATGTAATGATAAATCCTTCTTACAGAATGTAGCAGAGCATCCGAGGACAGATCAGTAAGTTATACATGTAAGAGAGATAGATAGATAGATAGATATCCTTTATTCGTCATGCGACAAAATACACCTACATATTTTCATACGTGTCACATATATATATATATATAAAATTAATAAATATTCCGATAAAATCATATTAAGAAATAATTTGGTCAAGGATAGATATATCACAATTGTGACTAGTCATACACTTTACGATTTAACTTGAAAGAAAATAAGATAAAGGGCATGGGTTCACAGAAATATCACAGTTTTTCTTCAGTCTGGTGACAGAAGGTCACTTACAATTAAAAAGAGATAGAAAGAAAAGGAACAAAGCCCTAGCCCATCAAAGATTAAAGTAATGCTGCTTCTCCGGATCAATCCTCTGAGGAGACTTTGTTAATAGGAAATCTTTCAAGGACTCTTTGAACAAGGGTGTTTTCCCCAGCTGCCGAAAGCCCGGAGGGAGAAAGTTCCAAAAATGAGCACATTGAACCTGGAAAGATCTCCTTCCATATTCAAGTCTCATATTGGGAACTTTGAGTACCCGCTCTTCTGCATCACCACGTGCGGGGCGTCCAGATTGGTACCTGGTAAACATCGCAGCTAGGTAGCCAGGTTCTCCAAGATGCATTATCTTATGCATTAAAAGTGCTGCGAAGTACATTCTCCGCGAATCAGTACGTAACCAACCCAAACGCTCCCTAAACGGGGTGATGTGCTCGTCTCTCCTAAGATCAAAAATGTACCTCACACATGAATTGCTCAGTCGCTGTATCCGTTGCCGCTGTTCGTCCGTGGCGTCGAGGTACACGACTGTGCAATAATCTAAATGCGGTTGAACTAATGACTCGACTAGGCGAATTCGGAGAGGTCTGGTGATACACGCCCTAAAAAACCGCAATCCGTATAGGGCTCTATTCACTTTCTTAGTTACTTGGTCGATGTGCGGTTTCCACGTCAGTTCACTATCAAGTGTAACACCAAGACTCACGACCGTGTCGCTGAACGGAATGAACTTTCCTTCCTGTATCTCAACTCCTGGCAAGTCCATTCTCTTCAGGTCTTTGATATTCCTCTCAGAGCTGAAGAAGATTGCCTTGGTCTTGACAGCGTTGAGACGCAGGCCGGAGCTTCTGGCCCATTCAGCAATTAGTCGTCCTACTTCCCCCAGCCGAGTGATGCCTTCCTTGATCTTAGTTTTCTCGACTTGGAGATAAATTTGAAGATCATCCGCATAGAATAGATGATATACCGACTTTCCATCTAGCAAACCAGGTAAGTCATTAACATATAAGCTGAAGAGTAAAGGCCCGAGAACGGATCCCTGTGGAACACCCAGATTGGTTTCGAGCCAATCAGAACTACCGGATTTTGAAGTGACTATTTGGGTGCGGCCTTGTAAGTATGATTTTATCCACAGGAGTGCCGACCTTGAGAATCCAAGGTTTCGGAGCTTCCTCAACAGCTTTGATGGTGTTATTGTGTCAAAGGCTTTGCTAAAGTCGAATAGTAGGAGTAAGGTGACCTTCTTCCTATCAATGCCTACTCTGATGTCATCCGTCAACTTTAGTAAAGCTGTCTGGGTGCTATGGTATTGCCTGAAACCAGTCTGGAAGCGATCAAGAAGTTTCTCTACTTTTAAATACTCCGTGATTTGGTCATGTGCAATTTTTTCCAGAACCTTGGAAAGGAAGCACAGCAGCGCTATGGGACGAAAGTCCGAGACCGTTGATGGAGCTGCAGTCTTCTTCAATGCAATCAGCTGCGCTTGCTTCCAAGCCTCGGGAAAGACGCTATGAGCGAAAGAGGAATTGAATATATGTACGATAAGATCACCAATTGCCGGAAGAGCCTTCGCGATCACACTCTGAGGGATCCCATCCACCCCGCGGGCCTGCGAGGAGAAATGTTTAATAGCAAGGACTACATCATTGAAATTTGTGGGCTTAAATTTAAACCCCTCCTCCGGTGCAGAGTTAATATCGTCCATTGCTTCATTGATATTTTCGTGAGGCGAAACAGAGACCCCCGCAAAGTGAGCGTTCAACTCATCCGGTGTGAAACCGTGAAGTTCTTCCTCTTTGCTCTTGGGCAAGAGGCCGAGATTGCGCATCTCCTTCCAAATATTCTTGTTCTGATCAAGAGCGTCTGAAAGATGGTTTTGAAGGAAGGAATTACGCTCTTGCTCAATGCGCAGATCGACCTCTTCGCTAAGCCGAAAGTACTCATTTTGAAGCTCAGGACAGAGAAAAAGTAAAATCACGCGTTTGTCGCGAATCATGATCAAACCTTTAGCATCCCCGCACCGCGCCTCTCGTGTCCAAGCTAATCAGCTGACCGGCATTGCGCGTTGCGCCAAATTGAGACTCTGTTTGCCCGTCTTGCCGAGCAGATCATGTTGCCGCGATCGGAGGAATACCCCGCGCTTTTTGCAATTTACTCGTACCTGCGCCGCGTGTGCACCAGCTCCTGATCGAATACCCTGGCGACGTGCTCAAGAGGATGATCATCCGGCGGTCCAGGTCAACTTTGCGTGCGACCGATACCTGCGTCTTGGACATCGTCCGATTATAGAACAATTACAATGCGAGCTGCCGATAGATAATATACATTTGTCAGTACAGCCTTGAATTGCTCTCTCTCTCTGTTTGGTGCTTCACCTTCTGCTCTCTTCGTGCTCGCGCTCGATGTGCCTCATGTGCACCATACCTATATTATTTGAATAAACTTGTCTCTTTATCATATTTAAATCATAATTAGTAATTTGGCGCGCTCCATATCCAATCTCTCTCGCGCGCAATAGCAGCAATATATATAAATATGCAGTAGTAGCATCAGATGCAGAGTTCCAGCTACAATTATTATTATATACAAATTTGCTGGGCATTGCACACAGCCCAGTATGTGCGGCTAAATCAACTAGGCAAGTCTAGCAGCCGTCACAGGATGAGCTAACAAAGAATCTAAAGGAAGTATCCCAGAAATCACCATGGGAATAAGTTAGAGGCGTCCAAGATGTTAATGATTACCTCTGCAGAATCAAACTCAGCTGAAAATCAACCAGTTCCCTCCTACACCTGCCGATGCCACCACTTAGGATATTGCCATTGTTACAAGAAAGTTCCAATCGACCATGTTGAAGAAGCTTACTGACATGGAGGACTCGATTTGCAACGATATATCGAACGATATGGAGAAATTGAAGTCTACCTACTTTAAAAATGAAGACGGATGACATTTTGAATCCCGACACTAATCTGCAAAGGAGGATACGTAAATAGGATATCAGAATTCCCCAAGCTCAATCATGTGTTGCCAGGCTAACTGCTGACGTGAGTGATTGATAAAAAAAATAGCTCACAAGGAAAGTCCGGAGGATCCGAGTTACCAGAATCTCATCAAACTTTTTTTCAAAGTTTCGTAGCGCCTAAAATATAGAGAATCTAGAGTGAGATCGTCAAATAAGCCTACTGTGCAGAGCTGCAAGTGAAAACAATCCTTCTCCCCCCCCCCCCCCCCCATTTGGATGTCTTCTATATGATAAAAAACCAGGGAAAAAATTTTTTCAGACCCTCAGGAAGTGATTGAATAGTCCCGCACAGAGCATCAAGTTTCGAATTTTGACTCAAAAATTACGTTTTTCACGACTTTCTTGTCCTGATGTTCGAGCTCGTATGAGGTAGTATTTTGGCTCTAACCAACGATCGAAGATACATAATTCGACGTAAAATTTCGCGCTTAATTCAAATTCATCGTTATTTTTGAGGTACGAAAACACCCAGTATGTCAAACGGAAGCGCGCGCGTGGACTCTTGCCTATGCTGTCCATGCATGACAGGCGGGCGTACGCTCTCATGCCTGGTGTGCGCCAGTGTACTCACGAGTAATTTGTCTAAATTTACAGTAGAAGTCTCGCATAGGAGTCTATCTTTGTTAAAATGGAATACTCTATGAAGAATGTCATGAACGATATCACAGTTCAACTCGAAGTTCTTCGAGCAAAAAAGGTGGAGCAGAGCCACATCAGGCTCATCAGTAAAATCGATACCAGAAAGTAACTTGAGGGGGTAGGTAATCGGAGGGTTATTGAACGGATATGAAAGACAAGCCTTGCAACTGAATTAATGGATTCTGATGACTGTGTGAGAGCTAAACGACCGTATATATATTTATATCCATGAAGTCTTTGAGCGTGCATTACTCGATCGAAGGACCCAGAAGAGAGTTCAGAGAGTAAGAGCCTCCCTTGCAGTCCGTTGCCCGTGTTACCTGATGCCCCCCTTCACCTTCAATGGATATAAGGCTGCCTTTGGCACGTATTATACGATGTACTAGAGCGAAAAAACTGCATATACGCACGAAGATAACGAAGTGCGTGCTTAAGGGCCATCCTTATGGGGCTTGGGAGAGGCCATACAATACATTGGTAATACCCTAATACCTTGAACTCGAGTGCCACCTACACACCAAAAGTATAGAGTAGCCTGGTTCGAATTGATGAACAGGGGAGAGATAAAAACGGGGCAAGACTCACTCTTTATAGCTGTTACTCGATTCGCAAATATAAGTGAAGGTAGGTTCTTCGCTGATTGCCAGCCATGAAGTTTGCCATCAGGAAATTTGTCTGTGATGTATGACTTTTGATATTGTTCACAACTATGATCTGGATAGTCGCTATCCCTTGGAAGATTTTCTCAAATTTTCCTTGAATAGCACATATTTTATTACTAGCGTTATTGCCACACTTACTACCGCTCGTTTGGCTTGTGAATGTCTTTGATCAGTCAGAGGCCCCTGAAATGCAGTTGTAGTTTAATAATGATGGTTGTAAAATAACGAAAGATCAATTCAAGGTGCCAGAAGTTTTTCATGAATTCTGCAAGAATGATAATATCTTGAGTTGTACCTGCGCCAGGACATGTATAGAATTAAAAAATTCGAATATATTGTTCTCAATTTTCGAAACGGCTGTCTTGGCTAAATTGAAGACCCGAACTATCAACACTGGTATTAATAATCGTTGGTAACCTGGAGGTTAACAGTTGATCCGCGGAATGGGCGTTTTAGCCCGTGTGACGTAAAAATGAATCGAAGACCCTGCATCTACTTTGGATTATTCTGGTACATTAATGCATCAGGACAACAGAGACTCGGGCTTATTCTTTGGCCCCGGCGCGCGGCGACTGCAGCGCCTGACCCGCGGATTGACAAAGGATTAGACCTTTGGTGACCAAGGAGTCTAAATAGCAGTGTAAGAGATTTTACTTGTGAACTAATTTTAATTAGACCGAAATAGACCAAACTAAGCCAAATTAAACAAAACTAGGTCGCGCTAGACCGAAGTAGACCTAATTAGACTAAACTATACCGAACTGAAGTCATTTACACCGAACTAGACCGAGCTGGTCCAAACTGGCTCAAACAAGATCAAACTAGATCGAATTACGACGAATTGGGACGAGCTAGACCAAACTAGACCTAATTGGACAGAACAAAACCGAATTAGATCGAATTTTTAACCAAACTAGACTTGACTGCACTGAACTAGAACGAATTAGGCTCATTTAGACCGAACTAGACCCAGCTAGAACAAACTAGATCGAACTAGATCCGCCTCAGATTAAACGTTTAATCGTACGAGACCCGCAAATTAGGCCGTTTTAGACTAACCTAGACCTAATTTGACCAAAACAAATCTAATGAGATCAAATTAGACTAAACTAGACCCAAGTGCATCCAACTCCACCGAACCAGACCGAATTAGATCGAGCTAGACCGAGGTAGACCTAACTAGACCGAGTAAGACCAAATAAAAACTGACCAGACCGCACGGACCGCACCAAAACGAACTACACTGAATTAGACCAGACGATTTGGACGGGATTCCAGCATTTGTATTCCCATTTTCATACCTCGTTCCTCATAGCTCGTTCCTTACACCTCGTTCTTCATAACTCGGTCTTCATAACTCATTTCTCATAACTCTTTCCTCGTAACGTGTTCCTCCTAATTCACTCCTCATAACTCATTTCTCGTGACTAGTTCCTCATAACTCGCTATCCATAACTCATTCCTCATAACTCATTCATCATAACTCACTCTTCATAACTCGTTTCTCGTGAATTACCCCTCATAACTCGTTCCTCTGACCTCATCCCTTATTTTTCATTCATTCTTTCGTCCATCGATCCATCCATCCATCCACCAGCCTGACCACTAACCCATCCATCTATCCAACAACCCACCCGACCCTCGACCCGCCCAAAACCGATACGGATACCCACCATACTTCACCTCTTCCACATAGGCTACCCAATACGCGGGATGCTGACGGACAAATCTGAGCTGGGTATTTTAATTATTATAATTCTGAATATCTATCATGGATTTCCATTCTCACACTCGGTTTTACGTGTGATTGACGAGTGATCGATTCGCATCGAAAAATTGAAGAAAACGCATATGCGTGACCTTCTAACTCTAGCTGAGCGGCCGGCCTTTTTGGATGTCAATACGCTTGGGGTCGGGGAAACTGGGTTTCTACTAGTAAGTGTGAAATTTCTGTCGCAAGCGCTGAGGAATGATATTCTGAGTCCTGGCAAGAGCCATCAAGGTTTCGTTTTCAATTAAAACAAGTTTACATGGGCAAGTACATTTTTTGATCATTTTTCGTACAGTGTTTAGCACGTATTTTTGACATACCTTAACATTTTCGAACGTACTTGAGCTCATTTTGAAGGTCGTTTTAAAATTTTCAGCACGAAGTAAGGTACATACATTTAATTTCAACCAATCCAAACTGAGCCTTCTTAATTCTCCCAAAACGTGCTTAGTATCAAATGTGCAGGAAAAAGTGCAATTGTAACCTTGTAGAGCTTTCTGAGCGATTGAAGCTCCAGAATACCGAATAATCGTCTAAGTGCCATAGGAGTACCGAACCATAGTGTAGGTGTTGCCTCTTCGGTTTCACAGAGCCTCAATTGCTCACTAAGCTTTATACGGTCAAAATTGCACTTTTTCTGCTATTCTCGATACTAATCACTTTTTGGGAGAATTGAGATGGCTCAGTTGGACTCGGTTGGAATTAGATGTATATGAGTCATTCTGGAGCAAGCTGGACAAAACCGTCACCAGGGGGGTCTGGGAAAAATCCGCAAAATTTTTTTTCCATTAGTACTATGTTAAAATAGTACGAAAAAATTTTTTTCAGATTTTTTCGGCCCCCCCTGTGGGCCCCAGGGCCCATGAAAGGGCCATTTTAGGCCCTTTTTAAGCCTATTCTAGAAAAATCATAGTTCCAACGCAATTCAATATTTTTCAACGTCCTTGGGCGCATTTTCCTCGTCAAGACTAGTACTTTTGAAAAAAAATTGTCCAAGGCCACTTAGTGAGCCTGACCACTTCTGCAAGCTAATTACTGAGAGCAAATTTTAGCGATTTTTGGGCCTACTTCAAAGCGATCTAGCTCCTACTAGACATGTGATAATCGACTTGTGCAGGTAGTCATTTTGAAGGTCTTGAAAAAACCTACAATTTGACCACCTGCAGAAGTCGATTATCGTACTTTTTATAGGAGCTATAGCCGATACAAGTTGAGCTATTTACGAAAAAGTCGAAAATTCAGGACTCGATTCCAAAAATATATCTAAATTTTTTTCCACCAAACTTGTGCGTAAATGTTCTTTGAGATATCTACTGTCAGTGGAAAAAATTTGGCGGAGGTTATTTTTTTTTCATTTTTTTTGCCGAGCGCTACAAAATGCCGCATTTCGTGGTTTTAGCAAAAACGGCATCTTTGACCACGGTCACATATGCTCCCATCTGGACTGACGTGCACCAATCTGTGAAAAGTACTCCCCAAAGTACCCCCAAGTACGTGTAAGAAGTTCCGGGGACGAGCCTCCAGCCAAGAGCGAGCTGTAGGTTCTATTTACCGTGTCAAAAATAGGCATTATTTTGGCTATTCGAGCGTAAGCGACCGAGAGCATGATTTTACTTATTCTGGCTTACAAATGAGATAATGGGCTAGAATGAGGATCCAAACATACTTTTCCGACTCAAAATGACCATCAGAACACAATTCCGAGGTCAGTTTTGCTCTAAATAGTCGTCCCTCTACCCCTTAAGAACTTAGATTCTGTCGACGGGTTCTGACACCGTTAAGGCACTAGACGACGTTCTAGAGCTAAACTGACCTCGGAATTGTGTTCAGATGGTCATTTTGAGTCGGAAAAGTATGTTTGGATCCTCACTCTAGCCCATTATCTCATTTGTAAGCCAGAACAAGTAAAATCATGCTCTCGGTCGCTTACGCTCGAATAGCCTAAATAATGCCTATTTTGGACACGTTGAATAGAACCTACAGCTCGGTCCTGGGTGGAGGCTCGTCCCCACAACTTCTTACACGTATTGGGGCTACTTTGGGGAGTACTTTCACACAGATTGGTGCACATCAGTCCAGATGGGAGCATATGTGACCGTGGTCGATGATGCCGTTTTTGCTAAAACCACGAAATGCGGCATTTTGTAACGCTTGGCAGAAAAAATCAAAAAAAATAACCTCCGCCAAATTCTTTTTACTGAAAGTAGATGTCTGAAAGAACATTTTCGCACAAGTTTGGTGGAAAAAAAATTTAGATATATTTTTGGAATCGAGTCCTGAATTTTCGACTTTTTCGTAAATAGCTCAACTTGTATCGGCTATAGCTCCTATAAAAAGTACGATAATCGACTTCTGCAGGTGGTCAAATTGTAGGTTTTTTCAAGACCTTCAAAATGACCACCTGCAGAAGTCGATTATCACATGTCTAGTAGGAGCTAGATCGCTTTGAAGTAGGCCCAAAAATCGCTAAAATTTGCTCTCAGTAATTAGCTTGCAGAAGTGGTCAGGCTCATTAACTGGCCTTGGACAATTTTTTTTTTCAAAAGTACTAGTCTTGACGAGGAAAATACGCCCAAGTACGTTGAAAAATATTGAATTGCGTTGGAACTATGATTTTTCTAGAATAGGCTAAAAAAGGGCCTAAAATGGCCCTTTCATGGGCCCTGGGGCCCACAGGGGGGGGGGGCTGAAAAAATCTGAAAGAAATTTTTTCGTACTATTTTAACATAGTACTAATGGAAAAAAAATTTTGCGGATTTTTCCCAGACCCCCTGGTGACCGTTTTGTCCAGCTTCCTCCAGAATGACTCATATCTTTCCTCGAAGGGTTTGAAATGAGCTCCAGAGTGAGATACAGTCCGCTCGAAAATATTAGGGTATGTCAAATGTACTTACTAGACAAGAACTATGAATGAACGAAGAAGGTACTTCCCCATTCGAATCTGTATTAATCAAAAGAAAAGAACCTTGATGGCTCTTGCCAGGACTGAAAATCTCATTTCTCGGCATCCGCGGAAAAGTTTCTACGTCTACTAGGAGATACCCAATTTTACCGACCCCGAGTGTATTGATATATAAAAAAGCCATTCTCGGCCAACCTTGATGTATACCAATATATCATTTAGATAGAAATTACAGTATCAGACTCTGTTAGTATAGCACAAACTTTTACTCCATTTTCAGCATCAAAATGAAGTAAAATATCAAATTTTGGGTTGTCTATTCTTGTAAGTATGGTTGTGAAGTACTCTTGGGAACTAAACATTGCGCTGAATGAATATTATTTGATTTCCTTACTGAGTTCTTTTCTGGTTTTTCAATATCCTTTTTACTCTCAGGAAGATGTCAAGGAAACCAGAATTTTAGTCTCGAGTCTTGGGTGAACACGGGTATCGTTTGACTAATATTTTGATGCAATGATGATTATTATCTGGGAATTGCACAGGGAATCAGAGAGTGCACAGTCCATCATTATATTTCTCGATTTTTAGTGGCTGTTTCTCAATTTTTCTCTCGCGGCGATGAAAATATGAAGGAACATTTCCTCACAATGGAGTTCTAACTCTATTTCATGGTTCTTTTTACTCAAGGATCATCTTTGAAATCAGATTGACAATGTGAACATTTGGTGACCTGCTTTATCTACAGTTGCCTCTAGCTGTCTCACACAGACATCGTAGCCGGCTGGTTCCGGTTGATGGTACAACGATTTACTTCGTCTGCGATCGAGCGGAATTTGAATGTGTCGAATTCGTCACTTGATCGATCGGAATAATGTTCGTGATAAATATATAGCCATTATGAGATGATCCTTTCCTGAGATTAGGTAACAAAAAACTATCACTCTGGTGAATCTGACATCATCCGATTTTAGAGTATACTCAACCACAACTGAGGTAATTTCCTTGGAAAAATGTTGAGACAACCCAAATTCATACTCAATGAAGAAACTAATTAGCAATCACTAATATTTTCGTACGACCCATTTACTTCCTGTGTATATTCCAAGTTCACGTTACGTGACCCTCTTGTTAGTGAAGTCCGCGCTGTTTTCCCCAATTTTATGATTCCACCTAGTCATCAACCATAATACGTGAATCCGATTCAAATTTTGACAATCATCTCCTATAACTACATTGTGTTCAGATTTCAGAGAATAGCTCATCACTGATTGGGTTTTCCATCTTGAGGAATAATTGAAAGAATACTCTATGATTACATTGATCGCATATTGATCCATAATGTACAATGGGCTTGACAAATACTTCATCGGCAAAGCCTTCGTCAGGAGTATTCACAAGGAAATCATGTTCCTCATCAGTCAGAGTCTCTTCTTGCTAGTGGTACAAAGTCTTTCTTAGGATATTTCCACTTAGTTTTAAATTTTAAACAATTTTATGAGAATATTCTCAAAGGCTTTGATAAAATTCGGTTGATGGACTAACTTCGTGCCTTTTTTCAGATAAGTGCCGAATATTCTCGGGGAGAGTTATGTTCTTCATTATCAAAATACCAAATCGCAGAAAAAAACATGGCGTACTCTCACAGAATTCGTCGATATAATCCGAAAAATCAAGAATTTGAGAACATCGATTTTGTTCGTTACAATCTAAACAAAAGTTGTCCTACCACTGTGCGTCATGATCTCTCAGGCAAAATCATCGCTGTTGCGGTCGATGAGGTAATGTATAACAAGAGGTTACTGAATTACATCACAGTAAAGAAAAAATTTATATCCATATCTCGAGATACTACTTTTTAGCCCGAAAGGCGCATATTCAAAAAGGCAACAGATAATACTCGTACAAAGTGGTGTTTGCTTTCGGAATCGTTCACAGTGTCGCGTTTGAATTATTCTTGTTATTTTTGAAATAACAGCGTGATATTCGAACTACGACAATCAATTCATCCGTACTCGTAATAAAAAATGATTCATATTATTCAATTCATGAAACCCGCTCAGGTATGCGTGATATATATTTAGAGGATTCGACTTCAAACTTTGATTCATCTTCTAAAATAAAAGTTTCGTGGGACTTATGCTAATGACAATTGGTGAGCCGTTGTGTGAAAGTTTTTCGCGTTAACGCAATTTCGAATAAAAATTTGATCAAGAACCCATAACTTTGTGAGCTCACTCGGTAAAAATCCCTATCAACTTATTTCATGTCCACACGCTCCTTTCTACGTGACAACTAGTTGGACCACTTCTGTTTGTTGATGGAACTTTGAGTTTTCAGAGCTAAGACATATTCTGTGCTCAACATTTCATAAAGTGGCAGGTTATATTACACCTGGTCCATATAACCTCCCATAAATTTCCTTGTGATTTTTGAAAAAATGAGTTTGGTGACTCGTACATCGACATTGTTGTTTCATGAAACAATATAGTTGGATACTTATTCGATGTCCTTGATTTTGATACAGGCGTCCCTTGATAAACGCGGTTTCCATTATCGCGGTTTTGCTCAACTGCGGTTTCCAAATATACACTTTAATTTTTGGAAACTGCGGTTTGGGTCTCGGTGACCGCGGTTTTCTCCTCTCCAACAGAATTTTTTCCAAAAGAATTCAGAACATCAATCGATTGGTGACACTTCTTTATCTCTCTTTGGTCACCATATCACCGAATAATAATGCGCAGTGGAATAAAATAAAAAATTTCGAGACTTTGTCAATGAAAGAATCCGGATTCTCTACCACTTATGATCTTTTGTTTGGATTCGATAACAAAAAAGTTTACATGCATGGATCATGAATGACAAAATTTGAGAGTCAAAGTAAAAAAATATCGGAAATGAGGTAACAAATATTGCCACCCAAAAAACCCCCACTGGGCGACCGAGAAAATTAACGGATTTCGAAGGAGAACTCGAAATTTTGGAATAGCTTGAATGAGCCACGAGAGTGCAGAAGTGGCACGCAAATATCGAGGTTGATGAATCAACAAAAAGGATTATTCGTGTCAGTGGGGAACAATCACAGATGACTGATTTTCATAAGGAGGAATCATTTTGTCGTGTTGTACAATAATTTTACTATATTGTTGAGATGAAGGAGATGGGGCTTTAAGAATTGCAATTAGTTTATATTTGAATCCTTTACTATTATAAATGCCCCATTCCTGACAGGTATCCGCGGATGTTCGAACAGACCCCCCCCCCCTCTTCCCATGAGTCCGATGCTTTGGTAACCGCGGTGCCTTTTCGGAACGTATCCCCCGCGGTTACCAAGGGATACTTGTGGAATCGATTCCGCGCGTAGAATCAAATTCAGCATCTACGTATTCAAGCACGAATGAGTGAAGAAAATCAATGCAAAATGACCGAGAACATACCTCTGTACTTTTCTTTCAACTGCATGTCTTTCAAAGAGAAATACTGTTGTACCATTTCTGAAGTGCTGCAGTTCTTGAATGAGATTAGACATTAGATTTTGCTGGTGGCATGTTACAGCTGGTCTCATTATTTCAAATAATGAGAGTACTTACATAACTGCATCGTTCTTGGTCTTGAAACAGCGTTATATGGTGTCTACAATGTTCTGAACTTCTCACCAGAACAATAAGTTACATACTTGTAAGTTTTCAGTCCAACCCTTATCTGGTACTTGTTGATGATGATACAAGAGTAACAGGATTATATGGAGACGTTTGGACCACATTACAAGAAGTTTTGAAATTCAGGTATACTATATTAAGTTCTTTGAAAAATTGAGATTAACATCTTTGGAGCCTCCCTCATTCCTCAACATGAAAATTCTCTTGCAGGGCAGTATACAAGCGGTTTTATCCGTCTACAACTTCAAGCTCAATGAATTCTGAAGTTTTACTCTCCATGTCGTCGGTTAAACAACCGGCTTCTGCGTATTACGAGCACAGTTCGATAATGGGAGATAATTCGTAAGTTTTTATAGGATTGGATTTTAATTCTTCAATAAGGTATTCTCAAATAAGACTTCGTAAAATATTGTAGGTATTCCTTATTTGCTCTATTGGAAAATACTTACGTATCCGATTGGTGGTACACACGGATTTTTGATCTCTATACATGGATGCTATCTATATTCTTCATAGTCGCATTATCTTTCATAATGATGTGTATTTATAAATTACAAAAATCTTGGTGCAAAGAAGCCGAACGGAATAGCGAATTTGTTAGTCCAGCTTTCAACTTGATTTGCGTTCTTGGAGCAACCAGTGGTCAAGGTTTGTATCCCCAATCCCAAATCTCTCAGTCGATGAGTTAGTTTGAACATCTCAACAATGCCTGACATTTTGAACTATTAGGATTTCAGAAGATGCCAAGCTCATGGTCTTTAAGGATGTGCGCATTTGCGGCTCTTATAATGGGAATGTTGATTTCTTGCGGATTTAACAGTATTTTAACATCATACTTGGCTCTACCATCTCACAATATTGAAATCGATAGCTTGGATAATGTGCTACAACAAGGAACCCACTCTCTCTGTATAAAAAAGAAAGGTCCTGCTTACGATGGAATCTGTGAGGTTTGTAACAGATTTACTTTTGTGTGGAAGAAATACATTTTTTTTAGTGAGCAAACTGGATGATATGTCTCATTAATATTCATGATAGACAATGCGTCGGAGTGACGCACTTCAAAGTATGAGGAAAAATTGGGAAGATCTTATTCGCAGTGATTGTCCTGATATAGAAAGAGGACTCAGAGCAAAAAATAGTGTCTGCAAACCAGGTTTTGTTTACGTCTTAACATCGGATGCATTATGCAAGAATTATAAATATATTCAAGGAAAATGTCAGATCATAAAAATTTCTGGATCGTATTGGTTTTCAACAAGATCATTTCTACACTATAGGAATGTAAGATACCGAGATCCTATCAATATTTAGTGAGTTGAATAGAATCTTCTTCTAATAATTTCATATACCTTAAAGAATATCCATGTCATTATTGATTGAGTCAAACTTTGTTCGGCACAGTTTACTTCGACTCAGATCTGCTGGTATTTTGCGGTACCTGAATTTGAAGTGGCTGAATCAGGAGCTGGAAGATTCATACATTTATGGTGTTCATCAAGTCGAGTTTGTGCAAGTGCAAATGATACTCATCAGTCTTCTCGCAATGATGATAATCAGTTCAATCATTTGTGTTTTTGAGAATATATGGTTTGAACTGGTGTAAAATTGCTGTTTTGTATCATTTCCCATCTTTTCCGGGCAGCCGATAGGAAAGTAGAGTAATTTCACGTGAAAGGAATGGTCGATTGTACATGGTGTTCCAAATCTCTTCCTCATAAATTTTTATCGATTCTATACCTCAAATTATGACAGAAAACGGTCGCTAGGATCCAAAAAAAAATCTTTGCGTCGCTGGTAAGCAAGTTGGTGGAACTTTTGATTTTTTTTTGGTGAAAGAATTGCTGCTTTTTTCCCACTAAAACTGCTATAGGTCTGAAACAAAATAAGACAATGACATGTAAATGAGCGCATTCCAAAGCTGAGATAAAAACCTATCAAAATATGCCTTGGAATATTTTTTTGGAGGTAATTGGGCTTATATATGGACTATTCCATGAAAATCACTATTTAATTTTTTTCTCAAAAACCCAATCTTAAACAAATTCTGAAAACACATAATTCGATGTAAAACTTGATGTTCTTCAGAAAAAAAAAAAATGTTTCAGTCTAGGCTCCCCAGTGAGTTTTCAGCGATTTTTTGCGATTTGGTTTTGCGACCAATGAGTACTCGAGAATTTTCTGCGCATGCCCGTAACTTTACGGAATTGAAACCTCGCGCAATCGATAGCCCGTGAAATTTCCTTTAAAATGACCACTGGTCAAGTTCATTTTCATGTTTCTAGAGCTGAGCCATGACATTTGAAAGGGAACACAGAGAGTAGGGTAGTCTGCGGAATCCGCATCAGTTGTTGGCCAGAAAGTCTCAGACCGGAGGTTCAGACCAATGGCTCACAAGTTCATAGGATTTGAGAGAGTAAATCTTTTTGTTCCATAGGGACGTTTAGAACTCCAGTTCTACAGCACTAAAATGGACTTTACCAGTAGCCATTTTGGAGGAAACTTCATAAGCTATCGATTGCGCAAGGTTTCAATTCCGTAAAATCACGCGCATGCGCAGAAAGTTCTCGAGTTCTCATTGGCCGAAAAATCGAATCGCCAAAAATCGCTCAAAACTCACTGGGGAGTGCAGAACCTAGACTGAAACATTTTTTTCGTAAAAACATCAAGTTTTACATCGAATTATGTGTTTTCAGAATTTGTTTAAGATTGGATCCTTGAGGAAAAAATTAAATAGTGATTTTCATGGAATCGCCCATATATAAGACCAATTACCTAAGAAAAAAAAATTCCAAGCCATGTTTTGATAGGTTTTTGTCTCAGCTTTCAAATGCGCTCATCCTCGTGTCATTATCTTATTTCGTTTCAGACCTATAGCAGTTTTAGTGGGAAAAAAGTAGCAATTCTTTCAAAAAAAAAAAAAAAAAATCAGAAGCTTCACCAACTTGCTTACTTAGGGTCCTAGTGACCGTTTTTTTGTCATAATTTGAGGTATAGAATCGATAAGAAATTATGAGGAAGAGATTTGAAACACCATGTACATTCGGCCATTCCTTTCACGTGGAATTACTCAATAGTTTACACCATTATTACAATAACAAGCAGATGATCACTCAATCTACTCAATGAATTGTGTTCACGCTCGTGTTTTGAATTTTGTCAACTCGTCTGGCTGGTCTAATGAGCGTTTGCGTGCGTGAACCCGAAAATTATTGCGTGCGCAAGGGGTTACCGAATTCGCGTACGCAAAAACGACATGACATACGCTCTCCCCAAGTAAAGAGGAACCATATGTGAGAAAGTCTCAGAAACTTACGACTTCTGACCTCTAAAAGTAAGATAGTGGCAAAAGTCGATGTACATGTCTGAAAATTCCTAGCTAGCTTCTCTGAAGATGAAAGAAACATTATTGTCTGTGTGGACGCGCTACGAATAAACGCTACGAAAATTCCATTCAAAACGCATTGAGAGTTTCATCCGGTCTTGGTGTATTTTTCTTCGCTTTTATTTAACTCGCCTTCCTAGCGACTTCGTCCGTTCTACCAATCAGAGCGCAGAATACAGAAGGTATTTGTATGTCCGCAACTTATCCTGGCTGAGAAAGCGAAACGGCCGGGTATCTTTTTGGTCTACTGGGCGTCATCTCATCTTGCCCTTCATATGAATAGCCCAGGAGCACGAATCACTTCGATCGACTATCTTTGCATGCGAGGTGGACTGGACTCGTTTTTCGACTAGCCGCCGCTGTTCTTCCCCTCTCCATCCCTCTCTTACGATTCAACTTGTCCAAACAAGCCTCCAATCGCGGCCGACTTGTCCATAACGAAACACACTGCGGTCGTCTGCTGTCACTGTCCACAAAGACATATCATTCACATATCTAACCCCAAATCTTACTAGTTGCTGCTTAGATCTGCTTGGTCGTCTGATAGATACAACAACTGGCCTATAATTTCAATTCAAAAAATTCCAAACCACACTTTTATGCAGGTTCATAAATTTTACAAACAAGGATCCCACCCCATATAATCAAGCATTGGTTTACGTGTGCCATTTCAAGTTTACGAGGAGTATGGAATACACTTTTGGGATTTTAAGACTGTTTTTGTTAATCAATATACAAAACTTGGTGTTCTTGTCTTCTCAAATCTAAGTCCCTGAGTGATAAATGTGGTAGTTTGTATGATTTAGTTCAAGCGCTGCTCTAGAGCCTTATAATACAGAGCTCGGATGCACTCATCATTACAAAGGAATTGGCCAGGTACAAATTTTATTCTGGGTTATCGCATTGATAGAATGATTTCAGCTCTAAAATATATTCTTACTGTCAAGATCTTTCAAAACCAGATTCAATTGACTTTAGAAGATCTAAGCGCTCTTGATTGATTGATGATACTAAAAATATGTGCGCCTGTTCTTGTGAAGAATAACTGTTTCGAACAGAGGGCTGATTGATTTCTGCCTTTGCTAGTGATTGGATGAGACAAAAGAGTGGAAGTTTGGCACATTTCAAGTGCTCACTTGATAATTTTAAAAAGAAAACATATTCAATATCACTGAGATCTGAAATCAATTTCATCTACTGTGCTTTTTTTGTGTTGTGTTGACAGACTGATTTGATGGACTCAAATACTGTTTTGTTCTGAGATTCTATTGAACAATATATTTGCTGCTCTTCATAAATATTATGTGCGTAGGAGACAATGAAAGCAACGCTCACAATAATTCCTTTAGCTTTACTGTGAGGATGACTTTTTTCACAGAGAGATTGCTATTTAAAATTACCAAATCACAGCAATTATATAATGATAACAAAATCAAGTCGAAAGCTACAGAGGGATATCAAGAAGTCCAGGTCCAATTAGATTCTCTCATGACTAATAACCTTGAGGGATGCAACTTGGTCTTGACTAAAAAGAAAGAAATAAAATTGGTAAAAAAAAAACTTTTTAAGCTTCGCTTAATCAAGAAGGTTGTATTTAAAAAAAACGACTCAAAATGTGACAATAATTTCATTCCCTCCTGGCTCCACCGCATGTTTAAAGGAACCTCATATATTTCAAAATCATCCTAATCATCATTACATTCTATTTTGTACTACATTCCATAAAAGCGTGAGGTGCCTTATCAAAAATGAGACCCATGCAACCAACTTGTAGCACTCAACAAATCTCAAATATTTTTTATTGATAAAATGCCTCATTAATGCTCAATACAACTCCAATATACTGCGAAATTTCGATTGAAGCACCTCACGCTTTTATGGAATGTAGTACAAAATAGAATGTAATGATGATTAGGATGATTTTGAAATATATGAGGTTCCTTTAAACATGCGGTGGAGCCAGGAGGGAATGAAATTATTGTCACATTTTGAGTCGTTTTTTTTAAATACAACCTTCTTGATTAAGCGAAGCTTAAAAAGTTTTTTTTTTACCAATTTTATTGATGATCTAAAGGCTGTATAGTCCCCGCCTCTTGGTGTACTGCCAGCACTGCTATTTAGTGGAATAGATTCGATATTCTGAGGTTTTTTCGGATAGTGCTCAAGTTTTCTGAGGCAGCCTCTTGAGCCCGAGCAGATACGTGCTTTTACCCGCCAAAATGAATGGAACAAATGATTTCTTTACTAAAACAGCGATTACTCGGACGTCCTTGGCTCTACGATAATTTTGAAAAACACATTCGAAAGATAAGAAAAAAATTTATAAGTCCTGTCCTTTGAAATATTTTTTGTCGCAAAATTCATGGTTTCAATCGGCTCCGCAAAGTGAAAAAATTTTCATTTCAATCATTCATCGGGAAATTATGATAGCGCAAAAATCCTTGCGGGATCTTGTAGCTCTTCCAAAGACCTTCAAAATCGTTTCTTTATACATTAGGTACTCTACGGGTTTTTTCACCCGAGTTACGAGTGATCTGGCAAAGAGAAGTTGGTGCGGGTCGAGGGTACTGGTGATCTAGAGGTAGGGTAAACGTCCCAATTACTGCGAGTTTTTCGGGTACCTGCGGCTCAAACACCGCATATTTTGTGTTTACCATAAGATATCGGGCCCGGGCTTTTTCGAGGTTGTTGGTCTACGTCTTGAGAAGATATCACCCGATTTTCAGACCGATCTGAGTTAATGGAAAATTATAATAAATTAAACGCCGAGTGAAAATCAGTGCTCCTATTACTGCGTTCGATTCCCTATTACTGTGCGGGTATTACTGCGTTTCACCTATTACTGCGTCCCAATTACTGCGAAGACAAAAGTACGGGTTTTAATAGATTTTGAACAGTTTTCCTTGGATTTTCGCGTGAATGGGTCTAGTACAACGTAATACGACGTCGATTGTAGCCTTAAATCATGTCCAAGTGGTGTGAATTTGAGTAATTCTCGATAAAAAAAGCAACGTGAGCAGGCTTGCTCGTGGCTTGCTATCCCGGCTTGGTAGAGCGCGATATTTTCATCGATTTTGAGTACTGCTCTCATGATCCATGATAATAAATAAGTTCCAAACAATTATCCGATGCCCTGGATAATGATTGCAGCATCGAATTGTTACATTACATCGTCTTATTGGACATCCAAAAAGCATAGGTTATACACGCGGTCCGGTGCCCTGTTTGTTTACATTCGAGCACATCCCGGCGGCAATTCAATAATAATGTAAAGATAAGAGATGAATATTTTAAACATGCAGTTTTTGTATCATCTCCGTATTAAATCGAACACAAGCTAGATTTGTACATCGGGCCTGATACGGTTCTCGAAACAGTGACATGGAGGTATGAATATATAAATAATATAATATATTATATAGATACATACACATACAGGTGCGGGACGTGCGTGGGAGAGTCGTGATCAGGCCCGATTTACGAATTTAGCTTGATTCAATATAATAGTGAGACTATGCAACCAGTGCATGTTTTGAATATTTAGCTGTTTTATCTCTGTTATTAAAATTCGCGGCCTCGACAGCTCGGATGTAAATAAACAACGGGACCGCGTGTATAACCTATGCTTTTTGGATGTCCAATAAGACGATGTAATGTAACATTTCGATGCTGCAATCATTATCCAGGGCATCGGATAATTGTTTGGAACTTATTTATTATCATGGATCATGAGAGCAGTACTCAAAATCGATGAAAATACTGCGATTTATCAAGCCGGGATAGCAAGCCACGAGCAAGCCTGCTCCCGTTGCTCTTTTTATCGAGAATTACTCAAATTCACACCACTTGGACATGATTTAAGGCTACAATCGACGTCGTATCACGTTGTACTAGACCCATTCACGCGAAAATCCAAGGAAAACTGTTCAAAATCTATTAAAACCCGTACTTTTGTCTTCGCAGTAATTGGGACGCAGTAATAGGTGAAACGCAGTAATACCCGCACAGTAATAGGGAATCGAACGCAGTAATAGGAGCACTGATTTTCACTCGGCGTTTAATTTATTATAATTTTCCATTAACTCGAATCGGTCTGAAAATCGGGTGATATCTTCTCAAGACGTAGACCAACAACCTCGAAAAAGCCCGGGCCCGATATCTTATGGTAAACACAAAATATGCGGTGTTTGAGCCGGAGGTACCCGAAAAACTCGCAGTAATTGGGACGTTTACCCTATGAGCTTTTTCTTCTTCAAGCTGTCTGAGGTCGTTTCGAGTGCGTTCTAAAACATAACCGATTCATATTTTATGATTTTTAGAAGATTTTACGTCGAAATCGTGGATTACGCATTTTTTTGTATCTCCGCTACCCTCAACGCGTGTGAATTGGCTCTCACTTGATCGCTTGTAACTCGGGTGCAAAAAACCGTAAGGTATAATGTATAAAAAACGATTTCGAAGGTCCTTGAAAAAAGCTACAAGATCCCACAAGGATTTTTGAGCTATCGCAATTTCCCGATAAATGATCGATAATTGATTGAATTGAAGAACTTTTCACTTTTTGGAGCCAATCAAAAACATGAGTTATGGGTTGAAAAAATTTTTTCATTACTCTAACCTAAAAATGCCCCGTTTAAATAGGATTTTAGGGTTCTCGTAATGAAAAAATATATCCGCACCTCGCTTGCAAGCCCATTTTGGGCACTGGAGGACATGTCTGTCCTAGTGCCCAAAATGGGCTACCGCGCTCAGTACGGAAATGTACTATTGGAAGACATGAATTGATAGCTTTTTTTCTCATCTTTCGATTTCTCTCTGTAAAATTGCCGTAGACCCAAGGACGTCCGAGTAATCGCTGTTTTAGTAAAGGAACCCGTGTCTCATTCATTTTTGCGGGTATGTACATCTTCTAATAACTCTGGTATTCATGGTCGTTTCGAAACCGAAGGTTAGAGTTTCATCCGCGGTCTAGGCGCTGTAGTCATCGTGGCCAAAAGACGAACTTGAGTCTTTGGTCTGCTGCGCTGGTATAATGCAGAGACTTTAGTTCATTTATTGGCCGTACCAACTGCAGCGCTTAGACGGAGGATCAAATTCTAACCCACGGTTTAGAGACGACTATGAATACCAGAGTAAAGATGGTGGGAATACCACGAGTAACACTGACTTTTGCCGGTTGAATGCAAATCCTTGACTCTTCCGTTGATGTAAATAGATCTGCAATTGGTCAACTCTTCCTCTTCATAACGTGAGAAATACTATGAATTTATCGCGAAGTCTCCCCAGAACGCGCTGAAAAATGTATAAGCTTAAGAACAGACACAATGATTACTTAACGAAATAGAGTAACAGACCATCCAATGCGTGTCACGGCTGAGTTCGACGATATAAATCACCCTTTAAAAGAAAAATCACAACTCTGGACAATTAAAAACACGGTAGCAAACTCTACAGGATCTGCTGTGTATAATTTCACTAATTATTCCAAGTTTGGTATCCACTTTCAGAACATTCAAATACAGAGAAAATTTGCCCGGTTAGGCCTCATTAAATGTCACACAGCCGAAATGATCGAGAAGTGACAGCAAAAATCAAATGTTTCTGGGAATTTCCCGTATAAATTACGGGCAAAGTGCGAAGTGCAGGCAATCCGCCGATTGCCTATTCAAACCTCGGATTGCTTGCAGCGTCTCAGGCTAAGTCCGAAATGGGGGCTTCATTCCGGGCTTTACCCAGGCAATCCGCGATTTTCCTCTTCTCGGGCAGGTAATTTATGAATTGTCTGTGGAGCCTGGAGGCAGAGTTGAGTAGATAGCCCTCCATGCCAGGGATTTCGAGTTTTGACTTTTGATGCACTCTGCCGAAGGTGTATAATACCAATAAGATAGTCTTGGAATATAGAAGTATACCAATTCAGAAGAAGAAAATGAAACACTCGAACGATTTAACACCATTGCAACAATTTTTATAGAGGAGTAGAAATGGAAAAAGAGTCTGACGCATTCGGGGTTAGTTGACATTCACGTTAGGCTCAAGACTTTTAAGGAGATTTCTATCAGAGAATTAAAAGTTCGAATCAATATAGCAACTGACCCAAGTCGTACAAGAAATGATGACTGACTCCTCATGTACCAGAACAGTCAGCACGAAAATATGTTTGATCTATTATCCCACAGCCCAAAGACTCTGAACATATACACGGAAAATGCCTTTCAAAGACTTTAGCGTCCGTATGGACCACCAGTTTGCTTTGAAAGCGGAGCAACTTTATTGAGGCCTCAAGCCCGTGTCGAAATCACGCGCAATAGATAGATCAACTTTACGCAACGGTTTTCCTATAAATTGAGATGGAGGTGGTCGTAAGATACTCGGAATCGCTCCAACAATGAACCTCTGATACGATATGTGAGGGTAAAGGTCTCTATCTCTTATACACTGGATCCAAGGTGCAAAAGTCACACTCTCGAGGGATCAGAATCGTAATATCTCGCGATTGTTCCATTCGGATTGCCTGTAATTCGGACTTTGTCGGTAACATATAACTATATGACTAAGATAACTCGACCAATTTTGAACATAAAAGTCTCTCAGCATTTTTCGCTAAACTTGATCGTTCTCGAGCGATGAGCGGTTTTGAAATGAAAGACACGAATTTCGCAATCTCTGACAATAACAAGGGGAGGTCAGGGTCTCCATGGAAATTTTTTTACACACTGTTTGGTCCGAAAAAAAAATATACGTATTCTTCAGTTCACTTGAATAAGCTACTAGAGCTCCAGGATAAATATATCAAACCTGCAAATGTACTGATGACTGTCCATATATGATCATACATGATCATGCATGGTCATGGACGGTGGACTCACAGGCACTGAGAACATACTAACTTGGTCAGATAGTTGATGACTTGATCTAATGTGGAGCTCAAAAATCTTACTTGAAGCATACAGGGTCCTCACATTGAGTTATAAGCCTCATCCAAAAGATGGCAGTGAATCAATCATTCTCAAAGTCTCAAGCAAAGTATCGTCTCTTGTCCTTTCACTGGGAATGTATGTACATTCTTGCATCTGTAGGTCGATTCAAATCCACAGAGATAGTGTGTATTCCTATCATTATATTCTGAATAATATCTACAACCCTCTGTAAGAAACACTTCTAAATATCCAGAAAGTCTTGGTGTGTCGAAATCCGCTTATACAATTCTTCCAATCTCTTAACTGTGGAGCATCCTTATTCGTATGATTATGTAGAAAATTTAGAAGTGTTTCTTACAGAGGATTGTAGATACTATTCTGGATATAGTGATAGCAATACACACTATCTCTGTGGATTTGAATCGCCCTACAGGTGCAAGAATGTACATACATTGCCAGTGGAAGGACAAGAGACGATACTTTGCTTGAGACTTCGAGAATGATTGATTCACTGCCATCTTTTGGATGAGGCTTATAACTCAATGTGAGGACCCTGTGTGCTTCAAGTAAGATTTTTGAGCTCCACATTAGATCAAGTCATCAACTATCTGACCAAGTTAGTATGTTCTCAGTGCCTGTGAGTCCACCGTCCATGACCATGCATGATCATGTATGATCATATATGGACAGTCATCAGTACATTTGCAGGTTTGATATATTTCTCCTGAAGCTCTAGTGGCTTATTCAAGTGAACTGAAGAATACGTATATTTTTTTGCCCCAAATAGTATGTAAAAAAGTTTTTATGGAGTTTCAGCTCCCGCAGACCCTGACCTCTCCTTGTATGAGTTAAAGATACAACGAATTGAAAGGTTGCTACTGGGAGAATCTGTTCACTAGGATGTCCCGTACACAACCCGAGACCATATATCAATCGATATTTCCGGGCCCAAAACTGTGTATTTGAAGCTCTCAGATGTACAGTCTTTTATGAGTTCATTTCGACCACCCATTTCGAACTTCGGTATTGATGTCTGCTAAAAATTGGTCAAATTATTTAAAAAAAAAGTTTAAATCGAAAAAAGACGATTTTACCGAATTGCTTAAACAAAGTCGATATGAACAGATTGTGGCCATTTTTCGGTCTGGCAACATGGATTTCTATGATGAGAAAGGTCTTCTGAAGAGAAACCTGCAGAAAAAATTTCGTCAGAAAGGCGAAGACGAACTTGACCTTGGCTGAGTTAAAATAGGCTGCGGGAGTGTTGGTTGCCGCGGTGAGTCCGGCAACAAATCTGGTGAAGGCAATGTACTCGTCTGTGGAAACATCGTCTGGGTGGTTGAAACCACCTGCACGCGTCACTCCGGGCTAACCATAGCCTAAGTCAAGGCTTCTTAGGATCGATTTACACATACATCAGTCAAAAGAGCTCGGTTTTCTTTTGAGGCAGTCTTTCTGGAAGTATAAAAGACAAAGAAATTAACAGTAGCTCCGTGGAAATTTTGATATTTGGGCATCGGAAATATGTAAGCCTTGAGTCTCACTGCCAAAGGTTCTAAGATGTATATTTCGACTTTTTCAAATATATGGAGTACAAATCGACCCGTATTAGTGATTTTTTCGAAAAATCACCAATATCACGCTGGGATCACCTTAAAACCCAAACTTAATGATTTTATCGTGTTTCCCGTGGGATTCTACGTCGAAATAGTGTACCTGGAATTTCCCATGGTCCAAGTGAAGCGATGAAAAATCACAGCAATCTTAGAGACACGGAGGGTTGGGAGGGAAAATTTTTTAGTATAGGATATCATGTCTCGGGGCCCGGCCGCTAGCTCGCAAGAGCTTAATATTCTCACAATTAAATAAGAGACAACTTTGACAGATCACAGGAGAAGGTTTGAGTGGTGCTCTTGCAACCTCATAAAACTGACACCATAAGAGTTTCAAATTATATGATCGTTTGAACATCATAATGTGTTCTTGAAAATCTGAAAAATAATCGAGCGCTGAAGAATGTTTCATGTTTTCAATATACTTACACGGTGTAAGGAATTGGAAAGATCAGTATACGTAAGTTGTTTATGTCACAAAATATATTTCCAATCACTTTGTATCAGCTATACCCTGACTTTTTTGGCCAGAGTCGACAAAGACAATTGATTTAGCAAATTTATACAAAGGATACATATCATACTCAATTATTTACATGGGATTCGTGAACACAAATGTTCACATCGATCAAAATTTTCGGTTAGCCCGGACTAGTTGAAAAAAATTCAGAATTTCAAGCTCACCAATGCTCACCTGGAAGTGTGATATTCATACATGGAATATACTAACAACTCAACAAATATTCTATGTCCAAATCATCAAAGCTATTGTATATGGGATGATTTAGGGAGAGTATTGTTTTACACTCATGCCGCTTATAATCAAGCTCTCCATGGAAGTTTTCACGATTAAAATTATTGTAAATCCGCTGTATCTAGCACATCTATCCGTGTGTTAACATAATTTACTTTGACCATCTGCTTCCAAATTGGATTCAGGTGATTCAAAATATATATAAAAAGCCGCCGATATATTATTCATTACATACATCGTAAGCAAAAATACAATCATATGATTTGATTCGTAAGGACTGCTTCGAGCTAATGTAAGCTACATCCGATATTGATCATTTTTTGCGAATTTTATCGCACGCGAATTGCGAGCCAATCTTATAAAGACTCTAGTATGCGAATTTCTTAC
The DNA here is from genome assembly GCA_029851415.1 of Eretmocerus hayati. Lineage (NCBI taxonomy): Eukaryota > Metazoa > Arthropoda > Insecta > Hymenoptera > Aphelinidae > Eretmocerus > Eretmocerus hayati. The sequence continues at coordinate 163,495,459 of CM056742.1, forward strand.
ATTAAGACTATGAATACTATTTTAATATACAGCAAGAGATCATTGAATCTTATTCTCTAAAAGAATTAAGCAATTGGGATAGTAGAGAGAAACGTTATGACACGTAAGACAAATATGAAACGAGTATTAATATTCTTTGTGATTAAAAAAATTTTGATGACAAGTAAAACCAAACGAGAATCGTAGTTTGTCTAAACGTCTCATAAATTCTACTATAAAATTCTTTGGTTAAGAATATTATTCTGCCAGCAGAATCATTTACATAGTTTGACATTGATTTGTTGCTATTATTTGAAGAATAAAACGTGCTAAAAGTTTTTCAGTTTCAACGATGTTTTACATAAATGGATGAATTGGAATAAATAGAGATAGCTAAATTGGAAGATCATCAATTATTATCCTCACATTTCAAGAGTTCATCTTCAAACCATCGGTTCCCGACCGGAGTCAAACGGCTCTATTTTTAGTACTCAAAATCAGTTGGAACATTTCATGTGAAACCGTATGGAATCTCGTATCATTCCTCTTATACTTTTTCTTTGATTGGCACTTTTACATCTGCCTGCTGTGCTTGTATGACCTTAGTCATTATGCGAGTATGATTCATATCATTCAAACTAATTTACACGACTCGTAGGAAGGTGCCAATTTGATTTTGGAGATTCAAAATAGATTCATTCAACCTTGGTCGGGAATCATTAGTGTTATGCGAAATCCATCTCTATTCATTTTTGACAAATGAAAGTCAAACACTTCTCAGAGATTTACTCTTCAATAAGAATGCCTAAAAATATTTGTTAAATAGTCAATGTCATGAAAATATACGTTGGGAATCAGTCTTTATCAGAATTAACGAATAGAATCCCATCATAGAGTTTAGTTTAGCTCAAAAATCGAATGTGCCAGATTCTTAACTGTGAATTATATCCTTGCTATGTTCTCATCTCTCTGCTATACACTTACACACTCACTCAAAAACGAACTCATTGTCAGCTAAAATTCATCTTATTCAAAGGTAGAGAATGAGTTTGGTAACTTTGATTGATACGAACTCTCTCAGATATTTAAAAACCCATTCTTGACTAGTTCTCCGATTCAAATTGAAATTATCTAATTCCTACACTCTAATAAATAAAATAGTCTGCCTTTGCTAACAATCTATCTGACGAGTTGGTTAGTAATATTTACATTCTAGCGAACTATTTTCAACTCTTCGCCAACAACTCCCTTATTAGTACTTTCCTCAGTCATTGTTCCTCAGTTGAATATTATGATACGAGATTATGTGAACGTTAAGTCTAGTGATATTTTGTTCATTTTGTTCATCTCCGTCGTATCTTATGAATTGAATTCAATTGTACCCAAAATAGAGGAACGGAGATAGAGATTCATCGGACTTTAAAATTTAAGACATCAAAACACCAATTGGTCAAGGCCTTTGATTTTTCTTCTGATTTTTCTGATATCACCACAGATGGCCACGGAATCTCTCTTAGATTGTTACCATACTTCACATTTATGAACGGGATTCATTTTAGACCCTCTGGGACATCTAAATTCCTTAGAAAATTCTTCAAGATTTGAAAGGGTTCCTATAACCCTGAATTGAGCGGGACAGTGGGAATCCTTATCGATTTGGACTCCCATAGCCTCCGATGTGGTTGTCGAACACCATACCTGAGAAATGAAGAGAAAAAATAATAATGTAATTAGTGGAAAAATTCTCTTGTAGGAGGAGTGGTTGCACAAATCGATTGTTTTCTACGAAATATTCTTGAAAGTTTACCTGTGCAAAATTGAGGAAAAAAAGTTGTCGATGTGTCAAATTAAGTCCGGGTAATGGTAACTGGTCCTTGTAATCTTTCTTCGTGTTCAAATATGCATGATAGGCGGCTTTCAATCCCCCGTTGTCTGCAATATTCTCTCCTAAAACAAAAAAACCAAAATAATCTGAAACTTTTTGTTCTAAAAACAAAGAAATATTGAGAAATATGGATAGAGTACCTAAAGTTTGTCGACCATTAACGTGACGGCCTTCAATCTCAAATTCGCCGTATTGATCGACCAAACACTCGGTCCTATTCTTGAATCTGTCTATAGTAGCATTATTCCACCACTGATGGAGATTTCCGTGCAAATCATATTCTCTACCTGTGGAAAAAGATATCACAAAACTCGGTAAGAAATGTTGTGTTATTCTCGCAATGCCAGAAAGTCTTAATAAAACATCGTAGAGTTAAGTGTTCTGAAAACTCCCTTCTTTGAATACTGTGCGGATAATCTACCATGAACCTATACAGTAACAGCAATTTGCGATGACTTTTATATGTATTGTAAGAAATATCTGAGATTATTCCGAAAATTATTTGAGCGTTTGAAAAGTATGCTGAAAACTACTCGAATATACTATCTAGTGGTAGAAAACAAAGAATTTCAAAATTCCTAACTCACTACAACAAACTCTTGTCCGATTTCGATCCAAAATAACTTTTTTGATAGATAAGAGGATTTTTCATGTGCCGAACCAAGCCCCACACTGAAACAGTTGATTCTCAATGAATCATTATTTGAAAAGAAATATTACCTTGATCGTCAAAAGCATGGGTAAGCTCGTGACCCATAACTACACCCATGCCTCCAAAGTTTAAACTACTCGGATTTTCCATATCATAGAATGGACTTTGTAATATTCCTGCCGGAAAAACTATTTGGTTCTTCGGTGGTGTATAGTAAGCGTTCACCGTAGGGGGAGGCATTATCCAAGTTGTCTTGTTGACAGGTTGGTCTAATTTTTCAAGATTCTTTTTTAAATTATATTTGTTGAGACGAACATTGTTGAGAAAGTATTCCGTTGGTTCGATGAATAGATCGGTGTATTTTTCATCTAACTCCCGGGGATTTAAGATAAAATCTGGAAAACCAATCATATCTGTAATAGCGTTGGCCTTTTCTTCAGCTGATTTGCGAGTTTCTGCGTCCATCCAATCTAAATTTTTTAGATTCTTTATGAATGCTATCCTTATTTCATTGATCATCTGTTCGGCCTGCAAATTACCATCAAATTTGTATGAGCGAGAAAAATCATGTGGAATAAAACATGTGAAAGTGCATTTCTCTGCAGTCTTCACGATAGCGATGTATCAATATAGAACAATTCTGTGGTGGTTAGACTAAAGGGTGTGAGTCCATTTCGAGTGGAATTTGAAAAATTCAATGGCAATACTGTATTTTGAGGACTTTATTGAAATCTCTTCATCCGATATTCCATTCAGAAATAACTTATCAATCATTCAGTGTGAGACACGATTCAAAAAATTATCAATACGGGAGTAGAAACGCGTACAAAATAGGCATAATCCATGTTTTCAGAATCGACATACGCTCTTTAGTCTGGCCATCACAGAATTGGACTGTTATCGACTATGATGACTAATTTTTTCTTGAAATTGAAGCTGTAGTGTTTTTATTTATCTCGCATCAAGGAAAAATGTTCATAACGTCTGTTCATTTGACTCGAAAATCTCAATTTTAGCATTACGTATGAAGCTGGTTTTGTGAAATAATTTAGACATCGTCATCTAATTCAAGTATAAGACATTGATCCAACTCACCATGGGTTTACTTTTTCCATGAAATACTTCTCGGACAAAAATGGCTCCAATAGCAAAGCCCATTGCATTGGTCGTATCAGAAACACAATAACGCCACTGTTCCTCTCTGCCTTCCGAGCCGAGTAAGACTTTTCGTAAGCCCTTGTAAGCATCTCTGAATGGTTTTGATAGACAAGATGCAAACGATCGAACAGTTTGCCACACCAGATAGTTATTCAAGACTCTGAAATGAAAAGAAGGATGAACAAAATTTTCGTACAATAATTGAGCTGAATCGTTCTTTTCTCAAACAAAAAGATGATTTTATGTAAAAAACAAGTGCTTACGTTTTTCCTTCTCTCGTTTTTTCATGGTCTTGAATGAGTTTCGTCAATTTCGTGAAGAACTCGGGAGCAAAATTTACAACTTTCATCTTGCTGGTCATTCTTTTGTTAACCATACTAGTAGCATTTTGAAAAAAGTCATACCACGACATCTGTGTAACGAAAAAAAAAAGTTTTGTTATGCTATCTCTACACATTCAGGAAATATTGAGATGAAATACAAATATGAAACATACGAAAGGGGCCTGTTCTTGTAATTCTCTTATTGTCATTGAATGATAGAGTTTCTCCTCGTCCCTACGATCCTCTTGAGGAGTAGTTATTTCTGCAATTTTTGTTTCAAAATCAATTATGTCTTGCATACTTTTCCTCGTTGCATTTTCTTCACCTCCTAATAAAACTCCAATCTATGGACGAATAAGAATAGTAGGAAAAGGAAAAAAATTGGTGAGGTGAGTTGATAGCAATGTAGACGCTTACTTTGACCATGTAGTCCAAGTAGGCTGATAAGATTTTACCGTGCTCTGTTTTATTCAAATAATTGTCAGGCGTTGGCAAAGTTAAGCCTCCTTGATCAACCTGCAGAAAAGTTAACCATCAGTATGCATTTTCTATACGTATATCCCTCAATGATTAAGTGTTTCATGATGAGTCAACGTGCTTAGTGGAAAATAGAAATTAATACATTTCACGCTTAGTTTATGAGATTGTAGCTCGTTCCTGGGCAATTGCTCTTTGAACTGAGCCGCAGGCAAAAAGGTCAAGAATAATCGCTCGGAAACGGGGAACCTCATGAAGGGGAGCGAATAATATTTTTTGCAATTTTGTGTGAATCCAAACATTAGAAAATTGCAAAAATAGATTTTTCATTATTCTGTGCGTGAAAGTGCATTTTGCGCACAGTTTATCGAAAAGTATAGTTAGACACACGGACGTAAAACCTATTATTCGCATCCTCGTGATGATTCCAACCCTCGCCCGCGGCTCGGGCCGGAAACCCATCACTCGGACGCGTATAGAACGTTTTACGCCCTTGTATCGAAATCTACTATTACTCCCGTGTATCGAACTAACTTTCTGATGAGCTGTGAGTTAAATTCGATAAACTATGTGCAAAGTACACTTTTATGCACAGTGTATCAAAAGATAATTATCATTCATCGGTAAGAATTAATAATCTTTGATTGACCATGTCTTTGGAGCAAAAGAATAAGAAAATTTTCAATTGTCTATTCAAATTTTCAACAACCGTCTTCAATATCGTGTACATAATTGGTTATCGCTTACTTGAAGTACATATCTACTGCTATTTTTGTCATCTTCGCTAACCATCCAAGTAAATAAGCCACCCATGTTATACATATTCTGAAGTACGTGCATACTATTTTGTAAGGTCCACGTATTGACGTCAAAATTTCCACTTATACTCCAACCTCCAACATTATCTAATAGATTAAGCATCGGTTTGGCACCGAGAGTTTCGATCGTTTCATTCGCATCCATACACGACATATAATACTGCTTTGCTTTCTGCTCGGATAGAGACTTCATACTAGTAATAGGCCTTTCTGAAAAAGAATTAATACAAGTTATATAAACTATCCTAGAATATCAGGAATTTGTAGTTTGGATCTTGAAAATGCAATGCATCTAATCAGTAATCCAAAGTATAATTTATTTGAAAACGTTTTTGGCAGGAATAGAGTCGAGGGCATTCAATGAATCATAATGAGGCCAAGGAATCTCGTGTATTGCAAAATATCTTTAACCAAGAGCAAAAATCACATAAGTTCATGGAAGGATAGTGAAAGGGTGAACATTTTCAATAAAAAAAAATTACTCATCCACTCCCCAATGTATTGTTTATTTCTCGACAGCCAAGAATAACTTTCGGTAAAAATTCGGTCTGTCAAGATCGACGAGACTTTGAATTTTCATCATAGAAAATTAATTTTGATGGTGTCAATAAAAACCAAAATTTACGAACTGGATTCATGACTGCAATAGATATGTGACGTAATGAGACTATATTAAATAATAATAAACTCACCAAGAACATTTTTGAGAACTAGCTGGTTATCCTGATCTAGTTTACCGAACGTGCCCCACATGCTCTTTCCATCGGGCAGTGGATTTTTCTTAATCCACCCTCCGCACGCATACTGATAGAAATCATCACACGGATTAACAGAGGGATCTATACCATTTATTATCGAAGCTGCTACTGTCACGCAATGCTCTGTTATACAATGTGGTCCGTCTGTAGAGAGAGAGATTCGAAGGATTAGACCTAGATTCAATTAATCAATTTTTAATCCTTTCTTTTGTTTGCTGCATCATTCTCGCTTTCTGAATCAGGTCGATGAAATTGAGTGTACTAGATATATAGGGATGGAATTGCGATGCATCCTATATCTTCTATAGCGTTGAGAAAATTTAATTGATTTCTCACAGTGATGTTTTTTTTTTTCTTAACAAAAATCATCTCTGGTTCGCGAAATATTTGGAAAAATTAACCCGTCGGGATCACCTCCGAACAAAACGTTAAAGCCATGATTAGTGTTATCGGGTCCCTCTAATTATCCAAGAATTGTCACTCAATTATTAGATGAGATTAAAATTTATCAAATTACCTTCTTCTTGGGATGAGATGTGCAGGATCTGATTTTTATTACAATATTTTCTACTACTCATTACTATTAAATAAAGGACCATTGTCATCATCAACGACGCCAAGCAAATGATGAGAAGGCATTTTTCCAAAGTCGTCCTCGACCGCCAAAACGATGGGCCCTGAAATTTACATTCGAAGAAATTCTATGTGTAGGGATATTTTGTGGTACTTTAAACCTATTAGCGCCCGGAATGATACTGTTTTAGGGCTCGTTTTTGAGTGCAAAATAGCCCTTACAAGAAAATCCAGTCCATAATTTTGTCATGAAATTGTCTGAACTTTAAAAATATGTGATCGCAAATACCTCTCAACGCTATCCTGGAGAGCTACATACGTTTTTGCCAGAAAATACGATTTTTCTAATTCAAAATCGTCTTTAAACGGCAACTCTATCCCCAAAATTGATAGATATGCCTTTAGGATGTCAAAAAACCGTGCCATTGAGTTTTTAACAATAAAATCTATGGGTTAAAAATAGTACATCTCACACCGAGTTTATGAGGTTGTAGCTCGTTTCTGAGTGATTGGTTTTCAGCTTGAGCCGCGGGTGGAGGTCGAAATAATCGCTCGAAAATGGAGAACCTCATGAACGAGATCCAATTACTATTTTTCGCAATTTTGTAAGCAATCAAATTTCGGGGAATCGTGAAGAATTTCTTTTGACGAATCTGGACTCAAGACATCAGCTGGGACGGAAAATGTTGTTGGAACGTTCCTTCACTGTCATCAAAATATCTTTATCCCTTCATTCTCAGTTCTGAACACGCTCTACAAAATTATATACGATACGTTTTCAATGTAGAATTGTCTATTTTTCTAGACTGCGTGATTGAAATCGGGACAGGATGACGTTTGAAGCGAGGAAAATGCGTATTCCCATCAAAATTCACCTTGTTTTCGAGTGAAAACTTCATTTCGAATCCAATTTTCATCGTGAGAATCATACATTGTCACTTGGGACATCAGAACATCGATTCCGCAGGTTTCAAACCGTGCAATTCACACGTCTCTAAGTATCAGAATGCAGCATTGACATTCGGAATAGCATCAAACCGGACCGTTTTTCGATCGCGCCAGTATGCGCACTAAATGGACTCGTCATCAGGCCTTTGTTTTTCTCGTATTCATGTCCGCCACAACCATTATACAGGATTCCAAGATTGATCATTCACTGTTTTTTCAAAATATGCAGTCAGAATTCAACGGCGTCACAGTCGGAATCGTACTCAAGCTGCCTGATATGAAGAAGAAACACTTTTATGAAAATACCAATTTCCCCGCTTAAAGTGGGTATCTATCTGTGGCCCAGAGTAAGAAGGATCTATCTGAACACTTCTGGTTGACAAAGACTATCTTGTATCAAATATAGCACTTACTAGTTCCGTACAAAAAAATTCTCAGATAGTTTCTCTTCACTCTGAGCCATCCATAGTCCAATTTTGACTACATTCTCTGAACGATCAGACAATTCTACAATGAAAAACCTGTTTTACGACCATTTTTGAGGGTTCTGACGGGCATGGGGAGAACTCGAGAAGAACAAGGGTTTCATGACGAGTTTATAATGCGCATAGCAGCGCGATCGAAAAAATCGCCGGTTTGATCTTATTCTGGACGTCACTGCTGCATATTTTGATCCCTGGAATGCACGGATTTCAAAATTCCTGTAAAATTGATGTTCCATTGTTTCCCGTGACAGTGAATCGATTTTCACCATGATAGTAGGATTCGGAGTATTCTTTTCACTCAAAAAAAAGGTGACTTTTAATGAAGTTACGCATGTACCTCGCTCCAAACGTCATCCTATCCCGATTCCGACCGCGGAATCTGAAAGATGAAACGAAACCGTGTCGGCTGATATCTTGCAACGAATCTGGGCCGATCTGGGCCCATGAGCCTAGAGGAATGTCTATTGATTTCGGGTAAAACAACGTCGTTTGAAGACAATTTTGCATTTGAAAAATCCTAATTTGGCGAAAAACCAAATGTAGCTCTCCAGGATCCTATCAAAGGGAAATTCTGATCACAAATCCTTAAAGTTCGAACAATTTTACGTCGAAGATACGAACTGTAAATTTTTTCTGAGGGCTATTTCTGTACTCAAAAATGAGCCCAAAAATTTCTCGTAAAAGTGTCATGCAAGGTGCTAATGGGTTAATAAAGAGATACTTGATGTTCACTCACTAACTTCTGAAATGGCACATTTATGACATAGTTTGGGGGATCGCTTTTGAGTGCGAAGTAGCCCTCGAGAAAAAATTCGGAGTGCATGCATTCGGCGTAAAATCGTCTGCAGTTTCGAAATGTATGAGAAAACAGTCTGTTTGAGGCGAACCTGAAGGGCTACATTCAACATTTTGCAAGAAAATATGATTTTTTCCATTCACAATCGTGCCTATTAGACGGCATTCTGACTCTCGAAATCAGTAGCTATGGCTTTAGGAGGTCAAAGAAGATGTCACTGGATCCTGAACTACAAAATATTACATGCATGACTGCATACAGTACCGTTCATAAGTTCTCGATGGTCGATCCCTCGATTACCCCGACTTGGAACAGCAATAAGTCAAATTCTATGCGTTGTACGAAAATTTTCAAGAAAGCATCTTACAGAGCAGAAAAAATACTAACTTTTACTGGGTTTTGATGATTTTTATCGAATATTTTTGACGGTTCTACACGCTGATGAAAAAATAGAAAATCTAAAAATTTTTTACTTTCATTGAGACACCTGCAGTTTTAATGCAAATAAAGATACGGCAATTCTGAAAAAAGCATCTTGTAGAGCGGAAAAAATGCTATGTGTAGCCATTTTTTGATTATTTCTCACGTACCGCGCATGAGAACGTACGAGCTGTCTAGATACCCAAAATGACTGCTTATCATCGGAAACGGCACAGAAAACGGTGAAAAACCATGATTTTGGGGATTTGGACAGCTCGCACGTTCTCACACGCGGTACGTAAAAAATAATCAAAAAATGGCTACACATAGCATTTTTTCCGCTCTACAAGATGCTTTTTTCAGAATTGCCGTATCTTTATTTGCATTAAAACTGCAGGTGTCTCAATGAAAGTAAAAAATTTTTAGATTTTCTATTTTTTCATCAGCGTGTAGAACCGTCAAAAATATTCGATAAAAATCATCAAAACCCAGTAAAAGTTAGTATTTTTTCTGCTCTGTAAGATGCTTTCTTAAAAATTTTCGTACAACGCATAGAATTTGACTTATTGCTGTTCCAAGTCAGGGTAATCGAGGGATCGACCATCGAGAACTTATGAACGGTACTGTAGGTCAGAGGAATTCCAAATGACTTATCTGGGCCAAAATATCGACCGAAACAATAAGTGTTGGGACGCGCGCCTTTTCGTCGCCATTGAGGCCTCTCGCCCTCATCAACCTCAATGCGGGGCATCAAACAGCTTCTGAAAAAATAGCTTACGATATGTTCTCTTCAGATTCCGTGATCCAAATCAGGACAGCATGACATTTGAAGCGAAGAAAGTCCGTATTTTCATTAGAATCTATCCTTTTTCGAATTATCTTCATTTCAAATCCATTAGCATCGTGAAAATTGATATAATGTCACTCGAGACATTGAAATATCAAATTTGCAGACTTTTTACCTGAGTATAATAATATTAGTATACATAACTGACATCTGGAATCGCATCAGATCGGACAATTCCACTTCGAAAACATGTTATACGATAATATTTTTTCAGAAGCTATTAGATGCTCACGATTGAGATCGAAAGGGTTGACAGGTTTTAATGAATTCCCAAAAGGCGTTTCAAAACCATCTTCTGCTTCGGTCGATATCTTGGGCCCAGGTTCGCCTTTTATAAGTTTTCTGACCCATCGATTCCCTACCCCAGGACACAATGACACATTTTTTCTGATCTCCCAGAGCCATAGCTGGGTCAAAATGCCGTATAACACGATATTTTGCATGAAAAAATCGTATTTTTCTGCAAAAAATTGAATTTACAGTACCCTCCAAAATTAATGGATAATGAATAATCTCAGTCGACTAACGAAATCTTCAATGTGGTTCGTCGTATGGAAATTTTGAAAAAAGCATCTTGAAGATCACAAAAAAATCTATCGATTCATGTGTTTTAAACATTTTAAAAGTATTTTTTGGTTGGTCTCAGCCGACGTTGAAATTGCTAAAAATTTATCCATTAATCAATCACTTGTATTTTTGACGGAATTCACTCGATTGTAAAAATTCTCACGGGATGTTGTAGATCGTCTAAAAATCTACAAGTTTGGTTCTCTGTAAAATTTCCCTACGACTCTTCCCGCCGGAGCCACGAGCTTAGAGAGAAAAATTTGTATTACACAGGCTGCTTATGGAGATACCGAGCCTGGCACCTGTTCCATTCCCTCTCGCTCTATTCTGGTGCAGAATTGAATGGAAAAAATATCATAGCACATGATTTCGACTGAAAATGATCTCATCTTTCAGAATATTCATCAGATCGAGTCTCAAGTGTGACCTATGGGACCAAAACATGAAATTACTCTTTTTTGACAATTAAACTTGAGAAATCGTTGTTACCCCAAATCTGAGACGAAATCTGATCAAATATTCTGAAAGATGAGATCATTTCACGTCGAAATCATGTCCTATGATATTTTATTCATTCAATTTCGCACCAGAATAGAGCGAGAGAGAATGGAACCAGTGCCAGCGTTGGTATCTCCGTAAGCACCCCATGTTAATACAAAATTTTCTTTCGGAGCTCGTGTGTCAGATAGGAAGGGTCGCCGGAAAATTTTACAGAGAACCAAACTTGTAGATTTTTGGACGATCTACAACATCCCGTAAGAATTTTTACAATCGAATGAACTCCGTCAAAAATACAAGTGATTGATTAATGGATAAATTTTTTGAAATTTCAAGACGTTGACTCAGACCGACCAAAAGATACTTTTGAAATATTTAAAACACATGAATCGATAGATTTTTTTGTGATCTTCAAGATGCTTTTTTTTAAATTTCCATACGACGAACTGCATTGAAGATTTCGTTGATTGACTGAGACTATCCATTATCCATTAATTTTGGAGGGTACTGTAGCTCGTCATGAACCGCCTCAGACGGAACATTTTGTCACACATTTCGGAAGTTCAGACAATTTTACATCGAATACATGCACTCCGAATTTTTTTTGAGGGCTATGTCGCACTCAAAAGCGAGCCCCGAAATTATGTCATGAAAGTGTCATTTCAGGCATTAATAAGTTAAACTAAACACAGTCATTTCTTTATATTGAAACTCATCTCTAATCACAACGAAGCTTGAAAAGTATGCTCACCGAACGATATCGTATGTGAGTTGCTGACGTACTGATTCCATCACTGTTCAATATAATCGATCCAATACTGCTCGTGTTGTCATCTTCAAACTCTGCTTGTTTGTACCTCATCATCTGGAATGAATATTTTTTCTTCATAACTAAGTTCATGGAATACTTCAATACTTGAAAAATTGTTTTCATTAGACAGAGCCCACTCTAGTCACCGATTTCTTCGCTATGCCGAATAACTATAATTCTGTCAGTGCGAGCGGTGTAGGGATAATTTCAAGTGATCAAAGTGGGTGGCATTGGATAGGAGTTTCATGACAAGGGGGTGATACTACAGCTATTGTATTATTTCCAAAAGGAAGCTATTCAAAATATCTGTGTACAACAAGCTTTTGTGGTCAGAATGTTACATTCATCGGATCATGATTTTCTTACGTATTTTTTTATGCCAAAACCTAATCCGAGCCCAAAATATCTCTCAGAACATCACTTTGGGACACGTGAAAAAACCTGCTTTCACGTGTTCCTAAAGCTCTAGTTGTACGTGTTTCAGTCTGCACAAAAAAATTTCGGAGATGCAGAAATTTTCAACTGTATCTCAAAGTGAAAAGTAGTATCTCATTGACAACCTTGAATCATCTCCAAAGGATGATCAATCTTCAGACGAATTAGGTGGATTCAATTTCTGTAAATCTGATGAATCTTTCTATCGTGCTTGCAAGACTTTTTAGCTCAGAAATATTCAGTTCCAAACGTGTGTGAAATCAACGGTCCCCGCGAGTTTGCCCTCAACAAGAGCATAAGGCATAAGCATTTCATCAGATGTGACTAAAAATATCTTTGATTTCTCTCCTTCTCTTTCTCCCCTGACGTTTCATAGCTTTGGTGCGTAAATCTAGATGAGCTTATCTTGGCCAGTCTTGACTTCTCTACGCACGCACTATAATGCATACAGTGCACAATAGCGCTATTCATCTTCATGGTAATGTTTCTGAGATGATTTTATTCGGCGCACATGCGACGTAATTACTTTCGCTTGATATGAACCGAATGAATAGCAGAATTGCCTAAAGGAAATAACATATCGATGATGAAGAAAATATGAATTATTGTAATTCATGTCAATCCAATGGTGAACATGACCAAAAAATTTCAATACCAGATATCCAAGTGGTCTTCAGCATTACAAATTATGCTCATCAAATCTAGTGGGATTCGTCGGTACAATGAGGGCAATATCGGTGAACTTTTTATTCTTTTATTGCTCATGGTTCATACATACAAACAGGACAAATACGAATCAAGGAAGGGAATACCCTGATTGTTCAAAAGAAAATGTCATTTCTGTTTCTTCATTAGAAGCGTTTTTGACTCATTCTGATGCATTGGAAATGTTTTGTTGAATTTTGTTCATTTGTGGTGCGTATGAAGTTTTATGCGCACTAGTCCAATACGACTCTGCATGCACGGAAGGAAAATCTCTTGAGTCATTAGTCATTATTTATCCTTAATAAATTGAATCGCTATGATAGATTGCGATTGGGAATGTTTTTTGATCAAATATGAGTCGGGTGGATCTTGCCAATACCAAGTAAGGGTACTTGGTGAATGTCTTACTTCTGTGGTTTTCGAAAGCTCGACCAGTTTAAAGATTGAAAAAAATGCAAACCCAGGACAGTTGAGGCAGTTTTTCTTGTCAACAAAATAGCATACTCAGCGTAGGAAAGAATTTTGTATTGAACAATTATGACCCAAAATTGTTATTGGGTAATTATGACATCTTTTAAGGGATAAGGGAAATGCAAATATGAAATAAATGGTATAGTTTAACAAGTCTCGCTTTCGTCGGCTGTGTCAACAAAACTCCTTATTAGGACTACCAACAAATCGATGGAGTTACTTATTTGACTGTCAAACGTTATAGATCAAGAGCCAATCGTATGAATATTTCATTAGAAAGTAACGTACGTGTGACTAGATGTACGAACACTTCAGGAACTCCAAAAGTCACGAAAAATTCACCCACCGATCACAATAATTTTCACGCACCAAACTACTACCGATTAATCGGTAGCACTTTCAACACTTGTCGATCTACATCTTAAATTTTGAAATTGTCTGTCAAAAATTATTCTAAATTGACTGCACTAATCAAGAAAAAAAATTCAAAACAAGCCAGTCAAACTTGAGCTCGACTTTCGTAATCACTAAACAAAGCGTAAACTGAATATTTATTTTCATCAGTATTCATTAATGCATGTATCGGATCGGTTCGTCGATAATACCTCTGCGTACGAGTAAAAAAGGGATACTGGAAGAGGAAAATTCGTAAACGGTGGAGTAGAACTCGCGTCGTCGTGGGGCACGTGACGTATGTATATTTCTGGTAAGCTCGCGCAAGCGCGAAAACTTGATACGGGAATGTATAGAGTGCACATATATAAAATATAAGCGGCTATATTGCTTTATCTCATCGCTTTAGTTGTTGAATCTTCATTCGAAAATTACCGGCGAGCTTGTGATATACTTGAAGTATACTTGCTCATAACGAATTGTAGCACGTGGAGATTCATAAATTTTGACGAAGAGTGCTTAGATAAAGCTTTCAAGAGCTTTTCATCATTTTGACACTAGAGCTTGATGAATTATCAAATTATGATATTCCTAGAAATTCAATTCATTTTGTTTGGAAGAACTCAAATCAATGGATATGTGAAAGATGACAGACCGTGACAATATGAATAATTTTGAAATATATTATCATTGAAAATCAAGCATGACGTATTTTTTTATTCATGGTATAGTGGTCTTTCTATCATCCCGAATATTTTGTGAACCTTTCCAAAAATATCTACTTTCGCAACAAAATTCTTTTTCCCACTAAGGTCAGTAAAGTTACGTTGCAATTTGATATATATGCATTCCATCGATGCAGCATGAGGTAATAATAGCTCGATCATTATCCGCATAGACATGATGATGAATTACAGATGTTCTAATAAATGCTCCGTAGCTTTTGTAATATCTCAAACAATTCACATACGCGTATCATTTCCGAACAATTAGAACTATCAACCAGTGTCGTGTAAAAATTCAAGAAACCTCAAGAAATCCATTAGCATTTTATGCTCAGGTCAGTGACTTTGATGGCTCACTGGAAGTTCGGCTAGGGCCAGAAAAACAGCTAGCTCCAGTTGCAAAGTGAAAGTAGCAATGCATTATTAAAATCACTCAAGATTTGATATAAAAACCAATGGAATGTGTCTAATTTTCCCAACTGTTTCACAATGTATGCCACAAATTTACTTGGCATTCATCAAATTGACACTCGTGAGTATCACTATAGATTGAGCTATACGTGCAATACTCGTCCGGAAATGAGCACTTGTATATTATGCCTCTCGGTGCGCAGACTTTGAACTGTCTCAAGCCAAATCTAATCAGTTATAGCCTCTTCGCTTGTGTCTTGTGGGTTTCTCTGCTTCTCCATTTTGTCAATAGTATCTCGTATCCGGTGTTGTTTTCACGTCGGGTCAGCATACAAAGTCCTTGAGAAGCGTCATGATGGGCGCACCCTCAAATATTCATCAATTTAATGAGACAGCGTGGCGCGTCTTATCGATTTTTCGCATCAGGGGTGACACACGTAAGATTACTTTTTTTTTCTCCGGCCATTGCTCAGACATCAAACATTGTATATTGACCTTAAGGGTTGGGTAGATAGTTTTTCGACGAGGTGTCCTTGAATCGCTTTCACAACGATTCACACCCTTCTGCTTCTTATTAATAAATGAGGTCCGATTCAACGGTTTAAACTAGGGTAAGTATGCCTGATTTGCCGCTACTCAAGTCTTCGACTGTATACAGCTGCAGACCTTTTTGCACTTTTTTCTATGTTTGTTGCGCTAAAATATGGGAGAATGAATGTTTTGGGCTGATTCCAAGACCTGCACATCTCTTGAAACAAAAAAATAGTACATTTCGATACAAGGGCGTGAAACGTTTTATTCGCGTCCGAGTGATGGGTTTCCGACCCGAGCCGCAGGCGAGGGTCGGAATCATCACGAGGATGCGAATAATAGGTTTTACGGCCGTGTATCTAACTATACTTTTTGATAAACTGTGAGTAAAAGTCGACAAACTGTGCGCAAAGTGCACTTTTACGCACAGAGTATCGAAAAAGTAATTTTTGGTATTTTTGACTTCTTTTTGCTAAGTCGCCAATATGCCTCGAAAAAAATTGGCGCTACCGATCTCAACGTACATTCGCTTATTTTTCCTGTTTTAGTTTCAACCTGATAATACTCTTTTTAGAATTGCAAAATTCAATTTCTAACTGATTCTACGTGTATTCAATTTGAAAAGTGCAGGAGGCCTAATGTGCACCCATAATATTTTTCTAGATTTGTTCCCCATGAAAATTGTTCCATACAACTCAGATGGTATGGATAAGTGTGAAAAAGCTGCTAAATGAGCTACGGTACGAATTTTTGACGGGCTGGAGCAGGAATATCTCGATTTTACGGGGGAAGCATATGAGTAGTGACGTGCGCAGCTCATGCCATGATCCGCTTACATATCAATTTGATACATAATCAAATAGACTTCATTCCTACCCAAGCTTGTTTACGCATAAGTTGTTTGCGGCATCCGCGTTTTCGGCGGATGCCCACGGGTGAGTCATCCGATGGCCATCCGCCTATTTCCCGGACGCCCTTGCGGCATCCGCGGAATCCACGGATTCTGCGGATGACCACGGGTGGCATCCGGCTTTTTGGCGGATGCCCTCGAGCGGCATCCGGGAAATCCGCGGATGACCATCCCGGTAGGTATATAAGGCGGGCCGAGCACGGGCTCGGCATCATTCACTTGACTTCACTTCACTTCACTTCCCGGCCACTACGCGCGTCACGCCATTGACCGCGTCTGTGCGCCCCGACTCGCTTACGCTATATTCACGCCACGTTACGCCGCGGTCTTGCAGAGGGCCGCGATCCTTACATCTGTTTATTCTTAATTATTATTATAATCGGTTAGTGTGTGTATTATGTGTGTTAAACCTTAAGTTATACTGTAGTGTCGGCTACCGCGTCGAGTGTGTGCATAATTCCTGTGTATTCAATTCAACCCTTTCTCTCCTCAATCCCACGAACATTTCAGTGTCGCTCTGTGCCAAGTGCTTTAAACTCAAAAGGGCCGGCACAAATGTGCACGCCCCCACAGTGTCCAGTGTAAAGCACGGTCGTGCCATTTTCACTTCGAGTCATTTGTATCGATAACGCATTTACATTTTTCAACTCTCGCCCTCTCGCCGCGACCTAAGGTGTGATAGTGTCGTGACGAGTCAAGACTTTTCGAACTTTGAGTGACAGACCGTCGGCCGGCCTCTCGGCTCACACCAACCTGCCGTGAGCCCCGACGCGGCCCTGTCAATTTTGGCGCCCAACGTGGGGCCAAGGAGTTGTATTCTCCCCCTCATCCGACGATGAGTGGACCCACTCTCCGATGAGCAGCCAGCCGCCCACGTCGCCCGCCGCTCGGACGACGAGGTCCAGTGTCACTTCTGGGAGTGAAGAAACACCCAGTGGCGCCCAGACGCACGGTGTTCTTGGGGCGCGTTTTGCGCCCACAGCAGCGGCCTCGCCAGTGTTCGACCGGTCCACTACGGGACCCTGGGTCAGTGAAGCACCACAGCTACTACGAGGTGATCGACTCAGTAGCGAGACCACCGCCCGCTGCGCCAGTACCGGAGCTTCGCCAGCCGTCACCCGCAGCCCCTCAGCCGGAGGAACACGCAGCGGCAGAGCCAGGCGCCAACGCAGGCGCGCAGCAGCCTCTGCAGCCGGAACAGGTCCCAGCGGAGCAGGTCGGCGTCGCGCCCGACGGAGCCGCTCCAGCCAACAACCCGGCGCCACAAGGCAGCGCACAGGTACGAGATCGATCCGCAGGCCGGCCAGTGATTATGGACGGCCTGCGTGACGTGTTCCGCCAGCTGGCAGGCACACCATTGACGCCTCCAGAGTTTTCCGGTGCGGAGCACGAGGACCCGAACCGCTTCCTTAGGAAGTGCGAAGAGCACTTCACTCGCTTGGCGGTAGATGGGGCCTTCCAGGTGCAGATTGCTGACCGCGCATTGAAGGACGACGCATCAAAATGGTGGGCATGCTACAAATGCCTATCCGTCGAATGGACCAAGTTCAAGGAGCTCCTCCTCACCCGCTACGACTCGCCGCAGGTCCACCTCCGCCTCAAGGCTAAATTGTTTGGCCATGCGCAGGGGGAACGAGAGGACGTCTCGGTGTTCATCGAGAAGCGCCACCTCCTGGCCCGGCGCCTGCTACCTGCGGCCACCGAGGAAGAATTGGTCACGATTATCATGGAAGCCCTGCGCGGAACCATCCGCCGTCACCTGCGCGGAACACCTCCTACCACCGTGGGTGAGTTGTTAATGCGCGCCTCCCAGTTAGAAGCCGACGAGGCCGCCGACCAACCTGCCGTTCGGAAGGCCAACCCTCCTGCGCACACCGCTGCCAAGACAGCAGCCCCGGGACCGACCAGGACTCCGAAGACGGCCCGGGATTTCAAGGAGATTGAGGGTGAGCGGCTGCCGAAATGCGACTACTGCCCGGAGTATCATTGGCACCGCAACTGCCCACAACGCCCGCAACGCACGACGCCGGCGGGAAACTGGCGGGAAGCGGCCCCAGCCGCGGGTACGCCCGCTCCCAGCAACCAGAACCCGCAATAAGCGTCGCCTCTGCAGGGACCACCGGCCACCTCATCACGGCCCTCCGCATCGGCGTCGGGGACCAACAGGTGGAGGCGCTGGTCGACTCTGCCGCTACGGACAACTTCATCGCCCCGCGCTTGGTGCCTGCCAGCGCCGAGGTCAGGCCGTCACCCCACCGGTGTGCAAAGTTGGCTATGGACGGAGCAGAGGTGGTCATCACGGGACAATGTACCGTCGAGGTACAGGTAAAGACTCTAAAATGCGTCACCACGTTTTTTATTGCAGACCGCTTGCGGTCTGACGCAATGCTCGGCCGGCGATGGTTGAAGGAAAATAAGGCGATCCACGACCACGAGCTGGATTGTCTATACCTGGGGAAGAAGAAACGCGTCCGCATCTTCTTGGCCCGGCCTAATCACGAGCCCTCTCCCCAGTTGTGGCAGCGCATCTGGAACAAGGTCGACCATTCGTTCCCGCCGGAACATGTGGATGGTTTCAAGCAGACCCTGAAGGCGCATGTCAAGGTGTTCGACGACACAGGGCCCTTGGCGCGCACACCGTTCATCAAGCACGGGATCAGGGTCAAGGATCATCGACCGATTAAGATACCTCCACACCGGTACTCGGCAGAGAAGAAGCGAGCCATCAACGACCTGGTCAAGGAGATGCTCGCCGACGGAGTCGTCGAGGCGGCCTCCTCACCATACTGCTCACCCATCGTCCTGGTCCGCAAGCATGATGGCTCGTACCGTTTCTGCGTGGACTTCTGGGGCATCAACAGCGTCACTGAGGACGCAGGCCAACCTAACCCGGTCATCCACGAGGTACTCAAGGAAATTGACTCGGCCAAGTATTATTCAACCATCGATCTGCGCAAGTGCTATTGGCAGATCCCCCTAACGGAGGAGTCCAAGAAGTACACGGCGTTTGCGACCCCCGCCGGAGGCCAGTATGTGTTCAACGTCGCGGCTTTCGGTCTCAAAAACTCCGGCCGGACATGCAGCCAGCTGATCGGACAGGAGGACCTCGCCGGATTGATCGGGATCTGCTGCTTCAACTTCGCGGACGACGTAGTGGTTTTCTCCGACACTTGGGAGGACCACATCGTTCATCTGGCACTCGTCCTGGAGCGGCTCGACATCTACGGCATGGCGTGCGTCATTGAGAACTGCAGCTTCGGGAAAGACCACCTACCCTTCCTAGGGCATATGGTCATGAACGAACACAACGAGGCCAAAGCGGAACACGTCAAGGCCGTGCAGGAGGCCTCGCCACCGCGGAATAAGAAGGACCTCCAGAAGTTCCTCGGAGTCTGTGGTTGGCTGAGAGAGTACGTGCCCAACTTCGCCAATATAGCAGTGCCACTGACGGCGCTACTCAAGAAAGGGAAAGCCTGGCGGTGGACGCCCGAGGCCCAAGCCGCCATGGACCACATTAAAGCAGAGTTCAAGAAACCGCTCCAGTTGCACCGCCCTCGTCCGGGCGAGGTCCTGTACCTCCAGACGGACGCAAGCAACAGCGGCATGGGAGCGGTGGTATTCCAACTAGGAGCCGACGGCCAGAGGCAGGTCATCTCCTACGCTTCGGCTAAGTTTACTGCGGCCGAGGCGAGCTACCACTCCAACGAGAAGGAGTGCCTCGCCGTGATCTGGGCGATCCGTAAGTATCGGCACCTCTTAGGAGATAACAAATTCATTCTACGAACAGATAACAGCGCACTCACATGGCTCGACCGAGTAAAAGACGAGCGGGGCAAGCTCACCCGCTGGGCCATGCTGCTCAAACGATCCAGCTTCGACGTCCAGCACGTTCCAGGCCGAGAGAACCAGCTACCGGACGCCCTGTCCAGGCATCCGGGCGAGGAGTCGTACGTAGAGCTGCCTCACGACGACGAAGCTCTGTCACCTCCTGTCATCGGCGAACCCGACGAGCCCCTTATCGTCGCGCACATAGACTGCGATGGAATTGAAGACATCGTCCGCCAAGCGCAAGACGACGCCGAGCAGTTGCCCCGGGGCCCCGAATGGGCCTGGGAGGACGGGCTGCTGCGTTTTGTACGAGAGCCATCTCACTCCCGAATCTACGTCCCCGAGTCCGCTCGGGAGGCCGTGACGGCATTCTATCACGACCACCCACTGGCCGGTCATCCGGGCGCAGCCGAGACTCTCCGCGCTGTTAGATCCAGCTACTATTGGCCAGGCCTACGCAACGACGTGCGGCAACACGTCAGGGTCTGCGCCGACTGCTGCGCTACCAAGGCGTCGAGGCCGACCACGCACGGAGTGGAGAGCCCCAGGGAACCTCGTCGGCCGTGGGAGAACGTCGCCCTAGACCTCATGGGCCCGTACCCCCGATCGACTCGTGGTAAGAAATTCATATTCGTGGTCACCGATTTGTTCTCCAGATGGACCGAGGCTTTCCCGATAGCCAACTCGACCACGGATACCATAGCCCGGACGCTGGAGGATGAGGTATTCCAGAGATGGGGGTACCCAAAAACCTTACTGGCAGACAACGCACCGCAGTTCAAAAGCACCAAATGGGCCAAGTGGTGCGAGCAATGGCAAACACAACCGTGGTCCACCCCGGCATACATGCCGAGGGCAAACCCGACGGAACGACGCAACCAGGAACTCAAGAAGGGACTCCGGCTGCACTTGCGCAACCAGCGTAACCAGAAAGGTTGGGACGTCCAGCTCCCAAAAATACTCTTCGCCATGCGCCGTCGCCAGAATGCCGCGACGGGGTATTCCCCAGCGAGCTCTTGCTGGGAAACAATCTCCTCCGACCGGGAGAGCCATACGAGCCACCGAGAGATGGGACTGCAGCCCGTTTCGAAGAGGCCAGGCGGAACCAACGGCGCTACATAAAATCCGCCCCGGAGGAGATCCCGCCTACCTACGACATCGAGGACTTGGTATACATCAATGCCCATCCGCTGTCGTGCGCAGCAGACGACTTCAACGCGAGCCTCGCCCCAAAGTGGGAGGGGCCATACCACGTCATCCATCGACACTCTCCGCAAATCTACACCGTGGACCGACCGGGGAGTTCGCCGATCAAGGTGCACGTCTCTCAAATGAAAAGGGACTACGCCTCACCACCGGGGTACGAGCCACCACGCGCTGCCCTGGTACCAGCTCCCGTTGGCGGGTCGCACTTGGAAGAGTCAACCCCTCGCGCCAGCGCCGCAGCACCACTCATCGGGGATTCAGCAGCCGTCGCAGTCGGGGACGCCCGTCTCACCTCGAATCCCGCACCCCAAGCGTCACATGCAGCCACGCATCGCCTCATCCTTCACCCTGTCGGGGGCTCAACGACAGGGGCGCAAGGGCACCCGGTATCCGAAGCCCAGGATACATCGCCGCAATCGTCGTCAGACGGGGCTCCCGCCTCGCACCAGCCACCCCCGGATGGGGTGCGCCCACCTGAAGAGTCCCGCGTCCAGGGATGGAAGCGAAGACGAGGTCGCCCAACGCTATTTGAAGCAGCCAGGGCAGCCATAGAGCGAAAGCTCGCATATCCATCACGCACCGAGAGGTACGCATTACGTCCACGTCGGAGCAATCCGGAGTATGTGTGACCAGTATAGATTTAAGCAAGAGCGCGCTCCAGGTAAATTAAGTGACATATAGACGTATACATATCCATATTATATCAAGGTCCAATGATGTATTCACTAGGGTAAGTTATAATCAATAAAATGACGTAGGAGCCGACTAGGGTAGTATGAATGAGATAAACTAATTGTAAGGGCAGGAATGAAGTCTTTCATCCGGGCGCTTGACGTGCGCAGCTCATGCCATGATCCGCTTACATATCAATTTGATACATAATCAAATAGACTTCATTCCTACCCAAGCTTGTTTACGCATAAGTTGTTTGCGGCATCCGCGTTTTCGGCGGATGCCCACGGGTGAGTCATCCGATGGCCATCCGCCTATTTCCCGGACGCCCTTGCGGCATCCGCGGAATCCACGGATTCTGCGGATGACCACGGGTGGCATCCGGCTTTTTGGCGGATGCCCTCGAGCGGCATCCGGGAAATCCGCGGATGACCATCCCGGTAGGTATATAAGGCGGGCCGAGCACGGGCTCGGCATCATTCACTTGACTTCACTTCACTTCACTTCCCGGCCACTACGCGCGTCACGCCATTGACCGCGTCTGTGCGCCCCGACTCGCTTACGCTATATTCACGCCACGTTACGCCGCGGTCTTGCAGAGGGCCGCGATCCTTACATCTGTTTATTCTTAATTATTATTATAATCGGTTAGTGTGTGTATTATGTGTGTTAAACCTTAAGTTATACTGTAGTGTCGGCTACCGCGTCGAGTGTGTGCATAATTCCTGTGTATTCAATTCAACCCTTTCTCTCCTCAATCCCACGAACATTTCAGTGTCGCTCTGTGCCAAGTGCTTTAAACTCAAAAGGGCCGGCACAAATGTGCACGCCCCCACAGTGTCCAGTGTAAAGCACGGTCGTGCCATTTTCACTTCGAGTCATTTGTATCGATAACGCATTTACATTTTTCAACTCTCGCCCTCTCGCCGCGACCTAAGGTGTGATAGTGTCGTGACGAGTCAAGACTTTTCGAACTTTGAGTGACAGACCGTCGGCCGGCCTCTCGGCTCACACCAACCTGCCGTGAGCCCCGACGCGGCCCTGTCAGTAGTTCCGTTGAAACTTCAATATTTGGAGTCCGAAAATATGCCAACCCCAATGCTCACTTCGGAAGGATCTGATATGTATTTTTCGACTTTTTCAAACATATAATGTATAATTCAAGTCGCGCACGAACCTTAAAAAAATTCCACTCATCGGTACTATAAGGATCACTGGGTAGCGTCGCACGGAACCTGACATTTTGAAATGCACACGGAAACCCGAGCGGAAACCTGACATTTGACTTTAAAATTGATCTCACGGCCAAACGATTCAAGCTATACAGTCTTGAGATTCTGGGGTTTCCATTTGGCCATCAGATACTTTTAAAAAACTGACTAGGGCCTCCGTAATCTCGCATTTAAGGGTCGCACTAGTATCATACGGAACTAACTGAAAAATTTAGCAAAAGTAGATTTTTGCCGAAAGCTACTCTGCAAAGTGTGAAAGCCAATTTTTTCGATACTTGAGGGCAGAGGAAAAGTTGCGCCTGACGATTTACTTTAATAATAAATCGGTTCGGGGGAGCCTGAAACGAGGCAAATTCACTTTTATCGAGGAAAACAGAGAGAGTGGAATTTTAAGTAAAAGTGCGCCACAAAATGTACATGCTCAGCGCACACACAAAAAGTGGCCTTTGGACTCTTATACCAACGAGATTTGGTGCTTAATACCTTTATAGTTCATGTATTCGCCTTCATGTATTCGCCCGCTCAAATCTCAAACGAACTCCACCGCGATGCTTTACACTCACAAAGGTCGAAAAAATGAAAAACCACAGCGCACGGGACTAACATTTTGACCCCTTCTTCAATAATAATTTTTTTGGTGACTCTGGATCGCCAAACTAATGATTGTGCCAAAAAGCACCAAAAAATACGTTGAGAATGACCTGTACGAATTTTTTCCCAAGCGTTTTAAGGGTTCGTAAAAGTAGGCACACATTATCTCAAAGTTTCCATTGAACTACTCATATAATCTCATAGAAATAGGCCATTTATACACGTGGGGCAAACTAGGAATACCTTGTCGGAAACTCACAGAAAATCTTTTCTTGCGAGGATTGAGATGGCTCATCTTCACTTGATCGAAATTGAAATTTCTTTGGCTCATCCAACCCACTCGAGAGGGTTATCAAAATACTTGCAAGCGGTTACTAAAGAATATTACTCCCGATGCGAGGCTAGGCTATTTTGGGGCACAGGGCTGGCTTTTCCCCGAGCGCAACGAGGAGAAAATATTCCTTGTGCTTTAAATTAGCCTGCCGAGTGAGGGAAGTATGCTATTTTTTGCATTAGGGCAAATAACCGCCAATTTTATGTTCGCAGTCGGGAGTGTGGCGCTTTAGTCGCCCTATGCTAAAATACGCTGCTAAAAGAGATTAGCAGAATGCTTTCTCAAATCAAATTTATGGAATCAACAATCGATCTATCGATTATCTGAAATTGTAGCAAACGAAGAAAACGGAATAATATGGATTCATAGGTAACGAGAGAACTCAAAAACGCTTAGATAGATTATTATTCTTGAACTCTGTGAGTGGATTTGGGAGACTCTCACGCTGAGGCCAGTGAATTTTGAGAATTATTCTATGAGTATTTTTGGACTTATAGATTTTTTGATACAAATTTTTGATTTTTATCGAAAAAAAATATCTTGAAAATGTTTTGTAATTCCTAGTCCTAATTGAAAAAATTTTGAGAGAAGTAGTTTTTGATGTTTTTTGAGGTGCTAAATCGATTGGTTGATACGGAATTTTGTCAAAATGTCATTATCGTGGTCTTAGAGACAAATGTAAAGAGGAGTACACAAAAACTAGAATAAAATTGGAAGAAATCAAAATTGTGTATTAACCAATCGATTCAGCACCTCAAAAAACCTTTATATTGAAGGACTCATTTTTTTCAAAGGAGGAGGAAAATTTATAGATAGTTTCCAAGATAAGGAAAAATGAGAAATTTTCAGGAAAAATTTTCTAATTCGGGAGATAATGTTTGGGGGTGCTCAAATTAAAGGGTTCCTATCTACATATGACAACGAATATGTGTGCAAAATTTGGAGGGGATCGGTGAAAACAGTGAGGAGTTTTGGTGCGACATAGGAGGAAAATGAATATACACGTACACACAAACACGGTCAGAGGGCTCGAAAGATGGTGTGATTGTAATTTTCCAAGGCGTTATCAAGGAAAACTGTTACCTATAGTCGATAGATCTGGCGAAAAGGAAGACGACAGTACAATTTCCATGTATCCAAGGCTTTATTGGGGGAGAAAAAAAGTTTTTGAAAAAAAAATTCGAGGAAAAACGGAATAATATGGCTTCATAGGTAACACGAAAAATCAAAAACGCTTCGATAGATTATTCTCAAACTCTGAGGGTGGATTTGGAAGACCCTTCCGCCGAAGTCAGTGAATTTTGAGCATTATTCAATGAGTATTTTTGGACTTATAGATTTTTTGATGACAAAATTTCGATTTTTATTAAAAAAGCATATCTTAAAAATGATTTGTAATTCTGAGTCCTACTTAAAAAATTTTTAGAGAAGTAATTTTTGATGTTTTTTGAGGTGCTAAATCGCTTGGTTGATACGGAATTTTGTTAAAATGTCATTATCATGGTTTTAGAGACAAATATAGAAGGGGTACACAGAAGCTAGGATAGAATTGGAAGAAATCAAAATTGTGTATTAACCAATCGATTCAGCACCTCCAAAAACCTTTATAATGAAGGACTCATATTTTTCAAAGGAGGAGGAAAATTTATAGATAGTCTTAAAGATATGGGGGGAAAAAATTTTTCAGAAAAAATTTTCTAATTCGGGGGATAATGGTCGGGGGGTGCTGAAATTGTAGCGTTCCCATCTACAGATGACAACGAACATGTGTGCAAAATTTGGAGGGGATTGGTGAAAACAGTGAGGAGTTTTGCTGCGACATAGAAAGGGAAATACATGTACACACACACACAGACACGGTCAGAGGGCTCGGAAGATAGGAAGATTGTAATTTTCCAAGGCGTTATCAAGGAAAACTGTTACCTACAGTCGATAGATCTCGGGAAAACGAAGAGGATAGTCCAATTTGCATGTATCCAAGAGCTTTCTGGGAGGAGAAAAAAAATTTTTACAAAGAAATTCGAGGAAAAATCTACTACCATCAAATGAAAGCTTTCTCTTTTGAGAAAGCAAAATGGTTCCGAGGCCCAGGGAAACTTTTGAGAATTTTTTCAGGTTATTAAAATTGAAACACTGTAATACATGTTGTCTATAGACGACGCGTGGAGCGAGAGAGTTAAAGGTCTTGAATGAAGCTTCAAAATGAGTTGAATGGTGTTGGGAAATATTGAGCTGAGCCAGAGTTTCGAGCAGAACAAAACTAGTGGGGCTAATCAGGCTCACTTAGATTATTCTTGAGAACATACATATATATATCTTGTGCACGTATTGAAAACTCATTTTAGGGAAAATGATGCTCGAGTGATAATTATAATAATTAAGTGCCCAGCGTAAATTTGTCCATCTGGATCCCGCGTATCGAGTTGCCTAATACGTAGAAGAGGTGGAGTAAGTATAATGGGTGTCCATATATGGATCATGGATAGGTTTGTGAGTGGTTGGGTAGGTGGTTCAGATGGATGAATGGTCTGGTCCAGTCAGGCCTGGTCTGGAATGGTCTGAAATGCTGTGGAACGTCTTGGTATGGTCTCGAATGGTCTGACACATTTTGGGACATTTTTGTGCGATCTGAAATGGTCTGGTACGGAATGGGTTGGTCTGGAGCGCTCTGGTATGATCTGAGGTGGTCTGAAGTGATCTGGAATTGCTTGGTACGGTCTGGGGTGGCCTCGAGTGGTACTACAACGCTGGGGAACGTTTTGTTACGGTCTCAGATGGTCTATAAGAGTTCTGGAACGGTTTGAAAAAGGTTTTGAACGGTAGGGTAAGGTCTGTTTTGTCCTGATACGATCTGGGATGGTCTCTTATGGAATATCCTAATACGGTATGGGATGGTTTGGGACGGTCTGAAGTGGTCTGGAATTGTTTGGAGCGGTCTAGGACGGTCTCGAATGGTCTGGACCGATATCATACGATTTGGGACGTTCTGGTACGGCTTGAAATGGTCTGGAATGTTCTGGTACGGTCGGAAACGGTTTGGGACAGTCTGAAGTGGTCTGGAATTGTTTTGAGCAGTCTAGGACGGTCTCAAATGGTCCAAAACGGTCTGGTCTAGGCTGGCTAAAATATAATATGTGGATAGGTTGATAAGTGGGTGGCTGAACAGGCTGGTGGGTGGTTATAACTATCAGTGGCGTCACAAAATGTCATCTTCACGGACCTCATATGCAACCTCTTTTTGATAATCAATTGATCATTACTCGTCATATTACAAATATTATTTTTGAGCTATATACGGAAGCATTTCAGAGGCCTTTGGCTCATCAAGAATATTCACTAGCCAAAAGAGTGGTAACGAGAGATGTAACGCTAGCCATAATATATTTCTACAAGGCTGACACTGCAAGATAGATCTCTCAAAAAAAGCACTTTCTCTCGGTTCGATTGCTCAAGTTGCAAATTTGTTACTCCCATGAGAAATCGCGTCGGCAAAGTAGAACTAATCTTTCTCAGTCAAGAGTCGGTTCCTACTTCAAATCTTCATACGACTTTCAAAACAATTCTGATTGAAACAGTCTGAACGTTTTATTCGGGAGCTGATGAATTTCATAGAATAGTCATTGATACTAGGTGATGGCTTCGCATGCTCTTGCTATTGAAGAATAAAATACGAGATGAGTCAGTATCTTGACTGTAATTGGGGACTATTTTCATGATTCCAGTCAGGTTAAAGAATATGAGACTTCTCTCAAAACCACTAATCTGTCACACGTCGTTGTGACCAAAAAACTAGAAAGAAGGTTAGTTCAGTTCCTGTAACACGTTACAGAAGTATTTTTGCTGGTCCTATGATTTCGTCGAATTGAAAAATTTGCATACAAATATGAGTTTTATGTAGAAAAGAATCAAGAGACAAAGATCGAGAGTTTTGATTAAAGATCATTATTGGGAATTATAAATATTCTCTTAACAAATGGTGAATAGTTTTTCCTGATTTTCAATCATGGATTTTATGCCTGAGAAAAAGGCTAAGATGAGGCAAGCTGTTGAGCTGAAATTCGTATCTACCATTGAAAAAATAAACAACTCACGATCGGATTACATCTACATGCCGCAAGTCCTAGTTATCGTGCCCTTGTAATAATTCCAATTCTCATCCTTAGATCGAGCGATGTTTTCGAACCCGAGCCAAAAGCGAGGGTTGGAATCATTATTTGGTAGCAAATTTCACTAAGCTCAAGGGTCAAACTTTATTGTCTTTTCGTTACCGAAGACTACATATGAAAGGATTGATGAGAATGAGCTTATCACCGCACAGACGATGAAAAAGTCGATTTTATCATCCCAAATGATTTTTTTGGGACGATTCAAAAGCCGGAGTAGAACTCATCACTGTGATGCGTACTCTGGAGGTTATTTGGTAATACAATATTATTTTCTGTGATCAGCTATAACTGAAGTTCAGAAATCCATATGAAAATATCAATTTCATGCGTTCAGGTAGAAATAATAATTATTTTGATGATGGGCTTATTTGGTGGGAGGCCTTCTTTTAATGCTCGACACAAAAATTGAATGATCAGAATCAATCCTTCATCTTAATTTTCGCGATTTTCGTCCAAGCTGCAGTAATTTTGACAATTAAAAAAGAAATTGTGATGCAAATTCACTGGTAGAAAATCTTTATAATGTAAGGTGGGTGTACCCAACATGCCCCTCTTGAGCCGATTTGCCAATACTTTTTGTCTACTTGGATAATTTCCAACGTACTTTAGTGCATTTCAGAGTTCGGTTCAAGACCTTCAAAATGAGCTAAGATAAATCTAATTTTGGCCAACCAGCGTTGAGCTATTATCAATCTCCCCGAAAGTAACTTCTCATGATTTTGGGAGGGGGTATTTTCAACGTGCCCCCATTGTTTAAAAAAGTCTGTAGCCCAAAGAACGCAAAAATCAACATGTCTTACAAAAGTTTCTAAATCCCGACTCCCTCGTTTCTCGATATCCAAGTGAGACATTCTTCAGGTTATTTGACAGTTTCTCTCACACATTTTCAGGTAGGTTTGAAACTGGTGCATGGATATACTCAAGAGGTGACAGCAAAGTCAAAAAAGAGAAGTAGGATTAACTCGGTCCATCTTCCATGTTTTACGATGAATCTCTGTACTTTTCACATAAAATCGCTCCAGATCCGAGTTTTTCAACTAAAAAAGAAAAGAAAGGATTTTCAAGGACTTGAGACAAAGAATCGAATGCATTGAAGGTACTTTAAGATTGGTCAAACCAATAAAACTTTTGATGACACCAGTCTTACAAAAGGCAATTTCCTCGGCATTTTCTTAGCTGAACGCGAGAAATGCCAAAATTCACTCTAAATTCTCTGACAGATGCAGAAACTATCTCTGGATCCAAACTACTTATTTTCTCAAATTTTAACATAACAAAGTTTAAAAAAGTTCGCGGGGAGGTCGGTGGATATCCATCGCTAAAATCGGCGTATAGGGGCATTTTGAATACACTTACAAGGAGAGGTCCAACTTTGCGGGTCCTGGATTCGTCCCAAACTTTGGGAATCATCTCATTTTGGTAAATAATGAAGGTATCTCAAAGGATTTAGTTCCATGGGCCTCGTATCCTGAGATACAGCCATGGAGATTATCATTGTCAATATACCTATATGTACGACTTTTCAACATGGGCCTAATGCTAATTTCCATAGTTCTATCTTACAATACGAGACCTATGACACCAAGCCCTCTGATATACCTTCATTTGTCAGCGGAAGAAGATGATTCTCAGAGTTTAAGACCAATCCAGGATCTGCAAGGTTGGACCTCTCCTTGTTAGTGTAAGCCATTCATGGCCATTATTACGGCCACAATTTTGTTACACTTCATAGAATTTGAATAGCTACACTACAACTGCGAAAATCACTGAGAGTGAAGTGAAAAATTTTACACATTCACTCATGAATTTTCCCACACTTGACCAATTCCGAGATCCACGCGAGACTACACGATATCATTCGAATAATTCAAAACGTAATATCTGTGTATGACCATACTCGAGCTGCACTACTCACTCACTTCAATATCGCAAATCCTGCCTAAAGTATATAGATTATACAGTGATATGATCCACTCGAATATCAACAGGCGAAACTTCGGTTGAAACTGTACTCACGTCAAAAGCTTGCGGTCAAAAAGCTTGCGTTTGTTTACGTTATAACTCCGTGTGTTTGCCAGTTTTTCCACTATATCTTTTTATCGCATCACGAATAAATTTTTCCAGCAATGTATTTTCCATTTATCTGCATTACTAATCCGTTATCTAGTCACTTTTCATTTCCATCTACATTCTACTGATAACATATACGTATACAATTCTCACATTTCCATAGCAGACGCATTAAAACTTTAATCCACGTGCAATTGGGTATATCATCCACTCGACTAAACATTAAAAGTTGAACAAAATAATTCATTATCCTCAATGTGTGCCTAACGAGTTATATCCTACCCAATTTTTTCATCACTCCCGTGCGATTTCTCAAATGTCAACACGCGCTTACCTTCAATTTACCTACTTACACATCTTTTATATCTATATCTACACCTTCCTATAGAAAATCGATCGTATACCGCTACCACGAGGGACTCACTCATATGCTCTACCCCAAAAGAATTAAAATGCCGAGTTCAAAGTATATGTAACTTTAACGGTATGACACAACAAAATTTTAATAAGGTATCATGGGGATATAGATATATCAAGAGAAGCTCACCTTCACGGACATATCGTGGCCTTGTTGATAACGACACAGACGACACACTACACGCTATACTAGATGCCGATAACAACGTAATACATGAGAATCCAGTGTGCGTTATAAGGTGATATGGGGGAAAAAGGAATGAAGGCCACACGGTTCTAAAGCCGCGGATATACTGGCGCCGAGGGGTCGCCTTCGGGACAACTCGGCTTTTATACATATACTATATATACAATTCGAGGGGATGATCACCCCCTCCGCCACCAGTGCTTCCCTGACTCAAATATTGATTTTTGCACCACCGGTAGTGCTATCAGCGTGCGTGCGCGCAATATCCCTAGATTGTGTATGGGATGACTAGTGATTTTTATACGGGATCAGCTTGAAATCCTTGTAGGATACTTCTATGAATTACGTCATAAATGTCAACTGAGAATTGTCTGGTGTTATTTCATTGGAAAATTTTTTATAAGGGTTTGGAAATATTTCGTTTGAAGCGTTGAGGAAAGGGAGATCAGACTCTTCTCTGAGCTGTGATCGACGAGAAAATAGATTGACGATGGTTTTATACTCCTCGATCCCAATCTGACGTATCCCACGGCCAAAGTAGATTTTTGATTTTCCCGGTTTATCAGAGATACTCTATATAATATTAACTATTGATGAGAAAAATCTGAGAAAATTCCAGAATACGGTTGAATAATTCAGAGACGTATTGCAATAAAAATGTAATACCAAATATTTTTGTGAGATTGAGAAAATAAAAAACAACCAATAGCCCTAGAATGGACTTTCTGTTTAACTTCTCTTGTTTGTTGTTTAATCGACGATAATACATAGGGAACATTTTCACGACACTATATCTGAACTGGAAGTATAGGGGAGAGTGGGGCAAAATTGGACGGATTTTGCAGTGGGGCTATCTGACGATACTTGGGGCTAGACGCGCTACGGGACTTTGAAGTTCAACTATTGAATAGATTGTAAAAAAATTTTCAGACCCCTAGATCTCAGCGTTCATAGTTTTTCTTGAAGTTGAAAAAAAAATCTGTCCGAATTCGCCCCACGCTTGGGGGCACTTTTGACAAGTTTTGGGGGCAAATTTGGACAGCCTTTCAAAACTGAGGTATACCGCAATATTTCTTACCTATTACAGTCGCATTTGCTCATCAAAACACGTGGTAATAACCCAAAGTCAAGAGGGAACCCCACCCGTGACCTTTACATCCTCCCATAGCCCGACCA
The DNA here is from genome assembly GCA_029851415.1 of Eretmocerus hayati. Taxonomy (NCBI): domain Eukaryota; kingdom Metazoa; phylum Arthropoda; class Insecta; order Hymenoptera; family Aphelinidae; genus Eretmocerus; species Eretmocerus hayati. Next base: position 163,527,914 of record CM056742.1, read on the forward strand.
AACGAGCCATTTTTGTGTCATTCTTCAGCATTATTGAAATAGGCGCTTCATTGGTGCACTACCGTCTTCAGCAACCAGCAATCGACTCGTGGCTTATTAGACTCGACTTGTATTAGGTATTTTTCATATTAGAGGTGCCCATACTCGCTCTAAGTCAACGATCCCGCTGATACTGTGTAACATTCAAAGCAATGTCACTGAATGCGAGAGTGAAAATGTTTAAATCGAGGACTATCTTGGAACACGTTGAAAGCGACTTCCGACCTCTAAACTGACTCCTGAGACGGCCATTCGACATCGTAACTTCATTGTCTTACTCATTTTTAATCACCTAAGTAACCCTCAACCTCTCGCGCTTCCAAAAACTCGCACAAACGCATACGCCCCTCGATGCGGGCAATTATCCTCGAAAAACACGGATAGGCGATCGGTCGACCGATTTTAGATGGGATTTAGCATTGTCCAAATTCGCCCCCACCAATTCGTCCAAAAATGCCCCCAGGCGTTTTTTCGCAGAATTGTGATCATTTGGGCCCAAGTGAACCGATTTTGGCCCACGACGGCTAAAAATCTTCGTTTTGTAATGTAGTTTTTGACCCCCAAACGGCGATTAAGCTCGTCCACTTTTGCAGAAGTAGCGTGAATTTTTGCATTTGGAAAATAGACCGCGTGAGGCCCTCGAAAAGCACCCCTATGTCAGCGTGGAGTCCCAGCATCGTTTTGGGAGGTCTGACCGCGTTAAGAATTTGCGCGGCGAAAGCCTAGACTCGCCTCCGACCGAGCTATCTCACTTATCCAATTTCACCCCCGTCCAATTTTGCCCCACTCTCCCCTATACAGTAGAACCTCGCAATGGCGGACACCTTGTGTGCCTCAAAAAGTGTCCGCTATTGCGAGGTGTCCGCTATTTCAAGGGTCTTGGTAATTTGTAGTCAAACATGTCAATTGTCATATATTAATTCAAGTAAAATTCATAAAACCTTCGCACACGTGTTTCATTCTCACCAGAATCATCTGGAGTCAGTCCACATCGAAGCATACGTCTCAAAAAAATGAAATTATAGACACACTTATGATCATTTTTCAGATAAGTACTCAGATATAGATGTTTGCTTCGTTCGTTTACATCTTATGTAATTTTCACACTACTTTTCAATTTCCGGAATTTTTGACAAACAAGACAATAAATCATTTTTGGCAAAAAGAGTTTTCAAAGTAGATAAGCATTTTTGCACATCAGCATGGGAAATAGGGACATCATCAGAAATTTCTTGCGTGTTCTCAACCTCTGACTCATTGTCGTTCTCTTGCGATAGCTCCTCTTCAATTATCCCTTGTATACTTATTAATGTACTTTCAATGGGCAAAGCACTGTAAATATTTACATACCGGTCAGCTGGACATCCGAATCCAGTCAATAGCTCATTCAACTCGCTCATATCATTATTAATTTGCTTAGTTACATCGTCGAATGCATTTGAATCATTGGATGTTTGAAGAGGAAATCCTTATAATCTCGATGTTTGAGAATGACTCGAATTTTGGACAGAAAAGTTGGGTGTCTGCTATTGCGCGGTGTCCGCTATTGCAAGTGTCCGCTATTCCAAGGGTTCAGTCCCATAAGAGCCAATGAGAATCAAATCGAGCGTTGAAAGGTGTCCGCTATATCGAGGTGTCCGCTATTCAAGATTCTACTGTAGTTGGAAACTGAGTGGTTTTATTTGGATTCGTATCAGTTTTACGAACCAGCCATGTAAGTTTCGAACTGGTACTGATGCGCTAGTACTGTTGCGGTACCACACAAGTTCCGAAGAAGTATCGCGAAGGTTCCGTATCAGTATCCAAGTGGTACTGCTGCGCTAGATACCATTGAGGTACCGTTTGAATTCGGGAGAGGTGTCGCCGAGCTGTGCGGAGCTGCCGTATCACTCTCGAACTGGTACTGCTGCGCTAGTACTGTCGTGGTACCGCTAAAATCCTGTAGAACTGTTCGCGGAACTGCCGCATAATGGACTGGTACTGCATTCGTACTAGGTTAGTGATTCTCAATCGTATTTTGGGGGGAGTTCTTCGTCAGAAATTCTTATCTCAACAAAATCCGTTCACCATTGAGGAGAAGAAGGGAGAAAAAGAAAAAAACAAAGTCTGCATCCGATCTGAAATTCGAAGTACTCTCATCCCATATGCGGGAAATACACGACATTTATGGTCGCCGGGCCAAAATCGAGCACATTGCGGGCCGTCTACGCGGCCGTCAAGGCCGCGGTAAAAAATCATATGCACCTCGTGTCGCAATCGCGGCTTTCCATGACTGTTTGCAGCACGAGTCATGGAAGTTCCGCGGTTGCGGCACTCGGGTACATAATCTACTATTTGAAATACCCTGTATAATTCTATGCTCTGGGACATGGAGAATAGTCCATTATAAGTACTACACAAACACTTATTTTACCATTTCCCAATGGAGTGTGCTGACATGTTTCAACAGATCGTGTCAAAAACAAATATCACCATCGAATTTTATCAGAATGTCTTTTATCAGGATTGTGAATCATCAAAATTGTTGCGCAAAATGAATTTAGTGTCTTCACTCAGGCATGCTCGCTACATTTACAATATTCATTAAATATTAAAAATAGAGACTTGCGGTAGGAACATGAAAAAATAATCTCTGCAAGTACGTGAATAAATATTTATGTCTTTATTTGCAGCAAGACATTATTTGCATTTAGTTACAATATTTTACAGTGTCTTCCTTATCAGTTCGAGTGATTGCACATTTTACAAGATATGAGAGGGCAAATTTCGTACCACGTGCCATTTATTCTCGCAAACGAGATTACATCCCAGCATTTACAAAAGACCAAAATCTAAGATAGCAGCATCTCATTATATTACAATTCAATCTTTATCACATTTTTTGAGACAATTTTTATTTATTGAATAAATAAAAATACGCGTATTCGCTTGATATGCTTCTTTTTTTTCTCACGAAAAATTACCACTCTGACATTGCTAACAATGATTCTTATTACTTTCACTATAGTGTACTAATAAATTATATACCGATATCGTTCATTTCTCGTTATCATAGACATTCAGAGGTATTTTATTCACTCTGATTCAAAAAACATGTAGAGCACTGTATGAGTACAGTACAAATGATACAGTCATTTGAATTGAGGTAAGCGTGTTTAATTTGTCTCCATTTTCTCAAATCACTAGCCTGTAGATTTGCAAGAACTCAAACCTTTGAAAATGGAATCTGGCTTTTTTTAACTTCTTAAAAAGATCCAATGGAAGCCGTAAACCGAGATTTTTAATTCTTTGAATAAAAATTGGATTATCTTCTTCATTTGAGTCTTTTCAAATCCTCTTTTCGAGGCTCATATGGCTGTAAAAGTCGAGTTATTGCAAATTTACCAGAAAGTGATTTCTAAGTCGATGAACTTTAGGGACACTGACCTCCTTAGATGATCCTGTATAATTTTTTTGTTAAGTCATTCTATTTTCTGAGTTATCAATCGCTTACGCGCGGGTATTGAGTAAAGTACCACGTATTGAAAATAATTTTTCTTTCGTTATAATGAGCACACGTTTTCTTCGCCCTATACGCGCCACTATAGAAGTGCAGTCTCATTCGTGTCGTACACATTATAGCAGATTGCTTCAGAACATCAACATCATGACGATTATTCTTATTACTTTATTTGTTGCTATTGGCACATACACTTTGGACCGCTACCCCAATTAGAGAGAAGGAATAAGGAGGACTTTTTTCAGCAAAAGTAAAGTAGATTTCTTCGTGTATTTTCACCAATCATCAGCTTTGCATGATTATATTCTTCTGTCAAAGTTATCACTTCTTACAATTTTTCGACTAGAACATCGAACGCCAAACCTCTAACTTCATGCAATATAATCTCGAGATTTTTCTCCTCATAAGTCTTACTCAGAAGAAAACCACGCAACTTGAGTTGGAAAAAGTCCAGATCCCATGTCCCCTTCTGACTAGATTTCTAAACAACAATATGCGTTGTGCTCCGGTACATTAGCATCCAACATTTCCTGGGCACAATTTTGCCTCAAAGGATAAATTGTAGGGACGTGACTAGATCATTGATCATTCAATTGGAAAAAGATGCAATAAAACGATTGGTAACTAATAGAAGTTGGTGAGACTTTTTTGACCCCACTCCCTAGGGGCTATCCATAAATTACATAAGGTTTGGGTGAAGGCCTGGAGGGTCAGGGAGATATCTCAATTTCTCATGCTGTTCATACAAGTCGATAATTCTATCAAAAAAATTTTACACGTGGGAGAGGATTGAAGAGTAAAACCATGAAATTTCTCCTTCCGTAATTCATGGATAGATCCTCATTCTGAGGGTCTATGTTTTTTGGGATTCGATCTCGAGAAACAATGCCAGACTACTTGATAGAATATGATTAAGATTTTGCAATAATCAAATTCAATTAATAAATTCCCTCCTACATTTTCCGTCATTTTCATGCTTCCACTTTTCATGGTTAAATGAATCTTTGAAATTTGGTTTAAAGTTACTCCAAAATATTTTATCTTCGAGAATTGGAAAGGGCGAAGCCGCACATTGAAAATACAATCGTTGCAGTGAGCAATTGTTTCAATGGAATAGCTATACTAATGGTATACGAATCCTCTGTGGACCCATATTTTTTCATTACCATATATCTCACAACTCAACCTGGCGTGGTCGATAGTCCTTAGAGAATATTCACATCATTATATGATGTTTCAACTTCATTTTTATTCTTTTTTTTTGCTAGAAAAAAATGCTGCTTACTAGATCGTAAGCCTTACGACTTGAGTATAATACACAGCGAAGTATCAGCGGATTTAGTAAGTTAAAAATAGAAATTCATCTGTTTTTATACTTCCATTTGATCCGATGAATGAAGATCAGAGAAGTTATTCCCTTCATCAAGACTAGTTTATTATACTCGTGTGCGCGTACATGAGAGAGTTGTGCGTAAGTCCACTTAATCATTGACAAAGATATGTGCTGAGACGCGCAAAAATAGCGGCTTGGCTTTTTTATTAGAGTGCATTTTTTTGGAGTTTGTCTGCACTGGAAAACGGAAAATTGTGTGATAGCACTGCTTAATAGCAGTGGCTCTAACATTTAGAACATTGTTTCAAGTCTTTTCAATCTTAGTATATCTCACGTTAAAAAAAGATTTAGATATACATCTTTCATCAACTTGATCAAAAATATCTCATCCAGATTAAAATACTCTTTTTGTGAATTCCAATACTCAACTTTCTACGTCCACGCTTGATTGATCGACAAACAATAGCTGCATTCATCCATTATGACGAACAAAAGAAAAGAAGGAATTTCATGCGGTACATTTCAAAATATCTTCTAGGGACTCTTGATTGGTGAATATGCATTTAAAAATTTTCAAGAAGAATTGTGACCATGATTAGTCTGCATGCTCTTCACGAGGATGAGCGTTTGGAAAAATTGTGGGCTCGACTTATATTTTGTAACAAAAACCCAAACCCTCGTCAATAACATTACCAAGAAAATTGATGTGCTTTTCTTCTTGGCTACTATTGATCTTCAAATCAAGTTCATCTTGAAGTTCATTCTTCTTCCTTTGCAGTAGAGCATGTCGGATGCCAACGTTGTCTAACTACCAAATATTTGCACAAATTTTTGAGATATCGAGATTTACGGAATTACCGCTGATTATCCAAATAATCAGTGTCGGTAAGCTGTATTTGCCGAAATTCACAAAAATTTCATCGATCTTGGCCCACGTAAAATTGATAATCATTACCTTCATAAATTGTTACAATATGATAATATCCTTCTTATATTGCTATGGAGTGCGATTTATCTAAAGATATCTTATCAGGACGTTGTGTTATTTCACCTACTGTATATTTCCACAAAAATATCATTTCGATCGGTCCATTGAGATATTTAATTTTAGAATTCATGAGTTGTACTGATCTCCAAAACACCTGATGTTTCATAGTAAATAAATGACTAGAATCACAATGAATAATGTACTGAGTGATTGTGAGTATCAGAAGAAGGATTCTCGCATTTAATCTTAGTCCCACTTACGAGCTCAGTGTTTTGAAGTTGAGTATTTTGGAACAAACGAAACGCTTCTGTATCGCATTACATTCTAGGCGTGTTGAGAAATCATTTTAAAACTTCCTTTAGATCATGGAAATGATAATTCCGGCTGTCTATTGAGAATCAGAACAAGCTATCTAATTTCATAGAATTGAAAAAATAGTGAATGCAGTCTCGATAACATCACTGTATCGGCCTATGACACAAACGAGACTCAAAGTCACATATTCCCGGTGATGATTTTGATCTGAACGATTCCGAGGATCATACGAGTATAAAATTGGAGTTTCCTTTTCCTAGTAGAATATGATTCGTGAGGATCTCAGTAGGAGTCATTCTATGAGAAAAGATGAGTCCATTTGTTATTAATTCTCCTATAAAAGAGACGGACCCAAAGATCAAATTGAAAATAAATCCTCCAGACAAGAATAAGCCTACATACTTTTATAACAAACTCAATAAAATAAACTCAATATAACTATCAACAATATAACAATGATGGAGAATAAGTAACACTCACTCAAGGTCAATCAAGCACCAAAAAATATAACACTGCATTATTATTGAAACGTGTGCGGTGCACTCTTGGAGTTTTGGGAAGAAGGTAACGGCAGTCACAGTAACCTCCCTTCTATACACAAGAATTCGAGAAAAAAAATTAACGTCCTCGCAGCTTTGGTCGTGACAATGACACGGTCTAACTGTGCGTCATTGCAAAATCACATATTCACAAGAGGAAGAATCTCTCGCATCACGAAAGAGCTATAACAAATGACTAGTCGAAATATATATCTCTCTCGAGAAGTCTCTCAGACACTGAGTGTGAAAGACATATTATAATAATACGCGGCAATGCAAGCGCAAAAAACTTTAGTTATCAGTGCGCCTTCACGTATACCTATATAATAATAATAATAATAATAATATACAGTGTACATACCTATACATGTATAAAACTGAATTGTAACGAGAGCAATCAAACTTACGAGAAATAGCGGGAAGGAGGAAGCTTGATCGGTATGTTATCAACCATCAGGCAAAATAGCTTATTCAAGCGATCTCGATCTGTCCAGTTTACGCTTACTTTGCCCTTTGCGAGGTCTGGTTGATGTACTGATACTCTCGGCTGTTGCGGCGGCGATCGGTTGAACTGCTATCACATTGCTGGATGGACTGATTTGTTGTTGTTGTTGTTGTTGCTGTTGGTGCTCTACTGCTAAACTATGCCTTGCCTGTTGTTGTTGCTGCTGTTGTTGCCTGACAATATCACGACGTCGAGGCATTTTTAGTGAACCACCTTGGGGTCTTCGACTACTCGTCGAAGGGGTGATACTACAGCAGCCATCCTTTGAATTTGACGTCGATGCCGTTGGTATCTGGTCACTCAGAAGTTCCGATGAACTCGTCGATTCAATCTTAGCCCGCTTTGAACGCGATCCACGATGTGACCTATAATTTGACATGTGACCGTTAGATATTTGACCAGTTCCGTGGAAACTTGCCCCTACTGTGTCTCGGCTTATTGCGGCGTCTACGCGATCTCAATCGATTGTGCAAAACACGTTTCTTGTGTATTTTTTGTGCTCTTTCTTAGCAAAATGTCATATTCGACCTGTCTTAAAGTTCAAAGGTCGAAAATTGCGAATTAGGGTTCAAAATATCATTTCCGTACCATGTCCGCACCCCAAAATTCCGCATTCAAGTGCACGGTATGAAGACATACGACTTCTAAACGGTTCCTCCACAAAAAGGCATCAAATTTGGGTATATTTTGAACATGTTTTCATAGTTTAGGAGTCGCAACTAGGTCGTTTACCCGCTCAAGGCTGTGGGTAGATTATGTCCTCGAATTTGCGTCAAAATTACGGTTTTGACAATATGTGGTGAGTGAGAGCGTCTATCGACTTGTAAGCGTTCGCTCATGGGCAAATTTTGATCCTCTCGCTTCAAACTATCAGACAGTTGCGGTATAAACTTCCATAGCTTCACTTCCGAGAAGTGGCGGCGTGAGCTTCTTCGAAAAAATGCCGTGGTAAATAAGAGTGTCTTTTCCGTACGCATCTCGCAACAAGGTTAAAATATCGATAATCTAACTACTCGTCCGACTTTCTGCAAATATTTGGTGTGCAAAAGACCGTGCTAAGCGGAATAAGCGATTCGTTAACTCCCCGATCCGTATTCACCGATCAAACACAAAATGTCATTTCCGTACCTGTCATTTCCGTAGCGAAATAACGATATCGAGCTGAGTTCTTATGGGATTTAACACGCAAAGATTTTTTTCAACTTCCAATACTTTTTAGTTTTGATCCTCGATCTAGATGATATTAGTAGTGAAAAAATCCACCTTACGAGCTCAGAAGTTCAGTTTTGCCTTTCGTCCATTCTTGAGTCTGTTTCGAGCAAGTTTACGCAGAACTGCTCATTTACTTTCCATGCTCTCCTGCCCATAGCACAATCTTTGGGGGTAAAAATAGCAAAAACAGTTCTGTTGTAGTTGGTGGGTTTCTGCCCAAGCCAAAGAAGAAAGATTGATTTTGGAAGAAGCGAACAAGTATCCGTCGATTTTAATATGAGCCGATTCTGTCATAATTTTAAAAGTTGATGCTAATGCTGTAAGTGCAATCTGCGTTGATTAGATTTATCACTCAAAAGAATTTCAAAGTCTCGAACTCAATATTCTATGAACGAAACGATTTGGCTATTAATTCACTGGAAACTTTTACGCGCATTTAAACAGAGTCGATTGCGAGATTCATTGAGGAAAGTGCGTAGAGATTTGTGGTTTTGTGACACCTTTGAGCTGCCACTCCCTTAGCCACAGAAAAATGAAACTACACGGAGCAGTGCAGCTCGTTCCAACGCCTGCGGCGAGTTACAGTCGTAACAAATTGTCAATCTATATCAAATAAATTGGCCGAGTGAGAGCAATGCGAGAACTTCAAGTCATGAGAGCAAAATCTAATCTATAAAAACGAGATAATGGAATATTGCCTGGATCTACGAAAGATCAAGCTAAGCTAGACGTTTTGTACTGATAAAGTATTTTAAATGAATCAGTTGTCAATAGAAAAATCCACCGAGAGCTTGTGATTCTCACAGGATTGCCCGACTATCAAATCCTGAAACCTACAGTTTCGAGCGGTTTCATTCACTTGACTTTAGAATTCCTCATTGATATGTCACGCTTGTAGCTCTGCTACTTCGACTTCAGAAAAATTCGGTCGATCAAAAAGTAATTGAACAATCTCATACACTTCTTTTTTCCAAGAGCTCTAAGCAATATATTTAAGACGGAGACGTGTCTGACCAATCCCGTCTTTTTCTACTGAACCATGCTATTCTGCCGCTTGTCATCACATAATTGCCAGAGGAAATATTCCCATATATTCATCCAAAAATCAATTGATCTACGATCCTTGAACGATGCATCTTTTACGTGCGAGGGCTAAGGTAGATTATAAAAACTTATTTGAAAAGACACTAACCCAGGTGCTCTCCCAGGAGTTCCTTCGGTACCGCTATGATGCGGTAACGTCGTTCTCGAGGCAAGGTATGAACCACCAGGAACTCCAGACATATTACGTTCAGCCTCCACAGCAAGTGCCATTTGCTGCTGTTGATGAGCTAAATGTGCCTGCTGTTGAATAGCAACACCACAAGGTTCGAGCTGGGAACTACATCCCATTCCATCATCTCTAGTTCCAAATCGCGTATACCATCCTTGCCAACTTGGGGCAGTTAATGGAGCTACAAAACCTGGTGCTCCTTCGGTACCATAAAAGTAACCAGGTAATTGTGGTATCGACATTTCTGGACATCTGCCATCCTGAGTAGAAAATCCAGGAATACAACAACTTTCCTCTGTCACGATAGGATTTGTTGAAGTTGTCGTCGTCGTCGACGCATCTGGTGTTCCGTCTGTTTGCTGTTGTTGTTGTTGTTGTTGTTGTTGTTGGAGTTGCTTGGCAGCTGCAGCAGCTCGACTTTGAGCTATGACAGTTTCGTAGCTTGGAGGTGGACCGTAAAGCTGATAGTATGGACAACCAACGTCGTTTAAAAGGACGCTCGTGTTTTGGTAGTGATGAGCAACTCCGGAACTGGCTGCTGCCGCTGCAGCGCTTGCTCCTGCGAGACCGGCACCGTACGCTACGGAGCCTCTTTGAGGACCTGTAATTAAGTTCAAGAAGATGAATTTGGGCGATTAACTTGTTTGTTTGAAAAAAAGTTACACTCTGGTGGAGTTCTTTCGATCTCCGCTTGTTGAAGAACCAGCGTTATGATCGTGCCTCTCGCTTTGTCATACGCAAATCCAGAAAATCGTGAACCAGAGGTACAAACTGGTACTGTTTATCTAAGTAGGGGCTACTTTTGTCTTTTATTCATTTTTCCTTCGATTCTGAAATTGATTTCCAGTATAGCAAAGAGCCCTTTAATAACACAATCCTCCATAACACAGCAGTGACAAGGCCAACTTCCGGTTTGGCAATCAAGGTGTTCCGGTTCGTGGAAACGTCGCGGAACTGAGAAAAACCACATTTGATACCGCGGGTAGCACTTAAATGGCGAGATTCAAATGTGTCAAGGCCTGAAGAAGTGCCTCCTCATTTCACGTTCAGAGGAGAAAAAATTCTCGTCCAGAATGCATTTGATTCCATCGATACATCGATTCTTTGACTAATTGAAATCGTATGTACGTCCGTAATTTTGAATATAGAAGAGTCAACAGCTCAACCATAGTTTTTTCATCTCTTTTTTCTCACTAGATTATTACAGAATCAATTAGTGGCTGAATCATTACACCATAAAAAGCACTTGAAGTTAGAAAATCAATTGAGAAGGTACCATATGACAATACCAAAAATGTTGTGCAGCTTAAATGAGTGATTGTTCAATATTGATTAGAAGTATAAAAAATTGCAGTGTGTTGAATAATCAATATGCACTACACACCTTTCCACATTCTGTGCAAGAGGACGGTATTCCTGGCTGTGTTGTAAGATATTCGAGCTTGCTGTGCTTGACATGCTGAGCTTCGAAGAGAACTCTGTGATCTAAGATTTGAGGATCTAGTGGGAATAGCAGATGTTGCTGCTCGATACCTGCCTTGGAGCCAATATCGATACCACCAGCCTCCACCAGAGCACACCAGAAACATTATTATCACCAGTAGCCTAAATCACATCAACACAATTATGCATGTCTTCAGAAAATTCAATATCAATGATAGATGCTTGCAAAAACATTTCCATACCAATAATACCACAAGTGATAGATCTGGAATCCTGGTGAAACACAACAACCAAAGTTGCAGCAGTACTCTGTTTTTGGACATCTTGAGAAAACATTACACATTAATTACAGATATTTTGTTGAATTGAACTAGCTAAACCAAATATCTTGCAACTTACACATAATACTTTGGTTCTCCATGTATTTCAAAGGCACAATATTTTGCTTCAGCCTAAAATGCAGATCAAAAAATTATTAGTTTAAAAAAACAGCCACAAAACTAAAAAGAGCTTCCACAGAGCCTAAGATACAATATTGGCGAATCAAGAAATAGTCATTTACATCTTGACAAGTGAATGACAATCTTTATTGGAGAAAAAGCAACTCTTTTGTAATTACTATTGTTGAATCTTGGTCATAATAGAATGAGAAAATCTACTTCAAGGAGAGAATATTTGATAGTGGGAATTTTGCAAACTACATATAATGAAACAAAAAATTGAGTGTTAGTTTTATTATCCAAACCAGCAACTATATATGAATGCAACCTACGTAAACTAAACACTCAGTGATTCCTGATGTGACGATCGCGAGTTTCCACCTTGAGTTTCGAGGCATGTTTTTTCTTGAAGAAAATTAATCCCTCATCAACTCAACAAATCACTGTGCACTCGTTTGTAAATAATTCTATGTTTTCGCGTGACAGCCATCTCCTTCCCGAGCTGTCACCTGTACTTACTGACCACCACGACCGACAATTATTGATTTTCAAATTTCGGAGTTCGATATGACGTCAGAGCAAGCAAGCAGGTGAGCCACCAAACGAGCTTGCAACACATTTCTCCGTCGTTTTCAAGGCTCGCTCGATAATTTACCGATTGAGTTGTTGAGAGAAATAATAACTTGCGAACCCTAACTTGCGGCAAGTTATTACAGGCTTGAAGTTATAATGAGAAAATATTTTAAGAATAATGAATGTGGAATTACACTTACTCACAATACACTGAATTTTGCTCAATTTTTTCCAAAAATTTATTCACCTCAAAGCATACAAAAAATATTTATATACTCATTCAGTCATTGTCTTAATATTTTCTAAAAATGCAATAAAATCGATATTTTCCCAGACTTTAAACCCATTTATTCATACTAGACCAAAAGAATCATTTGAGCATATCAGTATGTGAACAAGTAACAGCTTTACAATAGCACATTCTCAAGCTCATCTAAAACATTCATCAACATTCACCATCAATTTCAAACAGAAACATTCATGAACATAATACTTTCTAATCACATATAATGGGCCAAGACTAGTCAACTTCACTCTAATTAAATATAGTTGTGGCATTTTGTTAGCAGCATGGTAACCTTTAGAACTAAACTTTTAATGTTTTTCAATCTAATCAAAAAATGTAAGCATTCCAGCATTGTGGAATGACCTGGCTTCGTCCTCAAATTTTTGACACCAAATTGTAACTTTCTCGTCAAGTTTCGCTTCAGTTTAGACTCTGATGAAAATTGTAAACAATAAATGTCAATGATTATCAATCTCTAGTGAGTGATATTCAACATTGGTTTTTCTCCAGAGAGAAATCACATACTTACAACATATCTTTATGAATAATCAACCATAACAACAGATTTCAAAGTCTGATGTGTTTACATAAAATTATCAAATTGAGTTGAGTTGAATATCTATACGATAGTCGGCATACTCACAAAAGTGAGTCTTGCAATGATATGCAGACAGTGCGATTCTACTGAAAGTCATTGTATGAAACAAATTGAACGAGAGTTATTCAACAAGGTTTGACAAAGTTCTACGGGATTGAATCATCATATGATAGAATTCAAAGGTTTTGGTGAATGTTGCAAGATTCTACAAGTATAAAATGTCACGTTCTTGGGGGAGTAACATTTTTGAAGTTGATTAAGAAATCTGTTCCTGATGTAAGTTTTAATTTCTAAGTACATAGAAATCACAGTGTTACTCCAAAAAGTATCACATTCACATACCTCCCTTATGCTTGAATTGAGCAAGAGCTCATGATATTTCAAGTATAAAATTTAATTAAGATGTATATGGTACTTTTTATATTAAGCAGTAGTCACAGACCTCTCATTCCTCTTCATCAGTCACAAAACAACATCAATATATTGGTTTCTATTGCACTTTCACCAACAAATCTCTTCACACTCTTAATGGAATTTCATCCTCTGCTTGATATGACAATAGTCTACATAGGCTGCGTTTGAATTTGAATGCGCAAAGTAACAAAGTTAGAACTATTAAGATGAAGAGCACCCAGAACCTGTAAATGAAGAAGAGGTCGATCATTAACAAGGAACGAGATCAAGTAAAAGAAGTTGTTTTCAATCTGAATTATACATACTTTAAATGAAAAAATTCATTGGGTTTTGGGCAACATTTATTATAGTCGCAACAATATTGATAATCCAAACATGCAACATCACAGAATGAAGTTCCCGCAGATGCCTGAAAGATCCATAAGAAATTATTAACTATTTTAATCAAGGAGAAATATGTGTGCTTTTTGGAAAGAAATCTTGTTTTGATTGCTAACCATGAGACACATGCAATGATTACAATCGTTACATACCATTTCGGTGGTAGATACCCAGTACAAAATTATAAAGATGATTCTCTTTGTCAAATCAGCCATGATCACGATCTGCCAAACTCAAAAGTAAAAGTCAAAAGACCATAACTGAATAATACTGAGCTCAACACCGACAATACAAATTTATGCATCAGACTCGGATAGACTTTGACGTGGACATATATTTATACGGAGTATCTGCTGCTGGGATCCTGACACACTGTGATTGTCAATGATTATTCTTATCAATTTTTGTTATACTGTTACACTCATTTTCGCAAAATGTAATGCAATGTAGTGATGTAGTGAAACGAAGGCAGCTGCATTTGGTTGCAGAGGTTGCAGATTACGGAAACCGAAGTGGACCACCTGACCACTCTCTAGCGAGTTATGTCTGTCCTTCTCTAATTTGTTTTGGTGGGTCTCCGACAGGTGCGCTTTCAGTGCCCCGCGCTCTTTGAAAATCCGCAATTGAACAATGAATAAGTCTGACAAAGTAGAAAGTAGTAAACGTAGCTTTAATTATCATTCTCAAAATAGTCGCACGAGTGATTAGAATATTGTTACACAATTCTCGACCATCGTGACCTCGTGCAACCTCACGGCGTGCTGGTGGGGTGTGGGGCAGATCTGATGTGGGGTCGTCGCGGTCCAGCCACGAGAGCCGGGCCGGGTCGGCGCCGGTGGCCAAGCGGAAATCGCGTTTTGGGGCACAACCAGCTCACCCAGGGTGTTAAGATCCGATGATGGTCACCAGGAAATGAGACCCGGCCCCGACTTAGTGAACCGGCGTCCGGGCCTTGACAATTTATTTTGGTGCATTTCAGAGGTGCGTTGCAGACGACGTGGAATTTATGGTCGCCCATGTGTGCACCAGGATATGCACTGGGATGCACCGCAAATGAGAAAAGTCTTCTTTAATGTAGTGCTCCAGGTTTCGGGATGGCTCTGGGACGACGGCAATATCTAGGAAGCGGTGGCAGAACAAAATTTGTGGAAATAACCTCTAATTAGTGCGCTTGCAGTGAGGCTCAATTTCACGTGATGTGCGTTAAATTGTCATGTTTGATGCATTCAGAATTCTCAGATGCGATTCATGACTATTTCTGGATATATTACTCCACCCTGAAGAATGGAAACACTGGCACTGGATAGAAACCAAACAGCAGAGAGGAGAATTCATTCTCGTTACTTTCAGTTAGTCAGAAAGTTAGAGATCATTTTATTGAGTCCACAGAATACTCATGTAGTTATTACTCTCATAAGTGCACTACTGATATAAAAGCTTGATTCCTCAATGAGTGAGCAACAGTGTTCCGTGGAATTGTGATTGGTCGTTTCTGACTACATGTGTCAGTTTCGTACTACCTCATTGATGAAATGCTGTCGAAGGGTGAATGAACTCCTTCAAGAAACTTGCTGATCCGAGTTACAGAATGTTATGGAATCAGCACCACACACAGGATCAATCTTTGTTGTGGTTTTCTATCAAATTAAGAGTTCTGCAATCGTGTCTCACAGACATCAATTAGTCAGTCTGAGCATTTATTTGCAGCATCAGTAATATTTTTCATGAATGTATGGATGGGGAATTATGGAATACAGTCCATGTCAATTTCCACCTATTCATCTGCTTTGATCAGTTTCTAGAAACATGTCACACATTGAAATACTCAAAACTACTTGAACATCTTCACACTTTCAATGGCAAATTTTCATTTCGGGTGAAAACAGTAGGATTCAAAGCTTTCCGTGGTACTGGAGAGAGGCACTGGACAGCCAATTTGACAGTATGGCATAGGTATCATGAGGGTATTGTTTCAATCAATGAAAGCTTACTCTATTTATCGAATGATGAGAGCAATGGTGCTTGAATTTTCCACTGAGGGCTCCATAATACATACTCAGTTGGGCATCGCTCTTATTCAACACCTAAGTGGGAATCTTCCTTTATTGTCAACGGAAGAGAAGCAAAAAATGAATCAAATGGCCCTCCAATGCTGGCCACTCCCACAATTATTCAGATAAAAATTCTTAGAGGTAGAACATTTTTAGAGCTCCAGCTGAGATTAATATTTTGAGAATCCAGAAAGAAACTTGGAAAAGGATCTGCTAGCGGATCTTACAAACTTTCATTTTATACACGGGTCTGTCGCATTTTTGTATTTCATCCAGCAAGTCAAATCAATTTGACTGAAGTATTATATTCCGACAGCTATGTGCTTCTATCTTCCTCAGATATCAAAGCTCACATCCCTTGATATGACGACCACGCGTTTTGATTTTTCCTCTTCTGAATACAAATCGGATTTTTGAATAAAATGAAACAGCTGTTGAAGAGTCTTTCACCAATTTTCAATTGAAAAATATCATGTAAAATGTAACGTAAGTATACCCCCCCCCCCTTCGCCCGAGTCTGATTCTTCGCTATAATAGCTTCGGCCTCCTTCGAAATTTCAGATGGTACCACAGCTGTAAATTCATTTCAAGACCTCCGAAATGAGCTATGGTACTTACTACTTTGATAAACCAGAGCCAAGTTACCCCAATTTTCCCGAGTGATTTTGCGAGAGTTCATCATAAGGGAGTCCAAACCTGCGAACCTACCCCGCGACATCCTTTTAAATAGTGCAAGTCGGGGTAAATGCCGCTGGTTCAGCTATAACTGTTTCTTCCATGGTTTGACGCGATAAACACGTCCCAATAAAGCTAAAAGAAAATCAAATCAGTTATAGTTCGCAAAATTGGTCGGACACGAGAAATTTTGGTTCTGTACAATTCCGGTTTTCCTGAATACTGAATGCAATTTCTCAGATGTGTGAACACAAAAAATGCAGAACCTCCTTTTAATCGTGCTTGCAAAAGCAGTCATCATTCGGGGTCGACCCAAACTGACCCGAACCTTTGGTTCTCTCATATTATCATAACGTAGCAGCTATGAAAAAGCCCGTGATGGGGTCAAACAATTCCTCGTTCTTGAGATCCACTAAATGGCTCAGAGTAAAGAAACTATCTGCAAACGTACAAGTTGAAACAAATGATGTTGGTTGATAGAAGGAAACTCTCAGGAGACTAGCTGAGATACTTACGAGACGCAAAGTCTGCACATATAGGTATATGGTCTCCCCTGAAAATATTTTGATTGACCTCCCTTTCGATTATTCTCGATACCGACAATAATACTGGTCTCAAATCTTGTGGCAGCCTTGTATACCTGAAATAGACGCATACTCTGAAAAACTGTAAAGAGATGTGTTTGTGTATCTTGGACACCATGCAAGTCATGAAACCACACATTTTTTTCGATAAAATGGATACTTTTCAAGTGACACTCAGCAACCCAATAACACTCCCACAGGTGGACTTTGAGGACTTCCTTCTATTACGCAACTTAAGCCGAGTCGCTCGACGATGAGTTGTGTAATGGGGAAATAAGTGACAGTGCAGAAATCCAAACGAAATCTTAAATACAATATGAAGACCTCTAGGTAAAGTCATTCCAAACAATAATCGATTATTTTTCCAAAAAACATCATTTTTGACGTATGGATCGTGTAAGTTAAGGAGATGAACACCCCGTTCATTTTTGCTAATCAATATTTTTACTAGAGTTCACTTGTTTTATTAATCATGATACTTGAGTACGACGTAAAATTGTCTCAACATCTGAATTTCTTGGAAATCTACTATCCTAGGACGTACTCTTGACGACTCATCCATCGGGAAACGAGATTAGTTCTGAAAAAAGATCTAAGGCCCATTGGATCTGAAACCTGTAACTTGACACCCGCAACAGAAAATCGATGGGCCAGAGTGAAAAGGAACTATCTGAAAATTTGTGATTAACCGGTAATATCTTGTATTACATTTAATACAAGATACTTCCGTTTAGCCAGAAATTTTCAGATAGTTCCTTATACTCTTGGCCATCGAATTGGAAACACCTTCATCAATCTGGAATTCTCAACGGGCAACAGATATTCTCCGAACACCATCATCAGGAAGTTTTCTATAATCTCTGCTCTGGAAGGCTCGGGCTAGAGACTTTGACCTGATGGGTGAGATGGCTTTCAAAACCGGAAGAGGGAAAAAGGTACCGACTTCTACAGCTGGCATTTTTATTAATCCAAGGAATATTGTATGGTCTAAAGCTGCAGGCTAATACGCATATATTGGAACTAAAAATCTTACCCATATAAGATAATATCTGTGCGATCTGTTCCCTGTGCAACCGATAGGAAAATAATATTCGACACCCGGTCGGGGTGGTTCCTGTATTTCCGTGACGACCTTGAGATCGTCCTTGGCTATGGATACATATATGGGCAAATCTCAGGCAGGAAGTGTGCGATTTCGCCTTTAAAATTCCGAGAATTTCAGAATGGCAGCATACCTCCCATGGACTTTTCTTTGGTCCAAGTAATGCTCAAAGAATGATGAAATACTTGCGTAAATGACTTTTGGAGCTCCGCCGTGGATTTGTGAGGGGATAGAAGATTATCCCATGTATTTGAATGGGAGCCTCGTATTTCCGTCATTCTAATTGGCACATGTGTATGTGAATATATGGCATCCTCGGTGTTGAAATAGAGGAAATAAGATACGTTTAATAGTTCACAATGTCTTCTGGAGGTCTGTGGTACAAAATGAAAATGTGGGGATCAGGTTTACACTTGGTTTTAATCTCAACGGAATCGAAATTTTCGTGTGCTGCACGAAAAACAATTTTTTTGACCCAATTTACGCAAAAATAACTTCTCTCATTGCCGCATCGTCATGCAGAATCGAGCACACTATCGTTCTTGGGCTAGATTCGTAGGTAGTGTACCCAACTTGCCCCCATTAAGCCATTTTCTCAATTACTCTGACCCATCTCAATCTTTTCCAACGCACATAAACTCATATTAAAGCTTGTCTCAAGACCTTCAAAATGAGTTAAAGTACATCCAATTTGGACCAACTGGAGCCGAATTGTTTTAATTCTCCCAAAAGGTGATTTTTGAGAGTTTACAAAAGTGTGTACCCAACTCCACCCATTATTCAAAACAATGTAAATCGGCGATATATTGCATAAAATCGCTTTGATCCGTTTTTATCGCCGTGCAGCGACATTTGTAATTTTTCGCTGGCCCAAAATACTGTTTCCGACCTATTTTGATGCGGTAAACACGTTCTGAGTTGTAAAAAAAGCCATACTGCACGCCTTTCCGAGATAACCATATGGGGGCATGTTGGGTACAATCCGATGTCGGCCGTCTTGTTTCTCAAATCATCTCCGTGTTTTGTACATAAAATTGCTCCAAATTAGAGTTATGAAACTCTGGAGGGCAGATTTTGAAGGCCTTGAGACAAGGAACCGAGTGCGCCAAGGTACGCAGAGATAGGTCAAATAAAAATAAATACGCACCGGTTTTAGTGAACGCGATTACCTCGGTGATTTCTTAGTCGTGCAAACACGATAAATGGTAAAATCAATTTCAATTTTCTGAAGGACGCAGAAACGATCCGGGGTCGATGCAAACTACGTACTTTCTCATATTTTAACATAACAAACGTAAAAAAAATATGCGGAAAGGTCCACGAGTGACCATTTCTGAGATCGGCATATGAGGGCAAGTTGGGTACACCTTAGCTTATATTTAAATATCCACTCCGATCACTCTCAAAATGTACGAGCATGCTCATTGGTACCTAATGAAAGATATTTGGTAGCGTGGGAGTTATGCTGAGCTGAGGAGCTGTATCCGCGAAGAGCTCATCAATATAATATGGACGCCCATAAATATGGAAAGTCTACAGTCACTATTAGAACTTATTTCGGAGGTAGAAGAAGATGTTCTGATAGTTCAAACCCAGAAAAATGAGCTCCCGTGCCGAGTGGAATTTTTTAAACATTTTTCATCGGTAATTACGCCCTTTTTTCGAATCGCGCCGGACATTCCCCGAAAAGTTACGCCCTTTTAAATATGGGTCCTCAGCGACTTTCGCCCTTTTAGTACTTGAACATGTCAGTTGAGCCCTTATTCCATATTTTCCCAAAGCGATCGGAGAAGTTACGAGGCGTAATGTAATTTACGCCCTTTTAAATTTTTTTCTGCAGTTACACCCTTTTTCCATATACCCGAGGTCTGATCGAAGTAGTTACGTCTTTTTGACATTTTTTTTTTATTGTAGTTACGCCATTATTGGAATTGATGATGGAGTACATCGAAGTAAAATTTCAAAAGTTTCCAAACGAATTTTTTATTTCCGTGCACTGAGATAAGAAATTTCCTACAGTTTTCTTGTTCATAATTTCATTGTCAAAGATAGAGTTTCTCATTAATTGCACCTAAAAATCGGAAATTGAGTCCGAGCTACCTTAGTTTGTTCGTAACTTTGAACTGCTGGTTTGACCGATTTTGATTTCACCAAAAGCATTTGAGGAGTGGCTCGAAAACCTATCGACCAACTTTTGGTGGAAACCATTCGCGTCTTTTCTAAACACCTCCGGGCTGGAATACTCAAAAATCCAAAATCTGCTTATATGAATACTTGGTTACATGATTTGATTTCTCTATCCTTCTTTTCCGATCTGGGTGATGATGAGCCATCTGTATGTGAAATTTCAGCCTCTATTCTTACGCCTCGAGCCCTTGGGGTTTTTTTATTCTCAGAAAAATCTTGAGGAACTTTGAAGAAGACGTTATTCCTTTACAAAATTCGTTCATATAGAACTTTGCAATTGCACTAGGATCATATCCATCGGGAACGACTTTATTTAGTATCATTTTGATTAATAAATGCTCAAATACACGTATAAAGTTGTTTCAAACGCAAATTTCGTATCAGTGATCAGCATCTTTTCGCAGAAGATGCTAATTACGAAGATACGTGAAAAATAGCACATGCGCTATGTCTTACGACTTTGGAATTACTTTTTTAATCAGTAGCTGGTCTGCTTTTCGCGGAAAACATCTCTTGCCGAAGTTGATGCGGAGCAGTGGGGCTGGAATTGCAGCTGTAGGACGAAAAATAAAATTCTTAGTTATAGAATTCGTAATATAATCTATCAGCCAGCCATAGGTTCTGTAGCAAATTCGAGATCGGCACGCAGTTTTTTGCAGTCGATTCGTCTTGACTCGCTAATTTCGAATATCTAATTTTCGGCCCGAAAATCCTGGTCAGTTTTTTTTATTGACAAAATACTGCAAAATTTATGGTTTTTTGCGCACAAGTAGAGAAGTTCTGGTCGGAGAGGAAAATTTCACGTAAAAAAATGTTGCATTTGACATCGTTTACATGATTTATGCGATGGATTATGTAAATCTACGTTTGTATGTAAATCTACATTTGCCGTTGCACAAAGCGAGTTTGTTCATAACAATTCGGCATAACTTTGAATTATGAATCAAATTATTACAAGTAAATGTGCCACTCAGTTTATTATGTTATATATTTAAATTGAAAAAGTGTTCCGGACACTTTCCTCTAAACCCATTATTTCTTCTGCAATTGTTGATGAAAATGAGAAATAATGGGTTATTTAGAGGAAATTATCTAGACTACTTTTTCATTTGAAATAACATAATGAATCGAGTGGCATATTTGCTTTCATTGTAGTATTTTGTTAATGAAAAAAACTGACCCGGATTTTCGGGCCGAAAATTAGATATTAGTAACCAGCGAGTCAAGACGAATCGATTGCAAAAAAAATGCGTGCCGACCTCGATTTTGCTACAGAACCGATAGATTATAAGTCGAGGGCTACTAGCTCGAAAGTCGCTTTAACATTTGGATGCGTACATCTCTGGTTCTACTGTATCAAATCGAGGCCAGCAAGTGGTGATCTCGGAGGTAACTGGATCGGCCACCTATTAGAAACTGATTTTGGGGCCAGCGTAGAAAATTCACATGTAACGAGTTATAGTTCAATTCTCTGTAATTTCGTTCCATCGATGTGAACTTCCTAGGCATGTTCATTGATTTTGGTTATTGAAAGTAGTTTGAATGGATAGGTTAACCAGCTTCAAAATTACCACTTGTTCAAGTCAATTCGATACAGTAAAACCAGAGACGTACACGGATTCAAATGGAGATCGTCGAGTTAGCCTCGAGTTTCCAGGCACTTTCCCTAGGAATTTCATCCTTGCTTTCCTGTCTACGGTTCAACTGCTCCAGATCAATTTTGGCAAAAGACATTCTGAGTAAATTAGATTAGCCATCGACACACCAATAATTCTGTGAACAAAGGGGCGTAAAAGCGGTTACACCCTTTTGTCAAATCGCAGAAAGGGCATGATGGCGTTTACGCCCCTTTTAAGATCTTGAGGTACGTAAACACTTATTATCAAAACGGGTTTCGTGGATGGTTAGGACATCCCTCAGAGGAATCGAAGAGTGACAGGGCGGAAAAAGTGCGTAACCACCATTACGCCCTTTTTCAACGCAGCCCCTCAATTTGATAACCAACGTACTACTCAGTTTCAATTCAGTTTCGGTTTTCAGTTAAGCCAGTCTTCCTCCATTTGGATTTAACATTGATTAAGTCGCCTTATCGAGTATTTGGATGCAATATACACTACCGTGCACTACTAATCTAATTACCTGATACGAAACAAATTTCTACTGGAAAGAAACGAAGGCGTTCGGAAATGTGACCGTACCCCGCGATTGAGGTGAAAAATATTTACATGAATCGTTGACATCTTAACAGAATATTCATACCAGGGCCCTTTTGTCTTGGTCTACCGACTAATAATAAGTAAATGCGGAAAGACACGGATAGCTATAGGATCGATGTTTGAGCGATAGTTACGAACGATTTTCTTGACATATATACTCTTCTTTGCCCAAAAATCGGACGTGACATCACAATAAGGACCAGCATTTTAAACGAAATCCATTTTGAATTTTGTTGAACGATGGCTAATCTAATTTACTCAGAATGTATTTTGCCAAAATTGATCTGGAGCAGTTGAACCGTAGAAAGGAAAGCAAGGATGATGACCCATTTCATAACGAAATCCCACTCTAAAAATCATAATTATCATATTGTGACAATTATGATTTTTTGAGTGGGATTTCGTCATGAAATGGGTCATCGATGAGACTCAACGAAATTCAACGCGATTGAAAATGGATTTCGTTAAAAACCCTGATAAGGACTGGTTGATGACGTCAAGCGCTAGATTATTTTAAAAATTATTAATCGTGTCACGTTCAAAATTTATTGAAGTTGTCAACCCAGCTGACATCTGAACCCATAGTGAAATTGGCGGGGATAGCTATTTCAACAAATGAACAATATTCTGATAAATTTAATTTATCGTGATTTTTATGAAATCAGTGGCATCCTGATATTTTCAATTGAAAACTGTTTCAACAAATAAAGAAAGATTCTTCAGGAGCTATTTCTAAAAGATGACTTTTATTTTGAAAAAATGCACAGCAGTGCAAGGGTTGTTTTAGCTCTAAGAACTAAGAGCCAAGTCTCGTTTCGATCCTCGCTACATCCTTTCGCGTTTAAGTTTACCGATCCGATACATGTTTATCGCGTCAAACCATGGAAGAAACAGTTATAGCTGAACCAGCGGCATTTACCCCGACTTGCACTATTTAAAAGGATGTCGCGGGGTAGGTTCGCAGGTTTGGACTCCCTTATGATGAACTCTCGCAAAATCACTCGGGAAAATTGGGGTAACTTGGCTCTGGTTTATCAAAGTAGTAAGTACCATAGCTCATTTCGGAGGTCTTGAAATGAATTTACAGCTGTGGTACCATCTGAAATTTCGAAGGAGGCCGAAGCTATTATAGCGAAGAATCAGACTCGGGCGAAGGGGGGGGGGGTATACTTACGTTACATTTTACATGATATTTTTCAATTGAAAATTGGTGAAAGACTCTTCAACAGCTGTTTCATTTTATTCAAAAATCCGATTTGTATTCAGAAGAGGAAAAATCAAAACGCGTGGTCGTCATATCAAGGGATGTGAGCTTTGATATCTGAGGAAGATAGAAGCACATAGCTGTCGGAATATAATACTTCAGTCAAATTGATTTGACTTGCTGGATGAAATACAAAAATGCGACAGACCCGTGTATAAAATGAAAGTTTGTAAGATCCGCTAGCAGATCCTTTTCCAAGTTTCTTTCTGGATTCTCAAAATATTAATCTCAGCTGGAGCTCTAAAAATGTTCTACCTCTAAGAATTTTTATCTGAATAATTGTGGGAGTGGCCAGCATTGGAGGGCCATTTGATTCATTTTTTGCTTCTCTTCCGTTGACAATAAAGGAAGATTCCCACTTAGGTGTTGAATAAGAGCGATGCCCAACTGAGTATGTATTATGGAGCCCTCAGTGGAAAATTCAAGCACCATTGCTCTCATCATTCGATAAATAGAGTAAGCTTTCATTGATTGAAACAATACCCTCATGATACCTATGCCATACTGTCAAATTGGCTGTCCAGTGCCTCTCTCCAGTACCACGGAAAGCTTTGAATCCTACTGTTTTCACCCGAAATGAAAATTTGCCATTGAAAGTGTGAAGATGTTCAAGTAGTTTTGAGTATTTCAATGTGTGACATGTTTCTAGAAACTGATCAAAGCAGATGAATAGGTGGAAATTGACATGGACTGTATTCCATAATTCCCCATCCATACATTCATGAAAAATATTACTGATGCTGCAAATAAATGCTCAGACTGACTAATTGATGTCTGTGAGACACGATTGCAGAACTCTTAATTTGATAGAAAACCACAACAAAGATTGATCCTGTGTGTGGTGCTGATTCCATAACATTCTGTAACTCGGATCAGCAAGTTTCTTGAAGGAGTTCATTCACCCTTCGACAGCATTTCATCAATGAGGTAGTACGAAACTGACACATGTAGTCAGAAACGACCAATCACAATTCCACGGAACACTGTTGCTCACTCATTGAGGAATCAAGCTTTTATATCAGTAGTGCACTTATGAGAGTAATAACTACATGAGTATTCTGTGGACTCAATAAAATGATCTCTAACTTTCTGACTAACTGAAAGTAACGAGAATGAATTCTCCTCTCTGCTGTTTGGTTTCTATCCAGTGCCAGTGTTTCCATTCTTCAGGGTGGAGTAATATATCCAGAAATAGTCATGAATCGCATCTGAGAATTCTGAATGCATCAAACATGACAATTTAACGCACATCACGTGAAATTGAGCCTCACTGCAAGCGCACTAATTAGAGGTTATTTCCACAAATTTTGTTCTGCCACCGCTTCCTAGATATTGCCGTCGTCCCAGAGCCATCCCGAAACCTGGAGCACTACATTAAAGAAGACTTCTCATTTGCGGTGCATCCCAGTGCATATCCTGGTGCACACATGGGCGACCATAAATTCCACGTCGTCTGCAACGCACCTCTGAAATGCACCAAAATAAATTGTCAAGGCCCGGACGCCGGTTCACTAAGTCGGGGCCGGGTCTCATTTCCTGGTGACCATCATCGGATCTTAACACCCTGGGTGAGCTGGTTGTGCCCCAAAACGCGATTTCCGCTTGGCCACCGGCGCCGACCCGGCCCGGCTCTCGTGGCTGGACCGCGACGACCCCACATCAGATCTGCCCCACACCCCACCAGCACGCCGTGAGGTTGCACGAGGTCACGATGGTCGAGAATTGTGTAACAATATTCTAATCACTCGTGCGACTATTTTGAGAATGATAATTAAAGCTACGTTTACTACTTTCTACTTTGTCAGACTTATTCATTGTTCAATTGCGGATTTTCAAAGAGCGCGGGGCACTGAAAGCGCACCTGTCGGAGACCCACCAAAACAAATTAGAGAAGGACAGACATAACTCGCTAGAGAGTGGTCAGGTGGTCCACTTCGGTTTCCGTAGCAGATAGCTACCTGCGACCTGCCATGATAGCCAACCTGAGAAAAATAATGGGTTTTCTATTGTGCACACTGTTCATACTCGGATAACTTCATGAGGTATAATAGTTTTGATTGTGTCGAACATTGTCACGCGTGTCACGCTTATTTCGAAACGAACCAAAGTTGATAAAAATAAAAAATTACGGCGCGGAAAATTAACGACATAATGTCACTGACACCCCAAACAAAACAGAAAATTGGCATAGTGTTAAATGTCTCAAGAGTGGTATTTCATTGGGGTTTCATACCCGCTGTCTTATATTTAGGTTAGTATTACTCTCAAGCTACAAAACATTATAATGTAGAGACATTTTATTCCAATGAATCATTGCCTTCCTTGCTATCTTCAATGTAAATAAATACATCTTGAGAATATATCTGTGTTGTAGGATTCAAAAGAGGGGCTGATCCAGGGATGCCAGACCTTTCGATAATGCAGTGAGTTTGCAAACAAGATTTTGTGCAACTCTTCCCTCCTCATGTATTCATCTCATCAATTTTGTGTTTCAGCTTACTGTGGCAATAATTGTATGCAGCCTGTATGACTGAGAGTCCCAGTGAAGGAAGAGATACACAGTTGATTCAGGCAGTCGTGATATCGAGGTTTTTTTTTATTGAATTACTTGTTTTCAGCTAATTCTTAATGAGTACAATTCAAGCAATTATGAACATGAAGTAATCTGATGAATGAATCTATGCTTGAGGCTGAAAAATCATATTTGAGAAAAATATTTGTTATTCTATTTCATCAATCGTTATTTATTGTACATAGAAGTATGTAATAAAAAATTATCAAAATTCCAAAGGTGCTAATTTCTCACATCTTGGATTGGATATCATCGCACATGATGGAACTAATAACTAAGAACATTCTTAGTTCTTTAACAATATTTTGACTAAGTTAATGAATTTTCAAATTAAAAAACTCTACCTTTTTGCATTTTCTTTAAATTATCAAAGAACTAGTTGATTCCGCCCATCCTGGTGCGCCGTAACCTTTGCTCGTAGCGAGATACTCTTGGTCTAGAAAAATTCTACTCGGTCCAAAAAAGTCCTACCACCTCGGTTGTTCCAAATTTTCTATTGGGTTTTCCGTGATCAGTAGAAATATTTTCCAATCCCAAGTCAATTTTTGGTCCAAATCCCGACCCCCGTCGTTTTTGGCTTCGAAATACCTAAGTTATCTCATAATCACCCATATCCCATCTCTTAAGTTCCACAAAGTTTTTTATATGTGCGAATTATTCTATTTCAATCAATCATGATTGATTGAAAAAAATTGCACGTGTGTGTTGATGTAGGTAGGTAGGTGTCTACTGTATCTACATCACAGAGGGTAGTTTTGTCAGCAGCCATGTGATTGTAAGGCGCACGCGGCAGTGCTTCAGCGGAAAAGGCTTTAAATTCTTAAATTAAGATTATAACAGTTGCTTGCTATTACTTTTTTCACATTTGATTCGTCATACTTAATTAATTAGTCTTCTTTAGGATTAATCAACGAAAACTACAAGGTAAATAAGCTGTTTTGCGTCATCATAACCTAAATTGTTTTGCACGTGTCTATCTGTGCATAATAGTTTTTACTTCACTTCATTTAGAAGTTTTTGGTTCCACGTAGAATGCAAAATATTTGTTTCGATATTTTTGATGGATTTTGTTCAATCTGGACTTGAACTTTTGATACTTCCTTAATTCAACCACACCTTTGTCTATTTTCGTGACACCATATTGCGGCGCAAAACTTCCTTGTGTAACCCAACCGGCTATCAAGTACTATTTTTAGTTGTCTGCATAGAATAGAAATACTTCCGGATCCTAATTGAAACGAAATCACTTACGTGTTCCTTGTAAATATTTCTTTCTAGATGTCGGTCGTTTCATCACGCGTTAGCAGTGTGTCGTCCATTCTCAAAGGATCTGGTGTCAGATCCTCTCTGGTGGGTACTCAAAAAAGAATATGCTTCAAGCTACCCCAAAATGTTGAGACGACACTTTTGGAGTATGAGGATGGACGTGATCGTCAAGCTTATCAAGATATGATATGTATACTCCGAGATTCAAATGTCAAGGTATGGGATTAGAACTTTAATTCTGTTCTGTTGTCATTGAACACCTCAGAGGCATTTGTGATTTGAGAATCAATGACCAATCTCAATATCAACATTTTATTTTTCAGGATTATGAGTTATTAGAACTTGTGAATAATCTCCAAAAATGTATGTCTAAGCTTGGACCCAATCACAGGCACCTCATTGAAGTGTTGTTGAACACAAATTGGACAAGCAGATCTTCAGAAATAATTGCAGCTTTCAAAATATTCATAGAAGATCTTATTTGCATGCATATCTATCACTCAAAGCTCATTATTGGCAAACTCATTCTACAATTCAGGAAAGGTGAGTTGAGTAAGTGATTAGCCTCTCAGTCACTTGTGCAAGTTTCCATGTATGTAGTGTACAATATACTCCATCCTTTAGCTGATGCAGATGAAGCAGAATGGATAAATGGAAAATGTCCAAAAAGTTACCTGAACAAAACTAGACATGTACATGATTTACTAAAGAAATTCTTGAAAATAATACCAATGTAAGTACAAAACTCCAAATAAGCATATATTACTCTCCTATTTGAGAATTTGTTTGAGCTCATCGATTGAAACTAATTCCAGGTTGAATGATGTTCTAATCCACACTCTAACTTCATTGTATCCCCACACTTCAGAGTCTATACTGGTTACAGAACAGTATATATTTTCTTTACTTCAAATAATAGAATACGCTCCCAATTTGAGGAGAGAAATACTGTCTCTTGTGATCAACAGGTATGTACCTCATTTTTTGAATGAAAAAACTGCTTACATCCAGTTTTCAAACTGGGAAATAATCTTGATGTATTGACACACATGATTACTCATGCAGGTTAATAGCTCTGGATGTCAGTGTACCCCCTGTAGAAATTCAAAATCACGAAGAAGAAAGTATGGAGGATGATGATGATGAAGCACTATTCAAGTTGGATGATTCAACCTCCGAAAACACAAGTAATGCGCCACCAGTCAAAAAGATGAAACATCCAGGAGCACAAAAGTTGGATGTGTGCTTAGAGCATGTGTTCTCTTTTATTTACAATAGTTGTCACATTGAAGGACATTTAGAAATGGAATTGTTGAAAAGCATTTATGCAGATCTTTTGCATATTTTTGAGACGATAATCTTACCGACGCATGCAAGCCATCATGTCCAGTTCATCATGTTCTATTTTTGTAGTTTCAAACTAACAGTGGCAGAAGCATTCATCAAATGGTTGTGGCAGAAAGTGTCCAACCCAAATGTGGCTCCCATCATAAGGCAATCTTCAGTTTCTTACATTGCTAGTCTGCTAGCTAGAACTACATACAGCCCTGTAAGGTAAGCTGTTCTTGATTCTTGTTCCATTCCATACCACTTTTTGTGGTAACCCTTGAGATGGTAGAACTCGAAGCATGTTATTAAAGATTCAGATCAATGATTCGTGAAAAAAAAATGTCACACAATATTATTTATCAAAAGAACTGCTCTTCTAAACCATAGACTATACAAACAATCTCAGAACATTCAATTGCGCCGTTCTAATGACAACTGCAGATATTCAGCCAATACTTGACTTTGAAATTTACTATGTCATGCACAAGTTGAGATATTAGAAGTTTCTTTTGTTGTGCTATACAATTTTTTATGCTAATGGCATTGTAGTAGTGTACAAATTCACCTTTCATTAGAGGAGTTAGACTTTTTAAAAATTGAAATGAATAGAATTCCATGTTAGAATTGTACCGATTCTGATTAGCAGTTGAATACTAGTAGACATGATAATTACTTTGCTCTGAGTTACAGTATGCTAAGAGGCATGGAATAACGATTACTAGTCATTCAGTTTTGAGTCAATAACAATTAATTTTGCTAATTATTTCCAGTCTAATTCAAGGTGTTCTATCAGAAATGTCCAAGTGGATTCATGGCTACTTGAGCTCACAAGATAGCTTGGAGTGTGCCAACAGTGATGTGAGGGTTCATACAGTCTTTTATTCAGTGTGTCAAGCTATGTTTTATCTGCTGGCCTTCAGGCATAAGGATATTATAGATGGAAAAGACAGTGAGTTATTCAATATTAGCAATGCATTGAGATTTCTTGAATATCTTTTCAATTGATCTAAAATTTTTGCAGACTTACTATTTTTACAAGGACTCAATATGAACAAAATCATCACTTGTAGATTAAATCCACTAAGAGTCTGCCAACCGGCAGTTGTGCAAAATTTTGCTGCCGTGACAAGAAAATATCAACTAGCTTATTGTTACACAGTAATAGAAAGAAATTCGCGGAGTCACATGCCAATAGTTCAAAGTAGTAATCGTTCTGTTGCTTGGTTGGACACATTTTTCCCATTTGATCCATACTTACTGATTACAAGTGGACACAGGATAACACCTATCTACAACAATAGTCAGGGCTCTATTGGTCCTGTGGAAGTACCAAATAGCAAAAAGTCTGAATGCGAGGAAGATGACTTCATGGACGAGAGTTTCACTTCGCACAGTCTCGAATCACAAAAACTCAACAGGTTTTCATACAGCACATCTCCCGGATTCATTTATTCGTAATTCTCGAATTTAGAACCACGCAAGTATTCAAATTTATAATCCTCGGTATACTTGTTCAAATTCGTCAATTTTAATGAGACGCTAACAGCTACTGAGGCGTGGCTTATCGTTCCACCATTAGTGGAAAATATGAGTCGAGTTAATGTTTAAACTCGAATTGTTTCGCTCGCAGAGTCGATTATGCAACGTGTATATCTTCCAAATATTCGAGAAAGACTTTGTTCTATCAATATCTACGTACGTAATCACTTCTGTTTTCATTTTATACTTCATACAAGAGTATTTTTTTATTGCCATGCTATGTAAACATGATGTAAAGTACACCGAGGATTAGTAT
Source organism: Eretmocerus hayati (assembly GCA_029851415.1). Classification (NCBI taxonomy): domain Eukaryota; kingdom Metazoa; phylum Arthropoda; class Insecta; order Hymenoptera; family Aphelinidae; genus Eretmocerus; species Eretmocerus hayati. The sequence continues at coordinate 163,558,793 of CM056742.1, forward strand.
CTTGTTATTCCTTTGTCACGGCTACTGGATAATTACAATGTACCTTTGGGTTGGTGATACTGGAACGTTATTTTTGCGTCCGGCTCAGACATTGGCATTTTGACGTACTGGTGCCAAAAATAGTGTACGCACCTCGCTTTTTGGTCGATTCTGGGCCACGGGGAAGATTTTCCGCCTAATATACTCGTGATAAATTTAGTCTCGTGCTCCAAATCAGCCTAAACCACTATCGGTGCAATATGTACTATTACACTCACAAGAAGGGTTTTTGCTTCGTTCGGCGAGAATCATTTGGCAACTACTCAATTATCGATGAAACTATTTTATTTACACATCAAATCTTCGTCCTGAGCTCTTACTATCATCGCAGAAAACCCAATGCGTCAATCACTGAATGGATAAATATTATAAATCATAAGATCACATTTATCAAAATATTTCTCATATATGTACATATATAGTTTGTATCAAAGATATTACATTTGAATCTTAATCTAACATTGCATCTGAGGAAATACCGTTCGATAAAATGGTCAATAATTTTTTGCGATTCTTACCGACCATTTTATTTTTCCATCGTGTGATTATTGCTCACCATTCACATGATTTTGTCTGATATTTAAAATATTATAGCATGACCGGTAGTTCCTCTTGTTGTTTGATGAGGATTTCCAATGCTTCTTCAAGATTTTCTGGCAAGTGGTCCAAAAGCATACGGGGCATCACTGACAGTTCCATAAAATCTTCAGCATTGGCCCATCTCATTTCAAATTTCTTCTCTCTATTCTTCTTTTTTCTGTGGGAAAAATGGTAGATTGCATTTAGTTCGATGTCTTAAAATGTTTATAATTTGTGCTACTAGGGATGCAATTGTGATACCTTTTTTTCTCTTTTGTTGTTGGTTTACATCGGGCTATATGCAAAATTCTACCTGCTGTAAAAAGTCTGACTTTCGAAAATCTTCTTCTAGCAACGTCTCGTTCTAAAATGGTCGTTTCCTGTGAGCGAATAGACTTCAATGAATACTTTTATAACAATAATGTATTTTTGTAAGGATTTATTCTTGAAGAAAAAAATCCGCGATGAACCTCGACTGAATGATTTTTACTGTAGATGGTATTTTCATGAGACGATCAAGTTCGATTTCATTTAGTGTTTAGAAATTATCACTATGAACTCATTGCGCCTGATTCAATTCATGTTGGTTAAAATGCTCATACGCAGTGATTTCCAAAAGGAGAATAGACGCAGTATTGTAATGAAATTTGTATAATAAACTCTAAATCAACGTTAGTATCTGTGGTGATTATTTCGAATTATCTGTATTCTATACCATTTTTTTGCCTCTAAAAAGTGGAAATGGTCCTCACAAAAAAATTCTGAGATGAAATACTCACTGTGTGTCGCGTAGGAGGCGTTTCAGCAAGTAGGGGTAATTGGCCTGGAATGGAATTCATTGTGTTGCCGTTCTTCCACGTCCTGTTCAGGTCTCTGTCAGGAACTCCGAATAGCATGTACCCAAAGCCATTTAATACTACTCTGTACTGAAAATTTTAAAAGATAATCTTAGTATTATTGAAAAGCTTCACTGTTTGATATCTTGGTTTGCATCCTCTATCAGTGAGCTTGATAGCATCATTCCAATAAAATCCTTAATCAAACTACTTGTTAAATTTGGAGAGGCTATTTTCGTATTTTGAGCCGGATATATACTATAAATTCACATCGATATCTGATCAAAAAACTCCTAAGAAGCCTCTATCTCAACTCTTATCACTTTGCGATCTTGACTTTTTCATTTTTAACATGATGGGGAATTTAGGATTTTCAATGATGGAACATTTTCATTACTTTGATGGATATGAAAAAATTGAAGAATCAATCCGTACCTTTGGAAGCCGGCAAGCTTGCAGCGTAATCAGAAGTGACGTTCGGAAATTTTCCGTACTGTCAACGCTGAGTCTCATCACTAAGTCGTCACCTAATCCTACAGTCAATACAAATTCTTCAGTCACTCGAGCAGCTTCTCTGCTCAATAATCCAGCTGCAAAAAAGTGTCTGATTTTTATATTTTGGAAATAATAATGGTACTGTTTTTCTTTGGCTCTTCGCGAACAAGTCGAAAAACGGGGAAATATATGAAAATATAATCCATTGGCAAAAATAACCCAGGTACTCTAGTTGGAAGTATGACTCAATCTATAGCATGATGGAATATTTCTACACAGATTTGATGGATTTTCGATTTGGTTTTTTATGACTCACCAGGAGTTGCAAAACTATACACCCTAAGATTGGGGTATCGTGGACGGATTAAAGTACCCAGCAATACTGCTAAGCCAGCACCCAGACTATGTCCTAGAAATTAAATCATCCAAAGTCAATGATGGTACTTTTGGAAACGGTATTTTGTCCATCGAAGTACAATAAATGAGTATTATTTACCTGTGAGAGTCAGATCATAATGTGGATACGTTTTGAACGCCTTTTCGAGGACCTGATATTGGTCGAGTTGCTTTAATAGTACTCTTGCCCCAATGATCATACCTCTGTGAGCCTGTAAAAATCACAAAATTGACTCAGTGAAAAATTATTCATTAGAAGATTTTCCTCCCATATAATTGTAGGATCGTGAATTTAAAAGGCACGAACTTACTTCGTATGAACTTTAATAATATCGAATGTAACTGTAATATTCAAGGAATTGATGACTTGTTGTCACTTGAAAAAGTTATTTGTTGTGATTTTACATGAACTATTTTGAGACTCAAAAAGTAAAATCTGTTTCTAATAGGCACTTTTAAAAACACTTCATTATGCCAGGTATATACCTGGTATATATTCAAGACTTTTCATCCGATTAGAAGGTAATGATTCGAAGAGAATACGCTCTCGCAATTCAAAGTTGCCCATAGGAACAAATTTCACTGTATTTCAATTCATTTTCCCATGAGAACTGAGAGGATTCCGAAACTTCTAACTCTCTCACAGAGACAATTTTGACAGGCAACAATTACAGAATATATTCATAAGAAGCACAGAATTTTCATCCTTACCATGCTACCGGGTGGCAGACCCTCTGGTTCAAAAGAATCGGACGCTGCAGCAAGATCCGTTATGAGGTCTCTCAGCGATAAAGATCCCCGTATCACAATTACTATGCTCGATGTTTTGTGGTCGGCCAACACACAAAACGGTATCTGCACACAAATAATGCAAAATCGTGGTGAAGAAATCAATTTATGTACTCTGGAGAATACTTTGATGATCGAAAACACATTGCGCTGTGCGCGGAGCTGTCTAAGGCATTCAAATTTCGAAATTCGATGAAAATTGGTACATTTAGCGCAGACTTTTTGCAAGAAACTTGGAGTGACTGTTATCTTAGATGAAAAAAAAAACTAATTCTGGACTTATTCATCTTACTCAAATACTTATATTCACTGGGTACAACAAAAGTTTCCGAAATTTCCATAATCTCTATGAAAAATTGAGCCAATGAGTCAACATATCAAGCTTGGGAAAGAGATTTTGTGTATGTGCTCTGGTGTTCATCTACAAATTGAGACCTACCTCGCACAGATGATTTCGGAATGAAGCAAAGAGAATGTCATCCTCCGACAATTTCGAAAGAGCTTTCACGCCAGCCATACTGCACATGCAGCAATTGTCATTCAATACAACGTTCTTCTTTTTTCTGCAATCGTAATGGAAAACATGAGGTGGAATTTTTTCGAGCGATTGAGATTTCAATTTAAAACTGTGAACTAGGTCCGATAGTTTCAAATTTGCAGCAGATGATGCACTATCAAAAATATCTCCATTTTTACACGATGCGTACTCGGATTCAATGAATTAAATGTGACCCTTGAACACCTATATCCTGTTATCAAAGGACATTTAAATTATCCTCATTTAATTTTCCGCGTTTCGATTGCTAAAGTAACGACGATTATTTGCCGTGCAAATAAAAAGTCACGACCATAAAGAAACATACATATTCAAGAATAAAGCAAGTCATATCATACGATTCCATCAAATGTTAAAAAAAAGTCTCCATGGTTTTATCTGTGAAGGAAAAGTCGCGAATCATATCTCACGGAATTTACATACATTGAATAAACGATTGTCGCATTATGCGATTCTACTCATGCCACCAGTGTTGCATGAATTAATCCTCTTGGAGTGAATTCTTATACAGAGTGCAGTTTGAAGATATTTATTTCAAAAGCTTCCTCAACATGTGCTTGCAAGTTTGACTCTGGGAAGAGATATATATCGTGGGGACTGATGCGACGACTTTCTTTAAATTTGTTCTCTGTTCATGTATACTTGAGAAGAACTAAAGTGGGTAGATTGAAATAAAAATTTGTTTGATTTTCAAACATCAGGCGTGGAGACATTCGAGATGTGCCCGAGACTGATGCTACAAAAAATCGTAAGAAGAGTTATCACATTTTCAAATAGAACCTTATAATTTTGAATTCTGAGAAAATATCAGTCGAATAAAATTTGGGATTTTCTATCAAAATTCAGCATAATTTTGGGATATAGAATTGGTCAGAAACTTTTCCGATAATGATTTTATCAGGATTTAGCAATAATATTGGGATATGAGAATGTCCAAAAACTATCTTGACAATAATTGATATTTTTTCATACCGAAAACACGAACAGCAAGTCATCTCACGAATCAGGCGAAAACATCCAGTGCATGCATGCCTATAGATAACGAAAAGCCAGCTATACGAGGCAATGGACAATTGGATGTAGTGCAAGGCCCATTCTAAAGACATCCAATCAGGCGTCCCAGAGAATATGCTGATGCTATCTGCAGAATAAACGATTGAAATCAAGAAAACAGAAATACCATGTAATCGGTCAAATGAGTGCATAAGATAAGCCATTCCGGTGAGATAATAGTTTCTACTTTCAGAAAAAAAGTGTATTGAAACGAAGAAATTTTCGAACCATCGGCATGTTTTAATTGAGGATTATAATATGATTTTGTACATAATTTTCATTTTTCAAAAATGCCGAATAATACTAAAAATCCAAATGAGCCCATGACGGGAATTACTTATGCAAATAAGGCATTCCAAATAGTAAACGAACAAAAATGTATGCCAAAAAACTTATATCAAACCAGCTCACCATTCGTGTACTTGGGTCGATCAAGAATGTTTAGTCTTCTCAGTTCTAGAGTTTCTCGTTTTTGTCGAACTCTCAGCAATATACATCCAGCCATCACATCAGAAGGTACCAAATCTGTGCCCCGGAAAAGGGAGCTAAGTAATCCTAGAATCACAAAAAATTACGATTTGAATTAACGTATGAATAAGTGACCTTGCTTTGAAACTTCTCTCCTTTTTCATTTTCTGTACACGTCGCTATATACCAGTTGTAATTTGAATTTCTTAGCCCAGTCGATTCATTGGATGCTGGAGAGAAATTCGCTGGCTTGGTTCATTTTAGAATTAGAAAGAAACCTGGTCAGATGAGATTAATTATGATTCTGATACAAAGGTGGTAATGATTCTAAGCTATTCATCATGATTCATTTTGACACTGATGCATGTAATCAAGTGCTTTGGAAATGATAATGACTAGCTCTTCGCCATGCGCATTGCCTTTCAAATTAATCAACAATATTTCCAGCCTATCATGCAAAGCATATCTTCCCTTTCCGATATACGATGATACTAATTTGATCCTTCTATTTTTGCTACAAGAATGTTTCTTCTGACCTCTCAAGTTTGCACGTAAAATTGCATACGTTCAATATAATTCTGAATGTTCAAAATATAGTATTTATGGGTTCTACCATGTTAATAAGTTATTTTAATATGTATACACTATCAACGCTGAAATCGACAATGACCATGACAAAGTATTAAACTAGAGACAACTTTGACTGTCTCCTGATGCATAGCTCTACCCAACTTCATGAATATTCAAATCATGAGATTTGAGCTCAATGAAATACTGCAGCTGACCTCCGTATTTTTTGTTCTCACTTTTTCTCGCAGATTTTTCTCATTTAGAAATATGCTCAAGTCAGCATAATTATACGCGTCACCACTTTACTGTGCATCACAGATTCTCATAAATCTTCGATGATACTTGCAGTCTTCCTTGACTAGAAGATTGTTCGGTCATTAATCTTGATTCTCAAATCAATTCTCAAGGGGATGTTGGAATCTTATCACTATTGCATATTTATCGACATTGATTGAGTTTTCAAATATTCTGATGAATTTTTAGAGTTTCAAGATTTTCATAGAAAACCCCGATTCTAGGAGCTGTGCAGATTGGCGTAAGTAATCAGGATCACAATATCTCGAAAATTCATGAAAATATTACAGAAATCGACAATGTCAGTACCCAAGTTTCCTCGTTACGTGGTATACTTTCTGAAATAACGATATTTTGGAAACTGGAAACGGTCATGTTGGCCTACTATCATCGATCGGGGTCTTATAAAAACGTGTAAGCCCTCTCATATCATCTACTGAGGCAAGTCCCACCAAGTTGAGCAATAAAAAGTACCAAAATTCGAGGTGTCAAGGATGTATAGTTTTCGCCACTCGCAGTACAAGATTTGTTTGGTTATCATGAAAAATCAAATTCCCGAAAAAAACATAGGTAACATCGCGCGCGTTCTCTGGGTCCGGGTCTCATCATATGTACCTAAGTCTCACCGGCGACATGCTGGAAGGTCTCACTGGCACTCTCATCTCTCCTCATCCACCAGAAGAATTTGCAACGCCTCAACCAGATTTTTGATATTTTTCCATGTTCTTCAGAATCTTCAAGCTCGTCGTCTCTCAAACCAAGAGAGCCCAATGGATCAAATATTAATGCCAAACCGAGCAAAGTCAGTCCGATTAGTAGCCAATCGCTCAGAACGAGGGCTTCTACAACACTGGTTGTGTAGTGCTCTTTGCTGCACTGAACAACGTCGCTCCAGACCCATATTGTGCCCAGTATGTTCCAGAAGATTTCCGGAGCGATCAACAGTACCCTAATTTCAAAAAGTTATCATGAAATGTTGCTTAGATGGGATTTGTTTTCGAATTATTTTTTGTCGAACTTTTGGGATTAAAGCTTGTTTACGTTAACATGGTTATTGCTAATTCGAGTAAAATATATTTTTTCTTGGGAAACCCTGCAGACGATTCATCAGATTGGGCTCATTATCAAAGATTATTTGTTTATTCTCAAAACTCTAATAACAAAAACTTCAGTTCGAATTTTTTTGAAGTTTTACAGGAAATCTTGGCTTATCAAACCAATAATGAGAAATCTCATGACTTTGGAGACTTTTTATGGAAATCTGTGTTACGGCCGTGATCATATAATTTTCAAATCCTGTCAAGACAACAACCAAACTCCATGTGAGTTTTCGGATCTCTTTCAAGGCTACCATGAATGAAAAAAAATGTTCTCCAACATTTTTCTGATTCGGTTCTTAAAACAAAACAATTTTCCCAATCGCAATCATCACAGGAGTGAAAAATAAACACTTGTTCCCTGTCAAAAATTCGGTTGGGATCAAGCTGAACACAGTGTTTTTTTTTTTTTTTTTTTTTTTTTTTTTTTTTTTTTTTTTTTTTTTTGTTAACGGACAAGATGAATTCAAGCTCTAGAGCTCACTTACTTCAGAGTTAGGAGAGCTTGGACATGACGGCGAGCGTAAGTATCGACTATCGAGCCACGAGCGCTGTGACTCACTATAAATATCAGAAGAATTGTTATGATTCCGAGTAAAATTAATTCTCCTATGAGGAAGACTCGAACAAGCTCTCCTCCAGATCGGCAATTCCATGTTTCGCCGTAATACTTCAGACAGGCTATTCCTATCAGTACAAGCCTGTAAAAAATGAGATAATCAATAAAATTATGTACATGCACCAGTATTTGTCTGCCATGGAATTTCAGGAGATCTCTTCAGTGTTATTATTCGTTATAGCTCTGCAAAATTCGATCAATTCTCGAGAAATGCTACCCCTCCAATAGACGCATCTCAGGAATAAATTGAGACGAAATGAATGGATTTTAATATTCATTTTTTGGGGTTTTAGTTCTCCCATTATGCAAGAGGAATCAAAACAAAAGAAAACCGAAAAACTCGGTCTTGGAGTTTTTAAGATCTATCAATCATCAACTCGGTTATCTCGCACCCAGGCTCGGAAAGACTTCTTCCGTTTCGGTTAAAAATTCATAAATACAGTAGTTTATGGAGGCTGGCTCATGAGAAAAATGATTAAATTCTGACCACAATTATAATATCGATCACCTTCTAAATTATCAAAATACGATTCGACGTTTTTGCAGATGTATTTCTGATTTTTCCGAGGTTTCTCCGCTGGTTTCGTTCTCTCTGAAGAAACCAGCGTCCAGAAGTTACTAAAACGCGTAAACTCAAAATTCCGGACTATACCTCGGCAATGTGCAGGAAACACTTTGAGAGTTATATCAAATACTATGGGAGGATATCTCTGAAACTTTTGATTGTTTAGCCTCAGAAAGTTTCACAGTGGCAGAAATCGAGATTCACGACTGAAGCCCGTCGTTGAGCTCCATTGATTGATTTAGTATCATGATCGCAAGCAATTGAGAGTTAGAATATTGGGAGTACACCTCTGTGTTATTTTAGATGACAGAAAAATCCAGTATGGCCGAATCTCAAAACATTCCCATAAGAAATACACGGGGCCAAGATGGCGGCATTTCAACACAGATTTACTCCCAATAGTAACAGAGAAGTCAGAATTGGAATATACTGAAAGCTCCACTGATGGTTTCATCATTTCTCGATGCATTTTTTACAAAATTGCGGCTGCACAGCTCTGGTATTCGTGGAGCGTCCAAAGTCTAAGTGAGGAGAAACTGGTATGATAATCTGAAAGTACTTGTAACTAAAAGTCTGTGTGCGCCCTACTGCGCGTATGTCTTCTAAAACGCTGTGCGATTATACATGCAATACCGAATTTTTTTCGTTTTACTCAGATGCCTGGCTTCTTCGTCGAAGCACATAGGTCTACAACAGCTCAATCTTTTTGTTTCTTTGTGGGGAATATGAAAGGAAATCCCGGAGTGCTTCTGAATTACGCCCCACGACCTGTAGCGTCCACAGTAATATCAGAATCATTCCCCAAAAATCTGTGGCACTCTCATCTCTGCGTGTCATGGCTGAACACAGTGAAGCACACCTCCCTTCAATAGAAAAATCATAATTTTGGACCATGAAAAATGAGTCTGAGAAGTTACAGAACTTGATCAGGAACGCTCCACTCAATGACAGCTTGCCGAAATTCAAGAGTTGACTCTGAAAGAGAAATTCACGTGTTACAGCGTCAGATCTGATGCTGCGACACGTAAATTACTCGATGTTCTGGTGTTTTCTCGCATATGATTGTCTCTATAGTATCTACCCATATTCACCAATCGAGCTCTCACGTGTTGAATACTTTCAAGACATCCAAACGAGATGATTTGACAGGTTGGACCCGCAGGAACGTCCTACAACCAGTTCGGTTAAGCTATGACAGCAAAAGTTAAAAGTTTCAGAGACATCTTCATGTAAGTGAGACATGAGCACAAAAGAGAGGAAGAATCGTCCAAATTTGGCTTACCAAATGATACGAATGAAAATTTCGAATATGCCAGGATAAACGAGGTCATCTGTGGCTGCTAGCCATTTCCGTCCAAATAGGGTGAGTGCTGGCATTTTCCTGAAAGCAGAAATATTATTCAAAATCACATATTATGATATTTCATAAGAGTAGAGAAGTTAAGATTCACGCATCGATATCATTCCAAAATTGAGAGGGTATAGGACTATCAACATTACAACTTTCCTTCGATTAAGAGCGGCATGTATATGACAAGTTATCTCAAAATATTTGAATATATTACTGAACAACCCTTATTTTTTAATCAGTCATCGCAAACTTATGATTTCTACACACTTGGTATCAATAAATTTGCACAGATCCAATTTACAAAGGAGAAAATAGAACCACAAAATTGTTCATTACTCTAAAATAATCTACACCCGTACCTGGTTTTGTAATCAAATTACCCCAGTCTTAGATATTAGGCGCTGATAGTTCCTATCTAATATATTCATGATATTAAATGGGGGGAGGGTATTTTATTAATCTTGGTAGTCTTCGTCAAATTGAGTAATCAGTTATTAAATCAATGTTTGACTTTGCTCTAGCTTTGTAAATGCTGCAACTGACACTGCGTAATTTATCCTCTTAGGAACGATTCTGCGAAGAGACGGCAAACTTACAATTAGAAATTGCGAATGACAAAGATTACTCATGCACTTTATGGTATTGCGAAGATTGTATGGTAAGATGCTAGAAGAGTGACATTCCACATTCAATGTCCCTCATTATGCTCAATATAGTGTCTTTTATTATTTGATTCTCCTTCGGTTTTTTGACCTTATACGGCTTTTGATGACATCTACCAAAATAACTCCCAAAATCGACGAAGGCCCCCAGATTTGCAGATACCTGGATGCTTGAAATAAAAGTTTTGTCCGTGGAGAAATCTATTTTCTCTCCTTGAGTCAATAAAAAATGGTCTCAATTAGAGAATTCCACTGATTTGTGGAGAAATTTTTGTAAACAATAATGAAAAAAAAGACTAGACGTACACGATATTTCGATATATAAGTGATATCGATCGATAATCGGTAATTTTGTTCAAATATAGATAAATGCATTATAACTTTTTCAACAAACGGTCCAATTGATGAATTTATTATCTTTTTCGCATCAGTATACTAGATTATTTTATATACCATCTCACGGAAATCAGATTCAGACCAAGAACTTGAAAAACATCAGTGATCTCGATCAATCTGGAGCTTTGGGCTATATCGTCAAAGATCTTGTCGAAAAAATTTGCCCAGCCATAATTATACTAGAAATTTTGTGCCGACACTTTTATTCAAAAGTTCGATCCGAAAGTTTTGTCGGAAATGATTAATCTTGATTTAGGTCCCACTCTTGTTTATCAATAATTAAGAACGGTCTACTGCAGAAATGGGTATAGTCATCCCGTGCACGCATATGTTGGATGATGAAGTCATCCATTATCCTGGCTTGTACTAGACGGTGTTACAATCATCTTTGCTGCAAACAAGGTTGCAAATGAAAGAAAAAGGATGAGAGTCTTCCTTCTAGCTTGATTATCGGAGGGCAATAGGGATCGAATTGAGAATTTACACCCTCATAATGGGAAAGAGTGCTAAAATATTCGTAACATCGGGTTAAAATTCGAAAACGTTTGGTTGAATCGATTTTTCCGATATCGATTCCATATTGAGGGTAACGATTGCGATACGATATTGGATTCTCCGATTATTCCGATTACGATGTCGATATATTCTAGATAATCGTATTCTATCGATATCGAATCAGAATTGGTTGGAATTATTTGTTTCTTCTGAAGGTTTGATTAATTCCCCAGGTTCGGGGCTTAGATTCTCTCTAGAATCCCCAGTTTGAGGGTCTAGGTATTTGCGGGAGTCTGGGGATTTCTTGCGAATTATGAGACTGATTTATCCTCAGACTCACAGCTTAAGCATCAGCGTATTCGCAATTTTGGAGTCCTTCTTGTATTTTGGGACTTGTTTTTTCGCTCGATGGAAAATTTATATCAAGCATCCAAGTATGGTAAAATCTAAACAGTTGTGAAAATGTTGCACAACTGTATTCACCAAGTCAGAATGAAGCAAACTTCCATTGGAATTATTCCCTAGCAAGAACAAATGTATGTAGACAGGCCTGATATGTGAGGACTATTTTCATTCCTCGCCAGATTTTTGACCTATAGAGGCAATCCACATCGCCATATCTGAAATTTTCGGATGAAAGTTCCATGGATTCCAACTAAAGCCTAAGCATGAAAAGATTCAAGGAATCTCATAAAAGTGAAATTAGAAATTCAAAGCCACTTTCGACGAAAGGTTCCTCATTATTTTTGAAATTTCTCAAGAAAGTTCCATGAAGATCATTCCAATCGAGGACAGCCCGAGATCGCTAAGGCACCAATACCATGTTTCACGACAATCAATCATCCAAGACTGCGACAAAAGTCAAAAAATATTTCAGTCCAAATGCTATTGAAGCCATTTTGAAAATAACGTGAAATCGTAGCCATTTGCTCCAATATGGTCAAAAATTTAAAATAAGGAGAAAAACGTCAGATATGTTTCCAACTACCCACAGTATAAGTATCAACCAAATCGGTGCGTACACAAAACACGAGAGGCTAGATTCAAGCACGCAAAGTCCGTTGTAACGGCTTTCTCCGTTGGCACAGCCTTATATTTAATGAGAATCTTCCTCCGGACTTGTGCGCGTGTGCTCTAGTTGATTCGGCTCACTGCATTTTTTTTCTTATTCGCAAATTGTATGATTCACTCTATCCTTTATATCAACTCTAACGTTATATGTACGCAAATATCGTGAGTTGAGTATTCAGAGTAGAATTAATGGAAGGAATCGAATCTTGAACGCACATGTGTGTAACGCACATATCAGTATTATGTGAGTTCGCCTTAATTCGGTTCAACGCCTTGTATTTGCGGATTCCATATGTAAGAGCGTATAATTCATTGCGGCCAGCATGCGATGATCGGTGGGAAATACCCATGTTTGTTACATATCACCTCGGTGTTATTATTAGTGAATTTTTTATTGAAGAATATTATGTAATTTTTTCCATATTTTTATTTTTTGAGCTATGACGATACGATACGATATTATTTTATTTCTGAGACCTGTTAATCATATGTATTCTTTTTTTGCAGATATCCTCGATGCCCATTTGTAATTCCTTCACTGACTTGGTTTGACCAGCTAAGAACGTCAGATTTAATGTCTTTGAGAAGGTACATTTATTCGACCGGGGACTTTTTTCCGCACTCCTGTCGAAAGCAACAATTAGTTGCGTGAATTCTGATGCCAGGGTATTACGTATCAAGGACGTTTGCACCAAAAGTCCCGCGAAATTGAACTTTGATGCATCCGGCAATCATCAGTTTACGACAAAAAAAGTGTATCGATGGTTATGGTCATTTCTTCTTCTCAATCTTTCTCAATGTGGAGTCCGTTCTATACATGATGCATTCAGAAGACAATGTATACTGGTTTATTACAGAACTTTGATGCTCTGACTCACGATTGGTTGAGGTCTTTCCCAAGAATTTTTTTTATCCATGCATCTGCTCTCATCTTTCAAGGATCTTTTGCCATAAGTATCAATGTCTGCAGCTCATTTTTTTCTCAAGGACATCTTCCGTGTAACAAGCGAATCAGTTTCAGAAGTTCAGGAATAACCTCTGGCGATGAATAATCGATCCAGATTGTCATCAATTTATTTATGATTGAGATTTGCGTAACATGATCTATCTTTTGATGGTTCTTAATTAATCTGGATCAAAAGTAGAAATAATAAGGGGGCCCAGCTGTTGAATAAAACTGACAATATTTTACGGGGACCCCTTTATGAATAGTTGTGATTTCATTCTTCCGTTGCCGATGACTTTTTTGGCGGGGAGGGGGGGGGGGACATTTGCAAAATGTGAATATGTGTGGTCCAAATTGAGGTCACGAATTTAGGTTCTTGGGATATCACAAACTTTTGTTTGATGTGATCAAGTTTATCAAATTTCTTATCACTGTCTGAAATATCACTTCTCTGAGCGTCAAAGGAAATCGTGATAGTACAGGCAACCCCCGCTATTCGCGCTTAATTCGTATAAAGAAAATGCCGCGAATACCGAAACCGCGAATACTGGGACCTTGGGCTAATGGGAAAATGGGGGTTACGTATACATATTATGGATCCGTGAGTAACTAAAAAAATCCACACATCATCGCTAATAAACAAGTTCATGTAAGGACCTTAGCAAGTTGACTCAATATGTGAAAGTAACAGTATGATACGGTTGTAAAATTACTGGAATTCACTCGAAAATCAGTTGGAAAAATCCATCCACGAGCGTGCGGGTGACGAGCTCTGTCACCTTTGACTGGCAAAATTGACGAACATATACAATCTCTGGTGAGTGTCCATTGAAAGGTCCAAGAACTTAGGCCATTTTTCCTTTAGTGGCAAGCAAATTTGACATTTTCAATTCTTTCGAAAGGCTCACAATTCGTTATCACGTTTTTTACTTGACGAATATGCGTTCTTTCTACGCACGGTGCCATGAGTAGAATTGAGATAGTAAACAGGTACACTAATAACTGTGTGGTATAACCAATTAATCAGTCTTGGAAAACAATAACAATAGCAACACCCTCGAAATGATGATCACTCAATCACTGAGTTGGATTGGAAGAGCACATTTGGATGAAATCCATCGAAAATTCACGTTTCATGAGCTAAGTTATCTCGAAGATCCAGATCCAAACCGCGAATAAGCGAGTCAGGGCACCTCGAATACCGGGGAATACCGCAAATCAGGAACCGCGAATAAGCGAATTCCGCGAATACTGGGACCGCAAATAGCGAGGGCTGCTTGTTATGTAAGGGATGATTGGTAATCTGACATTTTTATATCTTGAATTTGTATATTAGTCGCGATCGCTTCTTCAAGTTTATTACTACAAGCTTTGTGCAATCAGAAACGCATTTCTGAAATTCAAAATATTTTCCTTTCATGACCCAGGTAGAAACGGTGAGCATTTTTCGGCAAACAACTGGCCAGTCGCATCGCTACTGGCTAACGGAGACCAGAAAAAAATGGTCACGTTCCTACCACAGGAGAATATAACAAAAACGAGTAAAGTTGACATTTTGAAAAAATTTTAACCTCGATTCTTCCTTTTTCGTGATGCGGTGTCGATCCTGCTTTACCCACTTTTGTATTGGGAAGAGCTTTTCAAATTTACACAGATCATCCCAACGTTTTGAGAGAAAATGATCGAAGATTGTTCAAAATCTTCTTTCTCAAGTAAAAAGCTTCATATTTTGTATAGTGGTGTATAGGACAATTTTTATACTATCATACATCATCAGAGAATCTTGAGATTTGGGTTGAAAAATCAAAACATACATAATCTGTGAAATCTGGCCGTCACGAGCTGAGAATTCTGTTTCGTAAAAAATGTAGGCAAAGACTGCAAGTCAACTTCTAAAGAAACTTCTTGATTGGTATACATTACACAAGTTATAATAAAAGATTCCTCGGAAAATGGTAAAATAGAATCAAGATGCTTACGAGGTATCAGACTAAATTCAAAAATTAAGCGTGAGCTTGTTCAATTCATCAGATAGTAGAAGAAGAACTATTGAATCACGCTCGATGCAACCAAAGCACCATTTGTTGCAAAATAGAATTTTTTGCTAAACATTTCTGAAATTGACGTTCCAAGCTTTTGTTTTAATGGGATACGTTTATTTCAAGTAAAAACTTGTTGACTTCGTCTCGTTCAAAATCGTAATCAATAATTTTTGCGTCAACGGTACGAAAAAAAAGTAAACGCGTTACTTATTGTGAGAATCTTCAACCTGTCCTTCAAAACTAGTTTAAAAATCGATTATTCGTTTTTATCATATAGACCAAGACAATTACCCATCGCTCCATATTTCATTGAGAAGCTCCATCATGTGTAAGATGTCATCGAAACAAAAAAAAAGAATACGATCAATCACACGTGATATTGACATCAATCCAACGAGTAAGCAGAATTTTTCCACGTGATCTTTAAATTACAAAACCTGCTGATCGTTGATGATTTCAGAGTAACCTCGCACCATACCTTCCTTATAAAAATTGCCAATTCAGCCAGAACGAATCCAAAAATAATAAAATGTCGAAACTGCGTTACACATACGCATCCTTCTTGTATCGTAAATTCAAAAGTTTGATGACGACCTTCTCGAATCCTCCTAAACGTTTATCCCAAAAATAAATTTGCACGCAGACATCAGATACGTTTAGCTTGTACGAGATTTATGACATCGATGAGTTGAGCTCAATCTGGAAATCGCATAATACTCATCTATTAACCGTGAGAGAAACGATCCAGTCTTGAAATCGCGCCGAGTCTCTTAATAAATTATTCATCAGGGTCTATTACCCATCACCATCACCGCCACCACTACCACCACGACTACTTCCTAACATATAGTATACTATTCAAAGTTATTGCAGACGCACGTGGATAGAACACAGGCCGGTATCATCTCACGTGACGACTATTTGCTTCGATTTTCCTTTCTCGGAATAAAAAACTTCCCTGCAATGTCTAGATATATCGCATAATAAAAGAGTGGGTTAAGTATAAGTATGAATTTTTCCGAGAAAGGTGACCGCGAAAAAGGTGACACATGTATGCACGTCCAGATTCTTGTTTGCATACAGGCATATATACATATCTCATGTGAAATTTTCGATTCCATCGGTAGATTGCAGGCCTTGATCTGCACTCGGAACTATTTCGTTGATTTGCACGTTTTAGAGCGTTGTTGTGGGAATCCCAGGAAATTTCTACTTTTGTTTTTTTAAGAAAAAGGGCTAGGGATTGCTCACATGGCCATCACATATTCCACGAATTTTTTTGCGAATTCTGGGGAAAGACGGGGAGCCAAAGATGAGAGGTTTATAATGAAGCTTTAGGTGAAAGGAGAATATATAAAATTGTTCAAGTATTTTCGAGAACATCGTATTCAATGTGTATCATGTTTAAGCCAAAGGGACAAAAAAGAATCTCGCAAGCAGCGATATTCAGATGGATATCCGGATAAAGAAATTAGCTTTCTGGTGGTGAAATTTTCTCTGAGAAATATGCAAAATCACTTTTTTTTGTAGAATTTTGCATGTCAGAATTATTTAACACGATGCGTAACTTTGGTAATTACAAGACATTTTTTCTTCGTAACTGTTCACCTGCGTTGACGCTGGCAGTATAGTGTTATGAAGAGACCTCGAAATTGTTTAGGTAGTCAATTAGAGTTACACAGATCTATTATGTTCAGGTATGCAAGTCTCTTGAAAACTCTCATTTACTTTGGGTTTCTGTTCAACTAGAATGGTATGAAAATAACAAGAACATGACTATCTCCATTCGCAAACATAATTTGAAACGTACATCTGAAATCAGTCTCCTGGAACACGCGTGTGATTCGGTTCAAGAGATCAATTCTCAATCTTTGAACGAGGGTTTCAATACCAGTTTATTGAAATTGTCGAGAACGACTGCAATTTCGATTCATTCGAATTTTCCTTTGACCCATGGAAGAACAACAAGATGATGAGTGAATTTTTCAATAAAATAAGAAAGCACAGAAATGAGAATATTGTTCCAATATTTTACAAGGATTAAGTAATAATAATACGGCCATCAGTTACTCCTTCATATCGATCCTCTCACTAATTATCTTCCAAATTCACGATGGGACGGTCAAACAACACGGTCACGTGTTACATTTCACCCTGCCCAGTCAAAAGCCCAGCCTAAACCAGAATGGTCCTCGACCATTCCAGACCATACCAGATCACCTCACACTGTCCCAGATTGTACATTTTCAAATCGTTTTTACACCATTTTTGACCGCACCAGACCGTTCTAGACCATCCCAGAGTGTACGAGGCCATACCAGACTCCTTCAGACCATGCCAGACCATCCAGACCAGATAACCAATCCATTTGAAGATGTACGAGACCGTCGTAGGCCATTTTAGACCATACCAGACCGTGTCAGATCGTCCCACATCACACAACACCATTTCAGACTGAACAGTTTCCAGAGTGTTTCAGATCGCACGAGACTATCCCAAACCATACCAGACCATTCCAGACCGTCCGAGACAGTCTCTAACCATTGGGGACCGACTCAAATTGTCCCAGATCGCATCAGGACGTCCCTTATCGTACTAGACCGTTTCAGACCACTTCAAACCGGTTCAGATCACCTACGCTATTTCAAACCATACCAGACCGTCCTACACCTTTTTAGACCGTATCAGGACGTTCCAGACCATCCCAGAGTGTACGAGACCGTCTTACACCATTCCAGACTATACCAGACCGTTTCAGATCGTCCCAGATCATCTTTTATCATTTAGACTGAACTGGACCATTTCAGAATGTCCCAGACTATATCAGACCATCCCAGATTGTACGAGACCATTCCAGACCATTTAGTATGGTAGACCATTCCAGGCTGCAGACTGTATTAAGTCGTACGAGACTATTCCAGAACGTTCCAGTCGTATTCCAGACCATGCCAGACCATTCATCTGACCATCTACCAATTCACCCATCGATCCATCCATGACCGATGCGGATACCCATCATACTTCACCCTTGCCACGTAGGCAACCCAATACGAGGGAACCGTACTGACTCATTTTGGCTGGATGTTTAATTATCATCAAATTCATTGGGCTCCAGGTGGCGGGCCCCACAAAAATCTGTGTAAGTACTGTAAATAGATGCCAAACTCATAATTTTCCAAAAGGTTTGACTTCCGTTCATGCTGGATTACGCATTTCTACTCTCTCGCAATCTAGACCAGAACCACGATTTTGCCTCTGGAGGGAGAATGAGGTATGTACAATCAAAAAATCAGTTATCGATATCTCAAACAACCTCATACAAAACAGTATGATTTTGGAACCCAAGTTCTCAGGATGGACACAGTACTCATGTATTGTGAAGATGTCCCATGAAGAGCGCCTTAGTGCTTGTGAAGAATTTCATTCATCAGCTCAATGAGTTAAAACAGCCTCACAGACAGATCTTGTTCGCGATTCAAATGAATGAAAAAGATATATACAGAGGAAGAGCAAAAGCCAAGCGCAATCAGAGTGCGATTCGCATTCATTTGGCCAATATGCGCATGATATTCGTGCAACAATCGTATCAAATTATATCACTTATACAAACTTTCGTAAAGTCCCAGAATTTCAATTTACAGACATCGCAACTGTCTCTGCACAGCTCCCGAATTTTTATTGTAAAAGGTAACCTGTAATCATGCGGCATCTCCCGCATACAAGAGTATGATCACCATCAGTTTGATTTATTCATAATTCTCGCATCTGATGCCACGTATTGTAGTTTCTCAACGCTGTAGTAAACGAATTCGAGTGAAAGTCTTGCGCAAATCCGCGATCAGGCATCCGTGGATAGGATCGCGGGTGCCTGCAACTATTTTATTCACAGCATGACTGTTTCAGCCACATTTTAATGAGTATGTGTTTGCGATTAGTGAACTGCAGCTCTGTAGACTACAACGTGAAAAATGTTGTCAGAAAACTTCAACTAACTGATTGGATTTGTTGGTGGTACGAGACAATTTTCACCGGGTATAGTCGCTACCTGGGTAGTTTTACTGGCGAATGGATCTCAAAGGCCGATTAGATCGATCGGGAATTTTTCGCAGATCCAAGATCAAAATACAAGAGGTTGATTGATTTACTGACCAAGTGAGAAAGTATGTCGCACATCTTATACTAGTTCTGAGCGCTAGCCTATTTTGGCAAGATCATTCTTCGAGTTGTTTTCGAATGCTGAGGGGATCTTACTTACTCCTTACTCCCACCGAATTTGCATTACAGGAATAATCAGCATCCTGAACATTTCTAGTCAGAAATTCATAAATGCCACGATAACAAAAATTCTATGCACTCAACATTTTTGAGTTCTTCTTTAGAAATTTTACATAAACCTTCTAGATTTAAATCATATTGCACAAATGAATTAATCATCCTCTAAATAATATCATCAATATAATAAGACTTCCTGAGAAGTATCAGCATTCGACAAACATAGAATTAGTACGGTATAGCAATCTGTGGCTTGAAAGGTAAATGTTCACTCATTGCGGAATCCTCATCTCTCAGCATTCCCATTTAACAGTTTGTAAACGCAATAGTAAAAAATCCATTCGTCGGCGTAAGAACATTTCTTTTTCTCACTCGTAATGAGCACAAAAGCAAGCTCCACTATATTGCAAGAATAACTTATCTGCTCATTATCAACATGCAATGTGTTTGGAAGGATGAATCATTCGACCGGAGATGAAATGATATCTTATACTACTCGTCATTTGTCTATGGGTGTTGGCAGCTCGATTCTACTTTATCGCTGAAGGATAACACATGGCCGTGAACAAACTCTATAGCTATTTGATGAAGCGGGTTATCATTTACGAGATACTTTCTGATTGAAAACAGTTCATGTTATCAGGAAAGTCTGTCTTTAAAGTGCTTGCAAGAGAGTTTATTCAAATGGTCGACAAAGTTAACCGAGGTTTGGGGTTCTTCCGCCGTCGAATTTGGATTATTTGAAAAGTTTGACTATTCTTCCAGGAAAGATAGAAATCCTTCGGAATTTCATGTGCATGATTAAAGCAATTCATTTCATGGAAGTTGAATCAATGTAAAATAATTCAAGCTTCTGTACGCGACTCATCTCGATCGATGATCATAATTTATTTCACAGCAATGGATATGTTGAGGTAAGTCTTGCTCAAATACTGAATAAGTCAAGATTGCGATGAGCCCTTACTTTTTATGTATGAAGCAAATCTAACACAAGACGGGTCAGTTAATATTCCTTGATCAACTGAGTAAAATGGATGAGAATTTGTGGAAAATAGAAAAATAATGTATTGTGATACGTGGGAGTATGCGAATGTTGATGAAAAAATAATCCTGTTCAATTTTGATTGATCATCCTTTTTTTTGCTCTAAGATAGTACCCAGGAGTGTGAATGACTACGTGAAAATAGAATTGTACGTTAGGGTGGGCCAAAAATGAACTTTTTTTTTAGATCGGTACGCTTGGGGTCGGAAAAGTTAGGTTTCGAGTAGTAGACGTGGAAATTTTTTCGCTGGAGGCTGGGAAATGAGATCTTCCGTCCGAGCAAGACCCGTGAAGGTTTTTTTTAAATAACATACGTTTGAAGGGGAAACTGCATAATTTGTACATTTTTCTTCCTTGTTTAGCAGAAAACTCTGACGCATCTCAACTTTTTTAGACGTGCTTTAGCTCATTTTAAAGCTCTCTTCAAGACCTTCAAAATGAGTTAAGGTGAGTTTGATTTTGACTAACTGGAAACGAGTTATCTTGATTCTTTCCAAGAGAGATTTTTATCGAGAATAACAAAAAAATTGCACTCTTGGCCTCATAAAGGTAACTGAGGGCATAAAGCTCCACTAAAACGAAGGGGCAACACGTACACTATGATATTTGGATGTTTTCTCTGTATTTACACTCAGACAAGCCATTTGATAGCACAGGCACAAGAACTTCCACTAATGTCACAAGAGGACGAAAATTGGAGAGCGTTATTCACCGCGTTAGATGATGTTATTATTCATCGAATGTAAGTATCATCAACTTTCTGAGAGGCGGAAACGAAACAGCTCATCATCGAAGTTAAGCATCGTTGGGCGCGGTTAGTACTCGGATGGGTGACCGCCTATCTCTGTTTAATCAACCTGCACGAGCTGATTTTTCTGATCGATTAGTTGACACTTTTCCTCAGCAACGTGAGCGGGAAGCACGAAATGTTACAATTGCGGTGTTCATGCCTACGAAATGTGGCATGAGCACCGTAAGGATAGCATGATAAATGTACCGAACTCTCCGGAGCAGGTTTTCTCCCTTCAGAAGTTTTCCCTCGGTACACGGGCATGATTCCCGGGCAAATGCGGAGAGAAATAGGTTCAGGGTAAGTGGCTGGATCTCAAACACGCCACGATAAAAACACGAAATGTTAAACTCACGAGATCCACCCCGGTTGTAATAGTCCATTGGCTGAAGGTGCCCGTTGAACACATGGAAAAAAATGCGAGCTCGATCATCTATATTAAGCTCCGATACTATCAAATCGAGGAGGAAGTATTGAGACCAATTTTTAAACACGACAAAAGTCTATATAAATGATAGACAGTGACGTCCCATTATTCCGCCACTTGATCCGTACGAACTCGCTTGTCTCAACTTGTGTACTGAAAATGAGAAAAATGAAGAAAATGTAAAAAAAAACTGAAAAAATACAACAAAAAAGTAACTCTGCCATCGACGGTCCCAAGCCCGTATGAGAAAAGAGAAGGGCCGGTTATGATGAAAGATTTTCGATAAGTTTGGGATTATTGCTGGATTTTCTGCGCGGGCTTAGTGAATGTGCTTTGGAATGGCATTTGTGAGTGTAAATACAGAGAAAACATCCAAATATCATAGTGTACGTGCGGCCCCTTCGTTTTTGTGGAGCTTCATGCCCTCAGTTACCTTTATGAGGCCAAGAGTGCAACTTTTTTGTTATTCTCGATAAAAATCTCTCTTGGAAAGAATCAAGATAACTCGTCCCCAGTTAGTCAAAATCAAACTCACTTTAGCTCATTTTGAAGGTCTTGAAGAGAGCTTTAAAATGAGTCAAAGTACGTCTAAGAAAGTTGAGATGCGTCAGAGTTTTCTGCTAAACAAGGAAGAAAAATGTACAAATTATGCAGTTTCCCATTTAAACGCATGTTATTTAAAAATAGCCTTCACGGCTCTTGCTCGGATGGAAAATCTCATTTCCCAGCCTCCAGCAAAAAAATTTCCACATCTACTAGTCGAAACCTAACTTTTCCGACCCCAAGCGTATCGATCTAAAAAAAAAGTTCATTTTCGGCCCACCCTATTGTACATCTCTTATCATAGGGTCTGGAATACAAGTAGTAGGAAGGCATAAAAATATATACTTCGATCGTAAGTTTCTTTGTATATGAAAGTAGACCGACTCATTTTGATTTGAAATTTGATTTGATTTGATTTGATGGGAGGTCGATTTTACAACAACAAATACTTGTTGTGTAATACACCAAATACTTTGCAGAGGTGCTCATGTGGCTCCGGTACACTGACTGGCTCCTTATAGTGAAGTCAAAAATCCATCTCCGACATTTCTTCGGGAAGTAAATTTTACATCTCCAGAGGACTCACAGTCCGAGCTAATGAAAACGCGGTAGAGGCACTTTAAAAAAATCTCAGTGGTGCCAGCGGTGCTGGCACCACTGCTGGACGCCAGTGGACCCAGGGGCGAGAGATCTAACCCCGCTGACACCACATTCTGATACATAATTATTTTTATTACGTCCTCGAAATTGATAATAACTTTGGAAGCCTACTTTGCATCGCGTACATTTTTGAATTTTTCTAAACTCATTTTCCTAGCTTGTGAATAATTTCATCCGTTTTCAAAATCCTCTCACAGAAAACAGTGCGCTAACGGTTATCCACAGAATTACGATGGACTAGGACCAAACTAAAATTTTTTTTGCCATGCTCAACGATTAAGTCTTAAGAAATCCCTGCGAAAGTCAATTTCAACGAGTAATAGAGTAATTGCTTTGCCTTTCGAAACACTTCTGCATCCAGTGTATTCCAATTTGAAAGTTGCAACCTCCGATCATTGAGAAGGATTATGTTAAGTTCTCACTTTGTTTCTCAATCGAAATCTCAGGAGTTTCAGCTAGAAATGCTATAATTGATATCTGCAGCGCAAGGTTTGAAAAGTTTTTGCACAGATCCTCGCAAAACTGAATAAGAACCATGTCAATCAAGATTCTATCTGAGTATCTGAGAATCTTCAATAAATGCTCAGTCATTGGCTTGTCCAAAAGAGAAGATACCATCATTTAAATTGCTTATATGCACTCTTTAATTGAGTGGTGAATAATTTAATCGTTTCTTGTGCATGGCATGTCGTTCTTCCAGACGCGACTTTTTGAATGAAATTCTTATCTGATCATCATGACTTCGATGAGCAGAGACGAGACGTTTATACATTTCCTGGTTGGTATTTTTTGGTGTCTTGATTTTATTGTCTTTTAACATCAGGAGACTCGTTATAAAAAAGCAATGGTTCCGTTGCCAGGGAGCGTGATATTTTTATATCGGCAAAGATGCTCAAAACATTTATAGGTTTGGCGAAAAAATGTTTACGTCAGTCATTTGCGTTATTTAATCAAAGATGTCTGCATGAAAAAAAAAAAAACGCTTTGCTTCGTTTGTATTATTTTGATCGAGGTTTATTGGCTGAAAATGAATCACAAAAAATACCAATCTGCAGACGATTACTCTCGTTAATTGATTATACGTTGATTGATTATACGTTGTATGATAGTGGTGAAAAGATATGTTTCTAGTGTGTGTAACTTAATGAAAGTGTGCGATTGCTTGTGATCTGACTAAAAGACGAATTAAAGAAATCTGAAGAATCCTTAGATTTGAATCATTACTTGACAAAAATAACTCTATCAAAGTGATTTTGAAAAGATGCATTTAGGAAACAAGAGATGGAATCGACACTTTAAACTATATGCATAGGCCTTGACAATTGGCATGTCAACCTGATCATTGCACTTGGGCGTGTGAATATCTCATTCCTAAGATTTGTTAATTTTTGTCACCGATCTCAGTTTATCTAATTTTCTATTTTGTTGAAAAAAATCGTTCATCTGAACCCAACGGAAAGCATTTTCTGAAGGGATAGCCACAAGATATTGCATATAACTAAGTGGATACGGGGTTGGGTAACACGAAATTGAAGAGGACCTATTTCTCCCTACAAAAATTCCATTCCGAATCAGAAGAATCAAACAAATGCTGGAACAAATGTCACGTATCATAACATGAAAGAACTTTAAAAAAAAAAAAATGATCAGTTTTAATAAATTTTGCACCTTGCTCGAGCATATTCTCCTCAAAAATCTTGATGACTAACTCATCCCCGATGGTTCTGATTTCAAAATCCAAACAAAATTTCCCAGCAGCCATCATCATTGCATTTTGAAGCCAGTAGTAAGTATAGAGGATCATTTTGAAGACTGGATAACATCGATCTTCCGTTACGCCAAAAGCGAAAATTCTACCAACTTAATCCAATCCAAACCTCGATTAGAGTCTCTCACGATTTGCCGCTTCCTAGTTACCGTCCCACACAGAAATATCAAACGAGTGCAGTGGGTATCCCGGTGAACGTGTTCAAAGAGAAAGCCTGTCCTCGCAAAAGCACTCGATTTGCCCCGCACGTGTACAACCTATATACCTGAACAATCTACACAACTACTACCGTATAGAAGAAGTAAATGCTCGTATAGAATATACCCAAGTGAGCGGACTACACCATTATGATACCGTACCTTAACATACAACACGCGAGAGTTCAATTACACCAAAAATATAGATATATAAAATAAGCAAGTGCTCACCTGGCTCACGATCGAATCTTGTGCGAGGCTCAAGGACGTTGTATACTCGCCACCATCAGAGACAATGGTATCGCGGTCGTACACAGGCAAGTAAGTTGACGATCTTCTAAAGTAAGTCTCGGTCACAAAGTGTATAATCTGTGGAAGCTAGTGATGGGCTGATGTTGAGATCGATTTGATTGACTCATTTGATGGTGATTAATTTGAAATGATGGATCCAAGACTGGATGATGATGAACCTGAAGGTTCAATGGAGTTTGATTTTGATTTTGGTGCAAAGCGATTGGTCGCTGCACTGATTGTTGTGAGCTCCGAAGCATCTCTTGGTATTCGGTTTGGTCCACTCAATCACCTGTAATGAGATTTAGTTTGTTTTTTTAAAATAAGAAGTGTTTAAGTTGGTGGCACTGGGGACTTTCAGTTTATTATAGGTGATTTGCAAGAAATCTGAGGAAAATTCGATCTGCATACTAAAATTCAACCACCGCCCCCCTCTCTGCTTGTTTTTATCATTGATTGGGACCAAATTATGCAGTAACTAGTTTGATCATTGCTTTGGTCGTGGAATTACTCATTGTTTGAACAGATCAAATAATTTTTTGACGTAAGAATGAGATGAAGATACAGCACACATGAATGTCAGCCATCGATTAATTCCTTCCATGCAAAATAACACAAAATGTTTTCGCACGTGCGAAACGAATTCCTTGTATTTGCGTGAGTACCAAGACGCAATAAGTAAAAACATATCTAGAGTTTTGTTTCTGGAGACTGTAAAATGTTTGCAAACATCGTAATCATCTTCTCATGTTGACTCATGTTTTTGTCAACTCTTTTTTCTTTTAGTAATGAATTTTTGAAAAAGACTGTCAATCTCACCTTTCTGTAAGAACACCAGGCTATAATTTTCAGAGATAAAAAAAAAAACAATTTTCAGAGCCACAAATGAACGCGAAAATTACAACATTATTTGCAGAGTAATGAAAACTATCCGCATCCAGTGTCTCAATCATTACCAATCAAGTGGATAGAAAATTGTGGAGAAAGGACACCCTGCAACCAGGAAGCAATCTCGAGAAACTAGTCAATGCCATGATATAGAAAACGTATATTGTATCTACAGTACAGCTATACTAATGTTTCAGTCATTTTAAAAATTCGCATGCATCAATCGAACCAATTCTATGTATCATCATCCAGCTATCCAATGCCAATTTCACCGCCACATCCAACAAACATCTGAATCTCGCATCTCAATACCAAAGAAATGAAGCATCCAAAGTTATCACATATTCTCTGCGATACCAAAGATTCACACATCTCAAGTTCCGGGATGCAATAGGATAGGCATCAGACGGGTCACGCGCGCATAAAAGTGTAAATTTAGAAATGCTCATACCGTGTGCATCAGTGGGCATCTCAGCAGGAGAAATTAGCTAAAATCTTCACTTTTCTCTAAAAACCACAAGGTTTTTTCAAATTGTCCATCTGCAACAGGTCGATATGTATGATCGAACTCTCACGTATGCAGTTCCAATCGATCAATCGATCGGCTTACGACGATCTGTCGTTATGTCACACACAAATCGGTTGTAAGATTATTACCGAACCAAAGCTGTAACAGCACGCCATCATCCATGGCTTATTCTATACATAACCCGATTCGCAAACTTATGTATGCGTGTGTGTGTATGTATAATTTGACCGATCTTTCTCTCTTTCCGGATTTACACACTTCTATATAAACCGAGGATAAGCATGAGCTGCGATCTGCGATATAAAGAAAGATACCGTGAATGAATTTCGCACACGAGGATTTTATGAATCTAAGAGAAGCTATATACGATGCTCTGATGTTGATGCGGTCGAGCTCGCGGCTAAGCTCCGACTGTACGAGTCGAGTCTGTTACTTTGGCCCCGCGCGAGCGGACACTGTATACTTTCCCCCCGTGCCACTTCATGTCGATAGGACGTTGCCCCCCGCCAAGTCCGTGCCTTTTATTGCTTCAGAAGACATACTCTGTGATACTTATACT
Source organism: Eretmocerus hayati (assembly GCA_029851415.1). Classification (NCBI taxonomy): domain Eukaryota; kingdom Metazoa; phylum Arthropoda; class Insecta; order Hymenoptera; family Aphelinidae; genus Eretmocerus; species Eretmocerus hayati. The sequence continues at coordinate 163,586,078 of CM056742.1, forward strand.
TGCAGACGATGCCCTCTGCGGTGCACACGACTCCTTCAGCACGACGACTGATGAGATCTTGTCTGCATTGCACATTGTCTATTGCGGTTGAACTTTGGATAATGATTATCTTGCAATCATGAATATTATCAAGCACATGGTTCCAACTGTTTCGAATTTAGGAGTTTTTATGAAAGGAAGAATGCAAAAGTATTGTATTTAGGATCCACAACACTTTTCAGCACCCTTACAAATCGTGTGCTATTTCCTCTAGGCAATCGTCGACATTTTGATTTTGTCGAGGTATCAGGTAGAAAATTTTCTGAAAAAGACTCTCATTGAACTGAGACAGGAGATTGAGCGGATTTTAATCTAAGACAGGCACCGGTCACTACTCCTTATACCACCAGGTAGGGTGTATCGTATGGAAATCTCCCGTAAAAATTTCTATCTGGGTTCAATCTTTAGAGGACGGGAATTCTTCCAAATGAAACGACTTCCAACTTTCATGAAAATGTCCATGTATACTGACTATATACTTAAGGAACTTCGTCGATCCGAACTCCTCCCGAGTCATTATTGTGACCATCCCGATCCTGGGACGGTATGAGCAGGGTAGCGGCGAATTGGAAATTATTTCAAAGTCCCCAAGTTTGATCAATGTCCGGTGTTTTTCGATGCTCTGAGTATGAGAAATTCGAGGGAAAAATCCTGAAAGTGTTCTTGGCCATGAATACCGCACTTTCGAAGTCTATATGGTCTGCTCATTTTAATAATTCATTCACTCTGGAAATGAACTTCCCTTAAGGTTTGTAGTCGAATCTTTGTTGGTGGTATGTTCAATATCGAAAAGCAGGACTCGAATTGGCTCGAGAATACGATTTTCTGAAACGGTTCACTCATGCGATTCTCTAAAAACCTATCCACTTCCGAGAATTCCGATTTCATAGCTGGGCAGTTAGAGAGACAACTTTTCGGAAATTTTTCACACTCCAGCTACGGATTACTGTTTTAACGCGTGCTAACAATCTATCTGACCGTATTACGTACTCTTCTCGGACTTTGTAGTCAGATTCTGATCGGTGTAACTCCCAGTATGAAGAAAATGCACCTAAATCTGCTCAAATATACGGTATTGTGGTAGGTTCACGCTTGCAATTTTCCATGAACCCACCCACTTTCGAGATTTTTGATGTCATAGATAAGCTGTGGCAGCATCGGTTTCTCGAGTATCATCATATCCTCAATTTACGCCACACCATTCTACTTCATTCCTATAATCTATCCACTTATAATGCAAATCTTTATCAGAATTTGTAGTCAGATTCTGGAATATTGACTAGTCGAAAATTAGACAGCAGAACTCGAATATGCTTTCAATTGCGATTTTCTATCAGATTCATGCTCGAAATTCCCGATGAACCCATCTGCTTTCGGAAATTTTCACCACTCCGATGGCATTTGAAGTCAGAACTTCTCAGGAATTATTCCAAACAATCGATCACAAGGTCACTTATTGCTGGTGTCTGTGATCTATTAACCCGTGATGCGAATTTCAAACAATACTTGTAATCAAAAACTGGCCTAAGGGAACAGCATGTATAAAAAAGCTACATTTGAATCCGCTCCGTATTCCAGTTTTCTAACAGGTCCACATCTAGGAATTCTCAGTTTTGTTCTTCTGATCACAAAGCTGGAAACTCAAATCCACAGTTCTTCACGCATTTCTGAAACTTTTCCCCAAATCGTACTAATCGCGTGACGATAAAGAACCAATACATCCATCTCTCTTCAGTTATAGGTCGAGTATTCCCGAAATCATCCTATCAATCCCACACGTGGGTTGGATTTTCATAACCACCAAAGCAGACGCAATCATAGATTAGACACAACAACAAAAACGAAAGCACGTGGCATTTCACGTAAACAATATCATTACCCAACGTATGGTGCGTTGACAGTTTACAAAAAATTCTGTGGCAAATTTAGATTCAGCTATCTTGATACATTTTTCCTAGGGAACTGAATGATGGAAAAATTGTCTGATCAGTCATTCTGCACTCCATATTCAACAA